>JAODXP020000012.1:2893808-2936308 GCA_027497455.2 Sardinella longiceps | reverse complement strand
TTCTCAATGAAGAGAGAGAGAGAGAGATGTGTGTGTGTGTGTGTGTGTGTGTGTGTGTGTGTGTGTGTGTGTGTGTGTGTGTGTGTGTTCTTGCTGGTGAATGAATGCTTCACTCAGCTCACTGCATTTTTTATGTTTGTGTGGCCTAGTTCACGGCCGCATGATTGTTGCAATGCGTTGCCATGGTAATTGCAGCTTTCTTGAGGTAACACATGTTTTACTGCTGGTGTCTCTCAGACTGTCTCTTTTAGACAGAATAGAATAGAGAACTCTCTCAGACTTGGGGGAATTCTTTAGCCTGACATAGCCCGACCATAATACTGCTGTTCATCCGTATTCATGGTCTGGAGGTTCTTTAACCTGGCGCGATTATACTGCGGGGGGGAGGACATTCACTTTTGGTTTGAAACAATTGGACAGCTCGTCTAATCAGCGTCGCTTATTGGCCGATAGACTCTCTACCGATATAAACACGCCCAAGAGGACCGTTCCCAGACCATGGATACGTATGAACATTCGTATTATGGGCAGGCTATGTCAGGCTAGGAATTCTTACCACATAAATGCACACTTATGTCCTGGAACACCTAAGCATGTTGCAGTGCACACACACTCACACTCAAACACAGCTGTAGCAACACACACACACACACACACACACACACACACACACACACAGTAGGAGCCATATTTAGGTTCCTGTATGATTTAGTTCTTGTTGTTTTTCTATATGATTTAGTTTGGTACTTACCTGATTGCCTTAACTGTTGTGTGGTATGTAGGTGTATGTAGCCACTCCCCTTGATGTGATGGTGTGGCATGTAGCCTAATTGCTAGCTTTAATTAGTTCTTTAGGGGAAAGATACAAGACTTTCTGTGAGTGCTTACTTGGATTGTCAGGAACCTCATCATCAACCTCAATAACCGCAATATTTGTTGCATAGAAATTGCCACCTCATTGTCAGAAAAGACCAGTGTCTTTCTAAGGATTACAACCAGTAGATTATGTATTGCATATTCTGTGCTTATTGTCCTTATGAACACACACATAGTACACACACACTTTCCCATGGGGCATGTCCTACCTGGTCAATACCAGTAGTAGTGTAGTGTTTCACCCCCCAGCGCTGAGGGTCAGCGCAGGCTATGGGGATGTTCAGTGTTGGGCCACAGCAGCAGCAGCTGCAGAAGACGTTACAGGCTTTAGGGAGCCCAGAGAAGAGTCCCAATGGCCCAGTGTGTGTGTGTGTGTGTGTGTGTGTGTGTGTGTGTGTGTGTGTGTGTCCCCTGCTGCTGCTCTCATCCTCTGTCTCTTATAGTCCCCCAGGAGCCCTGCTCGCATTCCACACTGGATTATTTACACACACACACACACACACACACACACACACACACACACACACACACACACACAGAGAGAGAGAGAGAGTCCATGTCCACACAGATCAAACAACACAAACTTGCAGTCTTTTCAAAATTCCTTAGTTTTCTCTCTCTCTCTCTCTCTCTCTCTCTCTCTCTCTCTCTCTCTCTCTCTCTCTCTCTCTCTCTCTCTCTGCCTCATTCCCTCTATTTTTTCTTGGCCTGACACAGTAATGTCTTTGTGCTCTTCTGGCCAGGCCTCTTCACCTCTTCTCCTCTGCTGAACTGCACGTGCTCAGACACACACACACACACCCTCCCTCTCTGCGTGTTTGTGTGTGTGTGTGTGTGTGTGTGTGTGTGTGTGTGTGTGTGTGTGTGTGTGTGTGTGTGTGTGTGTTGTCCCCTGTACTCCTCCTTATCCTCATGATCTCCATGTCCAATACTGTTATGGTCTGTGTCTGTGTGTGTGTGTGTGTGTGTGTGTGTGTGTGGAGAGAGAGGAGGGGGGGGGGGGGTCATTGACCTAATCGAGCTGATCTCAGCCTCGTTACAGATTACAGAGAGGTCTCCATAGCAACACTATGGCAACTCTCATCTTACAGGTGGCAAGGGGCCTATATATATATGGACTAACGAGCGACAACAAAAGCATCTCACCTCACTGAGGAGACCCACACCGGTTGGCCGATGGCCTGGTCTAAATATGCCCTGGCACCAACACAAGCTCCCACCTACCCCACAACCCTCAGCTACCCCCTCAACTGGGCCCCCTTGCCTGCCTGTCAAAGCCCACTCTTGTGCCAGATGGATTCCCACGTTGGAAGCCCAGTTTGTGCCACTGCAGTGTGCTTTAGCTCAGTGCCAATCTCAGCTCCGCTTCAGCACACAGTCAGCCTCACACACACATACATACACACACACTTACACTGAGCCTTCATATGTACACACACACACACACACACACACCCACCTACACTCATCCTTCACACAGACACATGCTCAGACATACACACACCAACACTCATCCTTCACACAGACATGCACACACTCACACTACCTTTCTCTCTCTCTCTCTCTCTCTCTCTCTCTCTCTCTCTCTCTCTCTCTCACACACACACACACACACACACACACACACACACACACACACACACACACACACACACACACACACACAAAGCCTTCATATGTCACACACAGACCTACACTCATCCTTCACACAGACATGTACACGCTCACACACACTCTTTCTTTCTCTCTCTCCCACACACACACACACACACACACACACACACACACACACAAAAGCCTTCCTATGTCACACACAGACCTACACCCACCCTCACACAGACACTCGCTCACACGCTCACACACTCTCACACACACACACACACACACACACACACACACACACACACACACACACAGGCAGGGAGTCAGGCGTGAGGGTGAGTTTTTCTCTGGGGAAACAAGGCTGCACAGGGACACTCAGACATAAAGGACCTCATTAGCACATTAGCCTGCCATCTGCTGGGTTAGCAGCACCAAGAGGACCTGAGCGGAGGCACAGACAGGATAACTCACCTTCTCATTTGATTAGTCTGTCTGTCTGTCTGCCTGAGTGGAGAGGTCCAATTTTTTATGGACAACATTCCCAGAGGCCTAGAACAACATTGATCAAGTCCCTATTCTTTACTATGGAGTGAAGTATCATTACGTAAGAATTGGCATTGATGAGCAATACTGGTATCGATATTGATAAAATCGAAACATTATTCGTCCCTATGTAGATCTAGATATTGTATTCATAAATAGATAATGTACTGTAGATGGGCCGACATCATCTGTGTAATAGTGGTGGCTAAGGTGGCCACAGACCAAAGATCTGTGGTTAGACGGGCTGATACATTCTTAAAACCAGCGATGAAACTGCGATTTGACATGTTAAATCTTTTACGGCTTGCAACAACCTGCGACAATTGATTCCCACCGCCGCAACTCCTCTCTAAAACCATCTCATCTCGTCGCGGATCCTCAGTCTGAATTGGCCTTTAGGTGCTCAGCTTTGTATGTTTAGAAAAAACTGACTTGACTTGAGGAGTGGCGGATGTGTAGCCTGACACAGCCAGACCATAATACTACTTTTCATCCTTATTCATGGTCTGGAGGTTCTTTAACCTGACGCGATTATACTGCAGGGCATTCACTTGTGGTTTGAAACGATTGGACAGCTTGTCTAATCAGCTTCGCTTATTGGCCGGCCCGGTAGACTCTCTTCCGATGTAAACACACCCCAGAAGACCGTTCCCAGACCATGATACGTAAACATTCGTATTATGCTATGTCGGGCTATGTCAGGCTAGAGGATGTGACCAGAGAGGAATATTGTCTTTAGTTTGGCTGCCTCTAATGTACCTGCTGTGGAAAGTGGGTCTGTGTGTGCAGTGTTGGTTCTCTAGAGCCCAGAGGGACACTGAAGCCTGCTGAGGGTGCCAAGTGTGTGTCCTCACAGAGAGCAGACGCGGCGTGTCATTTCCTGCTGTCACCATTCCTATCAATGAGGGGCCTCTCACCCTGGGTGCTGGCGCTGCCTTCTCACGCCTATTCAACAAAAGAGCAAGACTTGCACATGAGTGTGTTTGTGTGTGTGTGTGTCGCTGTGTGTGTGTGTGTGTGTGTGTGTGTGTGTGGGGGTGGGGGGGGGGGGGGTGCTTCTTTTAGGTTTGTTGTGTCACTCTCAATGTGGCAAATAGATTCAAGTTAATTCATTAATTAGGTATGTATTAGGCTATTTGGCTAATATGTGAACCTTAAAATAAAGTGTTACCTAGTTTTCTTCCCCACTGCTAGTGCTTTGAGTGAATTCATAAATTGATCATTCGGTGCCAGTTCTGATATCCATTGATATACAAGATTGAGAGAGAGGAGAAAAAAAAGACTGATTGTGTTCTGGACACAATCTGAACAATAATCAGTTTGTGGTTATTTTCCTTTTTTTCTTAAACTCCCAACACGTACTGCATATTCATGAATTATATGCAAACATGCAGTGGCAAAGACGACTTGTGAAAAACTGTCTGTTGGGCAGCCTTGGGCATCCCGTCCCCGTTAATGGGTGTTTTTCTCTGGGTTAAGTGGGTTAGCTGGAGCTGGTCTTGGGCCCCTAGTGGCAATCAGCAGCGGGGAGCTGCAGTTAATGTGGGGCCTTAGGCTCTTCTGACGCTCTGAGGAGATGGAGAGAGGAGGGGAGGGGATGGAGAGAGGAGGGGAGGAGAGGAGGGGTGGGGAGAGAGAGGTGTAGGTACTGTACTTCTCTTTCTGCTGCTCCCTCTGTTCCTGTCAGTAATGAAAGGGTCTTTTAATTTTGGCTGGTAGGCCATTTGGTAAAGGCTTTGATAGGCTCTTTCGCTTGTGTGTGTGTTTGTATGTGTGTGTGTGAGACGGAGTACTGTCACTACGGTTGAGTATGCGCTAGCCTCTGACTGCCATACCAACGAGCCTGGCTCTTTGGCGTTGTGGTCAAGTTGCGCGTTTTGCACCCCCCGGAGACCCGGGTTTGAGACAGTGTGGGGTCACTGTTCTCTCCCTTCCCTACAGCGTGTGTGTGTGTGTGTGTGTGTGTGTGTGTGTGTGTGTGTGTGTGTGTGTGTGTGTGTGTGCGTGTGTGTGTGTGTGTACGTACGTGCATAGTCTCTATTTTAATGGTGTGTGTTCTATCTCTGTGTCTGTGTGTGTATGCAGATCTTCGCGGTGCTTCTGGCCCCAGGCCCCTCACATCCCAGCGCTCTCTACCGGGCACCCCCGTGACTCTCAAGCACTTCCCTGACCTGCGCACCTCCATGGACGGAAAGTACAAAGAGATCGCCGAGGTGAGAATCATCTCTGTACTCTATATTCCACTCTGTACTCTATACAGAGAGGATTCAAGCGATGATCTTTGCTCTATACAGTATGTTTGCCCTTTCTCTTGTCTTTACTGTTATGAAATGGCAATTATGAGTTTAGTATTTCCAACAGAAAATGAATTAGTCAAGGTGGGGGGATGAGTAGGTTTATATGAAAGGAAGCACAAATAATAAATAACTTATATAATATAAGCATATATAGGCCTAATAGTGCATACTAATATAAGAGATATTATATTATGCATACATAATATATAATTATATACTTATACATTATGTATGTTATTATATATAATATATATATTTTTGTAAAGCCACTTCTGAAATTGCGTTTATAAAACAAAACTTTTATCTTCAGAGGAGATGGCTGCCTTCAATATAAAGCACTGGGTTTAATTTCCTCTTGCCAGCACCTCTATATGGGTGTGTGTTGCTCTGCTGTGATTTCCATACTGTTATGAGAGAGGCTCTTTTTGCTTATTGCAGAAACAACCATTAGTGTGGGTATAATATGTATATGTGCCTCAATGATGCCTTCACTGTGTGTGTGTGTGTGTGTGTGTGTGTGTGTGTGTGTGTGTGTGTGTGTGTGTGTGTATTGTCTCCACAGGAGCTGTTCTCGCGCAGCCTGGCGGACAGTGAGATGCGCAGCGCTCCGTATGAGTTCCCTGAGGACAGTCCTATTGAGCAGCTGGAGGAGAAACGACATCGCCTGGAGCGCCAGATCAGCCAGGATGTCAAGTGAGCTGCCTGCCCGCCTCTCTCTCTCTCTCTCTCTCTCTCTCACACACACACACACACACACACACACACACAGATCCTCTCCCTCTCCTACCCCTGCCTGTGCCCGTACATTCCCCCAGCCTTTTCATCTTTTCCCTTCTTCTTCTTTCTCTCTCTCTCTCCATCTCTCTCTTTCTCTCTCTCCCTCTCTCTCTCGCTCTCTCTCTTTCTCTCCCTCTGTCCATCTCTCTGAAAGCATGACCTTCAAATTCTCCTGATATGCCTCAGTCCCTGACAACCACAGCTAGTCATCTTGTTAGCCTCCTGCATGCTAACTAGCATCAACAACCTCACACTGGTGTTGCTAACAATTAATCCTCAGTGTATGCTCTACTAACCTGTTACTGTAACTAGCAGCCATTTCTACTGACAGGGGATGTATTTACTAACGTGTGGCCTGGAATGTGGACTAAAACTAATGCTCAGTTTTACATGTGTACTAAAACTTAGGCTTGTCAATAGAGAGCTCAGTCGTGTGTGTGTGTGTGTGTGTGTGTGTGTGTGTGTGGGAGAGAGAGAGAGAGAGAGAGAGAGAGAGAGAGAGAGAGAGAGAGAGAGAGAGAGAGAAATGTGCATGTAAACCTGTGTGTCAGTAACTCACAGTTGGGCCTGTGCAGGGGGAGAGGGGGCTTTTTTCACCATGTCACATGTTTGTTTGCTCTGTTTAGCCGCAGGGGTCTGATCAGTATGAACTTTGACCTCTAAACTGCTGCCACCGCAGCGTCACGTGACCAATCAGGAAACTGGTGTTCTGATCATGTGTTTTCCTCTTGTCTTTGGTTCCACACCCTACCTCACCTCTAACCTTGTGTGGATGGACGTGGCTTTGGGTGTGTGTGTGTGTGTGTGTGTGTGTGTGTGTGTGTGTGTGTGTGTGTGTGTGTGTGTGTGTGTGTGTGTGTGTGTGTGTGTGTGTGTGTGTGATTCCTACCCTGGCTTTGCCCGCCTCACCACCTCTGCTCCAGGCTTGAGCCAGAGATCTTGCTGCGTGCCAAACAGGACTTCATGAAAATTGACAGCGCTGCTGACCTGGAGTGAGTGATCAGCTCTCCCTCACGTAGACGCCGACCCTGCCTCCATCTCTCTCTCTCTCTCTCTCTCTCACACACACACACACACACACACACACACACACACATCCTTCACTTAGTCTTTTCTCTTCATTTATGTGCCATGCAGGTTGTCATACTTTTTCTTTATGTACTCTTGTACTTGTCCCTGTAGTATGTACCCCCATACTTGATATACTTTGTTCTCTCTCTTTCTGTTCGGTTACAGTGAGACTACTGTACACTTGGTGCATTACTGAAGTGCTTTGTTTGCATTATGTAAAAAAAAAAAAAAAAAACATTTAAAAGCTATTTACATTTTTTTCAAATGTGTGCAACACTCTTGCGTCTTTTGTCAGTTCCGTTGATCACAGACGTTTAGCATACACTACTCTCACTTTATATGCATTGCGAATGTAAGGCTTCAGAAACCCTTTGTATCTTCCTTGTTACCGGAGATACTAATAACCCACCGCCTTCACACCCTCTCTTCATATCCTAACATTTCAACCTCATCATCACTAAAGCCTCCTCCCTGTGACCTTCCCTGCCCTGTAATCATTACCCAGTAATAATCATACCCATCCCCCCACATCCTCCACCATCCTGGAGTGGCATGTGGTTGTGACAGTCACTGGGTCTACTGTGTGGCATCCATCCAGCTGACAGCCGACCCTTAGCGATCCCCCCTGGACACGAGGGAGGGGGGGTATTGTGTTTGATGAGCGGAGACAGGAGAAAACCTTTACAGACACACACACACACACACACTTTGAAGTAGTGGCCAGCCACACATACAGAAAGGCCAGCCACCCCCCCCCCTCTCTCTCCCTCTCTCCCAGAGACCTTTAGTTGGTTTAATTGGCTTCTAGAACTCATCACACATCAGTGTGTCACACTCACACATAGCACATAGACACGCACTCACAGGCATGGAAGCATACACTCACACACACACACACAGTTACACACACACACATGGAAGAATACACACACACACATAGACACAGACACATTTACATTGTACACATACATGTACACACACACACACGCACATAAACACAAAGACACATACACACACACACACACACACACACACAAAGACACGCACTCACACACACACACACACACACACACACGCACACACACACACACACACCGCGCACACGCACACACACACACACACACACACACACACACACACACACACAGAGTATGTAGCTAAGCCTTTTGATCCTCTGATCTTTCCTCTGAAGAGGGTGGATATGGAGGGGGTAATGATATTTTCCAGAAGCTTCCTTCCTCAGTCCTCATTATCAGGGACAACCCCCAGTACCCCTTGCTCATGCTGGTTTGTACACATCGCACAGTAGTCATTGCAACTTAAAGGAGAAATCCAGTGTAAATCAATCCATATAGCCATGTTGTTCAAACTCGCCAAGTGCTGTGGGTAAGTAAAAGAATAAGAAAATTTGATACAACATCGACGGAACAGTGATTCGACATCTAACACTTAAGTTAATGGGGCATAACAACTTACTTTCAGTTTCATTTTACTATGCCCCATTCAGTCAGCATTAGTTATCAGTTATCAGCATTTAGGTACCAACAGATTGACAGATTCAACATTGACAGATTCACACTGGATATCTCCTTTAACAACCCAAAAGTAAACCATCTATGTTTGCCAACAAGAACTTGGTTACCTACTCTACACGCTGTCACCGACCTGCCAGTTTGTCACCTCTGACTCTCCCCTCAAAGTCTCGTCTTCTGGCAAACCATCTATGTCTGTTTATCGAGAACTTGGTGACCCACTGGACATGCCGTCAATGACCATGTCAGTTTGTCACCGCTTTCTCTATCCTTCCACAAAGTCTCGTCTTGTCTCTCTCTCTCCATCTCATTCCATCCCACTTCATCTCTCTCTCTCTCTCTCTCATCCCTTCTTTCTGATTGGCCCCACTAATATTCCGTCTCTCCGTTGTTCCAGGTTTCTAAAGGAGCAGAGCATGGTGACTGTGGACCACGGAGGTTTCAAAGAGCGTGAGATGGTGCTGGAGCGCGAGTACCAGCGTGTGTCCATATCTGGAGAGGAGAAGTGCGGGGTGAGATGCTCTCATGGATGAAAGGATTCAACCTTTTTTTCTTTTTTTTTTTTACCCTTATTTGTTTCGTTTTGGCTCTAATTCAGATCTTTTTAGCTAAGTTAATAAGTCAAAACACTAGAACAATGCTGCTTTATTTTTTTTAATGCCTTTTCCTGTTTTAGGCATTTACACTGTGGCCAGTGAACTGTTGACACTTGATAAATTTGATTTACTCTTTACCAAAAAAAAAGAAAAAAGTAAAAGACATGACCTGACCTGACAGAGAGAGCGAAGGCTTTGTTGTGGCAGCATGCTATTTCAATGACATCATGTGATGTTCCGGTCAGCATTAGACCTGTGTGCTCTTTTTTCATGAGCGTGCCCTCTCTCTCTCTCTCTCTCTCTCTCTCTCTCTCTCTCTCTCTCTCTCTCTCTCTCTCTCTCTCTCTCTCTCTCTCTCTCTCTCTCTCTCTCTCTCTCTCTCTCTCTCTCGGATTCCTGGGGCCAGAGAAAGACCTTATATGGGCACGGGTGTCATGCGACGTGGGCCAAGAGATGGTTTTATTAGGATCCTGTCTCAGCTCCTTCTCTGGGCACTATGGCACTCACAATCACTCACACTCTCCCATGCTCTTGCCTCGAGCTTAACTGCCAGGGTACGACTGGCGCCTGCATCGCTCAGGTCACAGGGTCAAAGCCTGGGTACTAAGCGCTCGCCAAATGCACACTGTGGGTGACATTCATTTGTATTGTAGCCAGGTCATCGTGGTTTTAAAAATAGAACCTTAATAGTTGGGAACGGAGGAGTTGTAAATGCTTAGGGATTTACCATAGAGTGCCCTCCCTGCAATTGTGTTTACAACATCACTTAACATGGAGACAGGTGTTGATTTGTTACAAGAGCGGACATTTTGTACATGTGACGACAAGCTGTTGAAATCTGTTGTAGATTGTTGCGGTGTTTTTGGTTATTGAGTTGTAGTGATCATTCATTTCCCTGTTGGACATGAACTGTGGATGATTTGTGTGGAGAACAAGGACAAAAGCTCTGCTTTCACACATGTACTGTGTTTTAGGACAGGAAATAAGGGGTGTTCACACTCTCTCTTTCACACACACACACACACACACACACACACACACACACACACACACACACTCACACGCTCACCAATTACCTGGCTGATTTTGTCCCTTTAGATTTTCTTTATTTCTGGTCTAACCTCACATGATGGCTCCCTGGCCCCAAGCAATGACAGGACAAATGTGAAGCGATAAATTCAAGTGTGAAAGGGGGTGTAATGACTCCATTCTGATAAACACCATTGTGGTTTTATGATTTAGCCATTGCCCTCAATTTGGCCAACCTGATTAAAAAGGCCCTCGATTGGTTTAGAAATGTCAAACTCAGTTAACCATCAAATTGTCTCCACCTTTACTTTAATCAAATTCCCATACGGTTGTCTTCTGAGGTGAATGTAATTTAGAGAGAACACGAATACCCAAACATTGACCTCCGTCTCTCTCTCTCTCTCTCTCTCTCTCTCTCTCTCTCTCTCTCTCTCTCTCTCTCTCTCTCTCACTCCACCTCTCTGCCCCACTTTTGTCTCTCTCTCTTTTTCCCTCTCTTTGAACCCTTCTGTGTCTCTCCTCCCCCTGTACTCTCTCTCTCTCTCTCTCTCTCTCTCTCTCTCTCTCTCTCTCTCTCTCTCTCTCTCTCTCTCTCTCTCTCTCTCTCTCCCTCTCTCTCTCTCTCTCTCTCTCTCTCCCTCTCCCTCTCTTTTTCCTCTCTCTCTCTCTCTCTCCTTCCCAGGTTCCCTTCACAGACCTAGTGGACGCTGCCAAGTGTGTGGTGAAGGCCCTGTTCATCCGTGAGAAGTACATGGCCCTGTCCATGCAGAGTTTCTGCAAGACCACAGCACGCTCGCTGCAGGAGCTGGGGGAGAAGCCCGTGGAGCTGCGCATCTATGAGGAGATCCCCGAGACCCCCGTGGCAGCAGGTGAGGACACTGGTCGTATGATGTCTCCTTTGTGGAAGCTGAGAAGAGGTGTGTGTGTGTGTGTGTGTGTGTGTGTGTGTGTGTGTGTGTGTGTGTGTGTGTGTGTGTGTGTGTGTGTGTGTGTGTGTGTGTGTGTGTGTGTGTGTGGGTTGGGGCTCTCAAACTTTTTTCTATGAGGAGATCCCAGAGACCCCCTGGTAGCAGGTGAGGATATTCTCAAACTTTATTTGGGTGAGGGAACCCTCATGAAGCAGAACATTTTCCAAGGATCCCTAATCGTGACACAGATTTAACCACATAGCCCTGCTAGCATCTAGCATGTTAGCATCTAATACAACAAAAAGTCTGCAGCAGACCTCTGGGAGTCCCCGAATCCCGAAAACAATGACAGGCCATCCCGCCCCTAACCTTGCACAATTATCACATGCAATCCACTGGATAAATTAAATAATAAATGCTTTCTTGTCTTCCTCGTCTCCTGTTTTATGTTACGTTTCAACCCCTGTTAGTGTAACATGTTTGTTTCTGTGTTTTGGTGATGTTAGATGCCCCGGTGCACCCCCCTGTCTCTGAAACTCATCCCTATGAAGGCCAGGACCCCAAGAACATGCCCTCAGACATGGGCTACGGCTGCAAGATGGTGGATGGAGTCGTCCATGTCTACACAAAGAAGAACCAAATGGACAAGTAAGACAAATCAGTGGTGTGTGTGTGTACATGTATGTGTGTGTGTGTGTGTGTGTGTGTGTGTGTGTGTGTGTGTGTGTGTGTGTGTGTGTGTGTGTGTGTGTGTGTGTGTGTGTGTGTGTGTGTGTGTGTGTGTGTGTGTGTGTGTGTGTGTGTGTGTGTGTGTGTGTGTGTGTGTGTGTGTTTATGTATGTATGTGTAAATAGAGTACACATATGGTTATATCTGAGTTTGTATCTGTAAGCATCGCGCAGGCATCCATCCATGGCCTAGCCTCATACAGTGCATGAGTGTGGGGCCAGTATGTTCTGTCGGTTGGTTCTGTTTAAAGTGTAAACAATATTATAAGCCTAAGTAGAAAAAAATAATGCTCAGATGGGCACATGGCTCAGTGGGCTAGAGCATCATACCGTAAATCAAGGGACCCAGGTTCGAGTTCCACCTGAGGTCATTTTCTGTTCCTTACCAATCTCTTCTCTCAATTATTTCCTGTCACACTCTCTACTGTCTGATGAATTAAAGGAAAAAAAATCCTTAAAAACATCTTAAAATAAAAATAAAAATAAAAAGAAGAAGAAGAAGAAATCAACTCTCTTTCCTCTCCCTCTCCGCAGGAGCACAGAGCTGGACCTGCCCTACCCAAACCTGCAGGAGTACATCGCCGATATGAACATGATGATGGCCCTCATTATCAACGGCCCTGTGTGAGTGTGTGTGTGTTTCTCCTCCGCTCTAACTGCCAAGCAAGCCAAGCACAGTTCACTCAGGCACGGCCTCTCGCTCTCATAGCTACGGTTGCTTACAGTTTTTTTAAGAGAGGAAAAATGAAATGTCACAAACATTATTGTGACCCTTGTCCACCTTGGTTTAGTTTTTTTTATTGTTGTTGGTTTTTTTTCCCCTTTCTCAAAGCTCCGCATCTCCCTGTGGTTGTCGCCACATTATATTAATAATCTACTTGGAGCAGAGGGGCACATTATTTCCGCTTGTAGCATCTGCTACAAGGTCAAGGCATTGCTCCAGAGGAAAGAGATCTGCTGTTATTGGCTGTTACGCAGCTTCCCATGCAAAATGATAAATACAGATGTCAGCTCAGTGACTATAAAACCCAGCTACGAGACCCATTAGGGGAGAGTAGAAGAACCGCCAAAGAGAGAATGTCTGATACAATTACTGAATACTGTTGTCTGTTATGGCTGGTCTGGACTCTCTTTACTTTGGTAATCAAATCCTTTCCAAATTGGTTTGATACACTGATGTTGTTGATCTTAGAAGACAGTAGGATATGTACCCACTGAGGAATGACTTCAAACAAAGAACGACAAATAACAAGATTTACATAATTTGTTTATTTATTTAAAGTTGGATTTTAGTAGTGTGAACGTAGTGAAACCTATTCAGTGATTATTAAATGAATTTTGAAGCATTTTTTTTTTTTTAGATCAGAAAATGTACTGTCGGTATGGCCTTATTGACTTCCTGTTCGTTTCTTGTTCTCCACCACAGGAAGTCCTTCTGCTACCGTCGCCTGCAGTACCTGAGTTCCAAGTTCCAGATGCACGTCCTGCTGAACGAGATGAAGGAGCTGGCCGCTCAGAAGAAGGTTCCTCACCGGGACTTCTACAACATCCGCAAGGTGGGGCACTGCAGCTCATCATCAGTATACTCCACTGGGGCGTTGATGAAACGTAAAGACATTGCAGAGTCTAGATGTTTTTTAGCATTCAATAGGCTGTAAATTCGTAAAAGTTGTTTTCGAGCACTAGAGGCCTACAGGGCTTAGTTGAGTTGAATTACTGTTGCAATGGCTGTCTGCCATGTGGGTCATTTCTCTCTCTCTCTCTCTCTCTCTCTCTTTCTCTCCATTTCCTGTTTTCCTCTTTTTTCCTCATCCCTTCATCCCCCACCACGTCTTTATGCCTCTGTTCACTGCCTTCAGTCTCATTCAGTCCTTTATAGTCTTTTATAGTGAGTTTTTGCTGTGATCAATAATCACTAATCACCCTTTCTCCGTCAGGTGGACACCCACATCCACGCGTCGTCCTGCATGAACCAGAAGCACCTGCTGCGCTTCATCAAGCGCGCCATGAAGAAGTACCCCAAGGAGATTGTGCACATCGAGCGGGGCCGCGGACAGACCCTCATGGAGGTGTTCGAGAGCATGAACCTCACGGCCTTTGACCTCAGCGTCGACACCCTGGACATGCATGCTGTGAGTCGTAGGGGTCAAACATTAACCTCATGAGGCTCCATATGGGTTATGATTGTTAATTTAGCGTAAATTTGATTTGCACTGTGCAGCCAGATTCTTCTGGAAGCCCATTTCCGCCACATATATTGGAGAAAAATAAATCCGGATCACATATCTGTATGTATCATGTAACTCAGAATTGCAAGATAGTATCTCTCAAATGTGAGATACAGTACTATGTATAACCACTCTTAACTATTGCGAGATACATGATCCGGATATTTTTTTTTATGTGGCAGAAATGGGCTTCCATCGATTCTCATGCTGACCCCATCAAGATTGTTAATGTAGAATACAGATCTGCTGTTTTTCATTTATTATTTATTAATTCAGAATAATAAATTGATGAACGTATCTTTAGACTGTTATTAGTCCTTCACATCCTTTGATCCACTTAGTTAAGTGAATTTATGCCATGTCCCGTCTGAATTAAAACTGTGCCCAGTACCTAAGTGGATCAATTCTCCTGTGGGTTGGACCTCTGAGGTTTCACATTGGTGATGATTTTTCTGTATTAGCTAAAGCCTATTAAGAGCTCAAGTTTAGTTTCATGTTGCAGCTACATAGCCGATGTATGACGGGTCATTCTCTCTCACGTCCACACAGGACCGCAACACCTTCCACCGCTTCGACAAATTCAACGCCAAATACAACCCCATCGGCGAGTCCATCCTTCGCGAAATCTTCATCAAGACGGACAACCACATCGAGGGGAAGTACTTTGCCCACATCATCAAGGTACTGTAAAGACACAAGGCTTAGCTGTTCCACGTTCCCTGTTCATCCCTTCCATATCCCAACATGAGTCTGCTTGGGACCCAAATGTCAGCAGTCACGTCTGTCGACGGTCCTTGAGTTCAGAAAAGGTGGCAGCTGCATGTGCTGTTTGCTGACACAGGATCAGACTGTTTTGTGTGTGTGTGTGTGTGTGTGTGTGTGTGTGTGTGTGTGTGTGTGTGTGTGTGTGTGTGTGTGGTGAGGGTGCAAGGCTATTAAAGGCAGTAATTAGAGATCCCCAAGGCAATATGTTAGTTTAGGATCCCTTGGCAGTAAATGATTTGATGATCCCCAGGGAATGCAAGTAATTGAAAGTCCCAAAGCAAGACTGTATTTAAAGATTCCTAACCAAGCAGTATTCAATGTACCCCAAGGCAATGCAATATTTTTAAAGAATACTTACAACAGAACAGATGTGTTGAACAGATGTGCAAATTTACAGTGTATGTATGTGTATATTACAATATGCATCATGCATGCATGCCTGAATATCAAAACAGTACCTTTTCATTTGATTGTACATTTTAGTATAAAGAAGTTGCGCTCTTTGTTATTGTTACTTTGTTACTTTTACTGCTAAAAATGCTGTGTGGGGCTTCTTTTTTTTTTTTGGACAATCTTATTTTTTGCCTTTTGCATTAAGTTGCATTAGTACTGCAGCTCCATGAGGTGTTGTAAAAGAACTGTCCCCAGCAGCACTACTTGGTGTATATGCTTATTTCAGTGGGTATTTGGACCACACAAAGTGTTGGCATCACACAATAGCTTTATGGCCAAATAGCTGACTAGCCTTTGCCTTTGTGCTCAGGAGGTGATGGCGGACCTGGAGGAGAGTAAGTACCAGAATGTGGAGCTGCGTCTGTCCATCTACGGCCGCTGTCGTGACGAGTGGGACAAGCTGGCCAAGTGGGCCGTCAAGCACTCTGTCTACTCAGACAACGTGCGCTGGCTCATCCAGGTGCCACGGCTCTTGTAAGTACAGTATATACTTGTACCTGTCCACTCGACTAGTGGAGAAAAACTCAATATAGGACAACCTCGCTAACTACAAAATCCCATTATTATACTTATGGGATAAGATCACCAACTAGAATAGATAGAAGTTCAAACTGATAGTGTGTTCATTATTTAATTTGGGTCATCAGACTTCTAAGTGGTAAACTCACCAGTGTGTTGCTTTCAATAAAAACGTCTGCTAAATCAGTCAACTTTAACTTTAAATGTGGTTTTGTATGGATGTTTTTCTGTGCTCTGCCTGTAAAAGATGTGCCTGTTAGTTAGGCTTGTGTCAGGGAGCATTTCTCAAAGTCGAGGAAGCATGCTTGCAAGGCTGCTTTTTCGAGCATTCGACGTCATTGTCAGTCGCCAAGTACTGTTCCAAAGTCAGCCATCCTTCTAAATTCTAGCAAGGACAGAGGCCTTTGTTCATAGATTTTTCAAGGATGCACTGATGGAACCTCTTTTTGAAGTGTACGGCTTCCAAGGCAGCATTCTCGACTTTGAGAAACACTCAGGGTCTTGTGTCATGACCAGTGACCACAACAGCTGAGCCCAGTCTTGTGTGTATCTGCCCGCAGTGACGTGTACCACACTAAGAAGCAGCTGGCCAACTTCCAGGAGATGCTGGAGAACATCTTCATGCCCCTGTTTGAGGTCACCGTGGATCCGCGCAGCCACCCGGAGCTCCACCTCTTCCTCCAGCATGTGAGTGACTTACACAACTGCTTGCTGCAGGAAAGGGCTCCCCCTGCTGTTCAGTTGGTCAAACTGCCTGTCAGCCCACTCATGACTTTGAATTATCCAATGATTGGTTCAGATTGGTTTAGTATAAAACAAAGCATGCATTTGTATCATATCTGTATTGCATTGTAATGGGACTGTACTAGTCACGTAGCTATAACACAACTGGTCTATGAATCTGGCCCTGAATTGGGACACAGCCAATAGCTTAACTTTGTATGGTAATATGTCTTGTCTGATAGCAATATGCATTATATTCTCAGTGTAACATGTCATGGCAGATGATCATTTGGCTAATGTGCTTCATATAGAGATGTCAGTGGGTCTTGATATAATTATTGTATATATGTGTGTGTGTGTGTGTGTGTGTGTGTGTGTGTGTGTGTGTGTGTGTGTGTGTGTGTGCGCGCGCATCATGCCCAGGTGGTGGGCTTCGACAGTGTGGATGATGAGTCCAAGCCCGAGCACCACATCTTTAACCTGGACAGTCCTTTGCCAGACAAATGGACAGAGGAGGACAACCCTCCCTACTCCTACTACCTCTACTACACGTATGCCAACATGACTGTGCTCAACCACCTGCGCAGGTGAGCTGAAATCTGCAACATCTCTCACTAGTTTTAAACATTGACACGTCATTTGAAACACGTACTTTGTCTACCTTGCATTTGACTGCATCTGATTCTATTTGTGATTTCGGTTTGGAGTTCCCTCCATGTACTGTTCTCTGTCAGTGTCAGGTTTACTTACTTACCACACCACACATCACTGTTCAGCTACAGGAGAAATATTCAGAAAAGTTGTTGTTTTCTTATTATTGCACACATGATAGTAGTGTAAAGTCTGAGTTTGTTCCACTGGTTGTTTCATAGTAAGAAAGCAAAGTACGCTAGCTCAGTGGTCGTCTAACTTTATTGGAGCGGGGAGCCTCATGGAGCAGAAACATTTCAAGGATCTCTTAAGACTACAACACAATTTTAACCATACAGTCTATTATCCTGATCAGTCTTATTTCCTGACAGATGCTAGATGCTATGTTGTAGCAAATATTTTAATGGACTCCCCCTGGTAATCTGCTGCAGTTTTTCTACATTGCCGTTTTTAATAATCAAATAGACGGAGCTCTGTTTTTAGGCTTACGCCTTAGACATGGCGTCACCGGAAGTCCTACAGTATCGTTTTTAATGTTTTAAAATTTGGTCACTGACTATTTTTCGTCTGTGCTTTTTTATTGCTCTACAGGAGGCGGGGCTTCCCCACATTTGTGTTACGACCTCACTGTGGGGAGGCGGGGCCTATTCACCACCTGGTGTCGGGTTTCATGCTGTCAGAGAACATCTCCCATGGACTGCTGCTCAGGAAGGTGAGAAATGCTCATCATCTGCCAAAGGGTGCTTACAGTACATCTGAGAGTTTTGATATATGAATGAATGTATGTATGTATGCATATGACATGAGTGTTTGTGATGTGCCGGCTACTCAATCAGAACTTACTTATATGCAGTATATCTATTATTTTTTTGTGCTCCCCATCTGTTTATATTGGGTTGTGTTTACTGAATGTTTTGTCTGTTTTTTCATTGTCTGTTTTGTGCTTTATTTGTGTTTAGGCTCCAGTGTTGCAGTATTTGTACTACCTGGCCCAGATTGGTATCGCCATGTCTCCGCTTAGCAACAACAGTCTGTTCCTTAGTTACCACCGCAACCCCCTTCCAGAGTACCTGTCCCGCGGCCTCATGGTCTCCCTGTCCACCGACGACCCCTTACAGTTTCACTTTACCAAGGTCAGTGCATTGCCAGTGATACATGACTTTTCATGGCCATCTTACAGATACAGTTTTCCTGTGTAATGTAAATAAATACATATCTTGTTAGATTATTTTTTAGATCTTTTTTATGACTCTGTATAAATGCCCTGTGTTCGTATGTGTATGTGTGTGTGTGTGTGTGTGTGTGTGTGTGCGTGCGTGTGACGCGTGCGTGTGTGTGTGTTTCATTTCGACACAGGAGCCACTGATGGAAGAGTATAGCATTGCCACCCAGGTTTGGAAGCTGAGCTCCTGTGACATGTGTGAGCTGTCCAGAAATAGTGTCCTCATGAGCGGATTCTCACACAAGGTCAGTGACCTCTCACAACCTATCTACAGCACCCTCTTGATCTTTTTTCCACCTCTTCCCTATTCCTAAAAAATGCATGGTTCTCGTGTGATTTAAATGAAACAGAAAATGAAATGCATTTTTTTTTGTTCCCTGTATAAGAATGGAGGACGAAGGAATGAATTGTTGAAATGAAAAGGCCTAGGTGTTTGTCCAGATTTATTTCACAAATGTGATGAAGATAAATTACAGTGTTTAGGCTTTATGTGTTTCAGTTAACTCAGTGTGTTCTAAAAGCTTGTCGTCTTTGAAAGATGACTCTTCATGTTTAATGTAGGATGTTTCTGGTCTCTGTCTTTGAATATGATTGTGTGTGTCTTATAAGCCCACGTGTACCAGGCACCATTTGGTGTATGCCACAAAAGTAAAAAAAATAAACTACTAAAACTATATTTTCGTTCCTCCATCCCTTCGACAGACTAAGAGCTACTGGCTTGGGCCAGGTTACAACCACGAGGGCCCAGAGAGCAACGATATCCGCCGGACCAACGTGCCGGACATCCGTGTGGCCTACCGGCACGAGACCCTAAACGAGGAGTTGCACCTCATCACGCATGCCGTGCGCACACAGGAGGAGTTCGACCTTGAGGCAGCCGAGGATGAGGACGCGCTCTCCATGGCTCCGCTTCCAGCGAGTCAGCCGCAGGCCAGCGGTACCACCACCACCGCCGCCTCAAAAAAGAAGCAGTGATCGCCAGGTGCCAAGCAAAGAGGACGGCCAAAACACAGTCACTTCTTCCTCCCCTTTCTCTCTACTCTCTCTGCATCTTCCTCTGTTTCCAGTCTCCAAGCAGTGAGGAAGAGAGGAGCGTGGAGGAGGAGGAGGTAGAGGAGAAGTAACCTTTTTCAACTCACCTCCTTAATCCCTTAGCTGCTCCAGTTGCCCCTCCACACCCCCAACTCCAAACAAATTAAGCCAAGGAATTTAAAACAAAAGAACTGCAGGGTCCCTATTTGGTTATCAGTACGTCCCCAAGTAGTGTTTTCTCTCGCCCCCGCAATCTCTCACTTGGATGTGTGCCCTCCTGCTTTTTGTTTTGAAAAACCATGTTACGCAGTTATCAGCTCTCTGATACTGTGGATTGTTTTTACTTCATCTCTTCAGTCTTAGCCTCTTCACTGTGATGCGTTTGTTTCCTACACTCTCATCACTCTCAACATGCTAATCGCTAACAGTAGCAGGACATCACATCCGACATAATAACCAGACTTTATCAAGCCAGCAATGCATTCTGGGTTGAAAAACGGCAAACCTAACCAATGGGATGAGAGCTTTTGACGCAGAATGCATCGTGAGCTGCAGTCTGCAGTTGGCTTCATAAAGTCGCGTAACGTAGAATACACCGTCTTTTGGTATGTCAACTCTTTGTCATTTGTGCTTCTCCGACCACCTACCAAGATTGGACTGGTATTTCTTTTAGTTTTCCCTATTGGTCATTTGGGTGATGCGCCATCCACTATGACCAGCTTTCCTGTCATTGGACGACTGCTGCATGCAAAAGGTCTTGACCAATCAAAGGGGCCTCTATTTTTGTTTCCGATTGTTTGCCCCCAAGCTCTGCTAGCTGCCTCCTTCCCTTAGTCTTGCTGCCTTATGAAAACAGACGTTATTACTTTCATCTTCCGTGCTCTGTAGCAACAACACAAGCCAGTCAATTAGCAAAGTTAATATATCAGCTGCCTTATACAACACACAGTAATACAACTAACACAACATGATCCATCCATTCACACATTTCAAGTCAACTGCACGTTAACACTGACGTTAGCATGAATACAAACACACACGTCGCGCACACACACACATACACACACACACACACACATACACACACACTCACTCTGTCACAGACGGAATGTGTTGAAGAAAGAAACTGACAAAAAGTTCCACGTTAAGTGGAAGGACCAGAGGAACTCAATCTCAAGCTGCATGTTTCCGGTACTCTTCCATCACAAGACTTTATGGATGGACAGAGACAAGGACCAAGGTTGTGGTCTGGAAGAAACATTCCAAAGTGTGAAAATTGTAGAAGATGTTTTAGTTTTAATTGTAAGAATAAGAAACACCCTGTACCATAATAAATCGTATATCTATTTGCAGAAACACTTGTATACAGATATATGCAGTTCACAAGATTGAAGTAAAAATCTAGTGTATAGAAACATGGTGTAAAATCTGTATATTCGTATAAATATACAGTTTGTACTGTACAGTTGACCAGTGCGTGGTAGAGAGTGGACATCCATTGGGAGAAGTCTTTCACATTTGCACATATGTTATATGTATATGAATCAAGATGGCAGAAGTGAAGTGAGTTTTGCTGTCTGAGTTTGCAGAGTTTGCATGTGTAAAGTGAAGCATGTTGTTGTCTGGCACGGTTTGAACCGTGAGGAGAGGGAGGGAGGGTGGGCGTGTTCTTCTACCGTTACCTCAGACACCCCAGTGTCCCCTCTCTCCCCCTTTTTGGTCACCCCAGAAACCCTGAGCCTTCAGCCCTTCCCAGGTGAGGGTTGTTTGACCTGTGCTGACATCTCTGCATGCTGTCTGATGTGGTCTGTAGCAAAAGCAACCAACCAACTAACAAACCAACCAACCAAGCCAAGAAATCCTTGTGCCTTTTTAAATTTTATTTTGTTGTTAAAAAAGGCCTTCTGTCAGGTTCAGTGTTTGATAGGTCACACTGTCATCCAGAGTTGAAGTTATCTCAAAATACTGAGTGAAGTCAGGTAGATTTTGTTGTCGTTTCTGAACAAGTGAAGTGAGAATCTACTCACTGGCCAAATATTTTTTTTTTTTTTTTTCATAACTGTAATCAGACCAGCTGTTATCTTTGCATGTGTCTGTGATGTGGACTTAGTTACAGTATGAGGAGGTGAATGGACAGAAACACTGTTTACAATGTACTGTCAATGTGATGTTCCGGATGTAACCATAGCTATGCTTTACAGAGGGGCAACTCTGATATCTGAGATTATTAACAATAACTGAGATTATTAACAACAATGGAAAATTGTATTCTCTTTGATAAATCACCTCTCCCAAAGACTCTTTTTTCAGATTCATTTCAGTATCAGTCGACCTAAGGTATGATCACTTCCATGTTCCATGGTCCTCCAGCCTCACTCTAGAGAGGGGATGATTAAGGCTCCCCATGTCACAGTCACGCCTCTTGGCTCACTCAGTGGATTCAGCACAGAGGTCCTCTGTTTGAAGGCTCGATAAGATGGTGTGTGTACTTCATACCACACAGTCCTTGATGGTGGTCTCATCTCTGTGATGGCCCCCTTCACCATGAAGCTCATGATAACACTGTGTGTATGTGCTCTTGTATGTGGCTCATCGTGAGGATCTGTATTCGTGGGTGTACCTTATGAGGACCGTGCATTTGGTCCTCACAGTGCTGGGATAGTCTCACTGTGAAAGGGTGTGTGAAGAGACGGATACGTAGATATCTATGATTTTGCTTGAATATGAAAAAGTATTTTTTATATAAGAGAGAGATAAGAAGTTTATACAGACCATTTGTTAATTCATGTCGTGAGTGGTAGCAACAGCAACAAAAATATGTGAATGCTCTTGTAATGTTTATTGATGAGCAAGAAAGTGTTTTTTTTTTCAGATTCTGTCATTCATTTAATTTTTTATCAGTATACTTTTATATATTATTCGTCTGTACTGATTGGAAAAAAATAATATTTCATGAAAAGAAAATGACCTTTCAACCATCAGCCTCAATGAAAACAATCTTCATGTGTCAGACTTGGTAAGAATTCTCTCATTTCACAGCCTTCTAGAGAAGAGATCAGCTCTGTAGCTTCAATTTCCAAATGTTTCAAAATAACAATAATGCCATTTAAAGACTCAAACAGTTGTTGAACTCACTCCACTGTTTGTTTTTTTAATTGAATTGTGAGCTTGTCTGGTGAGCATGATCGGGGCTGTGTGATGCAGAGAGATGCATGTGGCATTAAAGGCCACAGTTGTGATGTTTTTAACCACAGGGTTACAACATTTTTAACATTTTAATTTTATCTATGGAAAGGCTTTCATGTTATTTCATAAATCAAGATTTACGGGGGGAAAAAATAATTAAAAAAAACTTTAAAATTGAGAAGTTTTTCTTTATGTCCCTCTCCAAACATCTTTTATTTTATATAATCATCTTTTTATTATGGACAATCTCACGCAGGTTTACTCTAAATATGTTTATCCTGTAATAGTTGAAGAGATTGTGTGTTACGTGAAATATGCACTACAAAGGCATTAAGACAGCGTTGTTTAGATGTGTGCACATTCACATCACACACTCCTCCTTCCCTTACTGTTGACAAACTGTCCTGGAACACATGCTGTGGTGGATAAAGCAGATGTGCTCCCAGACTGTTAATTCACAAATTACAATATGTGTAAATGTGTATTGTTTCTTTAACATTTTTCGAAATTATAAAATTACGAACCATACTTATGTTTGTGTATTGTTTTTAAACAGTTCTTTTCTATATGTTGTGTTTTCTTATCAGTTAATTCTTTTGTTTTGTTTTGTTCCATGTGTGCGTGGGTGTATGAGTGTGTTTTGTATGCTCTTCAAGGTTATTGGTCTGATTTATTTTATTTTATTATTCTTGATGTAGTCACTGTTATGCTTTCACACAATAAGCAATGTTTCACAGACTCCTGGAAACTTCTGTGCTGGAACAGTACACGTGTAATACTACAGTGAAATAAAGCATGTATATTCATCCATTTGCCACTTATTGTCTTTTATTCATTAATTTGATCTTATTACACAGTATGAAAATTCACATATGGCATTATATCCAGACTATTTCAAGAATTATACATACATAATTTGTTACATCATTATATCATAATGGATAATATAGGTGATAAATTAAACCTACAATGTCATCAGACATTTATATCTGGGGGGATAAAAAGGTAACCTCATGTAGCCTAATATTAAAGGCCACTGGCTACAAGTAATACTTATTTCAAACTAAACATAAATAGCTAAGTATTTAAATGTGAATGAAGTTGTACTGTACATGATTGATGTGTAAGATGTATGGAAGTGTGGCGGCATTAGGTGCAATATTTGTTTCCATGGGAACAGCAGAACAAAAGATTCCAGAGGTTGATTGTTCATCTTACAGTAGGAGTAGCAAGAACTACAATCTTGAGCTTAAATTAACATCATACATCATTTACAGTAAAGTACAGAGGTTTTCAAAGCATCCTCCCAGGCCTTGTGTAAAGAAGCAGAGTCAGAGTTCAGGAGACAGTATCCAGAAGGCCATACTTGTACAGTAGCTTTAGTAAGATTTTAGTCCTGCAGATTCTGAATTGGCTTCAGTTCATTTTGCTCAGTCATCACTCCAGATGCCTGACTTCACTTGCCAACTGCAATGAAAAAAAAAGATACAGAAACCTTATGTAAGTTTAATAAAGAGCATTTAAGACCCGTGCCAGGTCCTGTGCATGAATCATGTGGCTGTCTAAGGTTGCTATGGTTACTTACAGCATTTGCTGACTTGACGTTCTGCAGCTGGAAGAACACTCGCCCGCCCTCGTCAGGACAAACCATCTTCAGCTCCTCACGAGTCATACCCAGGAGAGAGGCACCACTGAGCATGCCCAAACAACGCACCGTGCTGAGGGAAGAACAGGAAAAGCACAACTGATTCACAACTGATTCACACTAATTCACTCTTTCACTCAAAGAATGTCTAGTGTCATGATTGTGTCATGATGCTATATCCACTTACATCTTATTGAAACCTTTGTATTCTAGCCATGCCTTTACTTCTGCTGCTTTAGATTTCCTGGTCAGGGTTGGAATGGTCGGCACTGGCTGTTGCTCCTAGATTCAGATGAGAATAAAAATGTATTGAAATCATAAGTGTCAGACTAAGTAACTAAGTTTCCAAGGTGCTTTCATATATCACAAATCAGTGTTTAACTTAGCCCCCACAAAATGAACAGATTTCCCAATTGACCCATAGCAAAACATACCCAGTCAGTCGCACAATTATTCACAACTCAGTTCATAATATCTAATGTATATGGAAATATTGCAAAGACCAATGCAGCAACATGAATATTATCCACGGTTTAAGTGAAATAATCAGTTCCATGGTTTATGGGTAGGTTGGTTGGTTGTTGGTGGTCATGCTCTTACCTCCTTCTCCTTTTTGTCAAGCGGTTCTAAGACGTTGTTTGGGACGTGTCCTACCTCCCTGTCATTATTTCGCACTTTCCACCATTGCTTGGACATATCCAGCAGCTGTAAACAAACAGTATGGTAAGTCAGGCCACAAAACATACAGTAGCACCACATGTTCACATATTTTGCAAATATCCAGTCTACTAAGAGGTAGCATAGTAGTTAGCATACTTAGTGGTAGCATAGTGGACTAGGAGTCTGGCA
This sequence comes from Sardinella longiceps, assembly GCA_027497455.2. Lineage (NCBI taxonomy): Eukaryota > Metazoa > Chordata > Actinopteri > Clupeiformes > Clupeidae > Sardinella > Sardinella longiceps. Next base: position 2,911,076 of record JAODXP020000012.1, on the reverse strand, counting down.
GTTGTGGGTTTGAATCCTAGCTACCGCTGTTGTGTATTTTAGCTAGGCACCTAACACTTAATGCTGCTCTAGGGGAGACTGACAGTAAAGTAATTTATAGTTAACAAAATTTAAGTCACTTTGGATAAAAGTGTGCTAAATGGATGTAAATTGTGATGCAAAAATGATTTCAAGGCACAGATATGTAAACGGTTTATGGTAAGTTTGTTTTGATTGTAGTTAGTTAGTTAGTTAAATGTACAATGTACTCTTATCTCGCCCATATCTACAGTCCATGTGGCCTCTTTTAATTCACCTGGACAATTTCTCCCTTCGAGACGCTGAGTTCTCTCGTGTTCCTGGCGGTGAAGTCGAAAATCACACGCATGTAGTTGGCAGAGTCTTCCTCCTCTTCCTCGCTGCAGGGAAAACACAGACATATGGTGGTGGTGGGTGAGAAAACCGGTTGATTAGACACAGACCTAACGACACAAGCAAAAATGCTGAGCGAGGAGGGAAGAAACGTACTTGTCTTTAGCCGGGGGTTTCCACGCAGTCTGTGAAGAGAGATGGCAACTTTTCAGTGAGATGCAATGGCATAACATCACATGCTATGGCATTACAAGCGATTTGAAGTTGGTTTTATTCTGATGATGACAGGATATTTTGCCTCCAATTTTAAGAGAGAGCAAATGGTTTTTTTTTTAATCTACAATAATGTCAGTGCGTGTTGTAAATGAGTGCATTTTTTTGTGTCTGTGTACACCAGCATGTGTCTTGATATCTATGTGTTCACTTGCTCATCTTACTGTACCTGTTTGGGCAGCACAGGAGGCTTACTGGACACTTGTGCATGTGTGTGTGTGTGTGTGTGTGTGTGTGTGTGTGTGTGCCTGTCTGCATACCTGTGGTTGTTTGTGTGCGCTTGGCTGCTTTTTGGCCTGCGCAGGAGGCTCACTCTTGGGCTTCTGACTGGGCTGCTTGCTGGCTGGCTGGCTTGGTCGCTGGCTGGGCTGTCTACTGACTGGCTCACTCGGTGGCAGACTCTCATTTGTGACATCCGGGGGCTCCCAGCCATCATCAAACACTGGGAAGTACTCAGGAATCTCCTCATCGTCATCTGGATATTGTGTGCTGACAGGAAAAAATTACACTCGTTACAAGTCGACACATACAGACACGGGTTAGAGTACATTGATCCAGGGCAACAAATTTCACATTGATCCTGGACTCTTAATTACTTGGTGATATCAGATCTTGCTACAGACACACTGTAATCTCCAACAGCGGAAAATCAACTCTGAACTATCAACTCTGAACTCTGATTTTGAAACTGTATACAGTACAACAGTATGGACTGTTTAGAAAACCACATTACATGTATATGACACAGAATGAAAATAAACACTGTGGAGTCTTCTTCAGCTCAGAGAGAAAGTTCCAGTATAGTAGGCTGAGGCTGATGCAGAACAGCCCATCTGATGATGCACAAGCACACCTACACATTTACTATGGAGCCAAGCAAAAGTACCCTCACCAGGGCAAGTCGTGATTGTGCGCAATTGTGCCATCTGGAGATGTTCCTTGTTCCAGGTGACGCCCAATTTTCTCTACTCTACAGTACGATGTTCGCAACTTTATCAACCTACTGCTATTTTCTACATGTTTGGATCCTTTGTAGTCATGGTGATTTTATTCACTACCCCTTATTTCATTTGTTGCCAGGGAAAAATAATCTACAGATTGTCAAGTCTTTGAATCTTACCCACCTAAAGGTGAAATATGCCTGTGGCTGATATTGTTTTCTTACCTGGGGATGTTCCAAGCATCTCCGAGCGTCTGCCAGAACTGGTCCTCCTCCACAGTGGCCTCCTCACTCATGAGGCGGATGCTCTCCGGGATCAGCAGGGGCACGACCACGGATCGGGGCAGTTCCTCAGGGCAATACTTCACCAGCTGCAGTGGAAGCAACCACAGACACGACTTTAGTCGGCTCACATGGCAAATGCCCAAACTGTGTCGTTATGATTGAATATAACTACCAAGCAGAATGGGGAAAAAACTGTATAGCTGTAGTATAGTGCATCCATGTAGGTTTTGTGGGAAATTAATAAGCTTCCAAAATCCTGAGAGAGCCTGATAAGTCTTCAGGATTGTTTGATATTAATTGAATACAAATGTAAATATGTCATATTAGGTAATGTGGTTTGCTACATTGTGTGTGTGTGTGTGTGTGTGTGTGTGTGTGTGTGTGTGTGTGTGTGTGTGTGTGTGTGTGTGTGTGTGTTGTTTACAACTACGATACGGTAGTATATATTTTTTTACTTATTCATTTATTTATTTACATATTTAGCAAGCTGTCGAATGTGCAAACAACCCTGCCCTCTCCCCTACATCTTGGATAACTGTTAGTGTATTCTACCTCTCATTTGTACAGCCTAAGATTCTTTATATCAAGAGATATATCCACATCTTCAGTGAGCTGAGACAAGAATAGATGATTCTGTTTAGCCATGAGTTTCTCGTTGGCATTTCTGTGCCGAGGTATGGAATACATCCTGTTGTTGATTTTTTATTTATTTTTTTGTCCAAATGAATGTAAATTCCACATTTGAGGAATTTGTCTCCATGATTCTTGACATGTGGTCATTGTGACTTTGAATTTGAGGGTTTGTTTACAAATTCACAGAATCCAGATAGTAAATGAAATCCCAAACAAATATCAGTTTATAAAAATATCTAGATATGTACAAACAAACTTTCCGAGCCTGTGACACGTGATCAGATTGGAGTTCACATGAATATTTGTTCTAATTATGAAGAAAGGGCTACAGGGTATTCTCAGAATATTGAGACATATTGACACTGCAACGTACAAGTACATACCTGTAGTCACATTGACTTTGAACTTTGACTTACAAAATAAGTTCATCTTGACGTAAGTGAGGATAGATAAAAACCCTTCATATAAATAAGTTCATCTACACTAAGTTCAAACTTATAACTTATAAATAAGTTCAAACTAACATATAAATAAGTTCATCTTAACTTACGTAAGTGAGGATGGAGAAGAAGACATGGACCAGGTCAGGAGCACTTGGGTCATTTATCTGCCCGTTTAGTTCTCCCTATGATTGCAAGAGACGGAGAGAGTTACCTTGGTGAGGTACAGTATACTGCATCACAACACAGAATAATGCACACTCATAGAATTGTTTGCAGCAGAACCTACCAAAAAGTTGAAGGCACACTTAATTTTCTGGAAACAGACCTCAAAGTCCTCATCGGGGGGCATGCCTGCAATAGCTTTATGAAACAGACCAACAGAGGATAAAGTTAAAGATGTCAAAGATTCTGACTCCCTTATAAGGAAAATTATTTTAACGTGTCTTCTATAGCCAAAGTGTTCTACCTTTGAACTTCTTTTTCTTTTCCTTTTTTTCCTTTTTTTTCTTCTTTTTCTTGTCGTCTTTTGGTGCAACTGCATTCACTCTGCCCACGAAGCTCTCAATGTCGTTTATCAAGTGATTCAAAATGTCCTGTAGGGGGCATACAGAAAAACAACTCACCCTCAATAACCTGCTCATAGCCAAGTTATCTCAATGAGGCTGTGTTTCAGGTGGATGTTTAACTGCCCTACTCTGCCCTGTAACACACACTCTATCACAGTGGCAATACTTAGAGTACATTCAAGTATTAAAGAGTAGGCTATATAACAACTAATGAGTTGTGGTTTAGATGCAATAATGTCTAAAATGTGGTTACGGCTGCTGTGACAATACTTAGATTCTTAGTTTCATCACAGGGCACTTTATGTGAAAGCAGAAAGTCATGAAGTTTATGAATGTCATGAAGCTCTTATCAGGTTCATCTTTATCAATGAATTTGCCAAAGACAACTGAAGGGAATGAAATACAGACCACATTTCTCTCCTTTTCTGTGTAGGGCGGAGGGGTGGGGGTCCGGGGTGGCGGAGAGGGTGATGGTTCCCGGGGTGGCGGTAGCTTTGGGACTGGCGAGGGTGTGGGTGTAGGCAGTGGGCTATCATCTGCAGAGAGAGACTATATCAGCACTGAGGGCCCCTCCTTTCACTATGCCAGCCAGATAAACATGACAACAACAGGCCTCCTAACCATCAAATATTGGTTATCACATATCCTCCCTGTCATGGTTAGTGCTTTATCAGACAACACACAAAAACAACCGTATGGTGCCACCACTAATTATTACATCACAGCTGCTGTTTGACTTCTGTCTCAGCCTCATATCATCATAAGCCTGTCTCAAAGACTATGAGTTCTTCCTCATAAAAATAATATCAGTGGAACACAGTCCTAACTATGTCCACATCAGGAAATTGGTGCCCTTAACTTGTTTTGACGTAGACTTTTCCAGTCACACCCTGTAGGAGGGGCCTAAACCCTTCATTGATACATAAACCAATAAAACTGGAGGAGAGGGGAACCACCTCACTTTATAACTCCATAGACTTAGACACAGATTTCAGTCTCAGGTTATTTAACAGTTTGAGCTATGGATTTGCTCTTCTGTACGTTTCTCTATGTTTCTTTCTCTATCTGTGTGTTTGTCGCTCTATGGTATTTTTTGCCCCTAATGGCACCCTCCAGGCAGCACTGCTTACAAGGCCCACATTAACCCTAACTCTAACCCTAAGCACCTAAACCCTCACCCTAACCCCAGATTTAGGGAGGTAATGCTTAGAAGGCAGCGCTGCCTGAAAGGCGCCATTGAGGACAAAGAAAGACCAAGGACTGTGTTTGTCCTCCTCTATTTCTCTCTGTGACTGAAACAAACAGTTTGTCTGTTTCCAGAAGGCAGAGTCCTATTGCCCAGATAAGGTGTTATCTGCCTACTGTACTCACCGTAGTCTGGGTCGCCCCACTCCATGGGGGGCTCTTCTGGGTGATCCCACCCAACCAAATCGGATCCATTTGTCTGAGGGCCACCATTCATCTTGGGTGGCCTACTGGTATAATATAAACATATTGATTTGATTCACCATGTGTGTCTGAAAACTCTAGGTGTTATGTCATTTGCCAAATCATATGTCTGTAATATGACAGTAAAAATTATGAAAACTAGATATTACTTTGAAATACACAAATCAGTATAACACTTCAAAAACAAAAGCTATCTTGTCCTTAGTATGCAAATTTTCAATACATGATTTTTGTATTAATTTATCATTCATCATTTTCATAACTTATACAGATTCATAGACACAACTTCCTATGGAAATTCACCTGATTTGACTGTATTGATGGTCACCATTTCTTCCTTTGATGGTCATGTCTAGACCTCGTTTCACAGAATCAGCCTAAATGATTAATGATAGAAAAGACTTAAAAGGATATAACAGATTTGTGTCACTTGACTTCCTAGCAAAATACAAATGCTGTAGACACAGTAATGTTGGAGACATTATAATTCTATTAGGAGAGAATAAAATCATGTATTTTCAACAAGACTTTTCAATATTGCACCACATTCCTAATGCAATCTAATTGAATCAAGTGGGCAAAATTGTAAATGACGAGTCCATTCGTATGCTACTGACTGACCCTCGGGGAGTCGCACTGGAACATGAAGACGCTTGTGCCCCTCTTGCGGTCCTCCCAAACGGCCACGGTCAGCAGGGAGTTATAACTGCAGCTGTCCATAACTGCTTCTATGCCCAAAACATTGCTGATAGGATGCCTCTCCAGCTCTTCCTGTTCAGAGAGGAAGAGAGAGGGAAGGAGAGGAAGAGGATGTGAGAAAGATAAAATACAATGGATTTTGTTCTCCTCCGAGCACTACTCTAAGTGCTTAAAAATGCCATGCCTAACGTTCACCTTTCTCTCTCACACACACACACGGACACACACACACACTGATGGTGGAGGATGTCATGCAAGATGTGCTAAACTCGAACAAAATGTGCTCAACATGAGTTGCCGGACGACTCTTTTTACCTCTTGCACCATCGTCAGAGAGGGACAGGTGAGACACGAGAGAAATGAAAAGGGAAAGGAAGTGGAAAGATTCAGGTGACAGACATGAGAAATGCAATAGTAGCAGAAAAAAAGAAAAGAAAGAAAGAAAGAAAGATACAGTATATAAGAAATGAGGATGAAAGGATGAAAAAAGGAGGCAAATGAGGTGTGGTAAAGAGGAAAAATGAAATGAATGAAGAGAAAAGGATAATATGACATGGAAAAAAGAACAAAATCTGATCTGAAAGGACGCTATCATTTATAAAACCTACAAGACACAACAGGCTAGAAGAACATTTGATTTTATTTCCACCAAATTCGAATCCATTCTGTGCACAGCTTTAAACCTGTTTGACAAACCCATCAATCTATCATTTTTTTCAAGCCTTCATAAATTGTCTGGCAAACCTAGAGTAGACACCCACCAGTGTCAGAGTACACTAAACAAAAGTTCTCCTCACCTTGCTCTCTATGTCGATGAGCTGAAAATACTCATCCCGCATCTGTAGGATCATATCCTGGCCCCACACTCGGCCCATGTCCTCCAGCAGCCTCAGCTGCTCAATGCACTCCTCCAACCTCACATCCTGGCCTTCCACGTCACTGGTGAACAAGTGCTGGGGAAGACATTTCAAAGATTCAGACAATCAGTGAAGATCTGAGCCTACATGTAGATCTTTATAGGCCTTTGTATATGTCAATTAATATTATATTCTTTAGTTTAGTTAAATTTTAAAATGAATCAATGTTATCAAATGATTTCACTTGATCTCATGATTAGGGTTAGCCACTGAGAGGTAATGATGGACTATGGGAGTTTAGTACCTCCACTCTGTATTGGAAGCGGCCCATCTCTTGGTTGATGTTTTCTACATATTCTTTCCTCTGCACTGCTTAGTAGACATAGAAAAAAGAAGTTTTTAAGTTCAAAAAAGTTTTTTCAAAGTTTTCTAGATGACAGCAACAAATTTCTAAAACAGTAGGCTAATAATAGAATACTATTAAATTAATATCAGGATAAAAGCTATACAATGTTTCAAACTGTGGCATATAGTACTTACAGTATATGGATCTGCCACTTGGCCGGGATATATTTGACACTTGGGAAGATGTCTCCACTGAAAAGCCGCTGAAAAAAAACCCAGAAAACTTAAAAATTCTGAAACTTACTGGCAATATGCTTAAACTGAACAAGAAAAATATCCCTACTTGGATAGGATGGAGTCAGCATAACTGCTGGTGTCAAAGCTGTAGGGATCACTGCTGTGGTACATCTTGAACCTCTTTGGTCAGATGCCTGTTTTAGGACGAAGACACTCTCATGAATGGAAACATCGGAGATAATTACTGTGTAAAATCACAGATTGTGCAATGCCCTCATATTGTGGAATGCCCTCATATTGCCCAATACCGTTGAGTCTATAGATACAGCTCAATGAAGGGCTGTCATTAAAATCATGGTCGCAATAGAGATCACTATGTGAGGAACAAAGGCCAACAACTAATAAAATATATAAATATATAAAAATCTACTGCATTTCTATTTCTGAGTCAAATAAGGACACAAAAAAGACCACTGGCATGGAGGAGCTTTTCTTCCTTTCTTCCTTGTATTTTTTTACTGTATAGTAGTAACTTGGTTAATCATTCAGTTTGCCTCACCCTCAGGAAGGTATAAACAAACACTTTTTGACAGGATTTCATTAGTTTTATTTTCACCTTTGAACACATCCTGTTATTTGGCTTTAAGGAGAGACTTTGTGCCACACATTAGGCTTTTTCATAAAGGTGTAACTAAGGCAGCTGAAATGTGTCATTTTTATCATTAGCTTGTGCTTCCAATTACTTCAAAGAAACCATTTTAAAATGTCTGGCTACACCATAGTGAATATGTTCATGCATTTATTAAGGTGCCTTACTCAGAAAGAATCACAAACATGGCATCATCTGATGTATTTGAAGTCCAAATCCAAAACCACAACTATACACTACCACAACTGAGCTATATATACATACTGTATATACAGTAGTGATATATTTTGTTTAATCCAGATGGAAAGGAAGGTGTCCAATAGCTTATACAACACATTCGTACATGAACGCACACAGACACATAACACACACACACACACACACACACACACACAATGTCAATCTGAATGTCTTTAGATTGGTTGACAATAACTGTTCCTGTTTTACTGCATTATGAACCCCTTGAGGTTTAGAATTCAACTAACTTACTTAGGCCTACTATGAATATATAGCAATTAGGAGGTAATATTTCTGAAAATTTTAGTTAATGGTCTATTAGGGGTAGAACAAGGTCATACAAAAAAAATTAATTACCGGTAATAAGTGATTATGATGAACAAATGGCTAGTATGTTATCAATAATGCTTCACCAATAAGCAACTAGTTACTGCCAATATTTGTGAGCTAAAATAAATATTGAACAATTAATAACATTCTCATAATCTTGTCTCAGATTCAGAAATCCTATGTTAATGAATTACACAGTGTCTTTTATTAGTTCTGAACCACCACCTAGCAACAAGCCTGAGTCGATAATCCAAGGGACTCATCTTTTATGGTGTCATAAAAATAACTCCGACCTCAGAGCCAAGATTACTTGTGCTCTCTCCAATGGCCTTCGCCTTCAGTTAGGAGTCTCAGGCTTTCAGGTTAAAATAATTATTAAGTGAAAAGAATGAGTGCTACATATCAAGAGGGCCAGTGGCAATGACCACACACATTGAATATCTTGAATGTCTTGTCTGTCTTCACCTATGAAAGATAGCCTTCTCTATAATGAATCGTCAGTCACCTGATTTAAAGTGAAAGAAACATCAGAATCTGCTGACCAACTATACTAAATACTTAAGCTCAATACTAAAATACAAAACTGTAAATCAATCGACATTATCCATGTGTTTACATTACGTGTTTCCCAAACACGAGTGTCAAATTTTATACTCATCGTTAAAATAAAGAAAAAGTTCAGAACAAACAACATTCTGCCAGACATTTTAAGAGCTGACATACCTTAGGGATGAAAAGCACTCCCTTTGTCCACTTACTCCTTTTTGTGTGGTCTTTCTAAGGGGTCCTCACATCATCTTTCCGAGGTCTTTCCCACATAGATCCACACACACCACACTCTATCGAAACACAGCTGGAATACTGTGGACAGGACGACTTCCTCATGATAAAAGAGGACAAAGTCCATGCAGTGACATATTCTGGAGCACAGTAGGAGGAAGAGAGAGAGAGAGAGAGAGAGAGAGAGAGAGAGAGAGAGAGAGAGAGAGAGAGAGAGAGAGAGAGAAAGACAGAGCGGTGAGAGAGAGAGAGAAGGAGAGAGAGAGAGAGAGAGAGAGAGAGAGAGAGAGAGAGAGAGAGAGAGAGAGAGAGAGAGAGAGAGAGATTCCTTGTAGTTTCCACAGGTTTGTCTGCTATTCCACTCAAACGTTCACAAACCCTGGCCTGTGCAAAGGGTTTATTACCATCACTCCAATAGGATACAGACCTTGCCTGTTGCAACAGCTCACTCTCTACTACACCAATAAGGTCATAATACATTTGATTACATTTGATCAGGCTATTAGATCTCACTAGTCCTAAATAGAAATCTTAAAGGAGAAATCCAGTGTAAATCAATCCATAGCCCTTTTGTTCAAACTCACCAAGTGTTGTGGGAAGGAAAAAGAAGCAGGAAATTTCATACAACTTAGGCCGCGCAGTTAAAGGGCAACTAACAGTAAGTGAATGGGGCATAACAACTTACTTTCAGTTTCATTTCATTATGCCCCATTCAGTCAGCATTAGTTATTGGTTTGCTATTCAGTATATGTAGCCTACTATAGCATCAAATTTTCTCATTCTTTTTCTTAAAGAGAGCATTCAGATACCTGGAACAATAGACTGATTCACATCAGATTTCTCCTTTAAGCCAGTTCTCTAGACAGATATTCTGTTTAGGCCTACCTGCTGCTGAGGGTCACATGATGATGATAATGCTGGTATAAATCTCCCTCCACGCTCCAAGCACTGACAGGCCAAGTGTGTTTACTAATCCTCCATTACTTCATCAGTGTTGGAATACAGAGACCAAAATACTGTGGAATATCATAACATGTAACTGAATCTCTGAAATGATTTGTAAAAATGGCGCACATTTGACAGTGAAGGATTATGGGATATGACTTACCCATGCCGACCAGCCCTCTCAGTCAGAGCACACAGACTGTAATGGGTTGTGTGTGGTTTACTAAAAAGGAAGTGACCTAAAACCAGAGCCACTTTAGGGCTGCGATCCCTGTGAACCTATTTGACACTCACAGTCCAGTGGCTCGCTTTAGGCCTTGGGCTCGACATCAATGCACATTATAGCTCACAATAGTACCTTGTCACCAGGTTGCTGTTCACACAGGTCACTCATGGATTCTTCTCTTGAGTCACTGGCCTAAGAAAACAGGATTTCGCACAGGCACCTACTTGAATATCACTGTTTCTTGAGGAAAACCAACATGACATGGCTCAATAAAAACATGAGAAGTTTCAGAAATCTCTCAGTTCCTGTTTTTTTCCCCCCCTTAGGACTCCAACCACTGATGGCGTCGGTCGCTGAGAGAGGCGTATCTCTGAAGGGGTTGGTTTGTAAAAGTGACAGAAGTGTTGGTGCTTGTGAGAGGCGGAAGTGCTGCGTAGCCTATGTGTATGTGTGTGTATATCTGCTGCGGTTGTGTTGCTTTCTCATTTGTTTCCTGTCAAGAGCAACAACAGCCAGAACTGACGGTTGGGTGGGTGAGGTCGAGGCAGCTGTTTCAGAGAGACAGAGAGTTTGAGATCAAGAACCCATCATCAGCTGAGAGAGACTGTAGAGGTGTTGCAGCCAGCAGACTTCATTCAGTCACTTTGGAGCAGTCCGCTCTGGAACAACAGCCTTGCGTCGTTTGGAGGTATGGTGATTTTAAAGAGAGCACACTAAGAATTTTCTCTTCTGGGTAGGCTGTGCATTTTGTGAGCACACTGATGTGTGAACAGTCTCTCACTGCAGTGTGGGCGGTCATTTTGCTTGGCGCCCACACTTGGCTGCTAAGTACCCACAGCTATAGATAATTCCACAGTTAAATGCACATTCTCCTTGCAAGTACTTAATAGTGCTTCTTTAGTGCAAAAGACCACATCAGTAGGCAACTGATGAGAAGACTCGCAGGTTGCCTAGGCCTACAGGTTAGGCTGCATTAATTTAAGACTTATCTTACGTTTTTGAAATAAGATGGTTTTGTTGTTTGTCGTTTCTGTTACTATGTAAGGTTTTTAATTTGTAAAAAGTATGCCTTGTTGGGGACTCCAGTTGTTGCCTTCTGTGTTGGATATGAGTGGCCTGCACTACACAACTAACCTTGATGACTGGAGACACACCCTTTTAAGTTAGGCTACTCTCTGGGGATGAACTATTTCAAGAAGTTTCATTTACTGTAATGTAATGACAAGCTAGATCTCTCCTTCTATCTGACAGACGTTTGCTAATTCAACATTGCCCCGATAATATCAACTGAGACGTCCGTCAAAGCGAAATGGAAATCGACAACGTGCAGAAGCGGCAATCCCCTCGAACGGAGAGCTATGACCAAAAGCTGGAGCACCGGGCCGCGAAACACGAGTGTCTACGGGATCGCAACAATGTAACGAGCTGCCGCAGTCCGGGGACCCCGCAGGAATCCGAGTTGAAGAGCATCATGCGAAGGAAAAGACAGAGGGAGTTCCAGAAGAGGAGGAAAATTAGCAGCAGCGAGGCTGCACTTGCCGCCGGCGGGAAGGAAGCAACTCAAAAAGAGAAAGTGACTCTGAGGGTGAACAGACGCAGAGTGCCGTTAATCCACAGGCAGTCGCTTGTGTCCTCAGAGGATCTGGGAATCATCTGGCCAGACATCAATGCCTTTGCAGAGGTCAGTTTATCTTTGAAAGCCATGGGTTACAATGTATTAGTTTTAGGTTAAGGCTTAGGCCTACCTTTTAATTAATGTAGCCTAATAGGTCATGTATTTTAGAAAAAAAAAAAAAAAAATTACCCAGACTCTCTGAAACAGCTCCATAAAGTTGAAAGAACATTGCATTAGGCTAGCTGTATAAAATCTGAGCATAATATGGAAACAGAATAAATCCCAGAGGGAACTCTACTGTTATTGCCACTGTTATTTAATTAATTGCTTGCAAATTGTGGCCTATTAGAGCATAGGCCTACCAAACTCAGTCAACACTGTCTGTCTCTGCAAAGATGGTGTTTGAAGGTCCACCAATGTCCATTTTACTCTTGCTTGACCTTTTTAGGCATCGTTGTCACCAACAAGTTCAAAGCCAGAAAATGATACAGGAAAGTCCTATCGTTCTTTTGACATTACATCCAGCACGACCAGTTTTCTAGAGGGAGATACCACCCTGCTGTGGGGGGCGAGGACCGATGAGGGAGGTAGGACTTCAGTTCTAGTAGCCTATCTGATGACTGTTTGATAAGCTTTGCTCCACTGGAAAGCCCAGATGCTCACATGGGGTTTCTTTCCTTGCTCTTGCACAAACTATTGTTACAAATACCAAAATAGGCCTGTAGGCCTAATAAACAGACCTAGATTGTTTGATTGTTATCCCTCTTTTGTAAGTCGCTTTGGACAAAAGCGTCATAAATGTAAATGTAAATGTAAATGTAAATGTAGATGTCAGATATTGTCAGAGAATATTTTCAGTCTACTCTCCCCCTTTTCACAGTCCAAAACAACAAGCGGAGCAAGGCCGTCAGTGTGAGCGACTTCAGCTGCCAGACTGAGTAAGTAATACTGTCTGTATTAGATATCATTTCATCACATACTAAATATAAATATAAACATTGTTATGTTTACCAAAATCACCACCCTTACTGGTAAGCTACTATATTTAGCCTCCACTGACAACCTCAATGCGTTTTTTTCTGAGTGACCTTAGACACCTTCTCTCTCTCCCAGGTGTGGTTATGTAACCATGAAGGAAGAGGTGAGAATAACTGGAATCTATCTGTCCCGTTACTGAAACTGACTGTCACTGTAGATAACCTTAACACATAGGATTGGCTCATATTTTAATTGTTGCTGTTATTTTAAAGGTTTTTGGTCTCAAATGAGTTTTTCTCCTATGTAATGGTTATGCGCCTTCCTGGTTCACCAGGTACAGCATTCTGGTAAAAAAAAGGTCTATTTTCATTGTAGATATACAGGAGATTTGAGTCTCTCTCTCTCTCTCTCTCTCTCTCTGTGTGTGTGTCTGTGTTTGTGTGTGTGTGTGTGTGTGTGTGTGTGTGTGTTTATGTGCGTGATTGTGTGAATGGTCATGTATATTCCGCTTTTCTCTTTCTCTATTCTTAGGATCTCATTCAGCTTGGGGAGTATTTAAAGGTAACCAGTGTTCTGTGAAACACCAAATATAAACTTAAATATAAAATGATCAGGGAATGCAAATCATACCCTTCAAAATTCCTCAATTGTGTCTGTGGCCCCTAGGAGGCGCTGTGGAGGGAGGAGTCCCTCAAACAGAAACTGGCTCTTCTTCAGAAGGAAACCTCTACCTTACTGACATACTGTGACAAAATGTGGAGGGTAAGTATAGATTTTTAATCTCTTCCTTTTCGCTCTCTATCTTTTCACTCTCTATCTTTTCACTTCACTTCCACATAATTGTTTGCATGCAAAAGTATACACACACATGCAGAGAGAGAGAGACTCAGACATTGTGAGATGGCCGACATGCCAACAGACATACTGTAGGCCTACTAAGTGCATGGCATTACATAGATTTAAGACTGTTGTGTGAAAAAAAATGAAATGAAAAATTAACACTAGCCTATTTATAACTCTTGTTTGGTGTAATATGTGTGTGCTGATTCACATTCACATTAACATAAGAGACAAGCTGTTGGATGTACTGTTATCAACTCCCATGCAGGGATACTGTAAAAATGAAACTGTCTGTCAGTTTAGGGCTTCTGGTAGGAAATATGTGGTTTCAGACAGATGTCTTCTCAGCGTAACGCAAAGTGCAGTGTTATGTGCTGCATCCTGTTGTTAAAGCATTCAAACTCACACACACACACACACACACACACACACACACACACACACACACACACACACACATTATGCATAAACAGAGTTTCACATTTCAATTTAGGCTACTTAATTATGTATATTATTGAAATTTGATAAACATAAGCTGCATTGTATAGTAGGCTATATAATTATTATACTATACAATGCAGCTTATGTTTATCAAATTTCAGCTCTAAATCCTAGCTTGTGCTAACTTTAACAAACTTGTAACTGCAGATTTTATATTGACAAGTTTTATCAGTTAGTAGGTGATCCTCTGTCTCACCCTCTCTCTGTCTTCTTCTCTTTCTCTCTCTTTTCCAGGCATGCTTTAAAGAAGACCTGATGAAATGTAAAATTGGTGCTCTGGAGTCTCAGCTACAGGTGTTTACCCAGGTGTGTTCCATATGCTCTCTTGATAAGAACCTATCTTGGTTCTCATCCTTACATACTTTACACCACCCAGTCTTATCTGTATCTTAACATCACTTACTGTAGAACATTCTTTATCAAATCTCCTTCAGATATTTAAACCTTGAACTACAGCATTACCTGCCATTCCTAGCCAAATTGAATGGGTCTTCCAGAATATTGCTATGATGTCTGTAACTCAAACACTGGAGTTCTAAATTAAAGGTTTTTTTATTCAATGAGACAATGCTCTCCTGAGGATATAGGTTCTCCAAGGCGCTTAAGTTCAAAAAGGGATTTAAGCACCAAGGAGAATACTGCCCTGAGTGCTTTTCACAATATGTTTTGGAGGGGAATGATGACACAATGCACTTCCATTGCCTCTGTCTGTATCCACTTGGTGTGAGTGGCTCTGAGGATTATTGACAGGTCTAGTCAGATGTTGTGCACCTTTGAATGGGTGGATCATTGACTATAGATATACCTTTGCTGCCCCCTGTTGGTGATCTTCAAAACTCCAGTGCAAGTGCAGGCAGAGGAGTGGGGACTGTTTCTCACAACTATCCCAATCCTATGACATACATGGTTAGGAAAATTCTAAACATATGGTTTAAGCACACAGTAGTTGAACAGTTTGTAACAGTGGTAATTTGGCTATTTTAACAATTGAGGCTTTTCATCAAACTTACAGTGTGTGTAGAGAGAGTTTATATTTTTTTCATGATATGGGCCCTTTAAAGTAAAAAAAAAAAACCATAAAATTGGTAGGTATAGAAAAGATAGATAGATATATTCCAATGGAAAATGAATGTGTGTTGCACCTTTTTCTAGAGGTTTTCTAAAGACGAGGGCAAGAGGCTGCTGATGCTGATGGAGGAACAGTTCCGTCTGGAAGAGGAGAGGACCGTTGCCAGCCTGCAGAAGATCACAGAAGAGAAAACACAGGCCCTGGACAAGATCGTCAGCCTAGAGGTGAGGGAGGGGATCACCCCTTTTGTGTCTGTAACACACGACAAATGACATATTACAGTAAGAGAGCTTATCATGTCATTGTGTACCTTAAAGTGATAGTCTGAAATATTTTCAACCAAAGCCCTGTTGTTTGAACTTATCACCTGAAATTATCTCTAAGTTGAGCAAAAAAATGTTTATGGGGGCACAGAAAAGATGCTGTGCTTGGTCTGTCTTGACTGTGGGTTGTTGTGCTGCCTGTCTCCACTAGAGGGCGGTGGCGAGGGCCCAGGAGGAGGCGGATCACTGGAGGCAGCTCCATGAGGAGCAGGGACTGGTGTGTGGCCAGCTGAGCAGCTCCTTAAAGCAGACCTCTGATCAGCTACTCACCCTGCAGAGCCAGATGGAGGTATGAGAGGCCAGCATTCAAACCTGTTCATGGGGTCAAACAAAACCAAATTAGCGTGTTTGTTGCTCTGATTCATTGGTTGCAGCCACTAGCTAGTCTGTTTCCCAAAAGCATAGTTGCTAACTTTGTAACTTAGTTAGTAGGCTATGGGAAATTGCATTGCGACCAACTATGCTTTTGGGAAACAGACATCAGAGCCATTGAAGGGCTTCCTATGGTTCTGTTTGTAGTGCTATCCTATTGAGTGCAGAGGAGGTTTTAAAGATTCTACGCCTAAGACCTATACATCGTGACCATACAATAAATGTAATAGTCTGGCTTGACAGGCGAGCTGAGCTGAGCTGAGCAAAATGAAATCGGGCTCAGTAGTCAGCATCAGTCATAAATTCATTCAAATCAGTCATTGATTAAGTGACTCAAATGACTTTTGGTGTCACACTTACTCATTCTGTACTGAAGTGAACCCATCCTCTGTATTACCCATCAGAATTCAGCCCTCCACGAGGTTTTTCTGCAGGAGCAGTTGCAGGAACTGCAGGATCAGAATGACTTCTCTCTGGAACAGGACCAACACTCCATGCATCAGCAGGGTAGGAATCAACAGGATTCATCACCTATTGTACCGCTGGGGAGGACTGGCCTGTCACTGGGTTGACTGGGGTCGATTGGGTTAATTAATGCTAGTTATGCATAAGGAATCGTAATCATGACCTGATTTGAGTCTGAGATTGGAGATCACATTCCTTTTGTTGTGTTATATTAAAAAAAAGTCACGACAAACTGAGTCATGGACATACCTATCATAGCCCCTTATCTGTTATACACAAGTATTTTATTTACCCCTTTAGAAGTATGTTTTAAACATAGTCAATGGACATTCTGTTTGCCTTTCAGATAAGAATTCTTCACCAGCCCCGCGGTCAAATCTCCACGGCACAGACCAGATGCCTTGCCATAAAGGGCGCCAGGTAGGCAGACTAATTTGTATACGTTTTAACATAATTTAAATAGTTCCATAAAATGCAAACCAATTTCTACCAAAATATTCAAATTATTTGGTCAATTGATTTTAAACAACTCAATGAATTGTTACCTTTCTGGAACCAATGCCTCAACACATGACATTAGTCCTAAAGGAGTTTCTTCTTTTCCACAGAGAGACATGTTAGGGGGGCCAGCATCGTCCTCTACAGATCACAACTCTCAGCCAGGGGTCAAATCCTCACAACGAGGGACATCTCGAAACAAGAGAGGAACAGTCAGTAGTAAATCTCTTTTTCATCATGTTTATTCCCATATCACAAGTAGACATTCTACACAATCTGTTGGTTAAGACTAAGAAGTAAGAAGTTCTAGTTTAGGCATTAAGGACAATATAATACAACAAATTAAGTCACAAAAGTCATTG
>JAODXP020000012.1:2793272-2893708 GCA_027497455.2 Sardinella longiceps | reverse complement strand
GTTTACTTAAGTATTGGTGATTGGCGCAATACTGTATGTCCAGTACATCAAGAACAGTTACAGTAAAGGCATACGTCTCCATGCTTATGATAACAATCATAGTGGTTAATCTTCAACAATCAGTGTTTACAGTTTTCTCCATTGTCTCCCCATTCCTCTCCACTAAGAGGTGCTACATCCTTCGGACTGGCATGTATCTCTTTCTACTGGTGCTTTTCCTGGTTGCCATGACGTTCCTATGGTTCCATCATCCAATGAACAAAGAGGAGCTGGAGAAGCTCTATCTCATCATGGAAGACTATGCAGAGAGATGCAAGCAAGAAATGACCTCACAAGAGTATCCAAGGTGCTTTAAACCCTTTTGATGGGTGACCCACAAGCAGAAGTTTTAAAGCTATGAAACTGAATTTTTTACCTACTGTAATACATTTGTACAGATGACAAGTTTGAAAAAATGTTTTTATTATGCTATAAGCTATTTAGTAATATTTGAAAGTGAAAATGAGTCATACTTCAGATTGTTTCATATATACCAAATGTCACTTAAGATTGTTTATTAAATATTTTCTATGTATATGGTGCACTGCTTCATTCTGTGGTCAGTATAAGCAGACTTGCTTGGTAAACATCAGCCCCTTACTATACTTTGCTTCGTACAAAAGGTCTGGACTTTTGAGGTATTGAGAAACAATTGCTTGCTGGAGGTGTTTAAACTCAAAAAGATTGGAGAATACCCTGTCGTATTCTCGCGCTGCATTCACCATCCTTGAGTTCAAGATGACATAATGTTGCAGCATGTTTTCTATTTCACCCATAGCATAGAATAGGAACATATCACAATGTTTCAAAACTTTTCTGCTGCTGAACTTGGCCAACACCTCCTTCAGTTTGCTGACTAGCCAGGGCAGGATGCATCCTGAGAAATTGAGCTCAATGGCACCAATCGCAGATGGAACCCTGAAACTAGAGGAGAAACTCCACGAGGGCAATATCCAGGCTAGTAGCAGACCAATTAGTTGAAAATCTTGAGATAAAAACACATTTCTTTATCTTACAAATCCTTTTCTCCAGTACTTTTTATTTGCTAAAAGCAATCAGGTACATTTGCATCATAAAAGCTTTAGGCATATAACTAACATAAATGTTTAAAAAGTGCAGTTAGCCCAATATATATTATGCATACTACTCATTCTGTTTGCCAATGGTGAAAAAACATGAATTCCTTATTTCATCAATTTCTGATCATTGCAAATACATCAAAGACGACATCACTTGACGCGTAAAAAGGAAAATTAAGTGTTTACAAATTACATGCATATAAACAGCTGTATAATTGTGATTAAGCAAGAGACACCAAGCTTTTATAAACACAACCAACATAACGATAAAATAGAACACAAGAAATAACTGGGAAAGGTCTGTACTGTACATCACCTCCCTCAAAAAAGAACAAGGCCAAATAATGGAGGCCAACAACATATATTTTCCATATAAGAATACATATAAAAATGGCTACTAGTCTCCATGTTCTTTGTCTCCACCCATAATAGGGCACAAATAGGCATTCATGTCTGACACTACAGACTAAAAGGGATTGTCTGGATTCATGTAATTAACAAGTTGTATTATCTGACTGTAAATGCACCTGAATGCAGGCCAGGGATAGTACACGTAAATGATTAACAGTTTAAAAAGTGACCTCGCGACATGCAGGACTTTGACCCTTGAAGCTTTCTAGTGCTGTACTAGGTTAAAAGGCAACTAGCTCTATTGCAGTCCTACACAAAGGCTTTCTCTGTCTAAACAAAACAATACACAAATGATATCTCCCTACCCCAACTCTGAGCCAGACGGATTACGCAAGGAGATTACAGTATGGCCAATTTCAAAAACATATATACTGTAGATTAAACTGTCTGCCAATCATATGAGGTGTCAGAAATCTAGTCTCACAGTGCTGACCAGGGTCTCTTTGACAACAGAAGGCACTTAGTAACACGTGCCCTACCGTTAGCTTAACTGATGTGAGACCTGTGTTTATGTTGGGGCAGTATTTGCATTTGTGTGAGTAAGAGAGAGTGTGTGACTTTCGTCACGGCATATGGACTACTGGGCCTGCAGTGTGGGGGGCAGGTGCATGCCAGTTCCCGGGGGCATGGTCCAGCCCTCCCCGGGGGTTTGGTGGGTCTGCAGCAGACTGTAAAGCTGCTTCAGATGTGACACAATGTTGTCCTTAATGTCGGGGATGGAGATTTGCAGACGTACGCTGCCACTGTCGAAGGAGCGCGTGCAGTCGCCGGAGAACATCTCGCTGATCATGCGCGCCACCACTGGAACAACCTTATGACAAGGACAGAGAGACAGAGAGTTACAACACAGCCCGATAGAAAACTACCCATTCCCAACTTTCCATAACTCACTCAAGTCCATACTCTAAAGTTCACTCTGCAGAAGAGGACACATATCACATGAAAAACAGCAACAGGAAATTTAAATGTCAATCATGGGACATTTTATAGTACAGTACAAGTACAGTATAATTGTATAGTGATGGTCACTATGTGTATGAGCACAAAAACCTTCATTCACACTCACTGTGGCTTCAAATACAAAATATCCACTCAAATAAAGAACACCAAGTTCAGCATGCCAACATTACAGTCAGTTTTGACTCCATGTTTCAGTGTTTAACATGCTATTGCCCTGTTTAGTTGATGATTTGCTGCTGAATTTGATCTTGAAATGAATGTGAGTGGGCAGTGAGTGAGTGAGGTGAGTAAGTGACTAAGAGTAGTGAATGAGTGAGTGAGTGAGTGAAAGTGATGATTGAGTGAGTGAGAGTGGTGAGTTAGTGACTAAGAGTAGTGAATGAGTGAGTGAGTGAGTGAGTGAGTGAGTGAGTGAGAGAGAGAGTGAGAGTGGTGAGTAAGTGAATGAGAGTAGTGAATGAGTGAGTGAGTGAAAGTGATGATTGTGTGAGTGAGAGAGAGTGGTGAATGAGTGAGTGAGTGAGTGAGTGAGTGAAAGTGATGATTGCGTGAGTGAGTAGGTGAATGAGAGAAGTGAATGAGTGAGTGAGTGAGTGAGTGAAAGTAATGATTGAGTAAGTGAATGAGAGTAGTGAATGAGTGAGTGAGTGAAAGTGATGATTGAGTGAGTGAGAGAGTGGTGAATGAGTGAGTGAGTGAAAGTGATGAGTGAGTCAGAGTGTGTATGTGAGTGAGTGAGAAAGAGTGGTGAATGAGTGAGAGTGGTGAGTGAGAGAGTGAGTGAGTGAATGGATGTGATGTGATGTGAGACTCACCTGTACCATGATGAGCTTCCTCTCCTGTGGCCTGCCGTCAGGCCACTCCTCTCCGAAGCACAGGTTGATGTCAAAATCTGGTGGGCTGCCTGACTGGCCTCGCTGGTGGGCAATGACACCTGTGCACACATTAACCAACAAGCAAACATCATTTCACACCGTACCTCATGTCTCCATGGTGACAGAGACCGTTCAGGTGATAAGAACCTACACGGCTGCCACAGCATCCACTATGCGACGTGTAATTCCACACACCATCTGGAAATGTGCTTCTTTCTTTTCTTTTTAGTAAGCAGGGGTCCGTTTCCCAAAAGCATAGCTGTTAACCAGTTAGCTTCTTACTTAGTTGGCAATGGGAAATTGCTTTGCAAGCAACTTTTTTGAACTTGAGCACCTTAATGCATAATTTGAGTACTGGCAATATTTTAAATGATCAGAATTTGAAATCTCAACACATTGCTTTTACTTGGCAAAGGTCCACAATCACCAATCACCATTCAAAGGGCCATAGCCTACTTATGTTATACTGGAGACCTACTTATGTTATACTGGAGATTTAGTTATTCATTTGCACAATGACATCATAGTACCCACCGCCCAGGAAGGACTCCAGACAGAAGAGTTTGACCTTGCGCTGTCGCTCAATGAGGTTGGGTGCGGCCGGGTTGGGTGCGCACGGCCCTGACCAGTATACCTTACACTGGCACAGGCGGATGGCGTAGATGTCGTGCCCGCTGACCTCAAGGATGAGGCCGCGGTCCATGACGTCTAGGAGGCGGTTTGTGAAGAGGCGCTGCTTCTCGTTGGTGATGTGTTCGGTGGTGGGGAACCGCAGTTGCTCAAGGCTCACAGGCCCGAACAGCTCCTCTTGGTTGACCATAGGGCCCAGGTCTCCGTAGAAGAGGCGGCAGCCCTGGGGGTTGCTCACGTTGATGGTCGGGCAGACCTCTTTGCCTCGGTAACGGAACAGCACCTCAAGATCAGTCACTGGCAGGAGAGAGGAAATTAATGGATCAGCAGCAGATCACCATAATTGCCATGATACTGTGTAATACGGAATTCATACTACTATAGGTCAAAATTGTATATTTCTTTGCATTTGGTCAGCTTGAATACTAAAAATCTAATAAACTAAAAAACTAATGTGAGTGTGTGTTGGGGGAGGGGCATTTTGTGTTTGTTAAGACAAAATACATACTGAAATGTAAGAAACTTCTCATTTACACGTGGGAAAAAAACTACAGTAAGTGTATGGGTATCACAGTTTACAATGGTGGCTTTAGAAATTAGACCTGCCTCAAGATCAAGATAAAACAATACAACATCTTTTATATGTCACCGATAGGGATGAAGGCCTGGCCCACTCATATCACTTGTCAAGAAGTGATGTTAAATCTCGTACAGAATGGACATGGTGGCGATGAGGGTACTGTACGTATGTGTGGCTACTCACTAGGCAGGGAGCTGATCCACGTCTCTGGGGTAGCAAACATCATGGCATCCGGCAGAGTAGTGGGGGGCAACACTATAGCCGGGGGCTGCATGGCCATGGGAGCAGGCTGTATGTCCATAGGCGGGGGCTGCATGTCCATCTCCACTGGCTCCTCTTTGGGCCACACCTCCACCGAGGGAGGGGGGCAGCTGGGTGGCTGCATGGGAGACACAGACCCTGGAGGGGTCCAGACTTGAGGACCTAAGGGGGACGGGCTAGTACCTGAAAGGGGGAGGAAAGCAAAAAGTCAAGCTTCATTTTTGTTGCTCTTTCACTGAAATATCGGTTTTATTTTCAGAACATGGAGAGGCCAATGAAACCCTGATGACAAGTAATTATCCTAAATCACTCATTTAAACAAACTGCAACTTTATGTTGCAATATATATGGACTAGTGTTGAGAATTAGCACCTGTGCCAAAAAACACTTAAACAATGCATCTGGTTTTGTCCAATGTAATTGCTATGTCCATATCAAATAAAGTAAACTATACTATAAGTGTGTGTGAGAGAGAGAGAGAGAGAGAGAGAGAGAGAGAGAGAGAGAGAGAGAGAGAGAGAGAGAGAGAGAGAGAGAGAGAGAGAGAGTGTGTGTGTGTACCATTCTGTTTTGGGTAAGGAGGTGGGGGTTCTGGTGTGTCAGGAGTGTCATCATCTCCATCAGCATCATCCTCCCAAGGCACAGAACCTGTGGAACCTGCAGGTAAAGTCCACAGGGTTCAAAGGTCACTGTGTGAACAAAATGTGACCAATGCAGCCATCTGATAACTGACCTAGTACACCTGCAATGACCCCCGTCAACAACACTTGCGTCTTTGCCAGCTCTTTAATCAGGAGTTGGAATGAATGTCTGACTACTTACAGTAACTTACAATTTATGCATCTGTCCAGAGATCATTTCCTGACCAAATATATCTAAAGCATCTATATGCAACAGCTATTTTGGGAATGCATGACAGGGGAAAACACTCAAGCCGCATGCAAATGTCTGCTCCAACATGCAAAAAAAAAAGTTACATTAGGAAACAAAATTCAGAGCATGTCCCACTGAAGCACCTGTGTATGTGAGGTTTTTTTTGTACTTGTCAACTTCTCCGTAGCAGCCCTTGACATAAATGTGACATTTGGCATTTTGTCAAACCCCTTGGGAAAGCTAAACTCTTAAAAGTCCTTACCTGGGTTGCTAAGAGGCTGGGGAATGTCACAGACGTCATATATCTTGAGAGGGTTCATGGGCACCTCTTTGGTGCCATCGTATATGAGGTTGAATTCACGGCTTTTGTTCAGAGCACATCTTAGCTGTGCCTTCCACTTGGCGGGGTCTGGCTCATCCACACCCTCTTGGAATTTACCCGTCTCCACTGCCCAAGCCTGCCGATCCGCACATACAAAAAAAATAAATTGTATAAAATTATGAGTATAAATTATAAAGTACACACAGTATAAATTACTGCCAGTTAATTATAAAAGAAAATAACACAGAGATATACTATAGCTAGGTAGGTATGGGAAATGTTGGCAATTGATGTCTATGTAAGCAACTGTTCTCTAGCCTATGTTTATTATTAGGAAAATGCTTTACTTCTTCTTTTCAAATCTTCTTTAGCATAACATACACTACATACACAGCATTCTTTAGGATAAATGCATCACACCACAATTCCTTGTGTTAAAGTAACTACAACTAATCAGTTTCACTTAAGCCAACTGTCGCCATCCCATTTAATGCAATTAGAGCCAATTTTCAGATCTAAACAATCAATTTTTATATTCATCCTTGAACTTGTGACACAAAACACAAATGCTCTCGTGGTCTCTGTTAAAAAGACAACTTTTAAAGATTCTCTGGAGTGAAAAGTACCAATATTACAAGTGACAAGAGTACACTTAGTTTAAAGAAGTTCCCTGGAGAGGATACACTGTATGCCGTAAACAGCATGAAGTCACCTCAAAAAGATTTGTCTATTTAAGTGCCAAGTGACTTTATGACACACTTGTATACATCACCACCACCTTCACAGTGAACACTGTAAGGAGCCATCTTCACCAGGCCTTACCTTGAAGATGGTGTTCTCCTCTTCATGTTGGGGGGTGTGGCGGGTGGCATGTTTCCATGGAATCTGAAAGCGTCTTATCTCACGGTCCATCCATACCAGACCAGGGTAGCTGCCACTGTCAACCTGAGCCACTAGCCAGGGCTTCAGCCGCACACGCCGTGGCTGGCCGGACATATCCTCCTGCGTTCAGGAAAAGCAAATGCAAAACAAATGGAGTGGGAATGTCACACTGGACCGGCCATAGGAATAATTCAATGCTTTGCACTTGCATAGCAACACAATGTGGGTGAAGACCATGTGGAAAAATATTGATACAATTATTATTGTTAGAGTGGATCTGTGATGTAACTATGAAATAAAAAGCCTCACTAGTCAGAAAACTACATTTTGCAAAATTTCCCACACAAACTCACTCACACTACGTATGAGCAGGATGGATAGGCCTAATGAATTGCTTTTCACAGATGCACCTTTTCAAAACTCACAACTTATTTAAAAGTGAATATTACGCAGTAACTGCCCTCTGAACTTGCAGAACTCCCCAATTGGACTTTCTACAGAACTTTGTTGCTAAACAAGTTGGTTATAACAGCCGGCGGCTTGTAAATGAATCTATTTGAGCCATGGCCTAGTTCGGTCGCAACTTTACCAAAAAGCCCGCACGTTGCTACGCTAATTTGCTAGCGACTGGGTCGACCCTTACTGACCACAGCACTCAAGCATATTAAGGTTAATTCATCTGAAAATACACAAAACACTTAATGTTAAAGACAAAACAAAACTGGGCCTAATCCACCGGGCCCACAACATATATCGAATGGTGGCTCATGGAGTGAAAAAACAAGGAGTCTGTTAAAATGTTTTTGTGACACCATTTGTGTTGAGTAGCCAACTTGTCCCATTTTTTATGAGCGAAAGGAGTAAAATAAGCGCATCAATCAAATGTCGACGTCCTGGCAAATATTATTGTCTACATCAAACGCATCATAGCCTACTGAGAGCATGGTTCTCCACAAAGCAGCTCATAAAGTGAACAACAATGTTTTCGGTCGGCGTATCACCTGCAGCACCACCACCTCCACACTCGAAACAACTTACCTGAAGTCGTCGCAGACCAGGAAGCACTCTCGTTTAAATCCGGTAACTTGTCCTCGTAGATGTTCTGAATGAAAAAAAAATAACTTTGTTTACGTGTTTTTGATTTACACTTTCGAATGCCAATGCGTAATCTAAAATTCAAGCGCTGATATCAGTGTGTTTGAGGGTTTGTACACTGCTCTAGACTGACAGCAAACAAGCCACCACGGTATTCCTCCTCCTTCCCGAAACTCAGGTAGGCATGACGTAATATGCGTTTCAGTGTGACACACCTTTACAGCTGTGACAAGTCAGGAAAAATACAGTTGAGCTCTACGTTCATCAGATTTTCTTTTTGTGACATCCTCTTCAGACCTAGAAATCGAGTTTCGCTAATAGTAGACCTAATAAATAAAATACCTCAGTCACAATTTCATGTTCCAGTTTAGTAGCCTAGGAATCTACACATGCCCTAGCGGTAGCAAAACAGTTCTTCTCAGCTGGTAACGTTACAGCCACGCCAGCAGCAGGTCAGGCGCAAAAACTGTACTGTAGGCTACTTTTGCTTGTGGTTGTGGCTCGCGCAACTCAGTGTCCTGCGGAATTTCCCGTGCCACTCACCATCAGTGAGCCACCTGCCGACTAGTAATGTCCTGTGCCACTCGTAGGCTACTGAATCGGACACTCCCGGACCTCGACCCAAATAGGCCAACATTATATAGGCATAGATAGATACTGTGTATCTATGCCTCGACAATTTGTGTGAATTGCCTATTGTACATAAGACAGTTGCTTGGGACATTAGGCTATATGTGTGGTGCGGGACAATTGGCGAGTACCAGAGCCATTAGCAACAAAACAATACAGTTTATGCCTCTTCATAAATGGCTTAGATCTTAGGCCTACTGGCCACTTTGTTTCATTTGCAACTGTTACTAAATGCAGTGAGCGCGTGGATGGCCTCTGACCACGCCCTGAAACTACCTCGGGCAAACATCTTTGAACACCAAGAATCAGGATAGTTCATTTCCATCAGAATAAAACAGCAATACATGAAAAAGAAAATTCACCTCATTTCATATCAAAGCCATTTATTTAGAGAAACCCACAAACATTAAGCCACACAATCTCAAAACAAATCATTCTTTGAAATGCAACCTGATTTTTTACCAAGGTATAAATATTTACACGTGAAAGACAAAAAAGATGTGTTGTCGAAAGGCCTGTAAAACCTTCAGTGTGATAGCATGTCATTTTGTCAATCTACATCCTTGGCTATCTCTAAAAGTGTAAACTATAATTTCAGTGTAGGTAAGTGCACTTTATGTTTAATGCTGATTTAGTTATTGGGCTTGTTGGAGTTTCATTCAAGTTGTAAACTGCTGACATAGGAAACTGCATGAAAAAAAAAAAAAATACATTACACTTTATGTTACATACATTCTGAAGTGAAGACTTATGTAAACACCTCTAGACTCATCTTTGTCTGAGCTTTGTCTTGATCATATTTGGCATCTAACAGAATATATGCATTAACCATGGTCATGGACATATCAAGTAACATATTAAATAGCCAGCAGCCAGACCAATGGTACCCTGTCTCAGCTGAATATCTGTAGCTAAGCAGGTGTGGGCTTGGTTAGAATCGGGATGGGAGACCTCTGGGGAAAACTGAGTTGCTGCTGGAATGGGTGTTGGTGGGTGGCCAGTAGGTGGCTCTCTTCCCTTTGGCCTAAGTTCAATTCCAATGCCCCAGTACAGTGACGGGAACACTGTGCTGTAGGAGCAGCTGTCTCTCAGATGAGATGTTAACCCGAGGTCTTGATTCACAGTGGTCAGTGTCCTGGCTAAAGACCCACCCTGGCTCATTCAATCGGGCCCCCTAATCATCCCCCCACTGTAATTGGCTCATTCATCCATTCCCTCACTCTTCACCTCAAACTGGTGTGTGGTGAGCGTTCTAGCGCCGACTGTGAAGGCTGCCATGCATCACCCAGGTGGGTGCTACACATTGGTGGTGAGGTCTCTCCTTCCAATGTAAAGCGCTTTAGATCAACTGTGTTAAAATGCGCTGTATAAATACCCATGAGTTGACTTGACTTGACTTGACTAACCGAGATAATACTTGTTGACAAACAACTGAGTTGCTGTCAACCTAATTTGGCCCTAATTCACTCAAACCTCCACTCCACACG
The DNA here is from genome assembly GCA_027497455.2 of Sardinella longiceps. Taxonomy (NCBI): domain Eukaryota; kingdom Metazoa; phylum Chordata; class Actinopteri; order Clupeiformes; family Clupeidae; genus Sardinella; species Sardinella longiceps. The sequence goes on along the minus strand of JAODXP020000012.1, from coordinate 2,883,584 downwards.
CAAACGCTCCACTCTGCACCCCCCATATTTGATGGAGGCACTCTCTTGTTCCACTTGGCTGTATGGTTTATGGCTTTGTCACCATCTCCCCATGGATCCTGCTGACAATGTGAGAGAGATCCAGACTCTGGGTGAACTTCTCCAGGAGCATCTCATCGTTCTGGATGCCCTCCATGAACTCCTCAAAGGAAAGTTCACCTGACATGGAGAGAGAGAGAGAGAGAGAGAGAGAGAGAGAGAGAGAGAGAGAGAGAGAGAGAGAGAGATTAATTGTAGCCTATACCACAGCACAGAAGTATCACTCGCCAGGCTTGCACTACCTAATGCTTCCACTCAATATTACATTTTCTCTACAGCACAGTCAGGGTCAGATCTCTCAATTACCATAGGTCTCCTCCAACAAATTTTTGGCTGGTCAATCAGCAAACAGGGGACTCTGCATGCTCAGTATTTCACAGAAAGTATCTGCCCATAAGAATGGAAATGTATGACAATCGAGGAAACAATGTGAAAGCATTTGGTACACCAGACTAATGTAACATTAGCATATACATTTTTTTTTACTGTGTAAGTCCACCTGGAGACAAGCTCATTGCAGACCATTTTCAAATCACCAAATATCCAGGAACCATTCACTTTGTACAGTTCATTTTCTCTTCTTTGAATCAGGTAAAGAGAGTGTATAATTAACTTGTACAGTAGGCTACATGTTATAAGGATCATGTATTACAAAGTGGGATCTGTTAAGGAGCTTTCCAACTCTTGGCATTTGGAGCAGACAGTGTTGTGAAGACGTAGTGAACTTTTCGGCACCTAGCCCAGCTAATCCTTACATTAAGCTTATTGATTAAATTAGATTATTTAACTCTAGCAGTAGCAGTTTTCACATGTGAACTGAGGACAACACAGCTGACTAGGGTGAAAAATACCAGTGAAGGACCGCTGGCCAGTTTCTACTAAATATACATATACTTACCATCACCATTGATGTCAATTTTGTCAAACACCATGTTGGTAAAGTCTTCAGCAGACATGCCATCATCTGTCGCACTGATGGCACGTATAGACTGACAAAATAAGAATAGGAAAAAGGTTTTCAGAAACAAACTAAAATGTAGAAAGAAAACAAAGGATTCTCAGTGATATGAGATGATTTGAAAATGTAAAAATGTAAAGTAATTTAAACATGTCCTTTGCCAAACAGCACAAAGAACCTGCTGTTTATTATTAAAATTATTATATCTAGTGCATTTGAATGTAATGTTTTCTATAATGTCTTAAAATCTTTCGATCTTCTCTTATCTTTCAAATCCCTTTAACCAAAGTAAAGAAACACTGATTCATAAAGTTTTGTCAATACCGTATATCTGATATATCTGTCAATACCGTATATTTTTCTGGATAGCTAGACATGCCAGTGTTCATTGTCCTGACAACATGTGTCCAATTACTACAGTGTTTTCACACAAAAAAAAATCCCATAAAGCACATGCAACAATATTTTATATCATATATTTGCAGTGGATGTTCATATTATAAAGTACAGCAAAAAAGGGAGGGTGGGTTGTAATAACTAATTGAAGGATATTTTTAATTGCATAAAAGTAGGCTATAACAATAACAGTTAGTTTTGCACAACCTTGACCTTCAAACGTTTAGGCTACCAGTTATAGGTTAAGTGCTGACTTGTAGGCTACTGTATGTATCCTTGGCAATTAGATGAGAACAAACACAGCATTTCCCCATGAACTGAGCTTCAGTGATGAATTGGTAAACCATGAATGGCAAGGTCAATTTCTCAGCTAGTCCTTAGGAATTAGAAATAATAAGTTGTTATTATATATTTTTATTTATTCATTTATTTATTAAGAAAAATTCTATCATTTTTCATAAGTGTTTTCCACACCATGCCAGTAGGTGTCAGTGTGAAAACAGTAACGCAATATGTTAATCTAGTTTTTTTTTTTTTTTTTTGCTGTTTGCATGATGTTTCTCTAAATGGCTACGTTCTCTAAATGAAACTGTAGCAAAACAAAGATAAACAACCTATGTTAAATCTTTTCCCTCATACCAAACCAAGCTAATGTGTAGTCTTGATGTTTTCATATAGGCCCAATTTTTGTTTATTATTTTTCTTTAAAAGCTATAAATAAGGCCAGCCTTACCTTAATGATGAGAAGCAGTTCCTCACGGTCAATGCAACCACTGCCATCAACATCATACAGTTTGAAGTACCAACGTAGTTTCTGCTCAACACCTGCTTTCAGCACCAGGCTCAGAGCTGCTACATATTCCATGAAGTCAATAAAGCCATCCTGCAGGGAAAAAGAAGCAAAGAATTGGTTTACCATCCCCAAAATTACTGTGTGTGTATGTGTGCATGTGTGTGTGCGTGTGTGTGTGTGTATGTGTGCATGTGTGTGTGTGTGTGTGTGTGTGTGTGCGTGTGTGTGTGTGTGTGTGAGAGAGAGAGAGAGAGGATCTGTGGGTGTGGAAGGGCGCCCAAAACCCTGACCCTTGCTTTTCACCCAAGTGATGCAAAACTGACTGGCAAAGCACTTGCCGTTTCCAAAATGGCATACTGCTCTATAAAGCATTCAACAGGAGCCTTGAGGTGTCGTCTTGTTAAAAGAGAATGTATGCTGGTTGACTAAATTGTGTGCACACTTTAGGTCGTGCACTGATTATGTTCTTTTACTTGTTTTTTTTTTTTAACTCCGCGGTGTCTGTGTGGATGAAATTTTTGGACGTGTGTATGGGAGAAGTAAGAACTGATTTGATTTTGGTGGTGATCGGTGATCCAGAGCATCATCTGGAATTTATTTTGTGTCTGTGACTACATTGCCTTGGCGGAGGTCTGCGCTCTCTGCGTGCTTTTCTAGCTTTTTACTTATTTGTTCTTTTCCTGTAAACCATCTTTCTTTTTTCTTTTTCTTTTTTAGCAATTTCACTGCATGTTTTACATACGTATCTCAATGCATGTGACAAATCAAATGCATGTGATCCTTGAACTGATGCCATTTTGGAAATTGTCAAACAATTCAAACAATTCAAAAATTTGTAAAATCCCCTTTAGAAATGGTTTCATAGGCTATTTATCTGCACAGCGCACTTGTCTTCATGATCTGTGTGTGCTTGTCCAAGACTATCTTTGACCATATGTGGTGGGCTGCTTTGCCATCTGACCAAGAGAGTCTAGTAGGCCAATATTAGCAGGATAATGGTCACACATGACCCATCTTTTAGGCCAAGTAACTAAATGGCTTAGTGGACTGCGGCCCATGATCCTTAATAACCTGCTTATTTAAGTCCACAGATATAACTCATCACCTGGGCCTAAACTATGTCCCAGTTTCATCACTACACTAGAAAAGTGCTCAGAGAGCGCAGACCTCCGCCAAGGCAATGTGGTCACAGACACAATTTACATTCCAGATCATGTTCTGGATCACCAATCGCCACCAAAATCAAATCAGTTCTTGCTTGTCCCAATATACACATTGTCTGAAAATTACATCCAAATCCGTGCAGTACTTTTAAGAGTTATCCTGCTGACAGACAAACAGACAAACCAACGTGACCGAAAACATAACCTAGTTGGCGGAGGTAAAAAAAAAAAAAAAGAAGCAGAATATGGGCTATAGTGGCCAGGGTTATTGTATATATGGCCTGGGTTATGATATATGGCTTATTGTGTAGGCCTACTATAGGCTAGTATTTTTATAAATTCTTTGCATTTCCAAAAGAATGTTCATAGGCTGAAGAAGAACATGTTTTAGTATAGTGCTCAGAATGTTGGAAGAAATAGCTTTGCATAGGCCTATTTATCTATATCAGTCCAGAATAACTACTGGTCCCTTGTACAGAAGAATGGTGGGGTAGGCAACTCTATAATAAAGAAAGTAAACGCACTCTCAAGCTTTAACTCAACTGTTTTTTAATGACAACATGTCCAAGACGGACGCGTTTCGGCCTATGCCGTCCTCATGTTGTCATTAAAAAACAGTTAAGAGTTAAAGCTTGAGAGTGCGTTTACTTTCTTTATTATTCAGTATTCTTTTGTTTTACGCACCCAAACCCGTTCTCTATACCAACTGAGTTGAGCGCACCTTTCCCCCTCACCTGGGGTAGGCAACTCTCACATATTGAAAGCATTTATTAGAAACTTATCATAGAGCATGATGCCCCTGAGGTCACTATCACGTCACATTTTGGAAAACACTCCACAGTAAATCACCAGTTTACCAGTGGCCTAGGCAAAAACGAGAGCAAAATGCCAATAGGCTAGCCACTAAGCCATTTTTGCCAGGCTGCCACCTCTGAGAACAATTTGGCCTATAGTGCGCCTATTCCAAAGGGAACAGCTGTTGTGAAAGTGCGTCAAACAAACCTAAACACTATCGGCTAACAGCTGTTGTGTGCCTGTAATCTCTATTTGAGTTGAGTATGCGCGCAAGCTGCTGTTGGACCGCACGGTTGAGTGGGTTGAGCCGAATTAACGGCGTTATGGCTATTAGTCAATTATCCCTCATCCTTAAGACCAACCTGTGATCAGTGTAGGCCTACGTGAGGATACGCCAATCAGGGATCATGTCAGGACGGTGGGATAGTGCAATGTTTACCTGCCAGATATATCTTTGCCTACTGGCCTTGATCGCTCCCGTCCATTCCATGTCATCATTATACAATCTTGACTGAACTTTGTATGACAGCAACGTTCAGCAATGTAGGCTGAATAGACTACCAGCACTTTTTACTTTGAGAATCGACAGTGATATAATAGCAATAGGCCTAATCCTCAGAGCAATTCCAGCGTTATTACAGAACATATAGTAACCCTATTGCTTATTTGCATTTTTTTCTTGGAGGGTACCCCTACTGATGATTATATCATATTCTCAAATTCCATGTAGACCTATCTAAATCAAAGGCCAATTTGCGTCATGGACGTGCACCTAATTTCCAAATTAGGGTAGGCCTACTGGAATTGCCCTACTGATTTACATTAGCCACATATAGACATTTGGGAGTAAACTAAAGACCACACATAAAACTGCATAGTTAGAAAATAATAGTAGGCCTATATTTATATAAAATAATAGTAGGTATATAGCTTATTATAATATGCCTAATATAGCCTAGTTATGATAATAGAGAAACAATGCATTCTTACGTCGTTCATGTCAAAGGTTGAGAACATCGTTTGGACGTATGCGTTGGAACTTTCCGACAAATTTCTCAGTCCAAAAAACCTCTTGAATTCATAGTAAGTGAGAAGTCCCGACGGACATTCCGTCATAAATTTCCTGTACCATTGATGGCTTTCGCATGCGTAAAGCTCCTCCATTGTGCACTCGGTATTCCCCATATTTTGTGCTCCTCTTTTGACACAAATATTTTGGGAATGTAGAAAAAGAAGTTAAAATGTTGAAGAAAAAGGACAACACAACATCCCCTCCCGTGAACACTCCAGTGGACTCCTGTCGGTACGACAGCGAAGTGAGGAGGTCCTGATGAGAGGGAATCCTTTCAGCAACCAATATGTGCGCCGGAACACTAATCCGCTCGCGGACCTGTTGATGTAAATAAGCGTCACAGCACTCCTGACTTGCATTAAAGGAGTAATCTACAATGTGGGGTAAACATAGCATATAGCCATGGCATTTGCCCTGTATTACGCTATTAAGACCGACACGCCATTCTAGTAAAATCTTTTAAAATCGTTTTAGCTACAAAAGAAGTTGCCATACTTTATGCTAAAGGCCATGCAGGTCATGCGATAAAAGTTTGATAAGGGCAATTGGTTTTGCTATGACAAAAGGGAACCAGAAAATATGTCAATTTGTTGACTTTATTTCGGGTCAGGTTTTTGCTGTGGTGCTGCTGCAGGTGCAATATGGTTTCTCCACATTACTGGGTTGCTGGGTGGAATACCAATAGTCTTGCGTTTATGGTCAGTGTCTCTGGAGAAGCGATAGCCGCAGGTGGGTTTGACCACACTGTAGAATGGAATGAGGGAGTTGGTACGGACATTGGTCAGCACTGACTGCGTCTCTTTGGCATGTGGGGTCACAACTGCTTGTGACTCATAATTGCAGGATGTTGCAGTGGGATGCAGTGGCTGTTCTTGCTGCTTCTGCCACCAGGAAAATACCAGTAGGTTTAGTTGCTTGTCCACTACTTTGTTTTTGCTGGCATTGACAGGTACGATGGTCTTCAGTGGGTTCACTGGTGTCTAGGAAGAGTGCAGCAAGCTTTAAGTAAATAGGCATTCTTCATAGACCTGATGACATTCAGTAATGGATTGTTTAGTGTTTATGGTTCTTTTTTTACACCATGCATGTAGTCATTTTATATATTTCTCTATGCAAAATAGGACATTGTATATTGCATACATTTGTGATTAGTAACAAACATGTAAGTGTTTATACGCTATCAATTGGTCTGCCATGATTAAGTATGTGACAAATAAACTTGAACTGAACTGAACTGAACTGAATTGCATTTATACTTCAAATGTGAATTTTGGGCATTTACTAATAATATTTAAAGTTAGTATAATTATTTACTATTAATATATAAATAGAGAAGGTTACAATTGGAAAGAAGGCATATACTTAAATCTTATTTACCTCTATTACCATTAAAGGGTTTTATTTTTGTGTATTTTACACCTCATTTTTTCAGCACAGAGAAGAGGTCACCTAGCCTGGGAGTTCCCATGCTCCTTTGCGCACTTAGTTTGGCTTTCGCCAGGCTAGAGGTCACCATTAACAAACTTTGCTAGTTGCTTTGTGGAATGGGGATTCAATTTACCTATGGTTAGTTACAGGATTAGGCTACCATCAGAACAGCTGTGTTGATTTGACTTAAAGCTAAAGGTAGTTCACATTCACATGTTAGTGACTGTCACACTCTGAGAATAATCTTTGACTTTGGCTCCCAATCTAAGAAACTCAAAACAGGTGCCACTTTACCTGAGACCTCCTACAAGCTTCTCTACACGGCGTAATCTCCATAATCAAGGCAAGAGCGGTGGAAAAGTGCAGAGGAAGCTAGAGAGCTGTGCAGTCACCCTAACCTCTGGCCAGCCCACAAAAACCTGACACTATTTTCCTCAACATGCTGTTTATCACCCAGTTAGCTTTATGACATCATAGTGTAAATGACATCAGCATGGAAGCACAGGGTTGATATATCAAAAGTTTCAAATTTTGAGATACAGATACAGCTGGAACCCCATTTGCTTTAGTTTTTCATTCAGTTCTGTAAATGTACTGTATGCACCGTACCATAAAGAATATCCAAGACTTCAACCTCAATCATATCCCTTCTAGTTATTACCCAGAATTTATCAGGAAAAATAGACTTGTGAAACAAATTTACTATGTAAACTATGCCAGTCATGATTCACCTTTATTCACTATCAAGAAGATATTAATACCTCAGGTAGAATTAGTGTACTGTAGTCTTATCCGTCTCTCTCTTTTGTAGCACACAGGTCTAGGCTATATTCAGCAAACAGGGTCAGTCTTTAACCTATCACATGTGGACAGAATAATAAGAGGAAAATGTATTTCAGTTATTTGAGATTGATAGGCCTATGATAACTGAAATCACTGATTCATGATTTTTCAATAGCACATCCAAGGATGGTTCTCCTAATACACTAACCAAATCAATATGCCAACAAATTGTTTGAACCTTGATTGGTTTGAACCAGGTGATTTCTACATCACATCAATGTTTTTTACAACATTGGCAGCTTAAGAGTGATTTCAGTGTGTGTATTGTAGCTAGGCTGACTGTCTTTTTAGTTGATGATCCATTTGACATAAATAGGTATTTCAAGCTTGCCCTCCACAAGACAAAGAGTGGAAAATGGACAGCAACGAGGAAGCTTAGTGGATTTTCTAACGCTGAGAGCATTTTAGAAAAATCTCTGGCAGCCTTGTCATGCATAAGGGCAGAGGATCGGATTGCATGTCATCCAAGATCAACCTCACAATGAGTGGAATGGATTCCGGATATTCACCTGCTTGCACATTCTACACATTATTCACTTGTGCGGTTGACATGGTGATCACCTACAGTAGAGCAGAACAGGACTGACCAGTCTGCATTCCGTCTCCAAGACGACTACAGAAAAGGCACCAGATTGGTAGGAGTGTTTATTCCTGGGAAGTCTTGAACAGTTTCCCTCTTAGTTCGTCAGTGTGAGAAAGACTTCACGAATCACAGGAGAGACACTTGGAGAGGAAATAAAGACTCAACAGTACATTCCATATATTTGTATCCATGTAAATCATCAGATCTATCTGCATACCATTAGAGTGTTAGTGCCGAAAGAGCCTGAATGTGGAAACGAGAAAAACTGAAATTTGTCTATTATCATAAACCTGGTCTCATTGCATACACATTAAGCTCTCAACATTTTTGCTAATGTACAGTATGGCAGGGTCTGCAAAAACATTGAGCGCTTAACATGTACACAATGTGGCCAGGTTGGATTATTATACACTGTGCGCCCAATGCAACAGTGCTACTGTTAACTGCTAACAGATAGGCCCTAAGGGACCACATTTAAAAAACAAAACAAAACAAAAAAAAAAAACATATTTTTGTGGCCTTTTTGCCTTTAATGTGACAAAACAGTATAGAGGGGAACAAAAAATGAGTGGGAGGGAGAGATGAGGAAGGATCATTGGAAAAAATCAGGCCGGGCTGGGGTCCAGTAGTTTATGGTACGAAGCTGTAGCCCACTGAGCCATGGCACCAAAGGGTCTACATTTTAAAGCAAATTATCATTGGCAGATGCTCGTCATTGAGATGAGGTCATAACTAGACCTCAGATATATTTTGTTGACCAATGACCGTTTTCTATTTGCTATAGGTCTATTATAATACCTGAACCTAAAATCAAATGAATCCATATACTGTCCGTAAGGAATGTAGCTGGTCGTAACAAAATGGCAATGATATTGTTGGATGATATACAGTACTCACTGCCTCTCCTTTTCTCTTTGTTTGTGTCACTCCTTAAAGGACAACTTCAGTCAAATTTCAACAAGAGCTCTATGCTCAAGCTACTCAAGACTAGCCAGTGACGCGAGAAATTTAGGTCCAACCGTCCCAGTATGTTTTCAACATCTTAACATGCTCCAAATATCACCCAAAAAGCTATGTTATATCATCAGATACACAACACAGCAATGTAATGTGTATGACTACAAATGACTAACAAAGTGGTTAAAACAGTGTTTTTATGTAGTGTTTACAAAATCATTTGTAAACAAACAATATGTGGCTGCTTGCATAAACACACAGTTTTAAGCACTTAGTCATTGGAGCATTTGGAGCATGTTAAAAAGACAGTTTAAAATTCTGCCCCCATGGGTTAATTGTTAGTGCTATTTCTCTATTCAAGGAAACCTATTCTGTTGGACCAAAATGTCTTGCGTCTTCAGTATTGGCTAGTCTTGAGTAGCTTGAGCTATAGAGCTCTTGTTGAAATTGACTGAAGTTGCCCTTTAAGAGGCTCACCTTTGCCCTTGCCACAGCCTCCACATGACATCACAGGGACCTCATAGATCACAGCAGAGATTTCCCTCAGTGTGGCCAGTAAATGACCAGGTTTTCCCTGTGACCCAAATCCTGTCAGTGGACGTACATGGCGCAAATATCCATCTGCATGAGAGGATTCCTGATCCTCTTATCTGAAACCCACTGAACTAATGTCTCTCAGTTATCCTAATGACAGAGGGTTAGACTTTATGTTCGATGGTCTTATTAGTCATTACAGTAATATAGGCTATACTTGTTGTGTCATGAGATGAAGTCAGATGTGTTTGGCCTTGTGTTTATTTTGAATAGTTCTGCATAAAATCTGCACAATATTTCCAGAATTAATCTAGGCCTATAAGAAAATGTGCCTTAGTAGGCCTACAACAATGTTTGATAATACTTTACTTAAAGTCTTTATCCATAAAGCGTCATAAGAATATTAATAAAATATTATGAAATATTAATGGAGTGGTAATAACTATTCATAAACAGTTATTATGACACTGAAACCTATTATAACGCGTTATAAGGCTTGGCTTATTCTTACAGTATGTTACAGCATCATAACACTTCATAACTATAACTGCAGTCATGACTACTTTTGATAGCTATGTCAATTACCATCATATAGGCCTATAAGGCAGTAACACTACTTTATACCCCTGTAAGAACATAATAAGTAGGCTAAGTAAGTATTTATTTTTATTTATAAATTGCATTTTCGACCCAAATGCCACATAAAGTGTTTAGTGTTTTAGGCTACAGTCTTTAAGTAAAGTGACATCCAAATGTCAGTAAAGGAATGTTTGCTGATTTTTAGGGTAAGTAGCAGCCTATTTGATAGGTGCAGAAAGTAAGTGTTGAGTGAGAAGGACTTATCCATCTCAATTTAAGACTGCCCTAAATAGCTGCTATCCTGTTGAACTGGGTGTGCTTTTTGTTCTTCCCCTGTAAACTCTCCAAAAAGCTCTCATTTTCCATCATAAGTTTATGTCTTAACGTACAGCATCTGATTATGCGTTATTGGCATTAAAATGGTCCATTTTGTGCTTGACTTAAACCAGTCGAATCTCTTGAAAGTTAGGCTACTACTTGTTTCGGAAGTTTCATCTTAATATTGATTTCTTGCCTCCATGGATACTGCGCTGACTAATTGCTAAGAAAGGCGTGTTGCGAGTTGGCTGGAATGTTTCTTGCACTGAAGGCGTAGAGTTTGTTTGCCTCACCTGTCGACTCACAAAGGAAGGAGGCTATTTCAAGGGGAGGAGGCGGAGGCGGGAGGCCATTTTATTCCACGAAATTGAACATAATTCACACACACGAGGAGAAACGTTTAACTATGAGCCTATAGGTAGGCTGTGCGTATTTTCTAACATCGACGCTACCGTGAATAATGACGCATTAACAATTCTTGAGCAGGATAATACACAAAGACAACAAAATGAAGAAAGGGTTTTTGAGTAGAAAAAATCAATCCCTCTTCGACACCACGGTTCAAATGAAGGACGTGGAAATGGGTAAGTAGAATAGTGCTTGATTCGGATTACTAATGATAAAGTTGTGAAATTAGCCTACACGTTAACGTACGAGCGCAACTTTCACACCTGACCAAAGTGGCAACATTTGGAATTCAGCGCTCCAAGTGGTGGGGTCTAGTGCAAGGGGGGCATTGGGTCCACTGACAGCCAAACGTTAATTTTTTTAGCTGATGTGGTAGGTTCCACTACATTTCTACTTTACTTAGCCTACCATGGCCAGGAGGACCGTAACAGCAATAAAAAGTTAACCCTGTACCAATGTATGTCAAAAGTTTAAAGGTCATCTATTATCTACGACGGAACGGGAATATAACAGATATTTAGGTTTGGTTAGACTGGGTTTATATTAAGCGTGGAAAAAAGAAGAGTGAAACATGATCGATCTGTGCATGATATTTTGTCTCTTCAGTGTATTGTTTGTATTATGCTTTAGTTGTTGATATTTTGTGTTACTTTATGAAGTGGTATGGTTAGGCTATAAGACTGGTACACAAACAACCTCAAAGTCCAGCAGAGGTCCAGTATTCTGGCCAACTGTCTGTCAGTAATGCAGTGGAAATCCTTTCAGTACTCTTCTCATGATAAAATATTTGCATTAACATGCAAATATGGCCCAGACAAAATCACAGCTGGCATGACTGATGTTCCCAAATTGGAACAGAATTAATCTGATGTTCTGAATTACTTCCTCCATGACCTTATAAAAAAATAATACATATTGATTTTTGTTACATTTAATAGTTTATTTTTTAGTACAGAACTATTTCCTTATTGTCTCAATTAGTGGTGTCCATAGTGTATATTGTGCTTATTGCTTCTTTTTGTCTAAATAAGAAGCCGTAAGAGTATCAGGAGCGTTGTATCGAAACACCAAATAGACTATACAAATCAGGTTTGTCCATAATAGAGATAGCTATCAGCCTGCAGAGGAACATTCATCCTGTTGACATGTGGGAGAAATATGTTCTGTACTCAGTCATGTGTACAAGTAACGTGCATGTATGCCAAATTTGGTTTCAAATCACCTGAGTCGTTCCAACAATGATGTTTGTGAATAAACTGAAATGTTATTAACAACAGCAGCGTCATGAACAATGACTTGCTACTTTGCAGGAGATTTTTTAGACAGATTAGAATACTGACGATTTTGGTGCTTTTCTCCTATCAGATCAAAATGTTTTTGGCCAAAAGTCTGGCTATCAAAAGTCACAAATTAAACCTTAAAGTCTTGAAGAATGTTTGGTCCACTTGAAGATCAAGGCATATAAAGGACAGCAGTAGGGCAGTGTTTATCATGTTGTGGAGTTGTTTCGTGGTTGTTGATTGGTGACTGACTCCCTTAGATAAATACTTGTGCACAAGGTCGGATAGAATGGGCCAACTGTGTTAACAACCTTTGTTTTCAATGCTTTATCAGTCTGCATTAACAAAGGCTTTTAAGTGGCCTAGTTCTTCCAATTTAACCTAAATTTTGTATTTTATAGCATACTGTGAATAAGGCCATTCTAATTGTAGTGATATCCTGTAGTCACTCCATGCATATGCATCTACAGTATGTGCATTGCAGTGCTTTGAGTAAACTATGATTTAAGTCTTAAGGTTAAGTCTTAAGTCTACACTTTTAGTTGAGGACGGGTATTGACATTATTTGTTTGTTTTTTTCTCTTTCAGGTCATGTGATGTTGAATTTAGACAAGTCAGCAATTCCAGAGTCAGGAACTGCTAAAGTTCGATCTAGACCCACAGTTAATTACTTCAACTCACACACGGTATGTATCAATCTTAATTAACATCATCGTGTTCCTCTCACACATACTTCATGTTTAGGCCTAGTTCTTATTGTTTCCATTTCCATTGTGAGTTTGGCAAAAACAAGTGGTTGATTGTTTTCAAGACAACAAGGTAGGCCACAGTGCATAGAGCAGCTTTGCCTCGAGACTTCACTCTCCACCTGTGTCCGGCTCTGTCTTTCAAACCGAATTTGAATTTCTTTCCTCAATGTGCCCTTTGTCATCCGAGGCCACCCTCTCTCTTGACCAATGAAGAGTGCCTCTGTGATCAATGATCTTTGTGTGGTTATCTCAAGGGGCTTCTACTGGTAGGCCCACCAGCAGCTGTTTCAGTTCATTAGTATTGTTGAAGAACCTTTATAGACGGAACTTCTTTTTTTTAATCTGTTCAGTGTGAGAATTTTATCAAGTTTTGCTGTGATAGGAGAATGGGATAGTAATAGAAACTCTATCCTTGTGTGTTATCAAGTTATTGTTTGCGAATTACGTTAGGAATCCTGTTTATGATCCCACATTTTAGAGTTTATTACTTGAGAGCCATCGGCAGACATTTTTTTTTTTGAGATGCAAATGATCTAAGTAATATTTAACTGAATGCAAACAAATCATATAACATGTTTAGTTTTGTCCTCCCTCTCCCTTGCTGTCTGCTGCCCTTTTTAGTGGTTATGTCTGGTGCATACCTGACTTGTGACACATGCATGCATTATCATAAGGGTTGGACCTCGCTGACTTTCACTCTGTGTATGACAGGAGCAGAAAGAGAGAAATATGCCTCAGTTTAAACTGACGAGGAAAAGAGAAAGAGAGAGAGAGAGACAGAGGACATTGATGGACAGCAATGACTCCTGGTTGTGGTTCCACCTGCTTTCTAGTCCTTACTTTGCAGCCTGTAGATATGGCCATCAGCATATAGTCTATACCGGTCTTTACCTTACTTGTGTCACATGTGTGTTTGCCTTAGGGTAGAACTAGGGTAGAACAGTACACTGGCAGTCCATCACTGTTAAAATGCCAGCAGCACTGGATGTTAAATCAAAGTCAGATGCTATTACATAAGTAGTGCACAAGGACGACCTGTCCTTCAATAGCTTTGTGTATTTCTTTAATTCACCGCCACTTAAAAGGAACAGGAACTTTGTTGTGTACACAGAGTATGTTATTAAATAAGTACTGTTTTTTTCAGGTGTGTGTGTGTGTGTGTGTGTGTGTGTGTATGTGTGCACTCACACATCACACAAACCTGCTCATGCAGAGAAATCACTAGACTGGCAGGCATTCAGAGCTTAAGGTGTGTTCAAATCATTTGATGAGAGGTATGAGGATAGTGAAGAATGAAAATGCAGAGAAAATTCAGAGCCAGCGTTAAGAATGTAACAATGACACTATGGCACAGTCATAAAGGTGAGGTGAGAATGCTTTGTAGGAGGGAAATAATATAATTCTCGCTGAGCTTACTCGGTTAGTTACACTCAGTTACAATAGCAAGCTAAAGCGATTTAAGAACTTCCTACCTACTCTTAGTTTACATCAGTGCATCGTAATGCAGTAGTGATGACGCCATTACAACATACAGTAGTTCTATTGCCTGCAACCTGACAGTAAACTATACTGACTTTTGGTCTTAATTAGTCCCCATTGGCTTAAAATAGCAAGACAAGGTGTGTTAATTGTCATCAAAACAAACTCTGACGAGTGAATGGGTGTATCCTGTATTATTCCAGCAGAGTGTGTTTCAGATCTTTGTTATGTTGTCGGGTGTTGTTTAGGCGTGGTTGTCTCACGGTCTGCAGTGTATTAATCATCATGATTTCATGACGATGATGCAAGATGAGCCTTTATACTAAATGTGCATAGTCTTTTGATTAACGTATGTTGTGGGATGTGTGGGAGCAAATGTCTTTTCCCGGGTACAGGAAACAGGTTTGTTCACCACATGTTTCGCTATCTTGTGAAAACTCTTCAGCTTCGCCATTGCTGAAAAAACGATATCAGTCAAAACAAAATCAGCTGTGGTGACATCATTTCCAATTCTCTATCTGCTTATTCTGTCATGATTTAACCAGTTTTGAGTGTCCAACATGGAAAAAAAGGTAAACAATCTTTGTACTGCCCCCCAGAACTCTGATGCTGCACACGGATTTGCTGTTCCGACTCCAAAAGTGCCCGTCCTTCCCCAGTTCAATGGGCCGCAGACAAATGGAACAGGTCAGCTCACAACCCTTCTAAAACACATCAACAAAATGTAAACTTGACTGGCTGGGAAATTCTATACTATGACTACAGGCTATACTATTGAAACCATATGAGAAGGGAAAGTAGTCATAGCTCATAGTCAACAATTGACTTTGTTGAATATTTGATGGTGCTAAATGAAGCTTAGCATCCATGAAATCATATTTGATATGTTATGACCAAAAGGTTAGTATTGTAATTATTCATTAATAGCTTCTTCCTACGTCTGTGATGGGGCTGCCAGTTTAGAAACCCCTAATAGCTCAGACAATAGCTTCACACAGTTCTCTCATAGATAGATAGTTGGATTATATAGCCAAGGCCAAACCCCCATCTGTATTTTTCTGCTTTTACAGGAAGCAACCTGGCACTTCACAATGGTAGCCTGATTTCTGTCGTTGAAGATGAAGGAGAAATATTTATCCCTCCACCTCCGGTAGGAGCAGCTCCACCGCCCCCACCCCAATTTATCCCACCGTCGCCGACGTATATCAGACCCCCTTCTTTATATGGAGATTTTGAGGTCCCACCAGAACTGGCTTCGCTTCAGCCACCACCCATGCCAGCTCCTAAACCTCCTACAGTTGCTCAAACCCAGGACGTTGACTTTGCTTCTCTGAAGCCTCCATCAATGCCCCCTCCAAAGCCTCCATCTGACACATCCAGCACTAACAGTGCCAAAGCCTCACTGCCTATATACACATCTCTGAGTGATACCTCAGATGTACCTGAATGCCCACAGTTCACCCCTCCTCCACCACCGGTGGTGAAACAACAGCCTCCTCCAGGGCCCCAGAAGACCTCAAAGGCACCCCCGCCAAAGCCTGTCCGGATGTCTTCTATGCCAATCCTTGATGTCCCATCTTCCTTAAACTCCAATTCTGCTCCTGTGCCTTCAAGCTTCAATCCACAGAACACAGCCAAAATCTACAGCATACCCAAGAGCACTCTACTGAGTCGGGGCCAGGACCGAGATGTGAGACCCAAGTCAATCCTCCTTCTAGAGGACTCCTCAGGTGACTCTGTCCGGGTCCATGTCAATGGCAATGGCTCCACGACGCCAAGCCCTGCTGAGACACCTTTACCTCCAGCTAAGCCGGCACGCAGGGCAAGCACTAACACACAGCTGGAGAATGACTTGAAGGACCTTAAAGACAACTTGACAGCCACTTTGCCAGGCCAAGCCAACAACGCGGTGCCTTCCAGCACACCGAAAACTCAGATAACGCCTACTCACGTTCCAACCCCTCCAGTGCCTACTCACATTCCAACGCCTCCAGTACCTACCCACATTCAAACTGCTCCAATGCCTACTCAGATACAAACCGCTCCAATGCCTACTCAGATTCAAACCGCTCCAATGCCTACTCACATTCAAACCGCTCCAATGCCTACTCACATTCAAACCCTTCCAAAACCAGCATCAACACCTCCTAAAGTGTCTCCCAAATTACAAAAAGTGTTAGCAGCTCCTGCTCCTACAAAAGAATCAAATCCACCGCAGCTTCAGGCGGACACACAAGAGAAACCCCGTCAGTATAGCCCTCTGCTGACCCACAAATTAAACACTCTCAAAGCAAGTGAGAGTTCAGGGGCAAAAGAAAGCAGCACTTCCCCATTGGCCCTTTTGAAGGCTGCTAAGGAACGAGAACGTCAGCGCACGGAATTGTCCCGACAGAACAGCAACAAGAGCAGCCAATCCTTGGAGCTTCCTGCCCAGGCAACTATTCAGCCCAGCGAATCAAATCCTAACTCTTTCACAGTTATCCCCAAGTCCTCCTCCTCCTCCTCATCGTCATCACTAGTAAACGTACAAGAAAGACTTCCCATAGAGAAACCTAATCTCCATGCTCAGGCAGCAGTCCCTGCACAGCCTAAAGCTCCAGTGCAAGTGACCCCACCACCGACGAGAGCCCCTGTTGCAAAACAAGAACCAAAGTCCCCTGCACCCTCCACAGCATCATCAAATTCCCTGAGCAATATTCAAAAGCAAGTGCTAGCAAATCAGGACACTAATCCAGTTCCAGCCTCCTCTGAGGCCGAAGATCAAGAAAACGGGGGTGACTTTGGCATCCCTTTTATTCCTCCACCACCAGAGTTTGCGAACTCGGATGGTGAGGATGGGGATAGTCCCCCAGGCACACCTCCTCCTGATCCTCCCACAAAGTTTACCATACCACCAGCACCAGCTCAGCCAGCACCAGCTCCACCAGTGGTGCGACCACCAGCACCACCACCTACAGCAGCACCAACTCAACCACCAGCTCCAAAAGTGGTGGCACCAATACCACCACGACCAAAAGTGGCGCCGCCACCACCCCCAACAACGCAGCCACCAGCTCCACCAGTGGTGCGACCACCAGCACCACCACCGTCTACAGCAGCACCAACTCAGCCACCAGCTCCAAAAGTGGTGCCACCACCACCCCCAACAACTCAGCCACCAGCTCCAAAAGTGGTGCCACCACCACCCCCAACAACTCAGCCACCAGCTCCAAAAGTGGTGCCACCACCCCCAACAACTCAGCCACCAGCTCCAAAAGTAGTACCACCCCCAACAACTCAGCCACCAGCTCCAAAAGTGGTGCCGCCACCACCACCATCTGCAGCAGCACCAACTCAGCCAACAGCTCCAAAAGTGGTGCCACCACCAGCACCACCACCTCCAGCCGCTCCCCCTATCAACCCTGCCACTACCACTGCCCAAAAGCCTAGGCCACCAACCGCAGCCAGACTTGTGCCATCTGAGAGCGAGCTGAAAGCCAAACTTGCTCAGCGGACCAAGCCAAAGCTTCCTGAAAATCTACCCTCGACGCCCACATCTGCCAACCAGGCCACTCTTCTCAGCATCCTTCAGAAGAAAATGCTGGAGATGGACCCCAAATTGTCAGTTCCAGTCAAAGAGGCTGATAACGGCACGGATGATTGGGGCACTGCACAGTCTGATGAGGAAGAAGGCATTCCAGTCCCACCCAAACCTAGTCCCAAAGCACAGAGTGCCACCCTTCCACCACAGACAAGTCGAGGCCTTGATATGCGGGAACTTGAGACCAAAGTGGGCCAGAAGGCGGCAGGAAATGTACATGTAGCTGGAGCAAAATCACCTGCAAGGTAAGCCTTGTATAGTTACTGTAGTGTTTGGGCCTTTTATTAAAGTTAAGAAATGCTAATAAAAACTGCACAAAGTATTTGTGCATTTCCCAATGTTTTGGAAGTATTACAGATTTTAAAGTACAAACAACTTATTAAATCAGTTTAAATCAGTCCAGTAACAACCAACATATTCTTTACAACAAATATTACCCAATTAAAAAAAATGCAGTGTCGACTGCATTTATTTAATTAAAAAATTAAATTAAAAAAAGAAATGCACAATTTGACTTCACATTAGATTACCTAGCAATCTTTAATCAATTAATAACTACTGCTCATCTGCACTGCATAGAACAGGTATTTTATAAACCGGTATTTCAACTCACAATGACCAGACTACATTCCACAGTTCCTGTGAATTTTTAGAAATGGCAATTTAATGTCACTCCACAAGTTTCCAATTGAGCTACAGTATGCTCAGGGGATTGAGTGAGTTGGTCACTTTATTTCAAATCTTTTTTTGTCTGAAACCAAGATGCAGCTTGTTTTTGACAGTCATGTTGGAAACCTCGAGAACATTTTTTTGGTTGTAGAGGTTGTCAGATGACACTATTCAGGCTATTTTCAGAGCAATAATAATGGTATGGAGGATGGTCTTCATTTCCATCTTCCTTTTCATGAAATAACCTATTCAAGGGACTTTTGTCTTTTGACAATATAATCTCTTCAAATACTGCACTTTATCCTTACTGCAACTTAAACTGACATCATACATACTGTCAACCACCAACTACCCCTAGAGCTGAATTTAAAAGGCAAGGACTCGAAATACACAAGAAAATAAGCGACATTTTAGATAAACTTAAAATAAACAAGGATTTAAAGGAAAAATCAGAAGTCAATGGGCAGCATCAATATCTTCTTAAGATTTTTTGGTAAATTTGTTCTCAAGCAACTTCTCTAGAAAAATCTACACTAGATTCACAACTTGGTCTTTAAATAGCAGCCACCACTGACCGAATGTGAACTTGCAGCTAATGGTAACAGATGTGGGCATATGAAAACAAAACTTTGCCCTTATCTGTTAGCTGGCACTTCTCATTTTCATACCTATTGACAGCACTTAGCAATGTGAAACAACAGTGGCAGGGCCGTCGCAACAGGACAGGCAAACCAGGCAATTGTCTGGGGCCCCAGTTTTCAAGGGGCCCCAAGATTGACTGTTTAATCATTTTAGTATGAACGACTGAATTTAGTTTAAAATATCACTTTAGGCTGGAGTTAGACAACTCTACGTTCAACACAAATCTTTATACTAATAGATGCTTGAAGATTATAACACTGTGATACACCTAGCTGTTTATGGGAGGTGAAGGGCCCCCGTGTCCTGTTTGCTTGTGGCCCCCTAAGTACCTTGAAACGGCCCTGAACAGTGGCAGGGGTTGGTTCATTCCAGATAATGTCTGAAGAAAGTGTCCTTTAATGTCACTTTAATTCCGTTAAAAACATAATCAGGTCCGTTACTGGGCTGATTAGCCGAGTAATTGAATGTGTAATGCTTCCACTACGTTGTTTTTTTTTTTTTTTTTTTTTTTGGTCATAAGTTGTTTCCATTTAAAGATGGGGTCCAAGTTGATGAATGATGATATCTATGAAACTTAACTGCCATTCGGCCCTCCTTCCTCCCCCCTCTGCACTTGATAGTGCTCGCCAAGTTCTCTGGAGGTGCGGCTTTGGGGGGAAGGTTGAAGAATCATGTATTTTTAAACTTAACTTTAGTGAATGTTTTTCTAAGATCTTGTACCCTACCTTTTAAATGTGAATTTAACTGGAACCGGAGCCGAACCAATGTCACAGTTTTCATCCTATGTAATTTGATCTGTACAAGGGCCCATGAAATATTTTTAAACCAACATACCACACAAGCATGTTTGAAAAGGATTTTTTGTTGGTGTTACAAATAAAACAATTTCTGTCTCTCTTTATTATTGCAGTAATGGATCGTCTAAGCAGTCTTATGGCATGACATTCATGGTGCGACCAGGGACTAAACAACCCATTACCGTTGTGAGTAAAGGAAACTCATAAGGACCGTTTTCAGTAAGGCTGAAAGAAAGGACACCACACAAGACACATGAGTGCCTTATAATGCTGAAGATGACCAACTGTGAGCACTTTCCTCTTCACTTCGGCACGGGAGGGGAAAAGAACTCTCAGCCTTCAAATAATCAGACAAACAGCAAGGCCTTTCCCCCGTTGTTATTTAACCTTCTGTGCCTACAGTGTCGAACACATTCCAGTCTCTGTTCAAGTGCAAAAGTCCTTGGAGTCTGACTTGTCTTGACTAACGTGGCTGTTAACTTCTGTACAATCTGCACTGAAGTCTTATCAGTCAGCATTGAGCGTTGCCTTATTGTTTTAACCCCTTGATGAACTTTTTTTTTTTTTCTCGTCTGCGGACTGGAGTCTGTGTTTCTACAAATTGTACAGAAATTAGGTCATTTATTCCTAGATATGAACTTTTTTCAGAGTGTTGAATAGTAGTTGTTTTCCTTTTTGAAATATGCCTATTTATGTTGAATAATGTTGAATTTGTTAAATACATCAATCCTGGTCTAGTTTTAACATAGGTCACTTTTGTTCTCAATGCAGGGTGGCAAAAAAAGATTAACAATGCTGTATTTTTTGGGTATGTCAACAACTGCCATATGCCTTAAATATGTAGGCTATCTTCCTATAACCCTCAAGTTTTGTATACTGTTATCTGTCTCACAGTGAAAACATGTAAATAGTCTGAAACTTGGATGCGAAGGTTAATGGTTTTGTGAGTATGGACGTTATACTGAACAAGCCACGGCAATGTCCCACACTGCGTTGCATGTTTAAATAACCTAAGTGTGTATATACTATGAATATGAATCATCAAGTGATAATTTACTTACAGCATAACCCTCGGATTAAAAGGGACTCAAAGTGGACAACCACAATGTTTTCTTTTTCCAATTTTATTTCTGTTCAGAAACATACAATGAGAAACATTCCTGGATTCCCAGAGACTGGGAATGTTCAACAGACAGATCAGTGTCACCTAGAGATAATAGAAGCTTTCAACAACTGGGATCAGGTCCAGTAATTTCAGTTTATGATACAGTTCCCCATTCAGACTAACAGACATATAAATGTACAAAACCGTTGTGAATGACAGCATTGGATGTGTATGAAACAAACAAACCAAAAAAATCTACATGAGTGATACGGACCCTGTACAACAGTAGAAATTACACCCAGACCGTTGACATTAGTCAAAAATGATTTTGATACCTGGCATGACTACCATCTAATTGACAACCCTCAAAAGTACTTTATAAGTGCTTATTTCTTCATACAAGGGGCAACAACATACAGCTTTGTGCAAAGATGAGGCCCTCAGTGAATACAAAGAGAGGACCGGTTCTTCCACAGTAATGAATACTCATTTAGCTATGAATAACTACAGTATGATTGTTATGGTCAACACTTAAACCCAGTATTCACAAAGCATTACAAACACATTCATGTAAGGTTACAAAGTGTTCATAATGACAATGATTTGCATAGGTTTTCACTGTTTAAAGAGAGTATTGACTGCACCCATAAAGATTTGTGTAAACCCTCTCTGCTAAAAATATCAGAATGTGTAATAACCTGCTCCTAAAGGCACTGACGGCATCTTTGCGTTACGCTAAATAGTGTTCTATATGAAGCCCTATGCAACTCCATACAAGCTTTCATATTAGTAGTAATGACTTTGTAGGGCAATTATGTCTACAAATTTAAATTCTGAAACAGGCTCTAAAATTACAGACACGTCTGAGTTATAGACATATCCATTTATGCTGTCTTTAATAACGCTTTGTGTATACTGGGTTTAAGCACTTGGCCAATCATCCATTACAACAGGTTGATACCATTAAAGGGGTGCTCCGGAGTGATTTCAAGCATAGCCCTATTGAACAAGCCTGCTAAATGTACTAGTTAGCAAGTGGAACTAAATAATTCGGAACAGCATAGACCGAACATTAACGCAGAAGCGAACAAGCACTTTACACTGAATCAATGGAAACTTAGATTATTCGAAACCGAAAGTAATATCTGAGGTACCGGTGACTCAATGTAAAGTGCTTGTTCGCCATTGCGTTCGCATTTGGTCTATGCTGTTCGAAATTTTCATTCTATGCAAAATCTAGTGCTGTTAGAAGGCTCGTGCAACAGGGCTATGTTTAAACTTACTCAGGAGCTACGCTTTATGTCAAGCCGCAATGTTTTAATGGATCCAATAGGTCTGTTATCCTTTATCCTATCTTCAGATAGGTGAGTATCTCATCAGTGCTTGTTTACTGCAAATGGAAAAATAGTCAGCATTCTGGCACTCACTCTTTCTCTGAGTCTTCTCATTAGCTTACTATTGCAAAACAATGCTAAGGAAGACCATGAAGCCAGTCTAATACCCAGTCAGGGATTAGGCATGCAGGGAAGACTAGAAAACTGCTTGAGGAGAAAAACATTTTAAATTGAATGCATAAGGGCCACATTGTTTCCCCCCCCCGCCTAAACGATGGGCTATAATGAAATGGTGACAAAATCATAATCTGTCGAAGCAAGAGCCTAAAAGTGACATGGTATGAAGTACAGTAGGTTGAATATGGGAACTAGAGAATGCCTCCCACTAGGGCCAGGCACAAAACAAGTTATCTGAAAAGGCAGCAGTGAACCAAAATGAACATGTTGTAAATGTAGAACATTCTTCACGCAAACTCCCAATACGCTTATTCACTTTGTCAAATTCATTGTTCACCCAGAGGCGACCTTCAAAGGGTGGGGAAGTGCATTTACATAACCAATTTAAACATTATTTCTTTACAGCTTTTATTAAATGCTTCCATCTCGACGGCGCTCGAACTAGACACTGATTTCTATTGAATAAGAGTTGCAAATTCGCATGTTTGCATGTTCCTTCCACCTGAAACTCCCCTCCCCTCCCCCTCCTCCTTCTCCCTTCCTGGAGGACTCTAGGCTTGGGAGTTTGGTTGTGACGGGTTAATGGTGTGGTGGAGAACCTGGTGGTCCCAGCCCACTGTGGTCAGGGTGTCCGACCCATTGGTGGCCCAGCATGAACCGCGAACAAAGTCCTGGTGCCTTGTGTCTCTGAAACTAAAGAAAAAAAATCACAAGGAAAGACAGAGTTAAAAGAGTGTGTGTGTGTGTGTGTGTGTGTGTGTGTGTGTGTGTGTGTGTGTGTGTGAGCGAGAAAGAGGGAGGGAAGGGTGAATGACATAGGGGGCACAATGATAAACCCACATGTAGTCACTGATCATTACTTGATAATATTATCATTTGTAGAGCAATAATGTCAAGACTTACATTACGTCTAGAAACTCACAAGGCCTGCTAAGGCAGTCATTATTGTACAGCTGAACTAAGAATCAACCAGTAGTAAACTTTCCACATAGAACTAATGTGTGTGTCCCCTTCAATGAGTCTGACAAGGTATTTATTTCAGACAAACAGCCCTCCGCAGAGTTGTGTGGTTTCAGGAGGGCCTCCAATATTGACTCACATTTCTCTGAACTCTGCGTTCACCACGGCAACCGAACAGTCATCACTGGTGGAGGCAAGTAGCGGGGCACTGTCAAACAAAAGCAGACATTTTTAAAAATCTAAAATATTTAAACTCTTAAAAAATAGCACTGCACAGGGAGAAAAGACATGGTTACTGAATTGGTCACTGAATAGTTTCTCATTACTGTTGGAGTGAAGGCAAGCAGACAGTAATAAGTTACAAAACAAAAAGGCATTACTCTCAAAAGTGAGCATGGACTGTCAAATAGGGCCTCAGGCAAAGGGGTTAGCAGTTAAACAGCCATGAGGCAAGACTGTCTGGTTATCTAATTTCACATAACAGCACAGGCAGGTCAACGACAATGGTGGTGGTGGGGGTGGTATGTACCTGTGAGAGGAGAAGGACAGGCCGGTCACCCGGCGTCTGTGGGTGTTCAACGTCTGGGTCTGCTCTGATGTCTGCAGATTCTTCACTGTAACCCTTCCCAACTCGTCACCTGAGCATAGACACATTTATGTTGCCAACTCATGTCAAGCTATTGGAATTCCATTACATTTCTACATAAATGACCCCACCGCCTCCATTCCCCTTAAAGCAATATACCGGAGTAAGTTTAAGCATAAGCCCTGCTGCACGAGCCTTCTAACAGCAATATATTTCGCATGAAGTGACAGCACAGACCTAACGAGAACGCGAAACACTTACATTGATTCAATGTAACCTCAGATCTTACCCTCGCTTTCCAACAGTCAGGTCCCATTGATTCAGTGTAAAGTGCCTGTTCGCTTCTGCGTTCACGTTCGGTCTATGCTGTACCAAATTATTTTGTTCAACTCGCTAACTAGCGCATTTAGCAAGCTCTTTCAACAGGGCTATGCTTGAATTCACTCCGGTACTCTCCTTTAAGCTCTAAGGCCAGGTCCCTTGAAGTTGACCAGCATGAACCAAGTTCAAGATTGACCGATTCAAATGTTTGAGACATTACGGCTTTGGGGAACATTGTGATTTAACCAGTGACTTGTTTACCATAAACAACTGTGCTGCTTTGCTGTGGGTGCCATGCTGCTGTAGTCGGTGAACAGCCGGGAGACACAAGGTCTGCAGAAAAACAAACACACAAACAAACAAACAAACAAACAAACGATAAGATAGACAAGTTAGATAGGAAAATAAGGAAGTAGTCTACATTCCATTTCTAACTACAGGATGCAGCTACACTAGTAAAATTATGTGAAGTACAATATAAAAAATGAGAAAACTACATGACTTAAAGCTAGTAGCTGACTGTAGGGCTGAATACTTGCAAGAAATCGATGTATGCAGGTGACTGCAACTGCTGCTTACCTAGTCGAGTTGCTGGTTTTGGTTTTCTACGGTCCCATAAAAGCAGCCGGCCATCCTAGGAGAGACATAAACAAGGCTCAAGCTAAAGCCTCAAACCCAACATAGACTCTAAGAAAGAATGAAAGAACTGACGCCATCTTGTGGCTGGATACTGTATGTGCTTTAGCCCCCCAGAAAAAAAACACCACCAAATAATGTTGAACATGTGAAAGCATGTGTGTGTGTGTGTGTGTGTGTGTGTGTGTGTGTGTGTGAGAGAGAGTGGGGGGTACAGTCATCTAGCTCTGTATTGCACCAGCATAAGAGCCCCCGGCATGCCGATCTCTCAGGACTCACCTGGCCACAGGAAAGGAGAAGGGCTTCCTCTGTAGGGCTGCAGGCCACGCAGGTGACAGGCATAGTGTGTGCTGCAGTCAGGGGTCACATTAAGACAAATCAGTCAGCTACTCACTTGTATAAAACATGGGAAAATACTCTATACATAACACCATACACATACTGTACATGACAATTTCACTGCAGTTTCACACAATTTCACTGCAGTTTGACGTCACTGCATTTTTTTATACTAGTAATCATATACATGTGACAAATAAAAACGCCTTGTATCATATTAACAACATTTCCCTAAGTTGTTGCATAAAAATACCTTCCCTTTTCTATTTTAAACAGCCTAGACCTAGGATGTCAACCTAAATCCATACCTAAGATCCACTACTGTGCCTGAAACCTGTTGTTAAAAACAAATTGTAACAATGAATCAAATACTTAAGCTAATATCTATAAAACAAATGCCAAGGGTACTCTAGCTGCAACAGGATAACAGAGCCAAGAACAATCATGAAGAGCCTTGTAATAATTGCAAAAGCCATGACCAATGTAAACAGCGACATGCCTTGGGCTTCATCCTAAGCTCCACTCATGTACGGCCTAGGTCAGCTTATGGGAAACAAACTTCTCTGCACCAAAATAGCCAACACTAACAGGCTAAAGCTAAACCCCTTAAGCCTGACCATCTGATGCTAGAGCATAAGATTTCATATGCATAAGGAAGCTTCATATCCATAAGGAAACAAACTTTCAAAATTATAACCTGCAATGAATACCTGTTGTGATGGTGTGTGAATACTCAGGGGTGTGAGAACAAGCATACGCAATCTTACCGTGATACGTGTTGATGACCGTCTGCTGGCTAAGGTCCCATACTCGGACGCTTCACGTGTAAATGGACAAAAAGAGACAGAGTATAAATTGTGATGCCAAGAAACACATAGGCCTAAATAAGAAAATTAGTAAAGTCAAGACCACTACAGCCCATCCACTTATTAACTGAATGAAATTAATTTGGCAAATGAAACAAACAAACAAAAATATTCATTAATAAATAAAAGACCAAAATAGAGACCTGCAAGCTTGTGGGAAAATGTAGAGTAAACCTGATTAGCACTTTTTGAGTAAGTTCAGTCAAGTTGTTAAGCAGACACTGACACACAAACACACTTACAGACAACAATCCAATTATTTTAAAGAGCAAATTAATCAGCTAGAAATCTATGAGGAGGAACCAAACCAAATGTCACTCTTGCTCCAATAATTGTGTAAAAATAGCTCTGCTAGACTAAATAACTGGTTCCCAAAGTGGGATCCGGGGCCCTCAAGGGGTCTGGGAAATTTTTGGGAAATGTTATTGTCCGCTCGGGGGTCCTGGCCCAATAAAGCCTGAAAACCCCTAGACTAGGTAATTGAAATCAATGTACTAAAGAGAGGACTTTGAAAATCATTGTGAATTTGACTTTGAAATTGAGAAGCTGAACAATGAGTTCATTTTGATGTACACTTAATTCGTCTCACCTAGACCACCTCTGCCACCAACCTACAGTCCATGCCAATGAAAAGGTTTGCTACAAAATTGCATGCACCTGGCATCTTGCTTAATAAATGAATATAAGCCTATATGGTTAAATGTGTGTTTTTCAATTATAAGGGGTTCTTATAATCTACACTTAATTATTCTCACCCATACCACCTCTGTCACCCACCTGCAATCCATGCCACAGCTGACAGCGTGAGCGCCCCCTGCTGTTGAGCTGATGCCGGTGACCACATGATCATGCTCTTGCTTGCTGAAACTGTTCACCAGGAGACGCTCATCTTCTGCCAGCTCCCACAATTCAACAGCACCTGTATAATAAGGGTTTTTGCAGGTTTCAGCAACTTAAATGTTAAGGCTTTAAGACATTTTTATCACTTGTGATTAAAATTAAAATTTAAGGCAGATGTGATGCCCTTTCCGGGAAAAATTTGTAGAGACGTGTGGAATTTCAGGTGAGATTTGTGGATTGTATGTACACGGGATATACTAACAAATCATGCTATTGACTACAACTACCAAATCCACATGGAAAATTACGTTAATTCACTTTAAGCACTTTAATCAAGTGGCAAAGGTTCACACAAAATGTACTGTTATGGTGCATCTCCAGTGATACCTCACAACTCAGTGAGGTGACAGTCCTATGGCACAATTTAATTACATTTAGACTTTACAATAATCTATATAACCCCAAATAATGCACTGACAACATAATAAGACCGATAATGTTGCAGTAAAGAAACTAGAATCCTGTGACCAGGGTCCCCACACCTTCCAAACACAAGAAACTTCAAATGCCCTGTTGTGTTGAATTCAAAGACCCAACACAGCTTACATGTAACGCTACCTAAAGACAGGACTTACACAGTAATTTGGCTTTTCAAATTCAAAACAGAAATATACAAACAGGAGCATAATGTTATCAGTTAGATATAAATATTTAGCAAGGGCATGACCACCTTATGTATACTGTAACGTTACCTGAATCTGAAGCTACAAGGATTCCTTTCTCTGACACCCACAGAGCCTGGGTGACCCCTGCATCAGTCTGAACCCCAGCCTTGCAGAAGCCCTCGTTGGGAGCCTGTTTTGGGTCAGTGTACACCCAGATGGACCCCATCCAGGACCGACC
The DNA here is from genome assembly GCA_027497455.2 of Sardinella longiceps. NCBI lineage: Eukaryota > Metazoa > Chordata > Actinopteri > Clupeiformes > Clupeidae > Sardinella > Sardinella longiceps. The sequence continues at coordinate 2,855,416 of JAODXP020000012.1, read as the reverse complement.
AGTCAGACTGGAGGCCCCTAAAAGCAGAGCTCCATCTAGACGCAGACAATGAAAGACAGATATAACGTTAGTTAGCATGACGATAGATAAGTTTGTCAATGCAGTGGAAACGTCTTGAATCCCCAGATTCTGAAAGCAATTGAAAAAAAAAAAAAAAAAAAACACCACCACTTGTACTCTGATGAGGTCATTCGTAATAAGATGGTTGCCGCGCAGTGGTAAAAGGCGTCTCATGATTGCACATCTCCAGTATCGTCTGCCACTGGCAACATTAACTTTTCATATGACATGATTTCAAACCTGTTGCCACCAAATAGGCTGGTAATGTCACTTACAAGATATTGGTAAGCTATCCTTGAGATTGATTGTTGCCAACATTTGCGGTTATGGCAGACTTCAAACCTCACCACGTTCACTTACAACCGTGCTAAGATGAACCTCTGACTAAGATTTGTAATGGTACTGCGTGATGTTATTGGAATGATGTCGTAAATGTAAAATAAACGTACAATTAAGAAAACGTTACAGTGTCAGAACTTACCAGCTCTGTAGTGAGCAGACACTAAATGTTTTTCCATGCACGCTGGTGCGTTGGGGGGAATATTCCAGTTATCCTTAATCATTGTCTTTACTGTACTTCGACACTGAAAGAAAAACTACTGACGGAAACACCAATAACTTAATAAATATAGCTCTGTTTGTTAAAACCAACACCGCACGCTCCTTCTTTCCCTGGATTTCAATGCCGCGAATGAATGAATTTGCGACCTTCCGTTACCACGTGCAGGTCGCGTTTCCGCTTCCGGGACTTTCCGAGGGTGTTGAAATCTCTTTTTACAGATTTACAGTCTACATTGTTAAAAACACAACGTATAAAATGTAGTATTTAATATGAACGTTTGGTGGTGGATATGATAGCTACTTTTGATAACCAGTATGTGCTGCTCAAGATGTCCATGTTTTTCAGTAGATGGCGCTGTTGTCTTTGGTATTCATTCTTATGTTATACATGTAATGGGATTCTTGCCCCATCCCATTAGTTGAGCATAGGCCTACGCTGGGCATTTCCCGGATAAAATGTTGACGAGCATGCCAACAGATTTAAATTGTGGTCTCTGTTTTATAAATCAAGAATGAATGAATAATACAGGGAAACAAAGCCGATTTAAGTATTGCATGCATTAATGTTTACTGAGAGCTGCATAAGCTTCTATAATGATTATGAAACATTCTTAGGTCTAATTTAAGGAGGAATTACAAAGCATCAAGCTCTTTAACAGCAGTGGCCAGCAATTGGTCTGGATACTGTCATGTCCCACTTGGGGTGGGATCAATAGCATAGATCAGAAGAATGACATTGTTAGTCTAGCACAGTGGTTCTCAAACTTTTTCTGTCAAAATGTTCAGGCCCCACCTGGAAGGTTAAACTTGCTAACAATATCTCTGTGAGAAATACAGGACAGGATTGTTGTCAGTTTTCATGTTACTAATTCAAAGCCAAATTTCTCTCAAACCCCTCGTCACAGCAATTAGCAAATAACTCAATTGGAAAGCTCAATTTACTCTCATATGTGCATATCTGGCGAATAGCTGTGAATTCGTGGGGCATCGCCTCGCGCCCCACAGTTTGAGAAACATTGGTCTAGCAGAAATGTTGAGTAGGCCTACCCTAAATTTTTGTGACTTAGGCCTATGCCATCTATAGGCATAGAAGATTAAATTTTACTTACTTGCTATTTGCCACACATTGGGCAATTTGCATAATTGGAAAATAAGTAGACTAAATTTACCATTGAACTGAATGAGATTCGGATGGATTTGGGAAGAAAACGTGCTGTTGTTTTAGAATAAAGCATGCATGGCGCAGATGTAGCCTAACAGCTTGAGCTACTTCACTTCTTCCTACTCTCCCCTCACACAAGTAGGCCTACTGTCCTTTATCTCAAAACATCCTGCTTGTCCCTTCTCGGTAACAAGTTCACCATAGCAAAACAGACTGCATGTCCGTTATCATAGAACCCAGATGAAAAACAGTGTAACAACTGATAACAGAATGTAGACAACAACAATGCACTGAGTGGAAGCAACACACCTTTCACCATTTCTCTCTCTCTCTCTCTCTCTCTCTCTCTCTCTCTCTCTCTTTAACAATTTCTCTCTTTCACATAGTCTTTCACATAGTCTTCTTGGGGATGGATGGTTGTCCATGGTGGTAGTAGGTGCCTGCATCAAAGTGTTGTTGAGTCAAAGGCACAAGTGAAGCGGCTGGAAAGGCTGGAGTAAGATGACTGACATTCATGACTTACTGTCAGAGAGGTTGCCAGACCCCTCTATGCAGTGATCTGGAGAGGTGTGTAAACTTGTGATTACTTTCTTTTTAACCAACACAAGCTTGGGCCTGTGCTCTTTCTAATCTGTCTGTGTATTCCTTTGACTTGATTTGTTTCTCATGAACAGTGTCTCTCAGTGATGGATAGTCAAGTTGACAGGAAGGCCTCTGATGCTCAATTTGGTTTTACTGTAAGAGGATGACCATGCAAGAGTTCAGCAGGTGAGACTTGTGAGTGAATGGGGAGTAGTTACGTAGGAAAACAAGAACTCAGTAACAAACTACTTCCATGGCCTGCATGGAGCAGATGTAGGCTAATCATGAACATAGCTTTTCTTCACTTCCTCTTTTATCATACAAGTAATTATTCATCTCGTGACCATAAAATACTAGCCTGGGCGAAATAAAATACCACCTTCACCTCAGAAGTTCATTGGCCATACTGACTAAGGTGTTTCAGCTTCTTGTGCTCTCTCCTCAGCTTAAGTGCCAAGTCAGACAGGCTAAGCATTTGTTCATGACTTACAGTCCTATTAAGACACACCAATAAAAGCTTTTGTACAAAATGTTTATTATATAGCAAAACAGTGAGTTTTAGGGAATATACAAAAATGTTTATATTTGTTATTTAAAATTCAAAACTAAATGTTGGCACAATCTCAACATTTATGGCTGCACAGCAGCCGTCTTCTTTCTGTCTTCAAGACAGATTGACAACCGAATGTCTATAGACTGACATTCACTCTTGTATCCTCCTACATTCACCTGCTATCCAACTCAAGCCACAAAATTTCCCCAGCTTCTATGCAGTCCAACTAGTGATGCTGTAGTCACTTTGTCAAGTCATTTAGTGCACTGACTTTGGCATGGCAAGTCATTTTTGTCCTTTACGAAGCATGAAGTCGTGTTGCCGCACTTCTGTGAGCCACACCGGCACTTTCTTCTTTCTGTGGTTTGTTGTAATTCATCCTTCCTGCCACCTCTGCCAGTGCTAGCTGTTCTCTGCGCCTCTCCTCGCGCTGCTCCCGCGCCAAAAGTTTGGATAGCTCCGCATCCAGGGCTGCGTCGTCAGTGGAAGAGAACGGCTGACAGACGATCTGGACCAAACCCAGGACTGTCCCCACGACAGCGACCACAGAGCCCACCAAGTAAACCTTCAGCATACCCCGATTGGGTTTCTGGTTGATCATCTCCTTGGCGAATGGAATAACTTCTTGTAAGGTCTCCATGTCCAACTTTGAGATTTAGCTGCAGTTAAACACCTAAAGGAAAAAAAATAATATTGATTAAATAGTTGTTTTCATAACATCAGCATTTCCATTCAGATTTGCCCGATTCAGTCATAGCTTAACAAAGTTATAATAATGAAGAAATTTAAGGTGTATTGAATTTCGTCAAATTCGATAGTGGCGGGCTACTTACGTAAAACGTGCGGGTTTTGTGGAGTGAAAGAAATGGAGATGATGGAGTAGCCAGCTAAAGTCAGCTCCCTTTCTCGGCCAATTTGTCAGTGCTGAGCTGGTGGAGAGAGGGGCAGAAATGTTATTTTATAGCCTACTGACCTCTAAGCCACGCCCACACACGGACGTGCAAGTGTCCATGCGCTGACCATGCTGAGCCTGAGGTTTCCCAACTGGACATTAGCCAGCGTGGAATAGGCTACATGCTCTGTTTCACGGTGTCAGGATGATGAAATGATACTGATCGTATTCAGACATAATTGCTCCTTTTAATGCACAAATGTAGCATAATGGGTGACCTTGTGTAGCTTATATAGCCTAGTAGTTAATATTTGGAGAGTTACAGTTTAGTTTGAAGTCACCCAGCTTCATTATAGTCTGGACATCATCTAATATAAGTTCTTATTTTAACTGACATGGATCTCAGGATGTTTACCATACTCTCTCTCTCTCTCTCTCTCTCTCTCTCTCTCTCTCTCTCTCTCACACACACACACACACACACACACACACACACACACACACACACACACACACACACACAGGGGCGTAGATAGGATTTTACTATTGGGGGAGACAGCGTAGGTTTGGATGTGAATGCGAAAAAATTTGGTTGTGTTTAAAAGAGAAATGTGGCAAATAAATAGCCCTGTGGTGTGAGAGAGCATAGGTAGAGAACAAGTAGGTTGCATGTGATTCAACACAGGCCCATGATACTGAAACTGAGCTAACGCTGAATACATGTGTTACATCAGATTTTCACTCTGTGCCGTCCATGATAAACAATCCAGTCCTGTAAGACTTATAGGACTGGATTGTTTATCAAGGACGGCAGTGACATAATCACCAAAAAAAAAAAAAAAAAAAAAACCTCTCATGTAGTAGCCTAAGTAGCAGAAGCTATGCATTGTGAATTACTTAAACAATTTAAATTGGAAAATGCTGCTGTAGATTTTTTGTAGTGAGTATTTTCCCTAATTCAGTCATGTGCATGTAATACATAAAACAACATTTTTGCAAAATCACGCCTGTAACTTTGCTGTAACTTTTCACCACAGCAAAACGAAGTTAAAACAATTAGGCAAATTCTTTATGTCATGACAGGTGTGGTCACATGGTGTTTTTTGTTGTTGTTGTTGTTGTTGTTGTTTGCTAAACTCATTTATGGTATTGGTATTTGGTCACTTTTCCCTTTCCCTTCTTCCACCGTTTTGTGAGACCTCACTGCACTATCCTTCCTTCTCGAGCAACTGCATTGTACCAATGGATGGGCCTGGTTGCCTAGTTTAAATTAATACCAAATACCTTCGTTGTAAGAGCAGATATACCCATGTAATAAGACAATATAGCAAAACCGCTCGTGCACACATATATATTTTTTAATTCCCTGTAAGCAGGGGGGACAGATTGATGTCCCAATGACACTGAGGGGGGACATATCCCCCTCTGAAAGGGCCTAACTGAGCACCTGCACACACACACACACACACACACACACACACACACACACACACACACACACACACACACACACACAAATGCTTTTGGACATTTCCATAGATCATTTTATAGTGTGTTGTGATCAGAAGGAGAGATACTGTTACATTATTTTCAGCAAACAAAAGCTCATTATATGAAGATGATTACCACATCTCAATCATTTTACTGGTAGTTAGAATGTGTGTGAAATGTTCCTTGTCCTTTTTGAAAGTGATGAGTTTGTGAAGTTTGTTTGAGGTTTGTGGCTCAACTCTGTACTGTATGCACATGCTTCAGTTTGATGTTACCTTGGAGACATTTCGCTGCACCACCATGGGCGTGTGTGGCCTTGTCTGAATATGTGTGTGTGTGTGTGTGTGTGTGTGTATTTGTACAGACAGCCATGACTCATAAACACACCTTAGACTGTGGCGTTAGTCAAACCAGCAATGGAGAAAAACAGCATACAGAATTAATGCCCTGGGGCTATGTAGTTTATTACACATGGGATATGATGCAGCGGGTACCACACGCACAGGGGTGTGGTCGCTTAAGACTCAGCCTCTGACCTGGCATCTGCCTCCAGTTATGAGTTTTTTTGTTACAGTCCACAGGAATGTATACAGATTTTGTTTACAACTGATAAAGAGAAAGATTAAGCTTTTTCCCTGGTAACACTTCAAATGTCAAAATGTCTCATCTCTTAAAGCAATATACTGGAGTAAGTTTAAGCATAGCCCTGCTGCACGAGCCTTCTAACAGCAATATATTTCGCATGAAATTAAAGATTTTCGAACAGCACAGACCGAACGCGAACGCGAAACACTTTACACTGAGTCAATGTAACCTCAGATCTTACTTTCGGTTTCCAACAGTCAGGTCCCATTGATTCAGTGTAAAGTGCCTGTTCGCTTCTGCGTTCGCGTTCAGTCTGTGCTGTACCAAATTATTTTGTTCCACTCACTAACTAGCGCATTTAGCAAGATCCTTCAACAGGGCTATGTTTGAATTCACTCCGGTACTCTCCTTTAAGAACATAGTGTTTTGCCTCTTTGTTCCCAAATCCATCTTCATGTTCACGTCACTAGTAGTCATTTCGCATGTGCATTCTACTACAGTGGGGTAGAATACATGCATGTGCGTTGTTGGTTAATGCCAGGGCAGACTTCTTGTGTTGAAGTTATATTGTGCTGACTAATCTAACCCAAAAACAAGGCCCCGATCAGCTTGGATATGGCCTTTGACATTACTAAGTGTACATAACTGGAGAGATATGATTTTAGGGGCCATACTTCACTTTTTTTTTATCAGTGTCTTGGCAGCCATGGATTTGTAAGGTTGTAAGTGTACTTATTTCTGTACATACTGAAAAATGGTAGAATGACTGTCGTAGGGAGGAAAGAAGAGCATTATGTAAAGATGTTATCAACATCTAGTCCTTGCTGGAACAAGTTTAAACAACCTCTATCTGCTATCAATTCTTTTGTTTCCTGTGCCTGAGCTGTAAAAATACAGATCCGAGGCAGGTAGATCGATTTCACTCAAACAAAAAGCTTCAGATATGTGTGTGTGTGTGTGTGTGTGTGTGTGTGTGTGTGTGTGTGTGTGTGTGTGTGTGTTGAGGGGGGAGGGGGTGGGTTGCCCACCTCTGTGAAATTCCAAATATCTTAGAGCGCGGATGTGTGGAAGAGTATGCGTATGTGTGTTGTGTGTTGATTCACGTTGTGAAGGGTGTGGCGGCTGCATGGAAGGGTGTGTCTGTCCGACACTTCACTCTGACACACACCTCACTCAGCACAGGTGAGGCAAGGCATATATAGGAGTAGACACACACACTAACACCGCAATTGTTATCAGACAATTTTTACTGGAACTACCCCAATACAAGGATTTTATTACTGGTATGTTACCCATCTACCTTAATTTGAGTAGATTTAGACCTATATTTCTTGGAATACCTGTATATATTACCCAGATAGAAAATGCTAGATAGACATAGTATTTGAATCTTTATGTGTACGTATTTTTGTAGTTGATGTTTGCTTGTATTTATACAATTATTCTGTATATTATTCTGTATGCTTGTATTTATGCAATTATTTTGTATCTCATTTCATTTTTGTTTTATTTAGGTGTTTCTCTTATGATGAAGACATGGATTATTTTACAAGTGGCAGGTATGGATACACAAATTGCTGTTTATTTCTGTTTATCTCATAATTATGTCCTCAATTTGAACAATCTTAGAGAGCTAACTGTCAAAAGACTACATTATCATACTAATATGGGTCCTATTTTTTAAAAAGTCAGTTCTGAGGCAGTCAGGCATTGAACTGACTTTTTAACAAAATAAATAAATAAATGAATAACTAAATAGATAGATAGATAAATAAATCATCTGAGATCCCTGCACCGAAGAGCACCAAAAAATATTCATATATCCTGCAGCACTCCAAAACAGACCTAATATTTTCAAACTAAACTACAACTTCTTACCATTGTTCAGCTACATCATTCCTACCTCTGAAACTATAGTCTGTTTCCAAATGTGTTGTGGCCTTATCTAACCCACTGTATCCTCCATCAGCACTGGCTGTCGTTTCCCTAGCTCAGCAAGACTGCTACAGGGGGGCCTGCTACCCACCAACGGGAGATCTTCTCATCGGACGTGAGAATCAACTCCGCGCCTCTTCTACTTGCGGACTCACAGGGTCGGAGATCTTCTGCACACCTTATGGACAGGTAAGGATAAAATGTCCAGCTGAAGTGGCTGCATTAATACAAAAACACATCTGCACGTGAAAATACTTTAAGCTTTCCAGACTTTCCACCGGCCAACACAGTATTTGTTTGTGACCTTCATGAAAGCTGTAGTCACATGACCAAATGCTTAATGCTGAAACAATGGCTTGTGAGGGATTTAAAAATGTGTGTATGTGGGTGAAATTTCGTCCCAGTTTATGTGGTGCAGCTGAAATTCTTTGACCAGTGAGACCCTGAATAACAATTTGATTGGAGGAAAATTCTAAATAAATCTTTATTTTCCATCCAAGGATATAATCTTTTTATAAAAATATCTTTTTTTTCTTTATTGGCCAGATTTTTGTTACTATTTATATTCATTGGAATTTGATGGTACACAGAGTCAAAATCAATATTTACTTTGTGTTTACTTTAGTGTTGACTATGGCAGGTCAGTGTAAGTGAGAATTTCAAAGGCAAGAGAAGAGATTGGAGACAATGTTTGAACAGGCCATCAATGTTCTGGGTGAAATCTTATGAAATTCAGTTTTAATCCAATGCCATATGATGCAACTGTTGTCTCTGATCAAGGTTCAGTTGATTTGGCACTTACAGTGAGAGAGAGAAGAGATGGTAGAAAGATCGATAGAAAGACAACAAAGCCAGAGAGAGAGAGAGAGAGAGAGAGAGAGAGAGAGAGAGAGAGTTTATTAAAGTGTAATGCAGATGCTGATTCAGCTGCTGACACATAAAAAGGTGTGCTCTTCCAGGTCTGTTTAATATCCCTCACAGACAAGACAGTTTAGGACACCACCTGACCACACATTCCTTCCCTTGGGCTTGAGTGTAGGCTAGGCTACTGTACATAAATGTACATCTAAGGAATGATCATTGAGTCAAAGGCCTTTCAGATGTGCCCCACCTATTTTACTGGGTGTAGCAAGTAAGGTTTGTGGACACAGACAAGTTTGGTCTGGTTGGACCCTTGTCTTCCTAGCATCACCACAAGCTGATGGAATCCTGCTGATGTGCTGTACTTGCTGTGGTGTATGAGTGTCTATAGAGTCACCAAAAGCAAGACCGATCTTGTGCCAGGATCTATCTTAACTTAGGACTTTGAAGTTAGGGCTTCCCCCAAAAAAGAAACCCCCAAGAAATGTCATGTTTTCTCTGAAATGAAGGCCTTTTCATGTGTTTGAGAAAGAGTGTTGCATAACTTGTTTGTTATCAGTAGTGATCATTGTGGCTTTTCTTATTTGCTGACTTTACTTATTTATCTAGACAACATATCATTAAATTTGTGCCTAAGGCAGTAAGAAGTTGTTTAGACACTGAGTGATGATGTGAAATCCTCTAGGGCTGATTTGAACTGTATTCCTCACAAACCTTCAGAAGCTTTATTTGTGTTGGTGAATCCAGATTTTCTTGCTGTGGCTGTTTGTTTAAGGGTAACAACGTGAACCAAATGGACTTTCTCCTTTACAAAGCAGAAAACCAATTAGGCTACAGCTGAGAACATTAGGATAGAACTTGAAATAATGAAGTTGAAGATTCACCTTATCCTGTATGTCCAATCGTGTAGCATTGGGTTAGAAAACGTTTAGGGGGTTTCTTATTCATGATTGTACTTATATTTGTTTATTTGTGTAGCTAGTGTAGCTAGTGTTACTATCTTATCCCTAAAAAAACTTGAGTTTTCTTCAGGATGAATAAAGTACTATCTTATATTATCTTCTCAAATTTGATATCAATACAGTATCATAAAGGCTCTTTCTGCCTAGTCAGGAGCGGACTCGCTCAGATGCTGAGTGGGGTCAAGTTATAGAGGCACGGATAAAACATGCCTCAGCTCTCCCAGGCCTCTGGCAAACGCAGTTTCAAAAATAGTTTTATGAGTACTTTATTCCCCCCCCCTGTCTCGATTAATAGGTGAACAGGCTATTCCTGGCCCCTTGGAGAGGCTCAAGGTGAAAAGACACTGGCAATGCAATGTGGGCTCAGCGTTTTCAGACAGGGTCACCACTGCTTTGCCAATATTCCCAGATGCCCTTGAACCGACTTTGACTGGGTCTCTGATTTGCTAGCCTTTGCCAATGCAGCAGAGATCCTGTCCAACACCAAGGCAGATTCAACCAATCAGAGGCTCGGAAAGAGAGGCCTGTCTCAGTCCCCTTGGAGACAGTAGGGATGGAGGCCAGACTAGCCTGTCTGAACCAGACATGGCTTTGATAAAGTAGCATTAATCTGGCCCATATCTCAGATCAAAGCCGTGCCAATGGGTGAAATATCATTGTGGTGTAACAGTGAAAACTAATGTAGAAATGTTGTCATATTTATGACATGAATTGCATTATCTGCCACAATTACGGCATGTATCTTTTATCTTTTATACCCTAATTCAAAGCAACTTGGCAAGATAAACTTATTATGTTGGTTTAGGACCTGCCTTTTTTTTTTTTTTTTTAAGTTGTTATTTTTTTGAGAAAAGCCCCCAAAATTGTGGTTGGACAGACAATATTTGGTTAAGCCTTACATTTGACCTAGTTTAATAAGAAACCTTTAATAAGAAACATGCAAAAGGCTATGCGTTGATCATTGAATTTTAAAACTCCACTCCACATATACTTCACATAGCCTATATTTGAATGTTAATGAACCTACATGCACATCATACTGTAGTGTGCCTCACTGCCACACACCTATCTTTAAACCACTTTCGAAAATAGATTATTCTACAGTTAATTCGGCTAAGCATCCCTGCCCTGGGCTCAGTGGAGTGGGCTTGGCATGGCGGGCACGTCCCTCAGGCGTGCTCTGCAGCTCTCTGGCTCAGAGAGGAGACGACAGGCCAGCTGGCTGCCCGCTGGATGCCTGCTCTCCTCCACTTTTAACCCTGCTCTCAGGGCCAACCCCAGATAACACAAGAGTCTGGAGTCGGGTTTGGCCATAGTCCCTTCTACAGCCAGCTGTAGTTGGCAGAGGGCAGCAGTTACATATTCATGTATTTACACAGGCAGGCAGGCAAGCACGCGCACACACACACACACACACACACACACACACACACACACACACACACACACACATGTGCATACACACACACACAATTATAAATATTTTATTAAATTCACTGTCACATATACACACACACACACACACACACACACACACACGTGCCCATGCACACACACAATTAATTTTCTGTCTCATACACACACACACACACACACACACACACACACACACACACACACACAGACAGACAAAAGACGAACATGCACTTAAGCACATACACACCTTGTCTGACTGTTGCTGAGTTGGCAGTGTACCTTATGACCTTCACACATCTAATGCTGTAATTTGGCCCTTGTCTCTAGCCTTCCAATTGGCAACATCTTAGCCACACAACTCTTATCTTATTCTTTCCAAAATCAAACACACTGCTAATCTTTCCATCGTGCTGTGTTTGTTGTATGCTATCTTTTGGGCATTCATTCAAAGGCTGTGTGAAAGTGCCAAATACTGTATATGCTTGTTTCTCTGCTAGAGAGGGATGTTTGTGTATGAATACACGTGCTAAGTTTTCAGTCAGTGTTGTGACATTGGGGGTTCTTGCTTGACACTTGGTAATAGTTCTCATGTTGATTCTGTGGATGTTGTCTACTTGCAGACCACAAAAAAAGACATAATCACCTGTCCAGGTGTTTTGCTACAGACATGGAGGGTCTCCTCACAATGGATAACAAACAAAGCTGATGGACTGAAATTGTGACCACCTCTAAGTGATTGTGTTCCTCTCTGTTTGGGACTCCATGTCACAGTTGTCACAAACTTTCACAACTGTCACAGGGGCGTCGTAGTAGGGGGGAAAGGGGGACTGAGTTACCAGGGCCCCAAGAGGTGGGAGGGCCTTTGTCGAGTCTGGTATTGTGTTCTATGCGGTGAGGGGTGCCCATGGCCACTGCTTGTGCACAGGGCCCAGAATTTGGTGCTACGCCCCTGTACTGTCATATAGATTGAGTACATGGAGATTGTAAGCTCTCACAGCCATGGGATGCGTATACTTCTAATCTGTAGGTCACTGTGAGGATTACACTCCAGTTGTTATTGTTTCTGTTTGACAAATGTGGCACAGTGGCTGAAGGAATTGGTTAGTTTTACAACCCTGTTTTCAGTCCTCTGAAACAAACTAAATGTTTCATGTGAAGGCTGAGAGAGAGAGGCATTGTGATGCTTCATGGTCAAGGTCTTTAGTTTAGCCCTTTCCAAGGAGTTTCCACCTCTGTCATGTTACAACTTCCTACATGATGCGCATTTTAGTTTTTCCTGTCATCAGTCAGTTTCCTTGAGGTCACTTAGGCATATGCGCACACACACACACACACACACACACACACACACACACACACACACACACATTTACATCATCACGGAGACCCAGGAAGTGACTCAAGAGCAGCTGCTTTGAAATCAGAAGCCGTTTAGTCATTGTCTGAAGACACCTAAACACTGTAGATTAACTCAGGTCTTAAATAAACAATGGACAAAAGCTAGACAAAGTCTAGCTCTGAATTAGACTGTAACAGACATCTGCATGTGTCTGTGCCTGACTGTGAGTTGGCAATGCTGTCATTCGCTTTGGCACTTTGCCTTTTTGTCCAGTTTGTGCAATCTTTGCTCTGAGGGAGTGAGTGAGTGAGTAGACAGATAGCCATGGGGAGGCCACGGGATGGTGAAACCGTCAGGCTTAGTTTGCAGGACCTTTCCCCTGAATCCATGCCCAGGCCCCTGAGGTGGTGGAAGGCTGGCTGGACTGGGCTGGACAGCTGCCAGAACTGACCCACATGGAGGGCTGAGGGCAGGGACTGACATGAGGGCCAAGAGCTGACTGGCATAGCGCACGTAGCCGAACCAGAGGTCGAATACGTGGGTCTTTACACAATGAGTTTCCCATCAGACCGGCTGTTACAAGGCCTACTGCAGCTGCCCTGGCTTGTAAGAGTATTGCAACAGACATTTGATGGCAGTCTTGACAATATTTTAGCACATTTTTTTGTCATTTAGAAAATTGATCATTTAGCTAACAAGATATAGAATTATGATTATATATTTTTAAAAATAAATTAGCTTAAATAATAAAAATGGTTTATTGATTGATTGATTGATTGATTGAATGGTTGTTGGTTTTAAAAGTTCACTTTCTTTTTTCTCTCTCATGTTTTCATCCATGTTAAATCATCTCAGTGGAAGATGAAATGCTGCCCATGCGACTCCAGGGACCCCAATGGGAGACATTCACACACCATCCAGAACGTTCTCTCCACCACCGGGCCCGACAGGTGGTGGATGTCCAAGAAAGGTGAGCCAGACTCCCACTGCCAGGTGTTCATATATGCCGTGCAGCTACTCTGGATCTTTCAAAGACATATTTCCGATATATATATATTTTAATAAACATGTAATAAACTCCTTATTTCTTTTTTTCTAGACACTAGCCCTGTTTCTATTCAGTTTGACCTGAAGCACAAGTTTCAGCTGGACCACATCATGATGAATTTTAAGGTATGTATCTTTTTCCTCTGTAATCATTGAATCCTGGAATTTTTGGAAATGTATCTCTACTCCACAAGACACATGTTTTGTATCACGTCTTTTTACTGATAACATTTGCCAATCATCAAAACAACACCTCACTGGAAACAATCATCCATTAATTGCCTTGAATGTCAGACGCTATTGACTTGAGACTACTTGAGTCTACACTGTTGATTGCCTGGAATGTTGGACGGTGTTGGCGGCACTTATCTACGCCTGAAACATTTGACACTAATTCACCAGTGTTTTTGTTTGTTTGTTTGTTTGTTTTTTGGTGCTTCAGGGCCCACGGCCGGACGCCTTGGTAATCGAGAGAACCACTGACGGGGGGCGCACTTGGCAGCCTGCCCGCTACATGGCTACCGACTGCCGCACCAGTTTCCCCGAGGGCCAAACACCCAGGGGTCCCCGGCCCAACCCAGGCCCAGCACTAGGGGAGGCCTCCTGCTACACCCTGGCCCCACTCCCCTCAAACCCTTACCTGGACCAGAAGGTAAGAAACCAAATCAATGACCTACTGTAACCCCAAGTCTTACTAAAAGAATAATTCATGTTTACAGAATTTGTTTTTATGTTTGTTAATATGTTGTTGCACAGTCATTTTAATGAATCCCTTTGATTACACCATTACACTACTTAGGCTATTTTATCTCACATCATTGTCATTTTTATTTATTTATCTGTTGTGCTGAGGTTAATCCACTGCTCCTCGAAACAAACTCACTCTTTTATTCTGTCTTTGTAGATCTACTACGATCCCCTTCGACAGTATTCCGAACTTAACTACCCCAACAGTTATAAAATTGATGGTAAGATTTCATTGTTACCCATTTGACAGACTGAAATAACCATCTAAGTTAGTGTCTGCAAGCTTTCCATTGCCTTCAGGTGTGGTTGTAATTATTGATGTGTGTAAAAGGTCTTGACTGTTACAGTAAACAGATTAAACTAAATAAAGAATGACCATGTCATCAAGATCATACTCGAGTGAACCATCTCTTACTTGTCACCACAGCTGTATCTGGTTTTAACGGCCTTCGGATCAACCTCACCCAGCTCGGCAAGGTACCTTACAGGCCCGGCCGTTCTCTCAGCCGCTACTTCGCCCTCAGGGAGATGAAAGTGATTGGCACCTGCTTCTGCCACGGCCATGCCAACCGCTGCCTGCCTGCCACCAACAGCTACCAGCTGCCTGAAACACAGGTATGTGTTTACAATGTGGCAAACCAGACACCAGTTTAAACCTTTTCACAAGTATGGTGTTCATGCATGTTGGAACAGCCAACTGCCATGGCATGTATCAATTTACCTTTAACTGTAGCTACAGTACTATCGTAGCAAAGCTACTGCTTCTAGCTGTAGTGTAAAGATACTTATGGAGTAGAAATACATTCTAGGTTCCCACTTTGTCTCACTGTGTAAATACTGTAAGTAAATATTGTGTGTGTGTGTGTGTGTGTGTGTGTGTGTGTGTGTGTGTGTGTGTGTGTGTGTGTGTGTGTGTGTGTGTGTGTGTGTGTATGTGTGTGTGTCTGTTTGGTTGTGTGTGTTGAAGATAAATGCCAGGTGTGAGTGCCAACACAACACTGTGGGTATGAACTGTGAACGCTGTGCTGACCTGTACAATGATCTGCCCTGGAGGGCAGCTGAGGACAACAGGCCGAACATCTGTCAACGTGAGCACTCCCTACCTCTTACTCATACTGTATGTGAAGGCCACTGGATGTGAAGGCCACTGGATCTCAGCTTGAAAAGACGTTATGCATATGAAAATATCCTATGCATGTTCTCCTTAATTGTCGGCCATTTATTCAACATCAATTTGCTGTAATTGTTCACAAAACACATTTTATGTGGGAAGTGTGTTCTCTTCTCCATTGCCTGTTGTGATAATAAATCAGTGCCTCCTTCAAGATCAAATGTCCCCTTCAAGATCAGTATCCCTCTAAAGTTCACTCTTTTTGTCTGTCCGTTATATCTGTCGCCCCCTGCAGGCTGTGAGTGTAATAACCATGCTCAGCGGTGCCGCTTTGACCCAGCCCGTTTCGAGGCCACGAGCAGGACAAGCGGAGGAGTGTGTGAGAACTGTCTGCACCACACCACCGGACCCAACTGTGAGCGCTGTGCTCCCAACTACTACCCCAACCCAGAGAGCAGCATGGACCGACCTGATGCCTGCCTCCGTAAGTCCAACAGATGCTCTGCTACTGCACTCAGCGAAAAGAGAAAATTGTTGAATTCTCTAGTTTTACAAAATCTACTTGAATTCTGACACATGTATAACTCACTCAGTCTGTGTAATGTATGGTGGTGAATGTGTTTAAAACCATTATCATAAAAAAATGCTCAATCTAAGATAATAATCAATGCCATTATTCTGATTAGATAATCCAGTGTGAGTTAACAATTAAACAGAGAAGTCCTTGGGAATCTGTTAGAAAACTGTAAACTGTTACTTGTGTGTGTATTAATCCATTTCATTTCCACTCCACTCCTCTTGGGGGCGCAGGTTGTAGCTGCAATGCAGCTGGTTCTGAAAATGGAGGCCAGTGCGGTGGTGGAAATGGGGCCTGTCGCTGCAAGGCCAATGTGGAGGGCCCAAACTGTGACCGCTGCAAGAGAGGCTACTATGGCCTGAGTGCCAGCAACCCCCTGGGCTGCACCAGTGAGTCTTTCTCCATGATAACCATCAATTAACTCTTTAATTGCAGGGTTGAGTAGTTGGGACATCTCATGTGTGTGTGTGTGTGTGTGTGTGTGTGTGTGTGTGTGTGTGTGTGTGTGTGTGTGTGATAGAGAGAGAGAGAGAGAGAGAGAGAGAGAGTATTTATGGGCCTGTGGATGCACATTGTCCTTAATTTACTTCCCCTGTATTTTTCCTAAATGCATATTTATATGTGATATCCCTATGCGCTGTACAAGTTTATTATCATACACTGACTTTACCCAACACTTTTTGTTTAGAGTGTGAATGTTCAGTTGCGGGCTCCCTGGATGGTTCCTGTGATGCCGTGACAGGGCAATGCCCATGCAGACCCAACACCCAGGGCAAGAACTGCGACCGCTGTGCTGCTGGCTTCTGGAACCCCAGCTCTGGGTGTCAGCCCTGTGACTGCCACTCCACCAATGCAATTGGCGCCACCTGTGATCAGGTAAGACACACACACACACACACACACACCCACACACACACACACACACACACACACACACACACACACACACACACACACACACACACACACACACACACACACACACACACACACACACACACACACCTACACACACACACACACACACACACACTATAGAGCTATTATAGTTTTGTGGAGTATTTTATTAGCATAGTCTGTGTATTATAATGGTATTATGTCATTGTTCTCTTACCTGGGGTGTGTGTGTCTTATGTTGTTCCACAGCTGACTGGACAGTGCCAGTGCCGATCTGGTTTTGCTGGCCGCACCTGTGCAGGTTGCCCTGAGCTCCACTACGGTGATCCACGTACAGGCTGCCGAGGTTAGTAACCATGACAACACTACTTTTGACTTTGCTGACTTTATAAGTTTTCAGCATCTCTGTGCTGATTGGATGTTGAACTTCCAGATTGTTGGTTAAAGTCATTAAAGTTTTTTTCTTTAAACATCTCTATCTCTTTTCCCCTCTTCGTCTCTTCCTCTCCTCCCCTCTTCTGTCTCTCCTCCTCTCTTTGTTCCTTTTTTCTCCTCAGCTTGCCTATGTGACTCCCAGGGCACTGCCAGCTGTGACCAGCGCACAGGTGAGTGTCAGTGCCTCCCAGGTGTGACAGGCGTGCGTTGTGACTCCTGCCTCCGTGGCCGTTGCGACAACTTTCCCTATTGCCTCGACTGCCCTTCCTGCTTCCACGACCTGGACGCACGATTGAATGACCTCTCTGTGATCGTGGGACGGATATCCATCTCCATCTCCAGTGGCGGCGGCGGTGGCGGCAGTGGCGGCGGAGGTTCCGGGACACTGCCAGGACACCTGGGCCTGCGCATCAGTGCGCTGGAGAACACCCTGAAAAACATCCGTGAGCAGGTGGCCCTCCCACTCCCGTCTGCAGACAAACTGGACCGTGCCCTCAGAGAGTTGAACAGACTTAGGTAAGGGCAGTGGGTGCACACAATCCTGGATTGGTCAGTCAGTGTTCTGATACCAAGGCCCACCAACCAACTACCATGAGTTATATGTGCTTCTCAGATACTGTAACTGTAGGGACAAGTAGCCGTACGTAACATGGCAGTTATCAACAACAACAACAACAACAGTAGATGTATTATATTTGATTTTCTATATTTGGTTGCAGTGGATGTAGTCTAGCTAGCTGATGTAGCAAAAGTGCAGAAAGAAATAGTCACTATTTATTTTATATAGATTGCTTGTGCAATTGCACAGTGGTTACTGCATTAGTTTTGTCATTCTGTAATAGACAACAACAACTTCTATAAGGCTTCTCTCTAAATCTCTCCCTTCTATCCTCCATCCTCTTCAGGGATCAGCAAGAGCAGCTGGATGGGGACATCTCTAGCCCCTGGAAGAGCACCGACTTCAAGCCTCAACTGGATGAACTCCAGCGTCTGTTGGATAACCTGAACATCCTGTACAACGCCAAAAAGAACGCCCTTATAAACACCGTCACAGACAACAACAAAGGTCAGCAAGAGTGGATGGTTTAAGAGGGTGAACAGCCTTAAAATAAAATAAACTGTGCACAAGCTTTTTAGTGTCTTCTTCAAAACACTTATTTGATCTGAGAAATACATTAAGTGAAAGTAAAATAAAAAGAAACTAGAGTAGTTGAAATGAAAGGAAAATAAAAAGGTTCATCATATTGTAACTTACAGTGGGCCAAAGAGGAATTTACAAAAAAACACTATGCACAAACTGTAATGCATTTCAGTTTACTGACATCTAACTGTTTATTTTTCTTCTATAGGTGCTTTTGATGCCATTCAGAAAGCCTATGAAGACTCCAATGATGCTGTCAAGCAAGCCAAAGACACCGGCAACACAGTTAAGGAGTCATCTGACCTGCGTCAAAACGCCCTGGACACACAAAACAGGGTCCAACCAGCCAACACCAAAGACCTTGACAAGCTGGAGGACCAGCTGGCCACTAAGCCCAATCTGACCCCAACCGCTGTCCAGGTTAGACCTGTTTACACTGTGCCTGTCAGTTATTACATCAACTCTCTACCTATTTTCATCAGACTCAGGGTCCATTTCCCAAAAGCATTAGCAACTTTGTTGGTTGCAATGTAATATCCCACTGTCAACTAAATAAATTGCTCATCACTTAGCAACTACTGGATGCTTTTGGGAAACGGACAGTTACCTGTATGAGAGGTTAATTCAGCAGAATGGCGTATACTGTATATGTTATGTAATATGGATATAATTATATTATTATCAATGATTAATAATTATATTTACTGTCAATTATAATTATTACATTTACATTTACATTTATGCATTTAGCAGACACTTTTATCCAAAGCGACTTACAAAAGAGGGATAACAATCACGCTGCAACACTGTACAAGTAAATGCCTGCTATTATTAAAATTATAATGAATCTGCAGGTATGTGGCAGCAAGCGTACTGAGCCCTGTACACCTGAGCAGTGTGATGGCGAGCTCTGCTCTCCGGACGCTGCCCAGTCCTGCCTGTTGGGGGGGAAGTGTGTGGGCGCTCTCCCGACTGCTGGGAAGGCACAGAGGGACACGGAGGACGTGAAGGCCAAACTGCAAGAGCTCAGCCAGAACATCACAGAGGCCAATGCACAGGTGGGACATATATTGGTTACTTTGCATCACCGAATTTTATTTCATTTCATTCATTTCTTTTTATTTAAACTCGGAAAAAAGACATCTGAAATGCACGTCATTTCCAGTGGTGCCACGTGTACAAGAAAGGATTAAAAATTTAAAGGAAGAATAACAATACTAAAAAAATTAATAAATACAACTACTACTAATAATAATACAACAACTACTACTATTTATAATAATAATAACAAGATAACAAAACAAACAAGCATCTTGAAAATAATAGAAAGTAAGTAAGAAAGTAAATCATTCAAATAACCTAAATCAAGTCTTTGTGACTGGCCCAGTGGTGGAGGAGAAACTGACTTGTTAAATGTCAGATAGAGGTAAATGCCAAATAATAATTTCCCTCTTATTATAATTTATGGGCCACCAGATGCAAGACACACAGGAGCAGGCCAATCAGGTACGACTGACCACCGATGAGATGACCAATCAGATCAAAAAGGCTCGGGATGACCTGGAAGACGATCTGAGAGACACCAGAAATTTTGTGAGGCAGCTCAAGGATTTCCTGACAGGTATGACATTTCTGCCTCCATTTTTAAATCAGTCTGTTTGCCATCTATCTATCTATCTATCTATCTATCTATCTATCTATCTATCTATCTATCTATCTACAGTATCTATCTATCTATCCGTCCATCCATCCATCCATCCATTCATCCATCCATCCTCCTTTGTTTCTATAAATCTTGGTCAAGAAAAATCGTTTTGTCCTTCTTTCTGTCTGTCTGCTTATCCATTTCCTCATTGATTAATATACTGTATCCAACATTATGTTCTGCTCTCTCCCTCTCTTTATTAGACCCCACCACTGACCCCAACCGCATTGACGAGGTGAGTGAAGAGATCATGAACGCCAAGCTCCCCCTCAGCCTGGACGCCTTGAAGAAGAAGCTGGAGGAGCTAAAGAATCTGGCCGCTAATCTTCCCGACAGTTCCAAGATTCTAGAGGAGAGCAAGCCCCAGCTGGATCAGGCTGAAGAGCTACTGAAACAAGCCCAGAAGGCCAGGTAATGAAGTACACACTACCGTACATTCAGAGAGGGTGAAAGCAAAGCGATATGTCCAAACGTCCGTTACAGTAATGTCCGTATACTATTTTCGAAAGGGAGGGGGGGGGTGGAAAATCCCCCTTTATGCAGACCAAAGTTGAGTTCTTATACACTGATATAAAAGATTGTTGAGAAGTTCATATTGTGACTTAATGCACTTATGCAGACTGGAATTACTCACAGTGGCTTCTATGCCATTCTACACACTGATACACACAGAACACACAGAATTGTGCATGCTTTTTTTTTTTTTTTTCAAGGATGCATAAACATCTTCTTTTACTGTTGATACTTCCTTTGAAGTTGATACAGTGATTTTACAGGCCAAAAGACAGATGGTAGAGACAGTCAAGACTGAGGCAGTGATTTCAAAGGCCTGGGATGGTTTGATATGCTATAATAAAGTTGGATATGCTGTCTTCTTTTTTTGCCTACTGTGACTTAGGGATGATGCCACCGGCGTGAAGGATAAGGTGGAAAACTTGCTGGATGAGCTGAATAAGGTGGAGCAATCTCTGGACGGGTGGGAGGACAAAGTTGATGATGCTGTAAAGGTCCTTGATGGTGTCAACCTGCCAGGGGTGAGCAATGACGGCATATTACTGTAATATAGTGTTCTAATAGATCCTGTTTTTTTATTGAGCATAAAGTGAGAATAAAGTTTTGATTGTCTTACTATAATAGATCTTTGTATTGCTTTTGCTCAGAGTTCTTATTTATATATGACAGTTATAATATATGACAGTTATAATATGACAAATATACAGTATGTGTTGTGTGTAGTTTGAATATTATAAGTCTTTTTGGAGAAGAGTAGCTGTTAAACATATCGTTGTTAATAAATGTAATATTCCTTTCCTTCGCAGATTAAATCTGATTTGAATGACGCTACTGACACCTTGGATGAAGTGACTAATACTGTCGGAACTAACATCCCTGAGGAAATGACGGAACTGAAGGAACTGGCTGAGGCGAATGACGAACTGGCACAGAAGAGTCTTGAAGACGCAGAGAACGCTATGGATGCTGCCAAGGACATCGACAGGGTGAGGAAGAGTTCATAGGACACAGACAAAGATCATAGGTCAAAGATCATAGGCCAAATTGCAAAAGTGAATTATGTGCACTAAAAATATGTGTCTGTTTTTTGTATGTGCAGGACTTTGGGGATCTGGAGGACAAAGTAGATGAGCTGCGTGCCGCCGCTGAAGAAGCTAAGAACAACGGCGAAGCTGGGGAAGCCCTAGAGAAACTCCAGAAGGAGACCACAGAGCTACTGAAGGATACATCAGACATCATGCAGACCATAGATGGTAAGCTGCTGCAGCATCAGCAAGCATCTGTGCACCTCTGTCTGATAACCTGAAGATACACAAATGAATGTTCTCTAAGAATTATCACCTTTGCCAGGGAGTTTTTTTTCACCGGTGTTTGTCTGTTTGTTTGTTTGTTTGTTTGTTTGTTTGTGTGCAAAATAACTCACAAAGTTGTGCACAGACTTTAGTAAAAAAAATTCAGACAACGGCGGTATTAACAGATGATTCAATTTTGGTGGTGATCCGGAACGCCATCAGGAATTTGTACTGCATCAGACAGTGACCCTATTGCCTTGGCAGGGGTCAGCGCTCTCCTAGATCGAAATGCGCTGAATGAAATAAGCGAACATGCCTGTGTTGATAGAGTGTGTTATGCATATCTTTGGTAACATCCCTCTCTCTCTCTCTCTCTCTCTCTCTCTCTCTCTCTCTCTCTCTCTCTCTCTCTCTCTCTCTCTCTCTCTCATTTCCAATAATCCTAGATAAAGAGTTATCCATCAAACAAGCTATGGAAAAATTCAATGAGAAGTCCTTACTCCTGGAGGGGCTGGATGCTAAGGTGGAGGAGCTCCTGAGAGGCATTCGGGTCAAAGCCGCAGCACACAGCACATGTCAAGGCTAAGCTTTGGTTTTACGGCTTATCTTTCCCAGAAGCAGCCACTAGATGTCGCTGTTTTCTCCTTCATCCAATAAAAGAGAATGTATTGTGCTGTTCCTCAGCTGTTGTCTCTGTTGCCTCTACCATGTTTCCTATTTAATATTACCTTATAATAAATGTGTTATTGCTTATTTATGTCACCAAGTTTTGAAAGTCACCGGAAAAGTTTTTACAAGTTACATTTCAATAGTTGCAATAGTTAGTTTACTTTTTCAGTCCTATTGTTGCAACTTTAAACAACCACTGAAACAGTTTACCCACCTAAAGTATTTGAAAATCTTTTTGATTTATTTATGCTGTGCAAATCTGTAATGAGCCTTTTGTAAACCACTCAATAAAAGATTGACTTGTTTTACATGTCATTGTGTAATATCCTATCACTTTGTCACATTGATTTCACAAATACCGGTAATTATTTAACACAACACAAGAGCAATTTCTGCAAAAGTGCTGCAAACTGTGTTTGGCTGACATGCAATAGCATGTAACCAAAGCCTTAAAATGAAATGCATGATTTTTAAAAAATGTGTTAAAAAATTCTAAATTTCAAAGAAAATCCAGATTGCCTAATTTACATGTAAAGCAAGCACTGAACTAATGCCTAGATGTTTTTATTTTGGGAAACTCTACAGTATATTCATAATTGAGTCATATAGGGTCATTTATAGATGTTGAACAGATATTTACCTTTACATCTTAAGTGGGGAATTTTGTAATACTGAAGACTATTATAAAAACTAAGGCTGCCTATATATAATTATATCTGTTGTATTTTTGTTTTTTACAGTTTCAGGTCATCATACACAAAGCCAAGTACATGAACACATATAAAGAGGTGAGGTATCAGAGATCTGAGGATAATATTTTTTATTGACAAAAAATAATTGATCATTTTACTGAATCCAACGAAGGATTTTGTTTTTACACAGTACTTTGATCAGTTTACAGTTTGAGGATATTTCCAAGACAGGTCCAGCCTCCCACAAAGTATTATTAGAGCGTACAGTATGTCCTCGCTCGGCATCCTGCCATTGCACTCCACCCAGTGAAGAGGTATGTGATAATCTCATGTCAACACATATGAAATCATTATACTGTATGTATTGTGTGCAGTATCTACTGTGTTGTCACACATACTATACAGACACACACACACACAAACAAACATGCAAACAAACAAACAAACAAATCACCTCAGTCACACAGGGTATATTCACAGGTTGTCAGCTGGTGTATAAACGGTCCATTCACTCATGTCAGCTGTCTTCACTGTGGAAGTGGCACATTTACAATCATCATCCCTTATTTGAAATAGGTTGCCATGAGTCAGAAAACAAGTATCGTTCATATGAAAGCTTTTGATCAAAGCACAGTTGTATAGTTTACATTCAGCATTGTCAGTGAGTTATATACATTTATGGTATGCTATAAAAATTGCCACTGTGCTCAGTATGTATGTGTGTGTGTATACAAATAAACAAATCCATGAACAACAAAGCAGACAAACAACAAAAATAAAACATGCGAGTCTGTCATAGTTAAAAATAAGGTCACAAAGTCCAAGAGGAACACTGATATTTGGTTAAATGACTGAACATTCAGGTATGTCTTTGTCCTGCTTGCCTCAAATGTGAGTGTATTACAAGACAAACAGGGACAGATATGCAGACACTCAGACATCGAGCACCAAAATGATCTGTACATGGATATGGGTCAACACAGTTCAGTTCAGTTCACCCAACCTGGTGTTGAAAATGATGCCTTTTAATTCAAGGTAGCATCAAACAGGGGCACCGCTAGTTATTCTGAGGCCCACGACAGAAAATAATTTCGGGCCCCCTAAACATTGATTTTAATAATCAAATATTCTCTTGGCCCCCTGTCAGTGTCAGGCCCTTAGAATAATCCCAACTCCCAACCTCCTGGCGGCACCCCTGGCACGAAACACCGGGCGGACACTGGGCATGCTCTGTAATATCTGAGAATGTTCAGTACTGCAGACAACGTCCTTTTCCCTTCTTCAGCAGTTACAGTAAAGATACAGTATATATTCCTCTAAAAAGCAGTGTGAAATGTCACACTTTAAAGTGCATATTCTGTGTAAAAAGCATTCAAGTGGGCTGAGTTGTTTTTTTGTTTTTTTCTTTTTCGTGGAGTGCCTGACTTCTAGGGATCTGGAATGAGCCAACTCCTGAAAAATAATTCCTCCAGTTGACTTGTGTGTGTAGACGCACTCTGAGGCCAGCTCAACCGAAGAAGCTACAAAACAGAAAAATAGGAATAATAAATGGTGAATAACAAGATAAATCCTAAAGGCTAAAAGTGACCGAAATAGAATTACTGTAGCCTAATAATCTAAGCATGGTTTCTAACCACTTAGCAACTTAGTTGATTGGCAATGAGGAATTGCTTTGCAACCAACAGAGTTGCTAACTTCTTCTGGGAAATGCTCCCCAGTTGGCTATTAAGTCATCAACCTCCTGAGATGCATTGTGAGGTTAAAAGCTTGTTCATGTTCACATTATTGGTGGCGCTTTTAACCCGAAATGCATCACTAGCTTGATACAGTTGAACACATCTATAAATAGGCAACCAACCTGTCAATCAAAAATCACATGGCCCAGTGTTAGGTGATTACATGACAGAACATATCCCTGTCTGTAAAGGTTGACCTATACGATTTGTCCCTCTGTAAAAAAAAAAAGACAAGACAAAAGACAATGACAAGTTGTTAGAAAATCATTTAACAAAGGAATATGGTGGACTTTGTGGTAAATGTGACTTCAGACTTTACGGTAAATATTACATTGCAACACCATCCACATGCAAGTGCAGTCTAGCATGTCATGGGCAAACATTATCAAAAACACCCCCCCCACCCCCCATCATACAGTCATTCACACACTGATAAGTATGATAAGATAAGAGAAATCAATTTATTTGGATATCCAGCAAGGGGCATAACATCACCTCTTAGTACTGGGCAGGTCTGGCTCGGATTGGTAGGCGTGCTTGCCGGTCTCCGTGATGACGAGGTTGTGCATGGGCTCAGTATGGCTGGGTTTGAGCGGGCACAGGCCCTTTGGCACGTCCCCGCTTGGTGGCACATGGACATGGTTGCCATTGGAGTCCAGGCGACTGTCGGGCCCGCACATGTCCACCACCTCAATGTCGGGGACGGCACCCCTGGGTGACAACGGGGGGTCTTCTTCATCGTCCATGTGAGCCAGCTGGAGCTTCTTGAGGTGGTTGATGGCTGTTGCTGCATTGAAAGCTTTCTGTAACACACACACACACACACACACACACACACACACACACACACCATATTAACAACAGCAATGTAAGATGTAATAAAATACTGCCTCAGTAAAAAACATAAAAGCCTAAATTTGACCATGAATAAAACTCATGTTCTTTTTTTTTTAACGCTGAAATTATAAAATGCTGACAAAAAAAAAATGATTAGAGAATTGGCTGCAGTCTTACCCTCCATCTGGACTGAGCAAAATTCCTCTGTATCTGTTCACAGACTGACTCATAGATGTCATTGCTGCTGGCCGTCTCTCCAATGATCCTGCACACATACAGTACCATAAACATCCATGGGTTCAGCAGGACTGAGGGCTTACAGTGTCGCGTAATAAAAACTACACACCATCCCACCATCCACCCTCTCTCCCATACACAGACACGCACACTTGTGTTCTTCAGGAGATAACTCACCATGGATGTGACAGAGCCTGTTCTGTGGTGTAACGTTTTTTAGGATTTTTCTCCATCATGCTCCGGATAAAATCTTTTGCTTTGGGGACAACAAACAAACCAGAGTGGGAAGTCAGTCAAACCTACTCTCTTCACTACTTGCATCTCATGTACATCTAAAAGCAAACTTCCTCATTATATGTCATTTTACATTACAGTTATGTAGTTGTGACAGCTACCAAGCGCCCCATCCTGGAGACACAGGAAGAGGTTGAAAAGAAGAGGAAGTAGTTACCTGATTCGGAGATCTCATCCCAGTACGGAGTATGGAAGGCGTAGTCTGCTTTCATGATCTTGTTGAACAGTTTGGTCTCATTCTCCTCATAGAAGGGAGGATAGCCGCAGAGACTAGAGGGGAGAAGGTGATAAGGGAAGAGAGAGAGAGAGAGAGAGAGAGAGAGAGAGAGAGAGAGAGAGAGAGAGAGAGAAAGATGGAAGAGGGCGTGAGAAATTAAGTGTCAGTATAATTTACTCAGTGACACTGAGTAAGTGTTCTCTGTGTGTGAGTGTGTGTAATGACAGAGTTAGAGCGAAAGAGATAGAGAAAGCTGGCATTTTAGAGTTAAAATCTGACTGGCATTTTAGAGTTAACATCTACTCACAGGATATACGTGATAACTCCAATTGACCAGCAGTCTACCGCCTTGTTGTATGGTTTCTGTGCCAGAACCTCTGGGGCTGAGGAGTCAAAAGGTCAGAGGTCAAAGTCAGATGATGCAAGACAACTAGACAACTTCATCAAAAATTCCCAAAACAGCAGAGACTCAATATGAACATTTCATGAAATAGTCATTTTTTTGTGAGCCATTTGACAGTATGTTTGTGTTTTTGTTTTCTATTTATATAATGGGCAAAATGAAAATGCTACATTTGTCTTTCTTATTTACTTTCACTGTTATTTCTCCCTCTAAAAACAGTGTATTCGTACCAACATATCCAGGAGTTCCACAGCGAGTAGACATCACGCCGTGGTCGGACAGCTTGGACAGGCCAAAGTCAGTGATCATGATCTTGGCGTTTTCTTCCGGACTATAGTACAGCAGGTTCTCTGGCTTCAGATCCCTGTGGACTATGCTGTTCTGGTGAAGGTAGCTGACCGCCTCCAACACTTGTCTGATGACCTGACTGGCGTCCTTTTCTGTGTACATGCCCCGGTCAATGATCCGGTCAAAAAGCTCTCCTCCAGAGACCCTGAGGGACACACACAGGCAGACAGATGGGTGTTCACGTTCACATCAGTCCCTCTCACCAAAGATCAATAAATACTGACATTGCACCACTGTAAGAAAAATACTTACAGCTCCATGACGAGGTAGTAGTGTGTACGGGTCTCGTAGAAGTCATGCAGACCAATAACATTGGAATGCTTGATTCTGAAAAACAATGAATACTATCTTGTCAAACCATCTCATAGCCCATCAGCATCTACAGTATGCTCCTTAAAAATTGTGGCACATAACTGTGTTGTGTTGTGTCATTTGTTGCTTCTCCTGTTTACCTTCTGAGTACTGTGATTTCATTCTCAAGGTTGCTGTGATGAAGCACCTTCTTCTTCACACACTTGAGTGCGTAGAAGTTTCCTGTCTTCTTCTCTCTCACCAGGAACACCTGCGAGAACGAGCCTCTGCAAAGACAACAACAGAGAAATCAACATCAGCATGTAAAGACCTCCAGGCTACCGCACCACACACTATAGAGAAGCAAAGACAGACTTATCACAGCTTACTATAGGCCATTATATAATAGTGGCATGGCACACAGTGGTGTTGTATGAATAGAGTCAGTAGCAATACATGATCTGTCAGAGATAACTCTGAGGCTTAAAGGATGTTTGATCTTGCTGAGAGCTGTTAGTAGGCCTGAAAATGAGTGAATTGGTGTAACAAACAGCATTGTAAACCGAACTTAGCTAAGTTAGCACCAAATGCTACCTGATGGGGACAAGGAACTTTGCTTCTGTTTCATTTCCCTTTGGCCCAATCAGTTAGAATTAGGGATTTGGACTACATTATACCACTTTCTCTCGATCTCATCATTCCTAACGACAGCAAGGTCAGAGGGCAGGACTATCAATTGATTCACACCAGATTCTCCTTTAAAGGTAGAGCAGTATGGAATTGAAAGGGGTATGGTTGTGCATTGACAACAACAACCAATAGTGGACAGCACCTTTAAAATCATTTTGTAGTTTTGAGGCAAGCCAGGCTCATTCAGAGACAAGAATAATCTGACTAGGACTGTTCCCAGTTTGGACCTAATAACAGTGCTCAGACAGTGGTCAGAAATATTCATAAAGACATGTAAGCCTGTTAGGACCCTGGCTAAGAACTTTGTCAGGGCACAAAGCTATGACTGTTAGCACTCCATCTAGTGGCTTTAAAAGTCTGCCTTTGGTAAATGAGCATGCGAGTCAATTGAATTAAGTTTTCTTGCCAAACCAACAAATACAGTTTAAAAAATAACTCTGAGTTATGTGATAGATTAATTTAAAAAAAAAAAATGGAGCCATCCTTGGGCTGGATGTTGAGTGACACATGGCTCTGGGTAGAGAGTGGCATGTGTGGTGACCCTCTTGGGAACACTGTGACATGATTTCCAGGCAAGTGGACCAATTAGGCTGGTTCTATCTTGGGTCACGGCCACAAATACCTCCACTAAGGGCAGGATTAGAGAGCTCAGGGGCAGGTCTGTTACACAACGCTTAGGGTCAGGGTCAGGAGTCACACACAGGCCACCTACTGTACAGACACCTCCTTAGCTGCACTGATTGCGAATTCAATTGAAATACATAGACAGTGTACTATACTGTATGTACTGAAAAAGCATTTGTTTTTATAATCATTCTCAAGTAATGTCTCTCAAACTGAAATTTGATTGTTATTTTTTGAATGTTAATCAAATAAAAGCAAATAGAGTAAAAAAAAATAATCAATTAGAGTTGGACTGATAATAAAGCTTGTAAAAATTATAAATAAATTACATTAAATTAAATACATTAAAAAAAAATACAAATTCTTCGCAAATCCATGGTTTTGAATCTGATTTTTTCATTTGGCCCCCTAAAATTCTATTTCATGTGTGATATCACACCCAAACACACACACACACACACACACACACACACACACACACACACACACACACACTTGGTATCATGCTACCAAGACCATGCAATTATATTACACACTAACTGTACTTGTTTTCCGCTTAAGGAAGGTGTTTCAGTACAATCCGCACAGATTCAAGTGTTCAAGCTAATAAGGCGCCACAAAGCATAGCACCTGCAATGTGTGTGTGCCAATTTTACATGTACTATAAGTAGTTGATAGAAAACAAATGCAATACGATTAAAGAACCATGCTACTGGGTATTATATTAATACACAAACAACACAGACATACAGAACACACAGTCAAAGACATCTGAGTAATCCTAGGTGTTCAGCAGTGCTAGGATGTTCTTCCCTTGCAGAATGACGTCAGACCTCACAGGCCTGGGCCATGCCTCTCATTCACAGACAGACACACAGACTGGATCTGGGGCCAGCTCTGCAGCTTGGCTCTCTCATGTAGCCTAATCCTTAGATCTAGCCAAAACCATTCATATACTGTATACAGGACTGTATACTTAACAACAAACAATTTGAACTATGGGAATTGGAATTGGAATTATTCACTTGCCTACTAAAAATTACAAAAATCTATGAACTCTAAAATACTTCTCATTTTTTTTTAAAGTGAATTCTGTCCATTCATATGCACTACACGCAAACACCAACACACACATACACACACACACACAAGCACACACACACACACACACACACACACACACACACACACACACACACACACACACACACACACACACACAGAGCGAAATATAATTTGTTGTGACAGATTGCTCCTTTTGTTTTGAAGACTCATGCACACACATCCTCATTGACAGACTCCGGGCGTGCAGTACAGACAGACACGCACTGCTATAATCCCCTCGTTTAACAGTGCTAGGATGTTCTTCCCTCGCTGAGTGACGTCAGTCTCCACAGGTGCGGGTCAAGCCTCTCATTCAACCCTGTGTGCAGAGAGGGTGTGAGCCGTGCTGCCGAGGGCTCTAAGCTGCTTGGAATGGTGTAGAGAAGGGGCCGTCAACCTGGCCCCCAGACAGCACAGACGACTTTGAGACGGCCTGAACCTGACCACTCTGTGCCCAGATGGTGTGACATCATGATAAGCCAGTGGTTATAGTAGTCCTCACATGTGCCTGTTTTGTTTTTCTTCTTCTTTTTTCTGTTTAATTATCCCTTCAATGTATTGTAGATCCATATGGAATATATTTTTCAATGGATTCAATAAGTTTTGCTTGTCTTGTTTTGAAAAAAAATAAAAATAAATTCTGGCTTGAAACTCACTGAAGCTGTTACAGTAAAACTGTTGTTCATCATGTATACGTACAAGTCTAATTTTCGTTCAAAATGAAAATTACAACAGTAGCTAGACTTTTAAGCTTTGCTGCGATTACCCTTAAGAGCCCTACAATGAGTTTCAATAAGTGTACCAGTGCAACATTGAACCCTCCAAAATGCTTGATTCCATGTGTAGGGACATGGACATGGGAAAATGGTTTGGCCGAAGTATCATACTATAGTACGCTTTTTTAGAACTTTAAAAATAGCGCTTTGGATGTGCCAGAGTTTAATTTTAAACACTGCAAAATCTCAAACTGATGTGACATCCAGTTAGTGTTCATAACACAATTAAACTTCCCCTTCAATGCTGTTTCATCATGATTGACACATAATGGGTCGATTCAGGGCTTCATTGACAAAAAAAGGCTTTATACTGTAATCTGCAAATCCCAATTATAGCCATGACTGAGGATTACCCCGTTGGCAACCAGGGCCTCTATCCTGTAAAGTGTCCGGGTGAAATAGGTCTCACGGAAATCCAGCCAATCCAGTAATGTTCTTTGGCCTTTCCTTACGGAGCGAGACCTTGAGCCTGATCCATTCATTAATGACTGAATTTCCAGGAAGGTGAGTACAACCAAGTGTCTGAGACCAGCAGCAGATCAAAAGGATTGCCAGAGAAGCACCAAATGTACTGTAAACATGAAGGAACTATTCAAGGCCCTTAGTTAGAGAAAATAATTTGGTACTTACGATCCCAGGACTTCTCTGAAGTCAAAGACATCCTTGATGTTGTTGATCACTTTTTTCCAGTTGCTGTGTATCTCCTTACGACCCATGGTGGCTCAAATATCAATTTTGACTCCTGAAGGGAAGAAATACGTTAAGATGTTGGAGGAGGTCTCTTACTTTGCAGATTTGGGCATGTTGAAAGAGGCCCTTGTGTCCTTCATGGTGTTAGTATCATCTCCTGCCATTCTCTCTTATTCTTATGTCTGACAGCCCCAAAGACAACAAGACATGTGTCTGAAATAAATGCTGACCAGCTGCATTTCAGTGGACCTTTATCTAAGCTGAGTTAATTGTAGCAATGTGGCAGAGTAAGGGTGAGCTACTACTAAAACATTCACACCTGGTGGTCAGAGAATTCTTACACACACACAAACACACACACACACACACACACACACACACACACACACACACACACACACACACACACTGAACCTTTGCATGAACCCTCACTTCCATTCTCTTTTCCTCACTCCAACTCTCTTTTTGTGGCGATTTAGGTCATTCATCCCGGTCCTACCTACTTACATAAAGGGTTCTCAATGAGCACCTAAGGTAAGCTTATTTTAACCTCTCACTTAAGGAAAGGATAAGCCCTTTCATATTTGACGCTCTCCCAGTTCTTCTGCCCTGGCTCCCAGTTTAAAACAAAGATTAGGTGTAATCTGGGTTGCTCTGTACTGGCACGGTCTCCAGGGTCGATGACCCGAAATCCTCACCCTCCAGTCAGTCACTCTTAGTGTTAAATACAGAATTTATGTCACATTTAGGCTAGATCTCATACACCATGTTCCGTCAACATTTCTGGATTTAATACTGTAATGGTATAATATTTACATTGTTTTCAATATAGTCACTGGTTATAGCCACTCTCAATTAAATTGGATTTTTCAGTTATGATCAATCTGCAATCTAACAATCTAACTGATCTAACTGAGGAATGCATATCATCAATTTACACCAACCTATCTAGGCAGGATACAAATCATCTTATAGACAGGTAAAACTTGGCCACTTCAAAGCCAACCATTTCTCCATGCTATAGCCAGACAATTCTTAGACAAAAAATACTGTAAGAGGTAGTATCTCACATCTAGCCCATCTTGGCTATCAATACATCTATTCAGCCATACAGAAAGCAAAACAGAGAGAAAACTGGAACTGTACCTGCGGTTGTGAAGGAGAGGCACTGGATGAGGCAGGCTCTGGATGGAACTACCCGATGATCCAAAGCTAACACTGCCTCTTCTCCGCCAGCAGCGGGGAGGAGTCTATCACATCAGCTCACCTGCGACTATGATCTCATTGCATCGCCTATCGAGTGCTGACCTGTCCATTAGCGCTTTTAATCCTGGCCTGAAATAACTCCGGCATGAGGAACATCTGTATCGTGGGAAAGTTTATCAGTTTCGCCATTCGAAATTAAATATCACCTCTTTTGACCAACACTATTTATACACTGATATATTTCAAAATGCCAACAAGCCTACTGTACATGTAGGCCCAAGCTATTATTACAGTGTCTGTGTTCTGGATGCTATACTTCCGTTTATTTGCGTTCTGAAAAAAATACTGTGTACGATTAAAAGCGAACCCTATCAAATTAGCCTGTTTATTAAATTATCATTTTCAAGTTAATTATGACATGGATGTGGACTGCACATCAATATTATAGCAGCATATTAAGGTCAAGTGATTATTAGCAGTGTAGGCTACTGCATGCTGGATTGAAGTTTCCATCAGGACAACCTTTTGACCTGTCACGATATTTCCATATTGCCAGTTGTCAATTTGGATGCATAAGATTTAAGAAATAAGAAATAAGCTAAGCTTGCTAAGATGCAATAGTGTACATATGGTATGCCATTAATTATTGTTTTCAGACTTGTTTTGTAAACATGCACATACATTACTCAAAACCTTGCCAAAGTAGTGAATTGTAGGGAGTAAAGTGATTCTTATTGTAGAAGTTGACACCCATTGGTTGCAAATCTATATCCATTTGCAATCGTTGGTGCACGTTTACTCTGTGTAGGCAAACAGTAGGCAGCTGTTTATGCACAGACCATATTAGAGATTAAAAGGGTCATATTATGCCCTTTTTCAAGGTAATCTATTT
Source organism: Sardinella longiceps (assembly GCA_027497455.2). Classification (NCBI taxonomy): domain Eukaryota; kingdom Metazoa; phylum Chordata; class Actinopteri; order Clupeiformes; family Clupeidae; genus Sardinella; species Sardinella longiceps. The sequence continues at coordinate 2,821,846 of JAODXP020000012.1, read as the reverse complement.
AGCTCTAATGTTCAACACCTGCAGCCAACACATTGTAGATAGCTGCCAACTTGTCTCTCTTTATTTTCGCAATTATCCATTCCCATTGCCCTCAGCTGCCTAAGTGGCTGCTAATGTTGTGGGACCCCACCTTATCCTGTGACATAGGCAGTTGGGAAAATTCGAAACAGGTGGTTTAAGCACACTGCAGTTGAACAGTTTCTAACTTCGTAAACTGGCTTTTTATCAAACTTACAGTGTGTGTAGAAGCAGTAGGCTTACCCAAGAAACACATTCAAAGCCATAGAGAGTGTTTTTTTCCCCATATGACCCCTTTAATGTAAACTTTTTCCCCAGGTAAGCTAGCTACTGTAATAGCCTAACATTCAGAAAACCCTGTGCTTACATGTTAATGTGTGGGGGAAGAAATAACCCTTAGACCGCAATAATAACATCTGTGTTGTGTTCTGTTTGCGCTGAGCTCACATGCGCTTCACGAGTTCAGGTGATGCTACATTGTTGGAACAGTGGCACCGCAATTAGACTCTGGCAGGATATTGATAGCAAGCTTAAGGAGCTGATCCCTCCCTTGTTCAGGATGAGAACCGCTCGGCACAGACTCACAGCTTAAAGCCCATATGACAATATCTGATCAGGTTTCTCATTGTGTAATATTAAGTCATATCAGGTCTCCTTCATTCATTGCAAAATGAACAACGCGTCCTGGAGTGGGAGGGCTGAAACGCACTGATGCATTTTCGATGACGTACTTTCGAGGCCTATTAGCCCACATGTTCGATTGAAATGGGCAGCATGGGACTTAGTCTACGCACATGTCCATATTGGTAGATTATGTCTTTTGAAACATACGGGCAATGTAGGCTTACGGCCAGTTTATGGACATAAACTGCTCTGTTGTTGCACATGACAAGCAATACTAACCTACAGTACTACAGCAAAGTGAAGACAAGAATCCCTCTTGCATTACTGGCGACTTATAACACATGTAGAGGAAATTATAGAAACATTCTGAAAATATTGCATTTGTCAAGCTCCTTATGAGACATTGTAAGACATTATGTGAATATCATATTTTATTCATCCGAAGTGGTTCTGACAATATATTGGAGTACCGGTGGCCTTTTAGATCATTCCTGAAGGCCGCACAATGCATGCTCTACAAGGCAGTTGCAAGTACTGTACTTTTTGCCCTCAACTGTGCCTTTCAGGCAGTGCTGCTTTCAAAGCACTTTACTCCCTCCAATTTAGGGTTAAGGTTAGGGTTGAGGCAGTTGGGTTAAGGCAGCCTGGAAGTTGGTTGGTAGCAAAAAACATTGAGCAGTGCGTTGTCTGCATGTTTGTGCATGTTGTTAAAAAAGTGAATGCCAGTGTGGACAGATTAATTGTTATTAATTAATTGTTTACTTGATTAATTGTTATTAGTTGTTTTCGTTACCCTAAAAAGATGTTCTGTATGGGAATTGCAAAGAACTGTCTGCATGTTTGAACACGTTTGGTTAAAAAGCTCATGTTTATTTATTGAAAACAGGTATCGTTTCCCTTACCCCCAAAACATTCTGTTAAGGGATTTCTGCTGAAATACATAAAAACTGAACTGCAGTCATAGAAATCTTGACTGATTGATTCTGTTGGTTCTCATTTGTTGTGCTCAGTTTGTGCTGATTGACACTGTAAAGGAATTCTCAACTACTTAAATGTTTTATGTGTAATGTGTTAAATGTTGTGGGCTGTATATATGGGATGGTGAGAAGGTGTGGAGTAATGTATATGGCGTTGTTTGTTGTGGGTACTGTTTGTTGTGGGTAATGTTTTAAATGTCACATGCCGCTGACTGTTTTTGTGTGAAAAAGAATATTCCTTTGGGGACAATAAAGACATCTATCTTATCTTCTTCACATGCCCCTGACTTTTTTTGATTCCTCCACGGCATGTGAGAGTCACAGGTGAGCATCGCCTAAGCTGTTAGGATACTCTTTACCAGCTGTTGTTGTTCCTGCAGACACCTACACCGCTCAAGAGCTTTAAGGAGCTTCAGACATCAGCTGCACTCTTAGCGTGCCTATTGTGTAATTAGCTATTGGATAACATTTTCAAGTGTTTGCAGATGGTCATGAACATCAGAGAAAGAGTGTCACTATTTAATGAGAAAAGTATAGAATAGAATAGAATCAGTGTTACTGTGTAACATTTTCTTTGGGTATGGATGTTCGCTGATGTGAGTTAAAGGTAGGATACTAGTGTCTGAAGGTATAGAGTACTTGAAGAACCAAAAAAATCAAAATCAAAAAGGTTGATTCCTTCAAACTCCTGCGCTTGAATGCGCAAAGTAATTTTAACAGAAATTTTACCAATCCCATTGATCAGAAACCGATAGACATGTCACTTAGCTTTTAATAATTGTAGAGACAATGACGTCCTGTACAGAGATGAGGTGACACTCAAACAACCTGCTTCTCAATGTGGACAAAAAAACAATCTCTCCAAAACTCTGTCTGTGCAAAACCACCACCGTTGTGAAGGACACAACATATCAATCCTACTCACTCTTCTCCCTGCTGCCATCAGGCAGAATGTGCCACACACCATAACTGCCCGCACGTCCCGAATGTGGAAGAGCTTCTTCCCCCAAGCAGTCAGACTGCTGAACAACGGGACATGACGCAAGGCCTCTCAAACTGAACTAGAATGCACTCAAGCACTTTTTCTGTGTCTGCTGCCAATTTTGAATTTATATGTTCTACCTCCACCTCACCACCTCCTCTTAAAATTATTATAGTCACTGCTCTAATACAAGTCTACTTATGTCCTGTCTTGTGGTGTCTGTCCTGTCCCTATGCTTGTCCTACTTAGTCATTGCACTTTATGTTTACCTATTGCACCCACTACATGTGTAGCCGTGTCTTGAATGTAAAGTATTAATGTTTAAATGTAACATCACTTGGTCTATGGTGAAATGGGCAGCGTGTATATGGTTGAAATGAAATGACTATAAAAACCACTTGACTAGGAATCTTCAGGATGATTCTAGACCACCTTGTGCTCCGATGCTTCACCTATTAACCGATATTTTTGTTTGTTTGTTTTTGTTTTCATCTCATTCAACAAAAAGCTTGTGTAAATATGTTTTCAATGAATAGAGGAGAAAAAGATAAATGGCACGAGCAGAAAGGTCTTTGGTATTTTTTGCCCTCAACGGTGCCTTCCAGGCAGCGCTGCCTTCAAGGCACTACTCCACTCAGTTTAGGGTTAGGATGAGGGTTGAGGGGGTTAGGGTTAGGAATAGGGTAAAGGTAGCGCCTTTTAGGCCTGGAAGGTGCCGTTGGGGGCAAAAAACACCATTGAGCAACCAGAAAATGCAATGCTGCACAACCAATGTTGCTGCTACGATCTTCACTTTAAGCCTGCTGTGTGGTTGTACAGTGATCTAAGGGGATGAGGCGATCAGCCGAGGCAGTTAGAGAGAAAAGCTGTGTTTTATGTAAGTCCACTCACTAAGTGTCTGTAAGGACCTGTGGCACTTAATCCTATCAGTCCTGTCATCCACAGTCTGGTTTGTGCAGAGTCATCTTGGCAGTCACATCTTCCTCCCCAATCACTCATAGAGAGACTGACATAGACTATGTTGTCTTTTACGAAATATTTGCCAATGGCCAATAGAGAAGGGATTGCTACACTTGGTCAAATAATTGATAAAAGGGAGTGAAACAGGGTGCTTATCAAATATTGGGCCACCAAAGTACCGATACAGGAATTGGAAAATACTGTATGTGTAAATACAGTACATACTGTATATGTAGCCTATTTTAGTGTATTTGCAATGCTTCCTGCTGGTAAGCAGTATGCTATTGCTACTGTATATGCAGAAATGTAATTCAATTCGAATTAGCAATTAGCATTGAATTATATCGAATCATATCGTATAGTGAGCTTCATATCATGAATCGTACTGTATCGTGGGCTGAATGTATTGTTACATGGAAAACCCTTAGGAAACCTTCCACTTAGTGTCTTCCTGGTGTGTGTGTGTGTGTGTGTGTGTGTGTGTATTGTTACTGTACATCCCTATTGATTTATAATGATTTCAGCATGTGTCTCTGCATATCGGTCACCTGTCATCACAACCTCTAGAATATCATTGATGTCTTTTCTTACTAACCCTATTGTCAGCAAGTATTATCAGCTTTGTTCCATAAAAAAATAATAATAAACAAAAAAATACAGTAGATATACTCATTCATTCTGTCACCACTGTTATATGCAATTCTATGCCGTTTTTAATGACCTGTTCCAAACAAAAGAATTGCTCTGGCCCAAGTTTCATGAAATGTAAATGATAACATTCACAATATTCCACATCACAGTTGAATTTGTCAATACATGTCTGCTATTGTGCGCATAGAAAGACAACAATTGCCTAAGGAAACTTGGCCTTGGGGAAATTGAAAAGAGACACTTGGTCTTATGAAATGAAAATATTTTCTAAATCATTCAGTAGGGTAGGCCTACAGTAATTGTTGGATGAACTCTGATGATCTGAATCAGGATGGAGGGAGTGTGGTACTCTTGACTCTCATCTTCGGAAGGAAAATTGTTGAATGTGACATTTTTGATGTACAATTTCTTCATAATTAATTAGCAACTCAGCAACCAAAACTTACAGACCAGCTGACTAAAACTCTGAAGTGCTCATCTGTGTGCGAGTGCCAGTAGCCTTGGCAGGCTATGCAAACTGGGATAGCTGGTGTTGGTTATATCATTACTGTAGGTGCTTAGCCTCCATTATGTCATCACCTCGTTAATTACCAGAGCAGGAGAGCATCTCTCTAATGGATGGAAGGATGTGTGTGAGATTCCTTTCAATGGTTTTTTCCCCCCCCCCTTGCATGCGAGGAATTTTATATAGAAAGTTTCTTATAATTTCATCCAACATTATCAGTTATGAGAGTACAAGTAGGCCTACAGTACATCTTTCCATCCAACAAGAAAAGCAGCATAAGAACACACACACACACACACACACACACACTCCTCTCTCTCTCTCTCTCTCTCTCTCTCACTCACTACCTCTCTCTCTCTCTCTCTCTCTCTCTCTCTCTCTCACTCTCTCTCTTACACACACACACACTCTCTCTCTCTCTCTCTCTCTCTCTCTCTCTCTCTCTCTCTCTCTCTCACTCACTCTTTCTCACTCTGTCTACTCAAATATATATTCGACACTACAGGTTTGGTACCATTGATTGTATGGATAGATAGGGCTATGTTGAATAAATGAGCCATGAATCTGGACCTCTGAAGTATTATTTGTTCATGTGCCTAGTCATGCTTAGTTAACCATAAAATACCATCTGTTTCAATAATTAAAGTGGGATCAATTTATAACCCTCTTAGTATGCAAGCCTTGTCAAATAGAACGATCTGAATAGCAGTTGTTGAATATTCAGATAGGCTACCATTGCCTGCTTTGGAAAGGGTAATTTTCTTACAACATTAATGTGTATAAATGTGTGTAAAAGAACAAAAACGGGATCATGGTATTACAAAATTCTCAATTTATCAAATGTTTACATGTTTTACAGAAATCTTTTCACAACTAGTGTTCACAGCAGGAATCTCTTCAATACAATATTCAATATGATAGAGTACACCTGGTTTATAAAGAAGTGAGCAAAGACTTTCATTCTAAGGAAAGACATCCTACAAGTTCTGTTATGTACACAAAACAAAATGCAAACAAAGCTACTATATAAGAAATTTCTCTATTTTATATTTTGTCATGTTACCAAAATCCAATAAATAGTGCATTATATATGTATAGAAAAAAAAAGAAATTTCACCACAATGTTTCTTTTGCAATAAGTGTCCCTTAGAACACATGCCCTCAGCATGATACCCTCCAGTGCCTCCTGTAGGCAGCAGAGCAGTAGTGCACCTTTAAAAATGAAGTCTCTATGTTATGTTGATGTCTGCACCGTGCCCATCACAGACATGGGTTGATTAATGCTGAATGGTGTTTAATAATGTGCATTGTTCAACTTGAATTCAAGGAGATATATTCCAATGGAAAAAACAAAACAAAACAAACAAAACTGGAGGTGCCTTGATATACAAGAGTAATGGATGGGGGTCGAAGAACAGCACAGTGCAGTAAGGGCTTTGGCGTCCAACACAGGGAAAACCCTTAGGAAACCTTCCACTTAGTGTCTTTCTGGGGTGTAGGTGTGTGTGTGTGTGTGTGTGTGTGTGTGTGTGTGTGTGTGTGTGTGTGTGTGTGTGTGTGTGTGTGTGTGTGTGTGTGTGAGTGCTGTTGTACAGTAGTTGCTCAGATCAGTGACTTGAGCATCATCAGTAATAACCAGAGGACCACCACACAGAGGATGGATGCCATGGTGAGGATATGAATCACAAAGCGACTAGTTGACACCCACTGGGGCAGAGACCGCCGTATGGACTGCTGACAACTCCTGCAAAGAGAGGACAAAAGTTTACCCTGTGTTACTCCAGGTTATTTACACAGTACGTACCGGTACTCTAAGATTCAACTCTTGATATTTTTTATTGTTACACACTGTTCTCACATAGGCTACTCCTTACCAAGTACTTCATGAGCTTAAAGGAATATTCCACCTCTTTATGAAAATTGATTATTCACTCTCTTATCTGGAGTTACATATGTGGGTGAAAGCATTTTGCCCTCAGTGTATGCCTTTTCCCTGTGCAGCAGCCCCAATTTTATCTTTATTTTAGCTGTAGCTTAGCATAAAGTTGCCAGACAGCAACTCTTTCGCTACTTTACTTTCTAGTGCCTATGCTAAGCTAAAGGTAAAATTGGGGTTGCCAGAATAGGAAAGCACATGCACTGAGACCAAAATGCTTTTACCTACACATGTAACTCCAGGTAAGAGGGTGAATAACCAATTTTCATAAAGAGGTGGAATTTTCCTTTAAATCTAAAGCGTTACCAAACATTTATACTGTGGAGACATGGGTGGGAGAAATAGAGCTGACAGAGGCTTACGGCTCTGAGGCTGGGGGTTCTGGGGGTGCAGAGACAGAGGCCGTGTCAGGAGTGCTCTGTTCGCTGGTCTCTCTGGATCCCTCGTTCTCTTCCGAACTCCCCGAATCTTCCTGTTCCACCAGGGCTGATCGACGGCGCAGCCGCAACAATGGAGGTACAGGACTGCAGGGTAATTTTAGAACAGTACACTATTCTGATGACGTCTCTCCATAAACACTATTATACACTGATTGGCTATCGGTAAATTAATATCTCTGTAGTTTTTGTTTTCTTAAAGATAACATATTACCGTAACGGTTACACTTTATTTGAAGGTACCGTCATAAGACCAACATGACATTGTCATTAACTATGACATGACGTTGTCATGAATCTGTCATAAACTTTATACACCTGTCATGACTTCTGTCATTATTGTCACCTGGTATTTGACATGGTTAGGGTTAGGGTATGTCAGAAGTCATGACAGGTTTATAAAGTTTATGACAGATTCTTGACAACGTCGTGTCATAGTTAATGACAGTGTCATGTCAGTCTTATGATGGTACCTTCAAATAAAGTGTTACCCAGTAACTGCATGTGAGACAACTATGCTTATTTGAATAATAATTTGGCTCTGGGAAATAGGAACCTAAAGGACAAACACATGTATAAGTGGCTCCTACTGGCTCTCCCAGGTGGGAGAAGCTCATGGGCGACTGTACCTGGATACTGCAGACGACTCTGAGGAGTCATCTTGACTCTGGTTTGAAAACTGTGTTAGCAGAGCGGGTCGTCGCAGTCGGGGAGGAAAACAACCTTCAGGAGTAGCAGGTTGGCTATCCTTTTCTCTGGAAAAGGAGACATATATTTAAAAACATGACTGACAGATATATATTGTCTGTGAACGCATTGCAAAACATGGAAGGATTAAAGCAATTGGCACAGGTTTTACAAATATTTCTGATGAAATGGATGACACAATGTGACTAATTTGATTATGACCACAGATGCTAATGATTGCTGAAAAACCACAGAATACATTTTTTTTATTACACAAGGCACAGTGAACTCAAACACACTCATACACACATGCACACACAAACAAACAAACAAACACAAATACAGGTCATTGAATTCCAAATTATTTTAGTCCAGGCTCCTCATGGAACACCTATGAAAAATACTTTTGTGTAGTACCTGTTTATTTACCTGACACCCTACACAGTATATTTGCACACAGTCACAGGCATACCTGTCATCTCCCTCTTGCTGGCTGCCTGTTTCTTCAGGGTTCTTTAGAGTTTCTGAGAACTTTGCTTCAAGATCTTTGAGCTGTTGGGGACATTCAAGAAAAAGTGACATTTTTTTTAGTTGCAAGTTTACTTTGTTTTAAGCAATTTAAATATCTTTGTCCTAAGGAAAAAAATCTATATTAAAGTAGCAAAACTAAATAGACAGTATACAGTTCATGTATGTATTTTCTAATTTGTAATAATACTGTGGGTGTTTGTACCTGAGCGAGACTTGGAATGAGAGTCATGCTCACTCTTCTCCGAGCAAAATGCTGGAAGTGAAATGACAAAAAAGTGTGAGAGCAAGAAGTAAAGCAGATAGGAGAGGGGTCACTCAAAATACACGTTTTCCTCAAATCACTAATGCTGGTGATTTGCATAGGCACATTGAGAAAGGAACATAATATGCAGCAGACCTATAGTAAATGGCCCATTCAGTGGAAGAGTTACTACATTATACAGTATGTTTGTGAATACATGGTTCAGGCTTCCTTGAAGGGGTTTTGTTGACTTCATAGTGATTGTAGGTGAACAATGTCTCATTACTTCCATAAAAGATTGATTACCATTTGGGCTGAATGTCTCACAATTCTGACATCACCATCATCTGCAAGAGAAGAAGCGGAGAAGTATCTTAATAATATAAAAGCGGACATTCATTTTCATCTGTGATGGTAATTAGCACAGATAATATACACGTAATTAGTATGGTGAGAAGTATTAGATTGAATGAGTCACTTGTGACCTCTGACCTGTGTCGCTTAGCAACCTGCCCCGCGTCTTCTGGAGAAGTTTCCTTGTTTCCAGGATCTCAGCACTGTCCAGGGTGTGCCGCCGCTTCAGATGGTCCACATGAACCGACATCAGCTCCACCGCATGACTCACACGAGCCTCCTGAAGCCAGGCAACAACAACACAGGTTAGGTTGAGGGGATGAGGGCTGAGAGCCGAAGGGGCATAGTGAGATTTCACCAAAGTAACAGGAGAGCCAAAACTAAAATGACTACAATTTGCCCTTACTTTCTGTACTAATTTCACCTATTAAAGTAAATTATCACACTGTGACTAAATATACTTAGTTAATAAATACATCTTTTAGTTTGAAGGCACTTATGCCCCGGCATCTGTTCTCAGTTACGCTGCTGATAATTATATGTAATTTTGTCAGTAAAAAAGCTCATCAAGAGCTTTCAGGTGATGTATATGAATTTGACAAAAATGACACTTTGGCCATAAGACTTTATTAGATAATAAACAGAGGAAATGAGAGGAAATTAAATATGACTTAACACATTTGGTGAAAGCATACATGAAAATAAAGTGAACCAAAGTTCATTACTTTACATCACACACACACACACACACACACACACACACACACACACACACACACACACACACATACACAAACACAATAACCATGCGTAAGGTGCACATTTATGCTCTAATAAAGTACCTGGTGAGCAGCTCCCAGTGTCTCGGCAGCGGTAACAATGTCTTCCATTGCGTTGCTCAGAGTGTTCAGGCAGGTCTCCATTTTGCCCAGGATTTCTCCAGCCTCGCTGCCAACACACCGGGCCTTCAACAACTGTTCACACACACAACTCACATTAATGGGTCACTCTATACACCAATTACATCTATTCATATGCAGCCTTGTTTATGTTTGTATCAGATATATTTAATAACTAAAGAAACATAGATGGCGTACCAGGTGTATAAATCTCTTCATGTGTATAGCATAATAATTTAATAGCCCATGGTGTCAGAATAAAGTGTTCATCACTTAACTAAGAGGCTAAATTTATTTATTTTATTCACTGAAAGATCATATAAGAATGCTACATAGGACATATAGCCTCTATTCATCACACCTTCATAGTCCATATTTGGAAATGTTCTTCAGTCTGTAGAATAAAGTAAAGCTCAAGCAACAGTAAATGTGCTAATACATTAACTCTGTTTACAGATGGCTTTCTCATTGTTTCTCTTTGTGCAAAGCACCTGGGATCCCACAATTACCATTTGTTTCCTTTCTCGTGGACAGATACTTTCTGTGAACTTTAAAAATATTGGGTCTATCAGAGCTCTCTCTGTGACCAGCCAAAATGTTGTCACAGGAAACGTACAAGCTTATGGAGGGATCCTTGTGCTGATGGGAAATGTAGTATTGAGCAGAAGCATTAGGTAGCACTAACCTGGCTAGGGGCAAGCGCTGAGGCAAAAAGTGAGGGAGACATATCACATATCACATTAAACACTGTAGTGTGCAGTATTGTAGGATGACCAGGGGCTCAGCCATGAGACAAACAACAGTCCAGCGTTTCTCAAACTATCGGTTGTGGATACAACAGGAGGGGCGCAAGATGTCAAGACGTATTTTTCACCAACCCATGGCCTGAGTTCTCAGATATTGTTACACTGACTCTTGTTCTCAAGGATAACCCTAACTAACTGTTGTTGTCCTCTGATGTTGTTGTTATATAACCAGAGCACATATATAACTAGAAAAGTGCTCAGAGAGCACAGACCTCCGCCAAGACAATGTGGTCACAGATGGGGTTCTGGATCACCGATCTCTACTAAAATCGAATCAGTTCTTACTCGTCCCAATACACACGTTGTCCGAAAATCTCATCCAAATCCGTGTAGTACTTTTCGAGTTATGTTGTACATAGACACACACACACACACACACACACACTCACACACAGACACACACACGCCGGCGAAAACATAACCTCCTTGGCGGAGGTAAATATGATTTCTGTACAGTATTAGGGCCTGTAGGGTTTAACAAGTCATTATTCATAAACTTTTGCAAGAGGATCAAATAATGTGAAACAATCTATTTTGCTACCATTTTTTTGCATTTAGCCGGGGGCAGGTGGGACATGAAAATGTACTGTCCTTCCAAAGTATGAAGTGACAGAAAAAGCCTGTGAACCATTGCATTAGTGCAAGTTTGTCTCAGTGCTTGCAGTGTAATCTCTTTACAGTAAATGCCTGGTGTGTTGTTTTGACCTGGAGGGTGTCTTTGGTGTGGTTGAGCTCCATCTGCAGGTTCTCTTGTGCTACTGCACAATCATGTTCCTCTGCCTGGAGTCTTTGTGCTAGAGTGTACTGGTCACAGCGGAATGACATGGCAAACTTGAAGAAGGCGCTCTGGGGAAAGGAAGGGAAAGATCACCATTTTAATGACATATTTTGTACTCTCACTGCAATGTAAATGTCTCTGGATATACAGTGCTTATTTGGTGTACTTTCACAGCCTGACATAGCCCGCCCATAATACAAATGTTCATCTGTATCCATGGTCTGGGGACGGTCTTCTGGGGCAGGTTTACATCGGTAGAGAGACTACCGGCCAATAAGCGAAGCTGATTAGACAAACTGTTTGATCGTTTCAAAACAGAACTGAATGCCCTCCCCCCCGCCCTATAATCGTGCCAGGTTAAAGAACCTCTAGACCATGAATGGATGAACAGCAGTCTATTGGTTGGGCTACGTCAGGCTAGTACTTTCACACACATGTGAATGAATGGCGATTAATATGGACACCCAATGGAACTGATCACAGACAGCTATATACTGTACATAGTTTATGGCCTGCATGCAACATTCTGTTATTCTATGGATTTTTGAGATAAGTTGAGATAATTAAGAGAGTTTTGTCTTACCTCAACCTCTTCTTCTGTCATTTCATCACAACTGTTACAGATAAAAATATGATCAACATTAAAGCAAAGCAGCAAAAATCAAACTAATGAATGCACTAAATAAACTTTTTATGCTATATGATAATCTCCCCCTTTATTCCCTCTGACTAAGTTCATATTCAAGATGCAATACATTTACAGTCAAGAGTGGGATTGCAGACACTTGTGCTACTATAGTCATCATCTTGCCCACCTGCTGAGTCCCAGTCTCTCCAGTATGGGCATATCCTCCCAAGAGGCAGCCAGCAGCTCCTCTGGCACTGGTTCTGTAGGGCAGACCTCCCGACAGTCAGTCCCATGCTATACACCATACCATTTCATGTACATTTAGTATAGAATAGCCTAGATAATGTTCCTACATGTACAGTATGTGATGCTTTTTCAGGATACTCTGGCTTTGACATTTTCTTTAATGCATCTTTGCACTCTTTGCATTATGTTTGAGGGGTCAATGACGTGATGCTCATTTTTTCTTGGCACTTTGATTTTAATGTGAGGTGTCAAATGGTGCAACTGGTTACCCCTGGTTTGCCCCATTTGACGTCTTTTGGTTCCAGGCCAATTTCAAATTTAGGATAAAAAGTTATTGATTTCTGATGGCAATTACATTATTTTATATAATTTAAATAGGATCTTTGTCTATTCTTTGTCTAGTCTAACCATCATTCCTCATTAAAAATATGTTTTACAAAAAAAGTGAAAATTGATAATAACTTAGTGCCCTAATACATTGTAGCCTAATAAGAATAATAATAATAGAAGAAAAAAAAACAATTGGTGGCAGATAAAATGTCTGTTTGCAGCATGCGGTTAAGGTCAATACAAGAAAAAAAAATTACATTTAAATTTAGAAATAAAACTTCATGGGATAGATGGTAATGGCTTGTGTGTTAACTCCAAGCACAGGCCTTTCTGAACATAGAGCTAGTGTGTTTTTGCCATTATGTTATTATTATGGGCATTTCTTCTGTTGTTGATTCTATGGGTAATTTCTGGATGATTTACCTTAAAAATCCCACAGTGCCTTAAAAGGTTTGAGACAGCACATTTTATACAGTAGTACAGAGCACAAGAGTTAGGCCATAGTACCTTCATCACTGCTGTCACTATCATCCAGAAACCTGGCGAATCCAACAGGGCCTGTGGCAGGGATCTATCCATGGATCACACAACATGAGAGCAAAGTTAAAAGTATCTCAAAGACTGTGTGAAATAATATTTATGCAAGGAATTACAAAAAGTTTATACTTTAGGAATGAAGCCGTGAGCTTAATGTTTTATTTGACATCCTAACTCAAACAACCCAGATCAGTCAACCAAAATCAGAGGCCCATTCGGGAGTTCAAAATGTTTGTGCTTGCCCAAAAATCCTACTACTTTCTTTGCCCTGGCTCAATCCTATAAAATCTCACTGGATGATGTCAGCAGACAACGAGCGTAAGAGAGTAAAGGACGGACAGAGACAGAGGGATATAGGCAGTGACAGAGACGAAATGAGAGGGAACCTTTTACGGAAGTTTGGCCACAGACCGGTCTTTGTGCACATAGTGTGAGCAGCAGCACGAGTGTATGTGTCATTCCTCTGCCTTGGCTGACTATGTACACAGCCTGTCCAAAAACTTCCTCCTCCCTTCTCTCACTGACATTGTGCAATTTACAGACAAATGCTTAGGTCTCTGTTGCCTTGCAGGCATAATATATGGTATATGAGTCCCCTGTTCTGCTAAGCATCTATCATAGGCTACTAAATATCTCCTTGATGTCAGGGGTCTAATTTGGCCAGTTGAACCATTTAAGATGAAAATTAGATGTTCTGCGATGGTTTCGGCTGAGCCATAGTGGGTTAATCCCAATGTGTTCCCTAACCCTAAGTGCTAAGCACTCAAAGGCTTAGCTAATATGAATCAACAAATCACAAAGTCTTTAAATACCAGTGAAGTCTCTCTGACTTCAAGGCTTCAATGCTTAGGGATTACATTGGAATTTCGTCAGTGACGTCTGATCAATTAAGGAAGTTATTTGTCACATGCCTACTGTATGATTATTGGTGTAAAAAAGCAGTGAAATTATGTCTGGTGTCTGGTGCAAAGTACAAATACCATAAGAAGACAGTTATTGTTAACAGAAGAGATACACTTGGGTATATTTTGCAGCTTTTGAGCACGAGAAACTTCTCAGAATGTTATGCAAAAGAAAAATGAGGTGAGAGTTGATAAGAGATGACACTTACCTGGGCACCCATCATGCTTAGTGTTTACCAATTACTGCTGTAACAGGCTGACGTCCAGTTATCCCGAGGCATGAAGAACAACATTCTACTTCTCAGTACACCACACTCCTGCCAGCATGAATCACTGCTTGACTTGGCCCATTACTAAACTGGGCTTAGCACATTTGCATGGAGAGGCCAGTACGATGAAGTCTCAAAGTCAGGCATTTATCAAAGCTGTTGAACTGAGAAGCTCCCTAATGTGGAGAAAACGCTCATTCCCTGTGGTCTTCAAATCTATCCATGAATCAGTGCCTCCCCAGAGAGGAGAGCAGCATCAGAGAGAGGACTGCTGTTCTGGCAGCCACCGGGACGACTGGGGAGTAGGGGATGCCAAATAAACAGCAGCCCCACCGCATGGCACGCGCTCAAGGATCAACGTCGTCCGTCCGTCCCTCCTGCTAGGGTATGGAGCTCCTGGACACTGCTGGGGTAGACACAGAAAAAGAGACAGAGGAAACGAGAGGAGACTGACTGTGAGTCTCTGCAGATGTTGTTGGAGGGCATCAAAAAAGTCATTGGTTATGCTGCATTAACAGCCCAGCTAAATCATAATTGCCTGGGGAATAGCACAGACATCTGTACAACCACTGAGTCATGCAGAGAGACATTAGTCATCCTCGTATCAAGGTAATTTGTCATTCCAGTTTGCAAAGAATGAATTCTTTACAGACATTGAAATCAAATTGAAATACAGATTTTTTTATAGGCTGTTTTTATACCAGAAAAAATGTTAAAATTGTAACTAAGGGGCAATAATAAAGTCTTTCAGTGAATACAAAGTCTTATGAATCCCACTGTAGTCAGTCACGACAGCACTGACAGACCCAGAGCTGGAGGTGAAACAAGGACATGGTGTCTTTGAGTCCAGACAACAACAGCAGTAGGAGTAACAGTGCAGGCGAGCCTAAAGAAAAACAGGAGCTCGTAAGAGAGCCACTCTGTGTACTACTCGCAGAGATAGGCAATGACTAATACAGTGGGGACGTGCCAATTTGCCTCAATAAAGGTTAAATGAGACATATGGAAAGACTCAACATTTGTCAAGCATGGCCTGGATGATTATACGCTAAGGGAATTGAAGGACATTTAATCTCTGTTGTGTCTGTGAGGCAGGTAGGCACTGGTTGTTGTATAAGCAAATTGGCGACAGAGAGTGGGACAAATGTACTCATATTCTTCTTTGTTGATGAGAGTGATTTCACACGGACTATCTAATTTCCTGCATGATTTGTCCATAGAATAAACTATTAAATAGCAGCACATCACATGCAACTCCCACACTGATTGAAAGTAATAAAAAAAAACTCCCACACTGATTGAAAGTAATAATAAAAAAAAATTAGACATAAAAATTAAATAATTGAAATAATTATCGTAAATTTCAGAGAAACAAACAACTTCAAGAACATTTGTTTTCCTCTGCCCTACTAAAAATCAATGCCACTACTTGAAACCATCATACCAACTGTATGTAAGTTGCAAGAAAAGTAAATGAAAAACACTACATTTGACTTACCTAGTCAGCTACATTCACACTTTCTATGTAAAAATCCTCTTTATTATTGGTCTTTATTAGCTTCATTCTAACTCCCACTTTAGTAGTGTGCTGTGGATCAGAATTACAGCAATATTACTCCACGGCGGTCTGATTTCATATAAGCACAGCTCTGCTTGTGCTGCGGCTCTCCAAACAGCTGTTTGATTTCCCACCAGCTGGGTCTTCTCCGAGAAACACCATCACTAACTCTAACTCTACAGTAGGCAGTCGGGCTGCTCCCAGCCGAGACAACTCTGGCCAAGACCGTGTTGATACAGGGGGAGTGAGCTGGCAGAATACTATGCAGGACTTGAAAACAAAACGTAACCAAGTCCACCACACACACACTTTAGATGGGTGTCTAGTACTTGAACATAACATACACTTACGATCATTCAAAAAGAAACATTTGAAGAACTGATTTACTATGCTGCAGATTGATGTCAATAAACTACTGTAGGTGTCTCAATAAACACTGTATGCTTTGTTTTCAGATTTACGTATATGAGCTTGATCTGGTTTTAAACCATCCTGAACTGTACACATTAATATCTGTTATGTCAATCAAATGAAATTCAGGTTGAAAGTAAACTGATATTGTTTCACTTACGGCTGACTGGACCAAGCATACCGCTTTTGAAAAGATTAGTCCAGGCTTGTATTGACTAGTACTCTCTGGCAAACCCTATTTTGCAGGTAATTACACGGACCTCCTGACAGGACATACCATAGAAATCGGCAGAGGCTGACATTTCTGAAGGTGAGATTTGAAAATAAGTACAAACACAGACTCTCCTACCCCTTTTGCCTTTGCTTGTGTGGACCTCTTCCCTGCTACTTCTCCCCCCGGCCGGCCGGCACGGCGTCTTTAACATAAAGAGTCAGCCTTAATCCCATTAGGGCTCATAATCAGGGCCTCCAACCACCAGCTGCTTGCCTGCCGGCCTGCCTGCCTGCCTGTCTATTCCGCAAGAATGATCTCTCTGACACGGGCACTACTGTACACACACACACACACACACACACACACACACACACACACACACACACACACACACACACACACACACACACACACACACAAAAGCAAAGATACAACTCGCCACCAGCAGTGCCATAATATTTGTAGATTATCCCTGACAATGTTGTTGCAGATACTTCAAGAGTGATTGCATTTTATCATGTCACAGCACAGCTAGTGTAAATTCTTTGGCAAGTTTAGTTTGCCTTCTGTGTCTTTTCATTGATTTTATCATTATCCATGACATCTGTTGGCCCAAAAAATGAGAAGAAACAAATCTTAACTCACCATTGGCAAGAAGGCCTTCTTACAGTAATTCCATAGATGTTTGTCATTGTGCTATCTTCAAAGTATCATGAATTGAAGTGAGTGAATTCTTTTGCAAAATAATTTCAAACAGTGATACTGAAACTGCGTTGGCTAGACACAGTGACTGCACTGAGAAGATGGTAGATGGAGATTTGTGTGTAGAAGTAGCTTTGTATTTGGCAGGGATTTAACAGCTGTGATAGAGAACCAGAAAAAAAAAACACTCAGAGAATGCAGAGTTTGCAGACCTCCACCAAGGCAACATTTTCGTTGACGTAAATTACATTCCAGATGACTGACATCACCTGGATATCATTAATCAAAACCAAAATTTAATCATCTCTTGCTTTTGCCAATACCTAGTTGTCCAAGAATTTCACCTAAATGATCTTGTAGACAAACAGACACAGGGCCATTTCAAGCAAACAAGGCATGGGGGCCCTTCACCTCCCATAAACATCACATAAACCACATTGTTATTCACATTATAATCTTCAAGCAACTTTCATTAATATAATTATTTGTGTTGAGCTTACAATTTTCTAACTCTGTCCTTTTATTGAAAAACACCACCAACTAAAGCACTAAAATGATTAAACCCGTCATTCTTGGGGGGCCCCTTTCAGCCTGGGGCCCCTGGCAATTGCCTGGTTTGCCTGTCCTGTTGTGACAGCCCTGAACAGACAGACAGACAAACAGACAGTCAGACAGACAGACAGACAACCCAATGCCAGTGAAACATAACCTCCTTGGTAATGAATGAGTGACTAAATGGATGGATGACTGAATTAATTGAACAGCATGAATTTTGTTGTTTCCATTTTTGGCCAAGGGCCAAGAGGAAGTTAACAGGCCAACCAGAAGGAGGTCGTCTGCCTGCCAGATAATGATGATGTTGCAGCCTTGCTATGACACATGTTGCCATAGATACAGACAAACAGCTGATGTGCAGTAAGCAGTCAGCAAAGATGCCAGCAAAGATGAAGATGAACATATTGTTTTTAGAAGAGTCTGCTGCATAACAAGAAAAAAACAATAACAAGAATTTACTATTCTTTTATGTGCTTCATCTTTTTCATACTGTATTCTGTCTTTTCTGTGATTTTGTACTACCCCTCAAAAGTCAAGTATTTTTTTTTCTCTCTTGAGTAAGCACTGTTGCCCTTAATCTTGAGTTTTTATGATGGCATAAAAATGGTAATATACTTACTCTGCTCCTGCTCTCTACTCCATAATACTGTATCTATCTCAGTGTGAACTTTCCGTAATAATGAACCAATGGCAATAGACCAAACAGATTTACAATAAAGGGAGAGGCTTTCTGGGTAAAGTAACAACAGGGACATCCCTGACCCCAGGTCAAACTACAAGCCTTATTGTTTCATCTGACCCTGTGCATAGACACATGGGTGTGCTTAAAAGTGTTCCCGTAGCCTCTCTGGAAGAGCAAAGCATCAACAATGGCAAGGTCATAAGTTCAAAATTCTCTCTTTGCATGCTTGCAATTAGCGTGCATTGCTACATCATTCAGAACAAAACAATCTGCCATACAATTCTTGTACCATTATTTCAATTATCTATGCAAAAAAAAAAAAAAAAAAAAAAATGCAAATAAAAGGATTGACAGCTTTCTCAAAGAAACAAGACTCAAGGATGATACAGTATAAGGCAAATTCAAGAAACATATTACATTACACTGCATGTCTAGCAACCACCAAACAGTCAGTATTACCGTACATTGTTGCAATAACAGATCAGAAGCAAAGCCATTAGAGGACTGGTTTGATGTTCTACCACTGTATGGAGTTTTTGTGCATTTCTGATGTGCGTGTGCAACATGCCCTTGACACCAGAACAGAATGTGTCCTCGCTGCAGTCAAAAATAGTCTGGTTGAATAACTTTTATTGTCTCTCCTTTTGTGAAAGGTAATAGCTGTTTCCTTTCGGATGTCCGCACTCTTATGCTGACCTCAGGATGATTGTTGGATGGAAAATAAAGTCTTATGTGTTAAGAAGTACAGTAAAAATCTGATCTTCAAATTATATTTTGGATTAATTAATTCAATTAATCTTATTGATAGTAAATCAAATATTTTACAAAATATTGCTTAAACTAAAACGCCAGCTGTAGAATTTGATAGAGAATAGTGCAAAGACAATATTAATATTAGAACTGCATGCAATGTCTTACTTTCTTATATTGCAGCATACATATATATAGCATAAATTATATACATAGCATAAGATGCCACCCAGACATTACTGTATATTTTGAGGAGAAGCCTTAAATATGACCACATAACAAAGACAAAATGCATTCTATACAGTCTGGGTCCATCAGAAGGACAACCAGATGCTATAGGGCCGGCTTCTAGTTCAGATCTGTCACATTTGAAGCATGACAAAAAGGAAAACATGATGAAGACACCTACTGTACCATGTCCAGGACCAGAGAGAATGTCTTTTTAAAATACAAAAAACATTGTCAGTTAACATCTTGGCAATTAATATAATTAACTGGTACATCTCTAACATGCCCAAAGAATGTCCTTTCTTTGTAGTGTGTGTTTGGGGGGGTGTTCTTTTGAGAGAAAGAACATTCATAAAGAAAGGGAAGAGTGGTGTTTCGTTGCTCAGGGACACCCTGCTGCGATGTAGACCCCACGTATCCGGCCCAAAGACAATAGGCGAAAGGTCAGCACCGTACCCTTGGGGTCGCATTGTTGAGACAGAGACAGAGAGGGAGAGACATCTGCTGAACACATTCCTGCCGCTCGGCTCCCCGAACTCAAACACCAAGCAGTGCCTCGTCGAGGAAATACCACGTCAGGAGTATAAACAGAAGCCTGCCATGGCCTTCATACATCTCACAACAACAAAACACAGATAGAGATGGCACACACACTGTACACACACACACACACACGCGCCTTCTTTGTACTGTACACACGCACACTCAATCTTTTTTTGCAGTAGTATTATACATGTTCATGTTCAGAAAGTTTCTGTTGTTAACTTTCCACCTCTTTTCACTCCATCTCTGAGAAAGAAAAAGAAAAGAAAAAAAAACAACACTAACTTGTAGGCTTCAAGTCATGCAACACAAACACAGTTGGCACAGACAAAAGATTGCATTGGAGGCAAACTGCTTTTGAGCATATTCAGTGGTGATGCCATCCTTCGAAAACATTTTTTACCACAAGACCACAATGTGCTGAGCCTTAGCATCTATTTGAGACGTCATACCTCTAGCCGACATCAAACACCAAACCTCAAAACCCTGCTTATTCAAGCATTGTTTAGTTTTAAGCGTGTAAAAGCAATATGCAAATTGACTTTAATAATGAAGCCATTATTAACGTCAATTTGCAAATTGGCAAATAATGAAGGATAAATGAACACAGAAGTCAGTGGCAGATTGTAAAAAGTTTTACTCATTTTCCATAAAATACAAATTATACTGCAGTAATCTTCAATGGTAACTTTGTTCTATTCTGTAACAGAAAAACAAACAAACAAACAAACATGAGCGAATAGCACAGTGTCCACCACTGTTGTGTTCACAGCTTGGCCTTTGTACACTGACAGTGCTTGTAGAGGATGCATGTATTTATCTGCACCGCGGGAGGCCAGGAAGAGTTACTCTGTCATCTACCATAACACAAACGAGAAATAGCAGCACCATACCAAGATATCCGGAGGCCCACAAAGAGAGACAATATACAAATCTCATGTACATACTATTGTCTTTGTGTCAATTTAAAGAAGTATCCCCAGCTGGGAGGATGCAGGATTGTGCATAGGGTTGAAGAAAATATGTGTAGCACTGAGAGATGGTATTACAAAAATTGCAACAGGCACACCAGACAGAGGTG
Organism: Sardinella longiceps; assembly: GCA_027497455.2. Classification (NCBI taxonomy): domain Eukaryota; kingdom Metazoa; phylum Chordata; class Actinopteri; order Clupeiformes; family Clupeidae; genus Sardinella; species Sardinella longiceps. Next base: position 2,800,824 of record JAODXP020000012.1, on the reverse strand, counting down.
CCAGATTGACAGGAAAAATGCTGACCATAGTCCTTTTTTTTTATTTTGTCAACTTGGTTCCTTTGTAGTAGACTGCTGACATTGCCAGTGTGACATAGAACCTCATAGAGCCAATCAGGAGAAAGTATCTCACTCAAGACCTGACCTCTGAGAGTCACCATGACAACATAACAATCAAGAGATGTGGATGAGTCAGCAGATTGTGGTCACCTCACTTAGGCGTGCTGAAACCTTCAGAAAACTAGTCTTCAAAGTCTGTCATGGCACATGAAAATAATTACCGTAACAAGATAGAAACTACCAATGCCCACTGACGGCTACAAAGACCAATACAGCTAGTGAATGCATACTGGGAGAAAAACCAACGAAGGGGGAAAGCCTGAGGTAACAGTATGTGCAGTTAAGACTGACAGAAAACACAAAGATGCCCCGTCTTTCTCTTTCTGCTTAAATCATGGCCTGGGGCCTATACCGCTCAGTGCTGTTACAAAGCACTGAGTTACCTATGCCCTAGTGAGTGAGACCTTTCAGTTGCAATGTGTCTCACTCACTCACACAATTCATGGAAGTGGATACGGTTTCACTTGGAAGAACCTCTCAGGGAAAAATAATGGACCAAACCCAAGTAAAGGAGGTGTCAGTGTTACTACAAACAAATGTGGATCTCCTGGGCGTCCTGTGTGGTGGCTGTGCCTCATTCATCACCCGGTCATCACTCACTACATTCCAGGGAGCTCTGTAGAAGCTCCTTTGGAAAAGACACTGGGTGACAGCTGAGCATCCTGGATTTAGTAAATGTTTAGTAGGTCCCCAAGGGCCCACAAGTTTCTAAGCATTTTTATAAACACAGTTAGTGAATGAAAACTAAGAGAACAACTATGACCTACGATGGGGGGGAAAAAAAGGGGGGGGGGGTGGTCCTTATGAAGGCACCAATTTGATAGGGCTTGAGAGCAAAGGCTGTGAAGGGGTTGGAACTGGGCTTTGAATCTAAAGGGTCTCAGAGATGAAGGTGTGGTAGCCTACATTGTTGAATTTCTTGCACACATCTGTAAGAGTTATCTAGCAGAGAAATCCACTGTTTGCTAGAAATGTGAAAATGTAGCCATTTCCTGATCTGCTACAAAATATTGTGAAAGTTGAAAGTGGAGATGAACACTTGATGTATATCTTAGAGGAGATTAGAATCACGTAAGCATTCAAAGCAAGAAATCTGCACATACAGCAGCTTTCTGCTCAACCCATTGCAACGGTTACTACACGTTACTTGACACGAAAGACCCAGAGGTGTGATAGAGAATGAAATAACTGCCATTCTGAGTAAACAAATAAAGTCAGGTAATGATACATTTAGCAAACTGGTAACACTCTATAACATGGGTCTGCAATAAATGGCATAGTAGCCGAAACATACTTACAGTTTACTGGTATTAATAAATAGATTATTTTTTATCTATTAGAGTGTTATAAATCATTTGAACCTTACTATACTGTATAACTGCAGTTGTGTGAAATTTGATGTTACATAATGTTCCTATACTTGTAAATAGTTTAAATAATTCCGATAAATGAAATGAAGGCTATTTATAAATACCACTAAGCTAGATAAGTATTACGTATGAATCAACAAATTACTTGGAAATGGCTATTTTTCCAATTGATTGAGACCATTATTATCGAGTGTTACCACAAGACCCTGTGATCAAGTTTTTCCTCCACACCATTGTCATAAACAATCCTCCAAGCTACGGAATAGACCCATCATCATGACTAAATACACAAAGACAAAGAGAAAAACAAAGCTGAGGTCTGGAGGTTGTATGAAGCAATACTGTCAGCGACAATATCAGGGTCAGCCACGGCTCCTGGCTAAAGTCATATAGTTTTTAGCCGTCTTGCATGTTCCATACTCTCTCATTCCGCCTCCTAAGTGCTCTAAATACATTGAATTTAGGGGTTGTTTTCTTGGTGTGTGTGTGTGTCTGTGTGTGTGTGCGTCAGAGAGAGTGAGAGAGTGTGTGTGTGTGTGTGTGTGAGAGAGAGAGAGAGAGAGAGAGAGAGAGAGAGAGAGAGAGAGAGAGAGAGAGAGAGAGAGAGAGAGTATGTGTGTGTGTGTGTGTGTGTGTGTTTGCTATAAAGATCTGTGAAACCATGAGAAAGATGGGGTGGTTGGTTGCAGTGTGTAAAGAGAGAGAGAGAGAGAGAGAGAGAGAGAGAGAGAGAGAGAGAGATTGCATATACACGTAGGTTTTTTCCTCTATTAGATGATGCCTTAGAGATTTTTTTTATGGGAGAATTGAGTTCTCATAAACATAAACGATTATAGCATTTCAGGTCTTTCATTCCTTTCAACGACCCTTTGGTAAAACAAAATATGCATAGTCTCATTTCAAATCCTTTACAGTAGTAAAAGTTGACCGAAAGGACCAGAAAAGCCCGATACAAATTGACCAATAGAAAGGCTTCAAAAGGGGAGGAGGCTAGAAAAAGCCACAGTATAAAAATAGGCAGCAACAATCATCTGTTACGAGAATAGACATCATCTGTTATGACAAAAAAGAATTGCACTGTTTTGTGGGGTAGCAAGTTGGTGCCTTCTATTTCTTCTTTCTTTATTTCTGTCTTTCTTTTTCTTTCTTTCTTTCTTTCTTTCTTTCTTTGTCTTCAATGCGCTTCTTGACCTTTACTCAGTAACCTCAGAACTTGTAACACGTTCAGTTCACATGTGTGTGCATGTGCATGAGTGATAGTGTGTATGTGTGTGTGTATGTGTGTATGTGTGTGTATGTGTGAGTGTATGTAGGCGCGTGTCAGCACGTCAATTCAGTGGGCAGTCTGTGTCAGTGTGTGTGGGTCTTTGATCCCCCGTCTCCCCCCTTCAGTACATGTCCCTGTAGATCTCTTGTAGTAGCGGGTGCAGCGAGGTCTCCGACTCGGTCTTCTTGATCTTCTGGACCAGCTGGGCGTTCTCAGTGACCAGCTGCCGCAGGTCGGCCATCTTCTGCAGCAGCTTGGGGAAGATGTAGTTGGAGTCTGGGTGGTTGGCCGAGAGGTGCTGGTTGAGAGCCTGCAAGATGTTGTCCTGCATCTCCTCCACCTGTTTGATGTTCATCAGCCCAGGTCGGTCTGGAGGACAAAACACAGAAAATTAGGCATGCGCCAATCCAGATTTTTTGATCCTGATACCGATTTCGATATCTGGGTTCTGTATATCGGTCCATACCCGATACCGATCCGATATGACCTTTAAAAAATAATGGAGAAAAAGAAAAGATGGAAAAAAGAGCACAAACCTCTGCCAAGGCAATGTGGTCATAGGCATAATATAATAAATATCCCAAAATGCTATCCAAATCTGTGCAGTACTTTTTTGAGTTATTTTTGTACACAGACATACACACAGAGAGACAGACAGACACACATCCTTGGCGGAGGTAATGATATGCAGTTAGTTAGTTGTATTGTGTTGTATTGTATTGCATTCTTTTTGGGTTTTATTTTAATATGACTCGGCTAGTATTGGTGAGTGGTGGTTCTTTTACAGGTGCTCAAGTCATGTAAGGCCCTGTCTATTTTTTGCCCTGTGTGTGTGTGTGTGTGTGTGTGTGTGTGTGTGTGTGTGTGTGTGTGTGTGTGTGTGTGTGTGTGTCGTGTGTGTGTGTGTACTTTTAGATAAACAGTGAAGGGTGTTTGCTCCTCTGTGTTTACTTCTAACCAACTGCAGGTTTCCCACACAACTCAACACTCCTCACTGAACAATTTATGTCAGTAGCATTGGGCACTCTGACACAAATAAAAATAAATAAATACATAAAATACATACAAAATATACACACACACACACACACACACACACACACACACACACACACACACACACATGGGCACTCGTCTACTTATGCCTTGTTTACGGTAACATTATGCTATGTTCTTTTTTTCTTTTTGTTTGTTTTTCCACCTTTTTTTCTGAAAAATTCACAAATGTACTCAAGTATTTCAAGGAACCATGGGAGCCCAATCCCAGGAAAGTCTCCTTATCTCTCCTTCTGCTTGTAATCAGTAATAAACAGGAACACAAACATCCAGCCATTCTTACTCACCTCCGCAGAGGATGATGGACGCCACGTACAACGCTAGGTCACTGTCATCCAGCTCCAGCGCGTTGAACTTGACGGCAAACTCAAACTTGGGCTCCATGATCTCGCTGAAGGGCCTCCGTAAACTCCGCAAGAATTCCCGTGTCACAAAGCCCCTGCCGTTGGCAACCAGCAGGCCATCCTTGTTCATGAGCGACGGCAGCATGGCAAAGATGGCCTCATGCACTCCGTACTTGAGAAGTGTCACCTAGTGGACCACAGGAAATCATCTCAATTACAGGAACTGAACATATGCTAGATCAAATTCACATTTGAGTGACTGAGTGGGGTAGAATTACATGACATGACGGCACAATAACAGAAAAGAATAAAGAACAGAATATGAAAGTGCTGTATTCTGAAGAGTGCACATAATCTCAAGAAAAAAGTTCACACACAGAATACTTTTTTAGAACGATTAATAGTCATGGGCTTCATCATCATCGATTAACAGTTACAAATTTTGGGTTGCTTTAATTTTTCCATCAATTGCCCAGCCATACTGGAAGCTTGATGAAGCTTCTGAACTTTAGCTTTCCTAGCCTACCATTACCCTAATTTAGAATTGATACTTAGTCACACCCAGTGGCATGCCATAGTGTGTGATATCTGATGGGAGTAGACTGAGAGTTGGTTAAACATAGCAAAGCATTTGACTGGGCAGTTGAAACCAAAGGGACCGAAACGCTGCCGAAATGTGTGTGAACATCTTTTTTTTCAGTTGAGAGTGTAATAATCCTTCATGGTATTAGCATTGATGGGAACTGAACAGAATTCCTACCTGATCGTTGAGGTAGAGATCCACAAACCCCGGGATGCTTTTGGCAAACTCCGTTAGTTCCCGCACCGTCTCTACGGTGGTACACTGGCAACGGTAGAACACGTGGACTCCAATCTCCTTGTGTGGGGGAGCCCCGTTCACCAGTTGGTTCCACACCAAGCCATTCTCTGCCTGATACAGCGAGTCCATGTCATGGATCACAAATGGCTGTGAAGGAAAAGCAGAAGTTATCATTATTTATCCAAATATTAGGGGTCATTAGTCGTATTCATTTTCAATGCTGTAAAAACACTATCAACTTGGTGAAGTAATTCTCTTTGAAGCCAGTGCTTTTTCACGCATGGAAATGTTTTCAAAAACTGATGTTTTATAGTCACTCATTAATTAAATGCAAAAGTTAATGACATAGTGCTGTGTTAAAGGAGGATGTAGCCAGATCTAGAGGTTGGACCATCATCTAGTCGTTGTTTTTTTCATTTTATGGCTACACTAGGTGCGTTATGGAACCACTAAGTCAAGTCAAAATTACATTGAAAAGACTGATATGCTTTTTTTTTTTTTGCTGTGCTGTCGCATCTGGTGTAGCCTGTTCCATTGATTACAGTAGAAGCATCCAGTGTAGCTTCCCTGTCATAGTTTCATGTATGCATAGGTTCTAAAAGCTAAAACAGTGCAGAGTTGAGAAACTCCTACCAAAAGTCATGACCAAGATGGAGCAACATAATCTGTTTCTATGGGAGCAAACGTAAATAATTCTGCATAAGTGCATTACATCACACTATAAGTGCATTACATCACATTATGAATTTTTACACCATCTTTACTAATCTATAGGCCTACTCTAAACAAACAGTAGGAGAGCTCAACTTTGGTTTGCATAAATTGCACATTGCAAAAATTGAACACAGAACTTAATGTAATGAAAGTTTGGACCTCTTGCTCTGCTTGTATCCTCTCTGCAACTATTTGAAAGGTGACATAGAATGGATTAATTGAGCATTGTACCTTGTCCTCTGATGTTTAAATACAATATATTCAATTGTATTTTGTCAAAAAGAAGATCAAGTGGTATTTTACAAGTCTAGTTAACACCTCATATTTAAGATATGTATTGAGATGGGTTTTTTTTTTGCCTAAACAATGCCCCACTCTGGCCACCTTAATTGAACTGCAATGGCTTTGTGCTATTTGACATCATTTGTAGTCTTTGCTCTAATTCCCCCATGATTTAATGGCTATTTTCTAAATGTAGGATTTCCATATGAAAGAGGGCAGAACCAAGTCTCATGTTCATGATAGCTCCTTGACCATGCTCAACCTCTCTTAATTCATCAAAGCCAATGTAAAAGCGGTTTTCCATTCTATGTCTCCTTTGAAATAAAGTTAGTCTGTAAAAAATTACATTGGGTTTGGGATGAGCTAGTCTGGCTTTTCATATAATAATAATAATAATAATAATAATAATAATAATAATAATAGATTACATTTCTATAGCGCTTTTCTACCCTTAGGTACTCAAAGCGCTCACAGTGGAAGGGGGACCTCACTAACCACCACCATCATATGACTTACTGAAGTGGAGCTGGTCTTGCCAGTTAGGATGCTGCGGGCCTTCTTCTTGGTCATGTTGAGGTTCTTCAAGTAGGCGTTGTTGACGCGCTTGGCTAGGGTCTTGAGGTCCGAGGCTGCAGAGTTTTGACTGCCCGATTCTCCAGCCAGAAGTCCTGCCACAAGTTTCCTCTTCTCTGCTTCTGGCATTCGGCCATACCGAATCGCTGAGGGAGAGAGAGAGAGAGAGACAGAAAGAGAGAGAGAGAGAGAGAGGGTAAGCATGAGATGCGTGAGCTTCACCATCTGTTGATCTGCACACCGGTCTAACATTCATCACAGTGGTCTCACACGCGCACACACACAGGACAGAAAGAAAGTTTCCTGTATGGTCAACCAGAGAGATATAAATTTCACTTAATCTAAACAAATGTGCTTTGGTCTTTTAACTTTATGTCTTATATCTGTTGTTTTGCCGCTCCTCTCCTGCGCTGTACCTCTTTTGCCCTCTAGCCTTTCCCCCATTTTACTTTTCTAGCTATCCCTTCTTTTTCCTCTCTTCCCTCATCTCACAAACACACACCCTCTGATCTTCCTCTTGCCTTCTTCAAGCAGAGTAATTTCCCCACCATCCTTTCCCACTCTCACTCGTTTGCTTCATCCATCCATCCATCCATCCATCCCTCCATCCATCACTTTTTCATTTTTCTGTGGTGAATTATTTTTGCTCTTTCAATGTTTTGTTGCTCTCTCTCTTCCTCTTCATCACTGCCACCGTTTCCACTCCATCTTCCTTTCTGATCTTGTTACACATTCTAATCTTTTCTCTCTTTATCTCTCTCTATATCTCTATCTCTCTCATCCTCCTCTATGTCTCTCACCATCATGGGACATGCCCAGCATCAGGCACTTCTGGAAGCGGCAATACTGGCACTTATTTCGGCTCTTCTTCTGGATTTTGCAGCTTCTGTCACAGCGCTCGTATTCCAGCTTCATTCGGATGGTCCGCCGGAAAAAGCCCTGCAAATAGACCACAACAGGTGGAGGGGGGAGACGGAAGAACACACAGAATAAAAGGAACATCAGT
>JAODXP020000012.1:2603650-2793172 GCA_027497455.2 Sardinella longiceps | reverse complement strand
TACAACTGCAGTTAATGATGATTCAAATGGTCCTCACCTTACAGCCTTCACAGGCATGCACCCCATAGTGGAAGCCTGAGGCCCTGTCACCACAGATACGGCACTCCACATTGATCCCGTTAGGGTCGTCCTTACCCAACATCAGCTGGTCAGACAGCGATGGAGGAGACGTCTGAGATAGGTCTGCCAAAAATACAACACATAGGAGTTTATCTTCATGCTTTACTAAGGATAGATACTGTGCTGAGATGTTGCAGCATGTACCGTATTCATGGAAGTGAATATGTTGGTGTCAGTGTATTTTCTTTGTTAAAAAGTAGTAGTAATTGGCATGATAACCATAAACATAACATAACTTTGCAGTGGTAAATGATTTATGGTACAATATATTCAAAAAATAGATTCAGCATTGAAGTGAAATTATACAGCACAATTTCCATGTTTACTGCTAATGCAAGGGATAAAAATACTGTTTTATTTGTTTAATCTTTACCTTCTTAAATGACACTGTTTAGTATCTAGGAGAGCTTAGTGGTATTAAAAAGTACAGTGATAAAAGTATGATCACAATGATGGATATGAGGAATATGAGTACATAATTGGTCATAGGACTTGGTACAATAAAAAAGTGAGACAGTAACAGAACAGTGTTCCCACAAACAGAAGATAGTGAAATACGGTGAAGTCTTGGGAAAGTACCGATTCTTCCTACAGTATGAGTCTAGACAGAACCACCAGTTTCTGCAATGACCAATCTGCAAACACCATAAAACACAGCCATGAACACACAGTATATTAAACTGTGATAACTCCACAGCAAACACACCCCATACATCCACTTTAATAATATCCAGGAGTCATCTGTCAAAAACAGTGGACTCCGGAGTTTGCATCTGTCATGACTAAGTCAGGTTCAAAGAGTTCAGAGCTTCCAAAGAACAATGCTGAGCTGGCAATGCCAATAGGATATCCCTAATACTAAGCTGTGGTATCCTATTGCCGACAATGTTTTTCAGGAAATATAGCTGTTACGTAAGATCAATTCATCATGGGACAGGATCAAACACTTCCAAGTCTCCGGCCGATGATCGACAATGAGATTACAAGGACTTAAAAAACGATCATTATCACATCATCGGTAAACTAAAGACACTTGCACTGTCCCACCCAAACATTTGTACAGTACTGTGTACCCCAGTGGAATTATGACAGCCGTAAAATTAGAAAGACTCGTAAAAAAAGCAGCGGTGGAGCCGTGAGGATTTACAGGCTGAGTGGGAGTGTTTGGCAGTTAGAAGTCATAAAATAGATCCTGCCTGTTACTGCCGAGACCAGGACGAAAACCTCCGTGCCAAAGAGAGTCTCCCCATGGATCTGGAGGCATGCAGAGAATGTGTGTGTGAGTAAGGGGGGAGGGCGGGGGGTGGAGGAGGTTCATGTGAATGTGTATGCATGTGAGTTTCTGCATGTGAGTACGCTATGTGTTCATATGTGAATGCATGTTGCATTGGTCATATGCATGCAAGAAAATGTAAGTCCGAAATAGACAATTTGTAATGATCATGCGATCAAAATGTAAACAATACTGTCTGCAAGTACAGCTTTAAAAGCTATCCTGAGCATCATCACCTTAAGGCATGGGAAAGCCTCTCTAATGTTCCCTCCTGGACCACAGCCTTAGACACACACACACACACACACACACACACACACACACACACACACACACACACACACACACACACACACACACACACACACACACACATACACACAATGCCTGGAGCAGAGGTTTTATATCCCACGCTGAGGCGTCAGGGCGACGACAGGAGCAGGACTGACCCGTCACATGAGCCAGGGGTCAGCTTGGGATCAGTCTCCCAGGGAGGCCCTCCACTGGCCAGCTTAGTGACTACCTGAACCACCCAGCCCAACTCCACTCCTCTCCACCCCTAAATTAACCCACCACTTCACCCCCACGCCCTCGCCACACCAACACGAACACGAACATGAAACGGGTGCCAAAAATAACCCCCTGTGCCCTCTCACTGGCACGCACACATGCCCACCCGTGTCGTGTGAGCTTCACTAGGCCCTCCAGATGCACATGGCACGCGTGCAGAGCGACAGCGGTGTGTCTACTGCTCACTATCGTCAGTTTTTACTTTCAGTTTTCACGACAGAAAAAGTTGATTTGAGGTCACTCTTTCCGCCACAACCACATCTGGCACACACACACACACACACAAACACACACACACACACACACACACACACACACACACACACACACACACACACACACACACACACACACACACACACACACACACACACACACACACAAACTTGGGTGAAAGTCCCAACATGTTCCTTCCTCTTCGAGACAGACCCTGCAGATTGATGGATGACGGCCCCAGGGCCCAGGAAAACCCTCTCACATCCCCCAGTGTTCCTCTACCCCGACCTGGTGTGTTCCCCCGCCGTCATCCCCTAGCTGGCCCTTCTGACACCCACCTACAGACCCACCCACAGACAGTGTTTGTGGGAAAGCTGATCCTCTCCTCTGGTGAACCCAGTGTGTTAGCTCAGTGTCTTGGCACCGCTGGGCTGCTGATGAGGTGTGGGGGGAGGGGATGGGGGTTGGGGGGGCTTTTTCACAGGACAGCCAAAACAAACATCAACAGCCACCGCTCTGTGCCGGAACATTCCGGCTAGCGATCAAGCTTCGGAGGAGTACTAACCTGAAGTGTGTGTGTGTGTGTGTGTGTGTGTGTGTGTGTGTGTGTGTGTGTGTGTGTGTGTGTGTGTGTGTGTGTATGTGTATGCGTGTGTGCATGTGTGTGTGTGTGAGAGAGAGAGAGAGAGAGACGAAGGGGGTTGGGGTGGGGGTGGGCTCTCAGCAGGAGGATGGATGCCATAGTATTATATGCACGTTTACTCTAACACTTTCCCACATCTATTTCCATGGATGCCACATGGAAACTCTCCTCTGGTTTTGAACAGGATCAATGCTCTGGGTGTTGGCAGCTCCGAATCATTGAAAACCAAGGAGAAAAAACAAACCAGCACAGACAGGAACAAATTAAATCACTTAGCATAACAACTCTCTGAGGACTTCAACTGATCTTTTCACGGCCGCTGTAAAGAAGGAGCTCGAAAAAATTAAGAGAATTGCCAGGCCGTATGCGTCGTATTTCCAAATAAACTGAATCGGAAGGCTTTCAATGGGATCTCTGTGACCAGTTCAAAGGGCGTTTGTCGTTTACGCAAAGGAGGCCATTGGCTTTGGTAACATTTGTACAAGCTGCACCGACTATAAACAGGAAGTCACAATGGTGCATTTAGGACATGTAACATGATGCTCTTTACACTGACCTTTGGAACAAAAGAAAAAAAGAAGGTAGCATTCGTTTGAAAGAAAACTATTTTTTACCTCCTACAAACTGCTGCTCTCGTAAATAACACTCTACATCAGGGGTGGCCAATTTCAGCCCCTTTGGTCTCTTACTGTACATGCAGCCTGTCATGACGTGAAGAAATGAAAAGTGATGTGGTCTTTTATTACATTTATCTAATATTACAGAGTACAGCATATCAATCTCACATCATAGTGATATGACATGATTTGTCAACGGTAACATTAAACAGTGTAGCATCAAACATCCTGCAGCTTTTCTGATCTAAAACGCAGCCGCCTTTTCACTTGAAACTGGTTAAAACTAGTGCTCTTAGTTTTACATTGGCCCTTGGCAGCCTTGATTTTTTCAGTATATGGCCCATAACCAGAAATGCTTGACAACCCCTGCTCTACATACAGTATTGCCCTCTGTGTCTATTCATGCCTAAACCCGCAAAGTGCCTTTTTTATTCATCTGAGATCTTGGGCTTGTTTGAAATGGCTGGCCAGCGATTTAACAACATCAACAAGAACAGCCCACAGATTCCTATGACGGTCTGTTCGACCTCTCGTTTAGTTCAGCCCTGAAGTTGGATCAGCCGTGTCTGTTCACGTCTAATCTGTCTTTTTTCCACAAAGTTTTAGTACCATATGGTTAGCCTTCAGTGACGTCTAAATTCGTCAGCATTTCAAGTGCAGGATGTTTTGCAATGTCATTCATCCAGACTAGTCATTCATCCCGACGTCATTTAAAACAATACACTACTCAACTACAATAAATCACACATGCAATGATGACTTCCTGAGTTTGATGCAAAGGCCTGTAGAAAATAAGCATATTAACTAACTCAGAACAGTGCTGAGTGCAGTTAAACACGTTATTAACGACGTTAACACAAACCCATTTTAACAATGTCATTTTTTAAAAGCGAAATTAACGTTCTTTTAGGCTTGACAAACTGTGTAGTTTTTTTAGTTCAGTTGCAACAATCAGTAACGTTATAAAAGCTACACCACCACATCAGATCTAGCTACACCAGAAACAAAACAATAGGCACACCGTCTGGGCTTGGAAGCCAGCCAATAATTACGTTTTGAGTGAATGGCGAGTGGAATACACTGATGATTCTGAATGGAAAGTTCACTTTAAAAAAGTTACCAAATGTAGTTTATAATTTTACTTTGCATCACCCTGCCAATGTTGTTTTTCAATGAAAGAAAACATTTGCATAAAGCAAGCCTATCCATTTTTCTGTGTTGATAAGAGCATTAAAATGAGAAAAAAGAATGTAACAAAAAGACCTCTTAAATAGATAAAAATGTGATGAATTATGAGCTACCTATGGCATTAAACATTAATAGTAGGCTAGTGCATAGGCTTTGTAAAAAAAAATCCATACCACCAAATATCATGGAATACTGACCAAAATAGAGCAACATAGGCCTAATATGTTTTTCAATGGGAGCAAACGTGAATACTTCTGGTCTGCTAACCCCCCCCACCCCCCACCCACCCCCATCCTGAGTTAAAAATGCTTTGGGTACCCCCACTGGAGATTCTCCACACAGAACTCCTTTAAAGTCAGACTGCCCTACACATTGGAAAATGTCGCTATCGTGTATCGCGTTTCCTGTAAGACACGTAACTACTAACCCACTGCTATATGAGGCATTCTGGGTGCACAGAGAGGTGACAACAAACCCACTAGTTCGCCCTTCTCAGAGTAAGGGTACCACCAAAACACACTGAATGTCTATCACAGAAAAAATCCCTGTGTTTTTTTTTGTAAGCCATCTACTGAAAAAGAGCTAAACTGTCCACTAGATTAAGTCCCAAAATTCAGTTGCTTCCCTGCTAGCCTACAGAGGGGACAAGGAGCAGTCATCTTGACAGTCCCAGTGTGGGTGAAAGGTTAAGGAGAAGGTTCTTATTTCAGTCAGCTGGCACAGACTCCCTGAAGCAGAAGTGTGCTGACGCTCAAGCTGTCTGAAGCATAACGTGACACGACTAACAGTAACCGCTGGCCCATATTAAAACACTGTCAATAATACCAGGCAACCAAGCGTGTACCCATGCAGGCCGAGGGTCACAGTACTATCGTCACTATCAGGTCCTTGATATGCTTATTTGTACTGTGGGATAGGGATGAATGGTAGGTGAATTCCTATGTCTGACGCCAAAAGAATCGTTCAAAGGCATTATTTATAATGATAATCCGTATTCAAATCTTTTGACAGCCCAGCCCACGCCTGCCCCTTGTGCCAAATAACTTTCAGTTGTGTTTAAAGAGGGATCTGGGTGCAATGATGTGTTACGAAGAGAGGGTAGAGAGTAGGTTATGGGTTAAGGCCTGTGGCAGTGTCTGTGAATGAGAGTAGGCCAAGAGTTATGGTTGTGTTTGTACACAGCGCTAATAAATGGCCAAGAGTTGAGGAGGAGATTATGGTTTATATATTGGGCTCAACCCAATGATGTGTGGCAAGGATGGAAGAGCCTTCTGTAGGTCAACTAGGACAAAGGTGCTAATACCATGGCACAGTGTACTGTGCTAATACCATGGCACCCGGTGTACTTTGCCATCTCAATGACACAGTAGGCATTAATCGCTTTGGATGAAAGTATCTATTGAATAAATAAATGCCATACAGAGGTCTCAATGAGTTGAAGGCATGTGTTCCTGTCGCTTGTTCCTTCTTGCCCATGCACTTAACACAGGTGATATCACTAATCAATTAGCAGACCTGTCAACCTTCACTACCATTGGGCTTTTACTTTCTGGAGTCATGCATATCCACCTGTGACAGTGTCCACATTAATTATTACCTCCGCCAAGGAGGCTATGTTTTCGCTGGTGTGTCTGTCTGTCTGTGTACAACATAACTCGAAAATTACTGCACGGATTTGGATGACATTTTCGGACAACGTTTGTATTAGGATTAGGATTCGATTTTGGTGGCGATCGGTGATCCAGAACACTATCTGTGACCACGTTGTCTTGGCGGAGGTCAAGCACTCTCTGAACGCTTTTCTAGTTTATATAGTAACCTTGTGTAGTAGGGTTAGTTAATTGGCTCTGTAAAAGTGGCACCTGTGACATGGGCCAGATCTAATTAGCACGCAACTTCCTGGCACTAAAAGGCACTCCATGTTGTCGTTGGTGTAGAGAGGGGGAAGTATAGTCATTCAGCACACTGGAATGGAATGGTATGTTTTATGTTGCTTATATACTCCTTGCACAGTCACAAAATAACCATGCTTCAGACTGTTACACTATCTATGAGTATGCATATGAGTGTGTGTATGTACTACATATATGTGTCTGTATATATGTACATGTATGTATGCATGTATGTAAGTGACTCACTGACATTGTTAGATTCATTTGGGGTCAGCAATTTGGGGTCAGGAAACAAAAGGGTTACACTTTATTTGAAGGTACCGTCATAAGACTGACATGATACTGTCATTAACATGACGTTGTCATGAATCTGTCATAAACTTTATACACCTGTCATGACTTCTGTCATTAAGTTTTACCCGGTTTTTGTCATGGTTAGGGTTAGGGTTAGTATGTCAGAAGTCATGACAGGTTTATAAAGTTTATGACAGATTCTTGACAACGTCATATCATAGTTAATGACAGTGTCATGTCAGTCTTATGACGGTAGCTTCAAATAAAGTGTTACCAAAAAAAGTCTTCCCACAAAGGAACTGAGCTGGTACTTTGAGTTGGTATTTAGTTTGGTCTCACCTGTACCACTGCTGGAGGGAGCAGGGCTGCCCGTGCTGTGACTGGCACAGGTGCCAGAGCTGCCTTTTTCCTGCGGTTCTTCCTCACTCGCGTGTCCATTCTGTGTCCCCCTGTCCCTGTCTGGCGAGGCCCCCGACCAACTGTTCTCCTCGCCGGGGCTGTCTTGCTCCATCTTCTCCTCGGGCCCTGTCTCCTCATCGGGCTGCCCCGGGGAAGACTGTCTGCTGTCAGGGGAAGAGAGCTTTCTTTTGGGCCTCTCCCTACCACCACCGCCCTTGCCCCACAGCTTGGGGCCTTCGTTTGGATTCATCGTCAACACTGACGTCCAGGACTCTTCCATGGCTCTGAAGCGGACGCTGTTGCTACGTGGTCCCCGGCTCCCCCGTCATACCAACGCCATCACCGCTCCTGATAGACACAACAGGGGACAATCAGTGAGTCAGTCAGAAATGCTTTCAAGTGTTCAAGTGCCCTTTCGGTTTGCTTCTCATCCTTCTTTGAAAAGTACCCATGTTTCTCAAATCTTTACAAAAAGTTTCAGACTTTCTCAGAGTTATCATTGAAAAGGGCTTAGACAACTCTCTGAGAAAAAAAAACAAAGTTGTGCAGCTACAGACATCTGATCTCCCCCTCTTTCTTTCTCTCTCTCTCTCTCTCTCTCTCTCTCTCTCTCTCTCTCTCTCTCTTCTCAGTAGCCTGCAGCTGTGCAAGCTTCATTCCACATGACGCTCCCCAGCAAGGGGCCACGAATTGAGACTCTCAAGTTATTGTCACACGTGGGGCCATTCAGAGAGATGGGTGAGACTAGGGAGGCTTATGGAGGGGAGGGGAGGGGGGAAGGGTGGATCCAGGAGGTCTTGCAGCAGAGAGGAAGATGGAAGTGGAAGGAAGAGAGAGAGAGAGAGGGGGGTGTTCTGGGGAAGGGAAGGTGGGCTACCAGTAGGGGGTCTGAGAGAGGAGCAGGGAAAGATTAGGCCCCTGAGGTCTCCAGCACGTGTGTACACACAAGAGTATTTTGGTTTGGGCCTGAAAGAAAGCAAAAAAAAAAAAAAAAAATCAAGAATTCCAGATGACAAGAAACATCATAAGGAGGAAACAGCTTGAGGGTAAAAGTAGAAGAAGGCAAAAGAAAAATGAAGATGCAATTTAACAGAAAAGTGTTGATAACAACAAAAACATGCAGAAGAATAAGGAGAAGGAGAAGTAGTAGAACATTTAGAAGAGGAGAAAGAAAATGAAGAATGGGGACAGTGAAAGGCAAGATGAAAGGAAGGAGTGAAGAAAGAGAAGAAAAATAGAGGAAAAGTCAGACGAAGAGGGGGCAAACTGTCCAGCGCCGAGAGGCACCTGTTTCTCAGGGCTGAGATGTGGCGTGTCTGGTTTTGTCTGAGCACATCCCACAGTCGGATCAGCTATCAGATGTGACCTTTCCCACACAGGGCTGGTTCCTGCCTTGCTGCAGCACTCATAGCCACAGCACACACACACACACACACACACACACACACACACACACACATACACACACACACACACACACACACACACACACACACACACACACACACACATACACACACACACACACACACACACACACACACACACACACACACCGAGGCTGTGCTCTTTCCCTTACAGACTCCGTGGGAGGAGCAGAGGAGCTGTGGTTGGAGATGATTTGGAGGGGCAGGCATGCAGGGAGGGGAGGCTTCGGAAAACAAAGCCCAAACTTGTGAGCGAGTGATGGGGAAGAGGGTTCGTGCGAGCAGGGGGGCTGGGACTAGAATCTGGGGGCGAGGGCAATGGGCTCAAGTTTGTTCCCTAAATGCTGAGGGAACTTAAACAGCACTACAGCACAAGGAAAATGCTGGGAAGAGAGATTTGTCCCAATGTTTGGGGGAGAGAGAGCAATTCTATATACTGTATTTTACATATTACTGACCACTTTTTAAATGCGGACTTACCACTGTGGACTACCACTACTTTTTACACATACTTTAAAAAAGCCTTGCATAAAAGCAGCTGTCGAAAACACGAACTTTTAACCTTGTGTCTTGTGTCTTCCCACAAGGCGATGCTTTCATTCACTTTTTATTTGCTTTATCAGAGTCCTGCTCGGCTGAGTGGCTGTTGAAGGTTATTTTGTGTGTTTTTCATTTACTTTCTGTGCTGACGTTCAACCACCACAACAACACTTGTGGCAAAGTCAGGAGTTTAGTTCCTAAGGGAGTAGTACAGGCTAAATGACTAAATGTCATCTGAATTACCCTTGTGATTCACTGATTCTTGTGATTCACACCTCACGCATCCCTGATCCTGCCAGTATTTTCCTCAATCACTTAGCTTGATGAAAACAGGAAAGGCTGGCATTCAGCCAGATAGTGTAGTTGCTTAGCAAGCAGCAGTAACATTCTACAAATCTCTTATCATTTTAGCTTATTTTGCAACAGTTTCCTTTTTTGACCCCTACCAGGATGTTCTACAGCCTTTTGAGTGGGATCCTCTTGTTTGATGGGTTCCAAAGGTGCAAAGCTATCAGCAAAGATACTGTATGTGTGCAAAACCCATTGTGATTAAAAAAAAGGTAGCAAGCTAAACATACACTCAGTAATTACGAGATGACAGAGAGGCACTCAGGGAAAATAAGTTGTAAAGAATATGAAACTTATATTTATATGCGTGTACTAGTCAGGCTTCGAAAAAATACAAATAAAGAAAACAAAAGCAAGCACTGGTTTTCTCCTGTGTAAACACCTCTCTGTGTTGAATTACTATTTTGCTACGGGTTTGTGGTAAGTATGGGCAACAATGTCTGACAGCAGGCCACTTTCACTGGGTGGCTATAAGAGACATCTCAGACTCGTAAGCTCCTGAGGCTGTGTTGAAATCTAGCGGCTTCCTGGGGAGCAGCAGGGATTCCTGGAAGCCTTGTCCGAGGGAGGGCAGAGACGGGGAGCCAGACGGCTCACTCTACCCGTGGAATGCTGTGTGGAGTTTGAACTGCACACCTTCCTCAAGTTCCAATTTTCACATGAGAGGGAGGCAGCTTTCTCACAACTATTAGAGGCTTGTGTCGAAACACTCTTGGGAAACGTTATTACGGTACTGTAGATGCCTACGTGTTTCCTTTCACTGTGCCTGCTTTGTTTCATATTGATGGCTCAAGTTGTGTAGTTTGAGAAACGAGTTCCTCAGAAATGGACCATCACAAAGTGTGATGCGGTTGATGTGAGATGAGACAAGGCTATGACTTCAACGATGATGTCACAAGCTCTGAGTCCTAGTAGCGTTACTACGCTACTACATATCCTGTAGATGGTCATCTCTATGGAAAAAAACAACACTAAATCTTCCCTAATCTGCAGCTTTAGAGTGATTAGTAGAGGAGAGAACCAAAGAATGCATTCATGTTCCCCCCCCTGTTAAATAAGAGCAGATTATATCGGCGAATGGGAGCAGCCAGTCAGTAATGGGTAATCGACAGCGAGGCATCCACACAGACTGCACAGAGACGGGAAGTGGTGGAAACAAGCGCACAGGAAAGAAGGTCTTTCCAGGTCAGAGGGTGCTGAGGTGCTGAGCCTTTAGTGTGTCTGAATATCACCACCACCACCACCACTCCCCTCCCCTCACGTGTACACACACACAGAGACACGCACACACACACACACACACACACACATCATATGTTGCCGCTGGGTGAAATCCTCATCTCAAAATTAAAAATTTCCATAAATGTATTCTTCATCTAAGTTCTGCACATTATCAACAGCCAAGTTACATATGGTTACGTAGATGTGTTTATTTTACTGATAACACACGTACAGTACGGTGATATGAAAAGTAACTGAAGTATGGCTGCCTGCTGTATTAAACACAATGCAATACAAAGTCAACTGCAAGAGCGTTGAGTGCAAGGGTGTCAGGGTGTCAGTTTCTGATTTCCAGAATCAGTTGTGGTAGGTAATGTTTTTCTTGTGGCCGTCTGAATAACTGAAATACACACAAACCATTTCACACCCCTTGAGTAAAACATTGTTGGCTGAGTCATGAGAACTACTGTACAGTAGGTTTAGTTGGAAACCAATATAACAGAGAAATCAGCGGATTGGTTCCTAAACGGACATTATTTATCATGAAACTAAGACAGGCCAGGCAACACTGTAAAGGCACAATATATCATAAATGTGTGTCACTCAGAAGAATTAAGTGAGTTTATAGCCAATGTGGATTTTTATGTCTTTTTATATAGTTTACATTTATATACTGTAGTTCACACTTGAAGAAACAGTATGTCGTCTCACTGTATGCAATTTATATGGTGGAAATGACAATAAAATCCACTTGACTAGACAATGCGCATTGCGATAAAAGGAAGACATGAAAAGGTAGGCTAATCCATACCATAATCCAATCCAACCATAACTTTCAAGCAGAGAAACTTCCACTTCAAGCAATACGAAACTTCAAACAAATCCATCCTCACAAGCTCAGAAACGTCTAAACGGAAACTGGAAAAGAGCATGGGCTACTTTAAACATGCAGGCTGGTCCTCTGTGAAGAACCTGTTACTGTAGCTAAACTAAACTTGTGGTCCCATTCAGTAACATTCAAAGATAAGTCAATGCAGCTTGACTGGCAGGCAAAGCCTTGATTACTCAGAAAACATATATGCTGGTAAAAAGGTACAACTGTTCAAACCTGTGTTACTGTAACATGCTTTAGATAAATCACCTGCTCTATGACAGATGCTAAATGTGAATGCGTAGTCAAAGTGCTTTAGATGATGATAAACGCATCATAAAATCTTTCCCTGACATCAATGCAGTAGTAGCCCCTAGGGATTCCAGAAAAGATCTGATCGGCGGACCTGAATGCTTTTAGGACTACCTAATAGAGGTAATTATAACGGCAACAATAAAAGAAAGAACTGCTATTATCAGTAGTTAAAATGATCTCCCATGAATGCATTCAGCTATATAAACCATGCTAACATTCACACACACACACACACACACACACACACACACACACACACACACACACACACACACACACACACACACCTTACACACACTTACCTTACACACGTTAAGCAGTGGTGTGTGCTGTATGTGGAACATGAACTTTGAGTATGCAAAAATCATCACCACAGCTCAGCCTCTGTGGCGTGGGCTGCTGCTGCAGCAGCTGCGTGTCGGAAAGAAGGGACCCTGGTCATGGAATGATTCATCTTCATTAGAAGGGATAGGGCAGCTTTTAGGTGCAGACACACCTTCACTGACCACAAAGGCTAAAAATGAGGCGAAAAGTTACCTGTAAAAAAGATGGACCGTTGCACACTCAGCTCCAAGTGAAATAAAGTTTTATAACAATGCTTCAACACTAGGCAAAGGCCTGGGTAAGGACCTAGTGAGAAAATGTTGTTATTAAACTTTTTTCACTTAGAGCTGAGTGTGTGACGTTACCTCTTTTTTTACCAGCTATATGACCAGTCCTATTCCAACACCTGCACCCCTTCAACACAGTATGCGTTACTCCTGTTCTACTAAAAATGGATTGTAACCACCGACTGCAGAACGGCAGCACTGTTTGAACTTGTGCTGAGGTCTAAACTCAACAGAACGCTAACATCCCGAAGTTATCAATCAATTAATCCATATAAAATAACAGGCCAAGCTGGTTGGTAAACAAAATAACTAATCATGAGGCCATGATGCGTGGATCTGCCCAAGGTTTCTTACTAAAAAAGAATTATTAGTAAAGCCAAGGGAGTTTTTCCTTGCCCCTGATACTCATGGATGCTTCCAGTACTGTCTGTAAAGCACAGTGAGACAATGCACTGTATTTGAGCACTCTACAAATAAAATTGAATTGAATTGAATTGATTTGAATTAATAATTTAATAATCTGCGCCATTAACTATCAAGTGTCCCTTTTCCATATCCTCAAAACCTGTCCCCTACTGCAACGCACTGAGAGCAAGCTATGCAGAGGCATATAGAATCTGACTGGATTACCAATGAGAGACCGGTCAGAAATCAGCTCCAAGTCTGACGACCCCTTCTCAACTACCCCCATCCTCCCATTACCACACATAGCACCCTGACAGCCAGCTCTCCTAGGCAACTGGATCACCAGCTCCATTGGTTAGGCTAACTCTAGACGTCCAATCCAGGAGGACCTCAATGTCTGCAAAGAGGCTATACCTCGAAAGACCGTTATGGACTAAGCGAATAAGTTAATTATTTAATTGGATAGATTAGCTCCACATTCCCACAAGTCTCACTTGTGGCTTTTGAGAACCTTGTTTCCACTGGTAAAAACAATGACCAAGACAAGCTTCATCTGGGCTTGTTATTACACTTTCATAACAGACCATAATTATGTGGCTTTATTGGCCAGAACTACCGTGAATTGCAATGACAAAAAACTGCTTTTGAACATAACTCCTGTAATTCCATAACTGTTTGTAAACCTTTACCCAAAAAACACCCAAAAAAGTGAAGGGGCCAACAGCAGGATAAAAAAAAAAAAAAAAAAAAAAAAAGTTTTGCAGCCACATGCCGTGAAAGAACAAGCCGGGGGGTAGGGAAGAGGGAAGGGAAGCAGCAACTCTCTCTGCCAGTATGGTGTGAACCTCCGTTCGCGAGTGCACCAGACACAAGGAAGGAAGCAACAACAGCCCCAACCTCTTCACAGACAGACCGTTTGCACCTTGAGCCAGACAATGAGAGACACAGAAACTAAGCAAAAGGCAAATATAGCCCAGAGAGGAAGACGCTGAGAGTTGAGAGGCACAGACCGTGTCTGGTTCTGCATCTAGGGACCGTTACTCTAAATGAATGTGGTTAGTGTCATGCGTAAGGAGCAAAGGGTGCAAAAAGCAAAAGCTTTAAGAGAAACCAAATGAGTTGCATCAAAGCACTGAAAATGCTATTTATGTGTTACGTTCACCACCACAATACATAACTTCATGTCACCAATAGGTATTGGATTTAATACATGTAAAGGAATATTGATTGATACTAATATGTTTCTTATTATTCCATAAGGGGTCAAAATGAACTTTTTGAAATGCGTATATCTACCAGCCATAAGCTGAAAACATGTTCATCATGGAAACATGAAACCATTGTTTTTTGTCTGAAATCTACCGGCCAAATTCAAAATTTGCCAGCCTTTGGCTGGTGCCTGATATTGATCCCTATTAATAATGTTTACTTCAATAATTTGGTAGGCACGTAATGTACAGAATCTGTGTCACCTTGATGCTGGGAAATTCTGAGGCAAGTCCAGTTGAGTGACATGCAGAAGCCTGGGAGTACTGTGTTGAAAATACTCATGGCTGAAATCTGAATAGCAGGGGTGCATCAAAGAGGCCCTGGTAATCCCTACTCCTATGAAGGGAGTGCTTGCTTTGATGACGCAGCAGCCCCAAGACCTTTGTGGCATTTTGGTGACTGTGAAAGCCACTTATGTACTTTCGAATGACGAGCTGGGCTATTTCACAATTCAACATCCAGCTGAGTTTAACAAAAAGAAGAAGAAGAAAAAAAACGCTGAACTACCTCCTATATGTTGTTTTCATTCTGTCCTTTCAGTAAGGTAAAGGCTCAGTCTTTAAAATTCTCAGAAAGGAGAAGGAAAAATGCTGTTATGCATCTTATAGTTTCAACACTCAAAGATGCCCTAAAGATGACAGCATTATCACACATGATGGGGTGAATGTCACAGTGTTGCACAGTCAGTCAGGTTGTATTACACCTTTGCTTTATCTCTGATGCTCCAACGAGATGTAGCCTGGGCTGCTTTGGTGGTCTTGCTTTGAACACCATGACAACGTGATTACAGTGCCATGTGGTAGCCTTGCACAAAAGTCCACATCTCTGTCTAAGTTTAGGCTAACTTAGTCAAAAATCATGAAGATGACAGAAGAGACAGGGAATAGGGACCTGTATAACGGTATATACCAAGACTTGTCAGGGTACGGAGGAAACTGCTGATCCAACTACCATATCGAGTCAGTTACATTGTAAACATTCGACTAGAGTTTCTTGACGGGAGGAACTGGCCACTCACTAGGCCACTAGTTAACACTTAGTCCTAAATGAATACAAATCGGTTACATTCTAGTTCACGGAAGAAATTCAACAACAGTTGCCTCATCAGCAGTGCTCTTTCACCCAGTGACCAAACAGGACAGATTCGGTTCGTGGCTTTTTAAAGGGTGTTTGTGTGTGAGACAGCTGGTCTAAAGTTCAGGTGAAGATCAAATATTTTGATTTTCTTTCATCACTGTGAAGACTCGGAGGCAGAGCTGAAATATTTCGCAGAGCCAAATAGCTATGGTCAATGACTGCCCTATATTAGTTTTCCCTCAGAAATCAACTGGAATCTGTAATTAGTTGACTAATAGTTGTTATAACGTTCTAGCTAAATAGATTTGAGCTTACTAATGCGTAGTAAAACGATATCACCTTTGCTTATTACTAGCCCGTGTATAGCACAAAGGATGCTGACGTCTACAAAGCCAGAGATTTAATAGTCATATTGTCGATGTAGTGATTTACTCTGCAACAATAAAATCTTTCAAATGTATAACTTAACATTAAGCAAATGCACATGGCGCAATTCAGACGTGGAGAACACCCTGATGCGCACTGACGGTATCATTAGTGACTAGCTAAGATGATGAGCAATGATTTATGATAGGCCTGCCTAATGACCCTAATCTATTTCTGATAAACATGAAAGCTAACTGCTTAGCTTGCTACAGTAGCCATCTGGTTTGCTAATCCCTCACGTGATACCAGCTCCAGCTATCCACAATAAGCAAAAACAACATGTCTTTGTCTGATGCATTTCTTCAAAAAAGGGAAAAGTATGGCAATAGAAATAAAGCATAAGTGGACTGTTTCCTGATTTCATCCCAAATTGGGCTGGGTGACAAGGACAGTTGAGTCCAAAAGAACGTATAACCCCAAATTCCTGTTCTCTTCAAGGGGGCCCCCCACTCCAAAAACTGGAACACGCGCACACGTACATGTACTCTTGCGCGCACACAATCTCGAAATTAAACGTTCATTATCAACATCATGGTTGCCTCTCTGGTGCTGAAAGTAAACTACTTTAGTCTGAAACAGAATTCCACTTACCTAATATAAAGAACTCCCGATAGCCCGATGTGTGGTCTGGTCTGCTTATGTTCCAAGTTGCGCTGAGTCAGGTTCGCTTAAAAAGGTGACATTTCAACTATTTTAAGGGTTCGCGAACACATCAACTTTCCAGTTTCTCCGTTCTGCGATTCCCCTCTTGGAAAGAAGTGACTTCAGGAGCCTCTTCTGTTCAAAGTATACTACGTCCAACAAATCTCACACATATCTAGGCAAGTCGCTGGTCCCTGTTGCTAAAGCTTATATGTTTTTGATCGGTTTACTCCATCCTTTCTTCATTACTTCTTCAGTCAGTAAAAGCCATCGCAAACTATGCCACTTTGTAGTCCGTACTGTCAGAAATCTGCCCCTGTTTGTCATCCGACACGCACGCACAGCGTACCGTAAAGTTACGTACACAACGTTATTGAGGGTGTCGTCTTATGGTGTCGTCACTAAAACAGCCAGCATGCTCTAAAGCCGAAATGCCCTGATTTAATTAAATTAATTAAAACTATCATATTAACCTGCAAAATAATATATAACGTTGAAAGACTCTGTATATTCTGGTTTTAAATTCAGAACACCACAATAATACAAAAGTTTCATATTCATAAAGGTTATACTTATGCTTGTTGGATGTTTTACGCAGCGCCACAAGATGGTGCTCTCAGTACAGTTTTTGTATAGTGAATCACACAAACGGGGCACATATGGAAGACTTTTTATGACCCAAAAATACACAGAAATAACAACCAAATGAATGTATATAGAGTCATATAAGCAATCATTGCACTTAATTGTATCCAGAGATTTGATAAATGTTGTGTGGAGGAGTTGTAAACTGAGGTTGTATTCAAGAATGAGAGATTGAAGATGATGTTTCAAAGGATATTGATGATCTTGCTCTGCTCTGATGAAAAGCAAGCATAGAGCATCTGCAATGTCTTACCATTTATAAAAATTAGCCTACAATATGGCAACATGTTTCATCACACTAAGGAAACATGGACAATATATTTCAGAAGGTAGTCGTTTTCTTGTCTGATAGAAAGCACTGGTTATTCTATTAGATCACAAGTTTTATTTCATCTGATATGTACCTGTCCAGCTGTGTGCTGTGTCACAAAGAAATGTTGATGGTGTTGTATTGCTCACATACAATCTACAGAAAAATTCTCACTCTAGCTAAAATCTTTATTTCAAAATTAGGCACATAAACGTGTAATCCAGGATGGCAAGATAATTCCAAGGATTGTGGAAACGGCTCCTCAAAAAAAAAAAAAAAAGACATATACACAGTATGTCAGTATTTACATGGGATGTTTACATGACAGTGTACTATATAGCAGATTAATGATCTAAAACATTCTTATAAGGGAAATTCACAGCTAATCAATTTTCCAATTTGGCACAAATGGTATATCTACCAATTCAACATTCAGCTGTTTATGATACAGGATTTCATCGGAGACTCCGTTACTCCATGTTTAAGAAGATGTTCCTGGAGTTCACTTCCTACTTTCATCTGCACGAAACTGGCATATGCCTTGTTTTTTCTTCTATCTCTTTTCAATGAACAGGAAACAACACAGGAAATGTTCATGCACGGCATGTGACATTAGAGCCTTCCCTCCTTCTTCAAACGGTCTAACACCATTTTATCTTTTATAATTGTCAACTGCATGATAATGCATTTGTTTAATCACAACCCCAAGGCTCAAATTTATATAACACCTCAAACTCCAGAAATAAATGTTTCTTTCTGTACATGATTACCTAATATCCCATGTCCAACATACGACTTCTATTTAGTTTGACTGACAAGAAAACAAAAAGAGAGAGAGAAAGAAAAAAAAGAAAAAAGTCTCTATACTGTACATAAAAGACAAACTGGTCAGTTGTTAGACTCTATACTCCCATTTGCAGTCTGCACAGAAGGTTCTGAGTCCTTGTCAGAGGTATCAGCATTCTCCACAGGTTGGCTTTGTTCACTTTGAGCACTTGCCTGAGACATGTTTGTCTCCCTCTCTTTCTCTCCACCCTTCAGTGACAGCCTCCCTGCGGAGTCTTTGAGGGACGGCAGACGGCTGGGAGTTCCCCCGACTGAGGCTCTTCTCTCTGAGGACCGTAAAGATGAGTTGTGTCTTTTTCAAACATTCTTTAAATGTAAGACTGACTGAGAGGTTTATTCTAAATTAGTATACAGTATGCTTGGATATATACAGTAGATACAATAGATTTCAGAAATAATTGTAACAAATAAGTGCCTGTATCCAAATAAGGGCCCATTACCAATATCCTGTATGTGAACGTTTTGGGACACGTCATCTCATCACTATGAGCATAGTGACATAACACATGCACACACACACATGGAACTCCCCCCCCCCCCCCACACACACACACACACAAACCTCCAGGTCCGATGGGATGCATGAGTCTGTTCATCTGGATGTTCCAGTGCTTGACGCTGGTGCTGGCCTGTCGTAGTTTCCTCTGGGCAGCCTGTGGGAGAGACAGTGTCATACAGTAATGTTGAAAACTTCTTGCACACCTCTTTTCCTCGGTCAGGTGCGTCGGAGAAGACCGTATGGTCATAGACTAAAAGTTTGGAAGGAATCCCGCACACTGACTATTACGCAAGCAAAATATTTATTAAAAGTTAAGAAATTACAACGTTTCGGTCTAGACCTTCATCAGGTAAATAGAGTAAAAGTTAGGCTTGCAGACCTTCTACTCTTTCACCGCGTGTCTGACAATGATGAAAAAAACATAAACAATTCCAGAACTGTCTTAATCAAAAGCTAATGAAAGATCAACTTACTGCAATGTCCTGGTCCACTCTGTATCGGCTTGCCCTGACTTTCTCCAACTGCTGCTGGGCCTCTTCCAGAGCCTTGGACTTGCTTTCCATCTCTTGCCTCAGCTCCTGCTTCTCTCTCTGGGTACGGAGGATGAAGTCCTCCTGCTCCTCCTGGAGGGTCAGCAAGGCCTTCATCTTCTCCTCTTCCTCAGCCAGCAGTCTGAAAAACATGGCATGCTGAAAAGTTCAGTGTTTAAAGCATGAGTGAGTGTGTGTGTGTGTGTGTGTGTGTGTGTGTGTGTGTGTGTGTGTGTGTGTGTGTTTGTGTGTATTATTAGATTTGTTTGGTACTTTATATTAGGCATTTTTACAGATGAATTATTTGTCCTGTGTGTGTGTTTGTGTGTATGCAATTTGTTTTGATCACTGAGGATTTTTAGATTGAGCTTTAGATGATGTACAAAGTGGACAGGCATGAACTTCAACACTAACCAAGGGTGTTGCATACATTGACACTCTTGGCCTTGTGTTGAAATATTAAGCTTTCTCTACTCGATTGCGCAATAGTTAGTTAACAGAAAAGCACATATTACACTTTTTTCATAAAACATACAGTACATATCTGATAATAAAATATTTTCAATGTTTATACTTTCCCATGTTACAGTAAGCATTTTTTTCTTCCCTTCAAATGTTTTCTTGCTCTGAGCTCAGTGTCGTCAAGTGCATCTCCATAGAGCCCACACAAACCACAGACGGGGCCTTACAGGAAGCACAGTCTGTCCCTCACATGCAGAGAGACAGAGAGCGAAAAAAAGAGACATTTCCTGAGAGACAGACCCTACAGCGAATATCATCATGTTCTTGTACCTCATTATACTGGAGTCCATACCAGCCGTGCCCCTGGCGATCAGGACTAGCATAGAAGGAACGTGGACATGTGTGTGATTTGAGAATGTATGGTGATGATTTTCTGGTTTAACCCCTTGATTACGTAACACTGGGCTTTGCGGCCTCCTTGTATCAAGGGGCAATGTGTGTAGTTGCTGAGTAAGCCAGATGGGCTGCTAGCCCTTGCTGAGGACTCACGCACAGGAAATAGATCACTGCGTCACGCGCTCCGTCCTGTGAGATGTCCAAAGAGTGACCTAGTGGTTTGTGTGTGGAGTGCTTACGTATGAAAATGACTGTACAGTTATGTATGCAGTTTGTGTATGAGTCCAAAGCACGTGCCAGGACTGCTGTTTGTCTGAGTGTGACTGCAGTGCTTATAGGTAGATTGTCTGCATGTATATGTGTGCATGTCTATGCATTCTGAATATATGTGTGGCCTTGGTGTCTGTGGGCTTACTCTGTCAGTGTGTGGGTGTGTATGTGTGTGTGTGTGTGTGTGTGGTTGTGTTAACAATGATTCCATGTGTTTGTGTGTCTGTACGTGTGTGCGTGAGAGAGAGACAGAAAAAGACAGACAGAGAGAAAAGAAAGAAAGTGAGAATGAGCAGGGGTATGAGAAAGATAAAAGAGCGGAGGGGGGATTCTCTGTGTGCCCTCAAACACTACATCCGCCTTCACTAAACAACACAGAAATACACCTTGTGGATTTAGGGTGTGCTTTATGTGTAGAGAGTGACACAAGCAGCCTATGGCCATCTGTTGAATTACTCCTTTCCAGACTAAATAGCTAATATGCTTTTGGCCAGAGGCTGTGGTACGTATGAATGTTCATTGCTTTTGTACACATCTGTATGTATCTGTATCACAATGTCCTGATATAGGACAATACTTGGTAACCTGACTCCGTCAGATGGACTTGCTCCCGCAATTCCATCTGGGAACCATCTGTTGAAGTAGAGTTTTGGTTCATTAGTTTCGTTTCGTTATTTTAGTTTTGGCTGATTGGATAAGACATCTGTCTATCACCACCTATGTTGGTGATAGACGGACCAAATCAACCAATCAGACCAACGAAGCATATGACGTACTAATTATACGTACATGTTCTTTACGTACATGACCTGCTTCTCGTTGCGTAACACCTCAACCTGCCTCAAGGCCAACGCTGATTGGACGTTCGTTTGGTGAACTGCTCCAGATTCTCTTCAACGGAAAGTAGCCAGACTGAGCTGCGAGTGAAGACCCGAAGCTTGCGAGATCAGTCTGGTCTCACGAGGCTAAATACTTGGAGCTCTTTGGCCCAATCTTGCCCATTATTTCCCAATATTGAAAATCTCCTGAGGGCATTATCGCTAACATGTACTATATGGGGGGCGCCGTGGCTCAGTGGCTGAAGCGCCGGGCCATTGCTCCGGGGGCCCGGGTTCGATTCCGACCCGAGGTCATTTCCCGGTCCTACCCCATCTCTCTCTCCCACTTGTTTCCTGTCATCTCTCCGCTGTCCTATCTGATTAAAGGCAAAGGGCCCAAGAAATATCATAAAAAAGTTACATGTACTGTATGTATTGGTTTAGGCGCTGTGCTCTGTACTGTACTGTACCTGGCCTGTGTCTTACGACAGACTTCCTCATCCTGCCTAGCTCTGATCTCCAACTGCAGGGCTTCCTCCAGCTGAACCTGCATGGTCTCAAGCTCACGGATCCTCCGCTTCTGACGCTCCGCTTCTGCCTCCTTTACAGCCATCTCTGCCTTCATGTTAGCCCGTGCCTAGCACAAAAACGCACGCACACACACACACACACACACACACACACACACACACACACACACAATCATATCCTGAGACTGTACCAGTGCAGAGGTGCCTGGAGACACAATTTTTTCTAATTATGCATAGCGAGTCAAAACCAAATCATTATATCCAGTCTGACAAACAAACTTTTTTCTCCTTTTTCATGTTTCTTTCCTCACCTATTCTTTTAAATTTCATCTCCTAATCTCTACTCTCTTTTTCTCTTCCTATCCTCTCCCTCGTTTCTGTACTTCTGTTACTCTTCTTTTCCTTATCACCCCTTGGCTCCTCCTCTCATTCCCCCTCTCTTGATTTTACTCTCCTTTGTGCTTTTTTCTATCCTCCTCTCCTCCTCCCTATCTTCTGTTCTGACTGCTCTATTCTTCTTCTCCTCCTCTCCTAGATTCTCCTTCTCTTCCCTCTCAGTTCCTTTTTCTTTTCTCTCTCCCCCTGTCCTCCTCATTTATCCTCCTACCACGTCCTCTCTTCCTCACTTTCTCTTCCCATCCTCTTTTCTCTCTTCCTCTTCTCCTTCTATCCCCCCTCCACTCCTCTTCCTCCTACTCTTCCTCCTCCTCCTCCTCCTCACCTCCTCTGCCTCCTGGAGCTGCTCCTGCAGGGCCCTCTGCAGCTGTTCATGCTGCTGCCTCCTCCTCTGCTCCTCCTGCTCCAGTGTGGCCTGGGCCTGCCGCTGCGCCTCCTGCAGGAGCTCCAGCTCGGCCAATCGCTGCTCCCGCTCGTCCTGGAGGAGGCGCAGCCGCCGCAGCTCCTCTTCTTTGGCCGCGCGCCTCCTCTCGCGCTCCTCACGCTGGTCTCGCCGACGCAGCTTCAGCTCCCGGTGTAGGGAGGTCTTCCCTTCCACGCAGAGGCGGATGGCTGTCTGGATAGCTGAGAGGACACAACAGACAAAGAGGGAGGCAGACAAAGAGAGAGAGTGAGCGTTTCTCAAAGTCGAGGAAGCATGCTTGGAAGGCTGCTTTTTCGAGCATTCCACGTCATTGTCAGTCGCCAAGTACTGTTCCAAAGTCAAGCATCCTTCTTAAATCTAGCAAGGACAGAGGCCTTTGTTCATAGATTTTTCAAGGATGCACTGATGGAACCTCGTTTTTGAAGTGTAAGGCTTCCAAGTGTGCTACCTAGGAAGCATTCTCGACTTTGAGAAACACTGAGTGAGAGAGATAGAGAGGGAGGGAGAGACAGACAGAGAAGGAGGGAGACAGAGAGAGAAAGAGACAGAGAGAGAGGGAGGCAAAGAAAGAAAAAGGGTTGGTCAGAACGAGGGGGAGATACATAAAGTGAGAGAGAGACAGACAGAGAGGGGGGTAGATAGAGAGTGAGGCGAAAAAAGAGAGAGGGTTGGGCAGACAGAGATGGGGGTGGATAAAAAGAGAGGGTGAGACATGAAAAAGTAAAAGAGGAAGCATAGAGAGACAGAGAGAGAGAGAGAGAGAGAGAGAGAGAGAGAGAGAGAGAGAGAGAGAGAGAGAGGGAAGGAAAAGATGAGAGGAAATGTCATAGTAGGAGAGAGAGAGCATCACAGACAAAGAGATGACGATGGAGATAATGAGGCAAACGCAATTATTACAGGCAGCCGAGCATGTAGAGATAAGAAGTAGAAGCTGTTGTTCCACAACTTTGAAAGAACTAAAAAGTAAAGTAAAGTGGTATCCCAATTCAGAGGGGTACAGTTTCAAGCCCTACGCCTTACAGCTCCGTTTGAAAGGACGAGGGGTAGGGGTAAGGGGTAGGGGTAGGGGTAGAAAAATAGAATTGAGATTGGGCCTAAGACAAAAATATGTTCTAGATGTTCTAGATGTCTAAGTTCTAGATGTAGAACACAGTATCCATTTGCAACCAATGTTGCAAACTCGGAATGTATGTCTTTCTTTACCTGTGGTCCACTCTTGCCTCTGTCTGGTATCAGAGGCACTCATCTCATAGGTTTTGGAAAGTGTCTTGACACAAAACATGCACCTCTTTCCCTCCCTGTCAGGTAGCGCCTGCCAATGAAAGGTTCCCTCAACATTAAAGAATCACAAACATGCAATACAGTCGATATTTATACTAAAGAAAACAGTTTAACTGAACCATTCATCTCTTGTGACACTTTATATTTTCACTAAGGAGTAATTTATTGCAGTTAGTGATCAAAGTGTAATATTGCATTGGTGTACCTCTACACAGCAGTTTTGGTCCAGTTCAATGACACCTTTAGACTCTTTACGGTCCTCGCCGGTGTAGTAGGTCAGTGTGCTCACTTTCAGTGAGAACCATCGCTCCGTCCAGTTCCTACGCAAATGGCCCTTCTTCCACAGGTATCCCTACACACACACACACACACACACACCAACACAAACATTCACTCAAAGAACCATAAGCATTCACACATTCACAAGCTAACCATTGTCATGCTAAATGTACAGACAGCGATAATAACCAAAGAAACACAGAAGCTCTAAGCTAAGGAACATAGGATTCCCTATGGAGTAGACGTACTGTACCTCTTTCAGGGTATTGCCTACTATCTCCCCATAAACTTCCTCAATCGCCATGGTAATGGATTCTCTATCAACTCCTCTTGTGATAGTTCCAGAATTCATCAGATCCAGGAAGGCCCATGCATTAACGCCACCCTGCATGTCATTCTGAGATACATAGTCTTCAATGTCCACACAGCTTAGCTCCACACTCATGGCCGAGCAGATCTTCTTTGTCAAGTACTCCACCTGGGTGGAACACCATGGTATTTTACCATACCATTTGAAATTATTCTGTCACAACCAAATGGCCCACATCACAACAGTACATACCAATCATGAACACAATATATGAACTACATGATCACAATAAATGAACTGCAGTCAACATAATCGTACAATAATTTTGTATTTTCATCATTGAATAAACGAAAAATGAACAGGTGTGCTTATTGGCTGTTGTTTCCTCCCTCACCTCCTCAGGGACCAATACCAGAGGGTACTTGTCCTCAGACAGGAAGTTGAATAGACACCAGAGGTAGAAAGCATCATTCTTTGATAGAGCGCTAGAGCCATGCCTCTCGGGATGGTAGTTCTTTGTAGCGCAAAGGGTCCAGCAGAGCCTGTCAACCTCTTCCTTTTTGAAAGTCCCTTCCACAGCCTAGCATCAAACATTAGGAATCGTCATTTGAAGCACATATAAGAATGGTAAAAAGTTTGCGAACCACTACTTATTATTATAATTTTTACATATATTTTTTAGTCATATTATTACTGTTGTAGTAATAAAAGGTAACACTAATGGTCATAAGGTAACACTAATGTAGACACATCACTGACATTATAAAGCTGTCCTTAAGCTATGTCATGACCTAGTTGCAGTAACAGGGTGTAGTTCACACCTGTTAAGTGCTTCATTACATCTGCTTTTCAAATGATTGTCATTTATAGTAGCACTGTATAATGTAACATTATAAACTGATATTGTACAAAGTACACAGCCGTGTGACTAAATGGTTTGTCTATTTTTCTATTTTCATTTTAAATTTAAGACTGAGATAATGTTTACTGTTGCCGCCTTCCCATTTCAAAACTTTCAGAATTCAACACTCAAAAGACTTTAATTATTTATTTTCGATGGGACAGATCAAAGATTCCAACATTCAGTTGCTTAAATTCATATGCTACACTCATAGGCTACTTGCATTAGTTGTAACGCACCTTGTCTAATATGTAGGTGTTGAGGTAGGGCATGTAGCCTTGACTTGACACGGGTCCATCATCATCATCTCTGAAGTGCTGCTCTAGTGCATGTTTGTCATGCGTGATGCACAGGGCTGTGCACAGGTTGTGGGAGAGGACCTGAAACAGCACAGGTGATACAAACAATGCAGATATGATAGGCCTGAGGTGCTTCTGCAAGCAAAATACAGTGATATATGAAAAAACAATGTTCAAAGACTGTCTTGACTTGATCTTGGCATAAGACGTCTTGTCCCAATCACTACTTCACATGCATAATATTTATATAACTTGGGCAAGTATTTCCCATAGAGTAATGGAAAGGGTAACCCTTTACTGTCACAACGGTAGCCCCCAGCCAAGTGGCAGTAATTTTTCAGACAAGCACCAGGGGGTAAAGAAAAAGTGTGAGTGACTCTAACAGCGTCTGAAATGAACATACTGCTCTGACCATAAAACACAGTGCAGCCTGCAACTAAGAGCACTGCAACTTCTTAAGCTTGAAACGGTTAATTCCACTTGCTCATTGATGACATAACAAGCCATTTGAACACATAATCACAGGCTTTGGGGGAAAAAGCTAAAGCAACAAATAGTAGGCCTAGATGAATCAAGACAATAATCAATAGACAATCAACAATGTAAATCATTAATATTTGTTAGCTGCACCTCTACTAGGCTACATCCATAGTGCTAAAGCGCCAAATCAAGGCCAGGACTGAGGACTCAAGTCCCAGTGCATGCATGAGAAGATGGAGAGTCGGATCCGTGTGGAACACAAGGCCTCTTTGATGGAGGGTTCAGGAGGTCTGGGCTGCCTCACAAGCCTCACAGTGTGACACGGATAAGCCCCTCAGTCACTGGCCCAGATCTGAGTGAGCCCCTTGTCACCCTCCACCGACTCACACACACACACACACACACACACTCTTTAGCAAGCACATATGCTCTCACACACACACACACACACACACACACACACACACACACACACACACACACACACACACACACACAAGAGAGACAGACAGACAGACACACCACCAAGAGAGACAGACAGACAGACACACTGACATACACACACAAAAGCACACACTCACACACACACTCTTTAGCAAGCACATATGCTCACACACACACACACACACACACACACACACACACACACACACACACACACACACACACACACACAGACACATGCACACACACACACACAACCAAGAAAGACAGACAGACTCACTGACATACACTAGTAGCTGAAATGCATACCTTCACTTACTAGCTGACATACATGTAGGCTACAAGCAGAACACACAAGCGCGCGCGCACACACACACACACACACACACACACACACACACACACACACACACACACACACCTTTTACAATATGTGTGCCAACTCTAACACCCCCACATGTTTACATGGCCTACTTAACCAGCCTACAATAGCCTACAAACAAGTAGCCTACACAATTTCTAAGTTTCTGACTTTTCTTCACTTAATACAATCTGAATGTGTTTACAACATGAATTTCCATTGAATCAACTTAAAAAAAAAAACTTACATAAGAGATCAGTAGCCGATTGCAGTGAATTTCATTCTCTGAACAATACGATTTCACAATGGTTTATCTGCTTAAGACTTACTCCAACACAACTGCCATGTCCTCAAATTTCAAGTAAAAGCAAGTTCACTGGCCAAACCCCCATACTATTTCATTTTCTCGTGAAATAAACCCCCGGTTTCAGTTTCATGACTTTCTGCAGGGTAGACTAAGACCTGGTTTTGCATCCTGTCATATCACTGATCTCGTCAACATGTAGTAACAACAGTGCACCACAACTTTCAAATGAAAACAGCATCAAAAAAAAAAAAAAAAGCTTGCAAGACAAGTGTATGACAGGGACCCTCAAATAGTTCAAATAGCCCTACTTAGAATAGATGAAAATAGGCCTACAGATACTACTGATATAGACCAAGCATTTTCAAATATTTCCAACACCCTACATTTAACTTTTTTTTTTTTTTTTTTACAAAAAGAATCTAGGCTACTAGATTAAAAGTAAATAAAAGCTAAATAAACACTAATAAAGACGACTTTCCCCATAATCTAACAGTTAGTTAGTCTCTCTTCCTAAGTCAAATCAGACAGTAATGTAACTAGATCATAGAAACGGACGACATAATACAGTATGACACACCCCTGAGTACACGACAGTTATAAATAAACATCTCTTTTCCCCTGGTGCTCCCTGACCTGTGCGACAGATACACCTGTCCCTTGACCAATGCCTAAGGCTGACCCCTCACCTTTAGCTGGGACTTTGACACTTTGCCGCTCTCCCCCACGTCTAGCGAAGTAAAAGCATGCCAGATCGACTTCAATAGTTCCGCACGAAGCTCCATAACGGTCGCAAGAAACCCTCAGTTCATGTTGGTGCTGAAGGTTTGTTTTTCTTCTCTTCTTCACCTTCTTAACCACAATCTTTTTTTTTCTCCGACCTGTCTCTCGGCAATCCTCCACATATCCTGTCAGCTGAAGTGCTCCAGCGCCACCTAATGGTCAACATTACACATTTCTAGTTCTGCTGTTCAACCCCAACTCATTTCACCTAAAGAAAACTGTTTACATACACCAGAGGGTGCTCTCTTCAAGAATTTCCAGTTGAATCGACAGGCCTTAGGCCTACAGTAGGCTACAACACAAAACATGCTGAAGGAAATGTGTGCGTGCGCTCATGGGTGTGCGTAAATGTGTGTCTAAGTTTCAGATCTGATCACTAACTCAAATTGCCCCAAGGCTCTGCCTTCATCAGATGAAGGTTGAAACGATGACAGCAGTGGCATGGTGTGTTTTCTTCACTGCTGCTCTGCAAAGTGATGACATTTAATGGTCTTCCTGCCCGAGGACACTTCAGATCAACTCCAGCCTGTTCTGACCTGAGTCTGCTTCATCATACTTCCTCCCCGTTTAATCAAACTCTGTTAAACAAACCCAGCCACAACAAGTGTGTGTATGTGTGTGTCTGTAAAACGTGTCATTTTTCTTGGTTTCCTCAGGTGGCCTGTATCCCTTAGGGGCAAATGTGTTTTTTCCATCTGCTTTAGAAGAGCTGATGATTAGAGTTCAAAATTGTAATTGTACAGGCAGGTGTGTATGTGTGTGTGTGTGTAATGTTATTCTTAGCATTTGTGTGTTGATACTTTCCTTTGTGGAAGGTAGAAT
Organism: Sardinella longiceps; assembly: GCA_027497455.2. Classification (NCBI taxonomy): domain Eukaryota; kingdom Metazoa; phylum Chordata; class Actinopteri; order Clupeiformes; family Clupeidae; genus Sardinella; species Sardinella longiceps. The sequence continues at coordinate 2,764,418 of JAODXP020000012.1, read as the reverse complement.
TAGCTTTACAATAATTCCGACATGACAGAGGATTTGTAATCTGATCCAGAACACCTGCAATTTGTCGTCTATTCCAAAACATACATTTCTTATCTATCTATGCCTTGATTTTACACATCCTCCAAATGAACTCTTAGCAGCAATATTCAAAACAAATCGAAGTATGCAATTAAAACCACCACGTCAAACAAATGTATTTATCATTGATAAATTAACAGGAGTGAATAGGGACTGCTAAAAATGTGTTTCTATCTCAAAAATTCAAGTCTCCTCAATATTCAGTCTTGACTTCATCTTCACCAGCCATGGCACTTGACTTGTCTGCAACCACATAAGTGGGTGTGACCAGTTTTCTCTTCTGTACACAAATACACACACACACAAACACACACACACACAAACACCATAATTACACAGGTATGGTACACGGTGGGGTCCAATATGAAATTTGATATAATCCCCAGGAAATACACATGGACAGTTCAAACATGGATTAAACAAGAGAGAACAGGCAGATGAGCCACACATAATTATAGAAGATAACAATTTTATCGTGAAAAACTGAGATACGTTTGGAGAAGAGAGAACAGACGAAACGGTGCACAAAGAAACGCATGGAATCCCATCACACAGGATTATTTATTTCATTTTGTTTGGGGACTGTTTCTGGATAGAATCATACAAAATGGTCTAAAATGGTCTCTCTCACATACATCTTTGCAAATTTGCAAATATTATTATCATATCTTTTCATGGAACAACACTATAGCAATGAAACTTTGATACTGTTTCCAAAGACAGGTGATTAGACTCTGCTTGAAATTCTTGTTTCCCTCGTATGAACAGTTCCTTAGTACCAGTAGCACTCATCCAGGCCTGGACCATGATTATACCATCATCATGAATTTAGGCAAGAAGCTGTCTTGGTTCTTGGCACACATGGAGATATTCTCCTGTCTGGGGAACTGGGGAACATGCATGGGATGGAAGTTTTACAGCATGGTAATAACCTTAACACACTTTCACACCTCTCAGATGACAATTGCCTTGTTGTAGAAGATGAAGATAAAGGTGATGGATTGTGGCGGGAGACTGTGGCTTAGCGGGCTAGTGCATCATACCATGAATCCGGGGACCCGAGCTTGAGTCCCACACCCTCTCCCGCACTCACCCCCTGTCACACTCCACCATCCTATGAGATTAAAGGCAAAAATCCCTAAAAATATCTTTTTTAAAAAGGTGATGGACTGGCCAAGTACCTAAACCCATTTGGTGCGTCTTAATGCGGAAGGTGGATGAGAGCAAGGTGTCTCACACCCACCAGCTCAATGGCGTCAGAGGATTTCAATAGAAACCTGTGTATCTCTGAATTTCAAGCCCATAGGTATAGAGATTAAAGCAGTGCATAATGGTGCTCAAAAAATATTGACAGTGTGGCAAAAATTTGGATGGTATGTGGTGTGTGTGCTCACTTTTTTGTCAGCTGTTCAGGGGTTAATGACTGTACATGTACGTTGAGTTATTTTCATAATACTGAAAATCTTTACTGCTATACAAACTGTAATGATTACTTTAACTTGTATGGAAGTTTCCAGAGTGCTCGAGCTGTTATGTTTGGTGTGGTGTCTCCTGCATGTCTTTCCTGTGTGAGAGACCCCGCAGGCAGCCGCTTTGGGGTGAGGAAAGGCCTCTTGAGCAGACGGTGGGCCAGAGAGTGCCTTGACTGTCTACACCCTGTCAGGTGACGGTGCTGTGATCTAACCTCCGGTACTGTCACTACACACACGCACACACATAGAGTACACACACACACACACACACAAACATGTAAACACACATATATGAAAAAAACAAATAATACATCCCTGAAAAATGTGATGAACTTTAACAAAGAGAATCCATTGAATACTTCAATTAAATACTGATTTTGATATACTGGTATAAATTCTGAGATGTAGGCTATATGCACATGGAAACTCATAAAGACACAAACATAGTTAAGCTTATGAAAGCAACATTAACTATTTTTCTGTTTAGTTTTATGATGAGGTATGTCTATGCTAGTGTATTTCTGTCCATCAGTGTACTGTATGTGTATATTTGTTAAGGTGTGTAACTGTCCGTTACACAGTTGTGTGTCTATCAGAATGTGTCTATGTGTGTGTGTGTGTGTGTGTGTGTGTGTGTGTGTGTGTGTGTGTGTGTGTGTTTGTGTTTCAGTGGCACACCTGGCTGAGGCTCTCCTCTCACACCTGTACTGTCCCTCTTCCGTGCGTGCGCTGCACAGACACATTAGCGTAGCTGGATGATAGCCCTGCGCTGGCACGTAGTCTAATCTGTCATCCAGCTGAGTGAAGCCTCCTGTCTCTTTCCATCCTTTTTCCATCCCACACACTCACCCATCCAACATCGTACTTACAGTACATACAAAACATCTGACCATAGCATCACTTTGATGAAATAACAAGGGTATTAAATTGTCAATAAAAGAAATAAAGGCCAAACAGACGTTCCCTCCCATGTTACTTGAAGCACTTTATGTCGTCTTCAACATGAATGGTACCAAAATCATCACTATTACCACTACTGGATTTCTTTTAGTACAGAACTAATGTCAATGTTATTATACAAACACTCAACAGTGTACTCTGATGTAGCCTACATTCAACCCCCACTTACCACCACTACACACCACCAAATACTATGTGAATTCACTCCTACACACAAAGCAGCTTCTCCTATGTCAACCACACAGGGCCGTTTCAAGGTACTTAGGGGCCCAAAGCAAACAGGACATGGGGGCCCTTCACCTTCCATAAGCACCTACATGAACCACATTATAAATTATTGAAGCATCTTTCATTAATAAATTTATTTGTGTTGAACTTAAAGTTGCCTTACTAGTCATATTGTTAAAAAACACCACCAACTAATCTAATGAGTCAATATTGGGGGCCCCTTTCAGTCTGGGGCACCAGACAGTTGCCTGGTTTGCCTGTCCTGTTGCAACAGCCCTGCAACCACACATACAGTATGCCATCTCCATCCACCTCCTCCTCCTCCACCACCACCCCCAGGCAGTTCCTTCCTCTCTACCTCAGTCCCAGGCTGGGCTAGGCTCCAGCTGTGGCTGGCACTCTCCACACGTACTGATGGGCACAAGCTGACAGATGAGGAGATGGCTCACTCAGTCAGTCGGGGGTGGGTGGGTGGATGGTTGGGGGTTGTTTGAGGGGGAAGGGTGGGTGGCGTTTGTTTTGGCTTGTTCTTCAACTTAAGCGTTTTCTTTTTTCTTTTCTTTTTTTGGTATCCGCCACTGTTGACAGACATGCCAAGATGCAGTGTGTGTGTGTGTGTGTGTGTGTGTGTGTGTGTGTGTTTGCGTGCGTGAGTACGTGTGAGAGTATGCATGCACTTCAGACTCTTTCACCGTAAACAGATGAGGTCGTTGTGTTTGGGTTGGTGTGATTGCCTGGCTGGCGGCAGAAACGTCCACAACAGGCTCTCCTCACTCTGAGTCTGTTTACATCTTTCTTCTCTCTAAAGTATATGACAGAAAACCATCCAACCATGGCACAGATTAGGTGTTAAGAGCTTACGGCTACGCACACGAATGAAATTTCAAGATCTTGTAATCGGACAGAGAGTGTATACACAGATGTTTTGTGCCAAGCAAAAGGAATGCAGGTTGGAAAACAATAGGAGAATGTCAATCCAACATCAACATGTATAATGTGACAAATGACTAAGAATAATCTTCTGCTGGCTGATTTTACCTCGTATGAGAGGATGGTGCTATCACTGCTCAATATGCTGTTGAAGAAAATACAGAAAATATTTAGCATTAATTATTCAACATTAATGGCCTATTGTGTGGGCTATGTATTGGAGAGAATTTGGTCAAGAGAAGTATGAGGATTGATTAAAAACGGTACACTGTGAAGATTCAAAATATTGATATTTTCTTCTTCTCTTGGTTAGGGAAGCAAATTCCATTTGTGTATTTTGGTCAAGACGTAACTGGGCCACTTCTGACAGCAACAGCTGTAGCATTCCTGTAAAAGACCAGACACAGTCTTACCTGAGGAAGATGAGAGGCGGTAACTCAAAGAGATGCTCATGTTTTGGGGGGCCAGGCTGTTGTCCCCATTTGTTGACAGTGCACAATGATTGATGTCTGGGAACAGAGGAAGGCCTCTAAGTTCTGTCTGTGTTTGATCTGTAGTTGACACAGGCATGAGTGCAACCTAACGCCGTTCACTACGTTCTGTTGCGTGTCTCTACCTGACTTGACCTGTAAAAAAAAAAAAGAGGAACTGGAAATTTCATTCTAATGTTGATGTTAATATCATGACAGTTCAGTGAGTGAAATGATTGTGAAACTCTCATATTATTTTCCTAGCTTAGATGACATAAATAAAGGACTACAGTACATTAAAAAGAAAAACACTGATGTGGATGAAGGGAACTAACGGAGATAGAGTTGGTTAACAGGTGAAATTGACATGAGATATTTAAAACATTGTGCTTTTAACTTTTTTTTTATTGCAAAAACATATGAATGCCTATACATTCAGGAGCATTTCCTGTTGAAATTGTTCCCAATTGTTCCCCCCAAAAAACATGAAGGCTCATGAACAACTTGACAGAGCAATATTAAGTTTCTGGGGCATAATTTCAGACACATCACTAACACCAGCTTGTGCTTGAAATTATTATTTTAAAGTAAAAGAACACTTCCTACATTTCCTCTCTTATCTTAATGATGCACCTGTCAATGATTTATTGATTCTTATCATTCATTTGATGGTCATCCAGTCATTGTAGGTTTAAGTGGAAACCAAACTCTGTGATCCACCAAGTTTAAACCTCTGTTATTATCCTGGATTTCAGGCACTCAGACGAGAGATTATTGAGGGTGGGGTTCTAACTGAAGTCAGGCCATTGTTTTATTTCAGAGACTCTTAGGGGTTTCATTAAAATCCTCACAACATATATTTTCCCCTTTTCAAGCTTCCTGCTTTGATCCAGTTCTTCCTCTCGAAATTGAATCTTCAATATATCCAATGTGATGTATTGTTTAATATTTGATTTGATTGGGATCGAGAGATTAAACAAACAGTAAAATGATGTGCGGGTGTTGCAATACTGTATTATTGTTTTACCGTGACAATATTTGATTCCGAAATAAATCATGCTGTGTAACATTGTTACAGTAACTGATCTGTAACATTGTTAACGTTTTACTTAGCATGGAAGCATGTTACTAATTTGAACTGCTGTGTGTATACGTTGATAGCTTAGTTATTGAAGACATTAAGTTATTTAAAATAAGACATAAGTTATGCTCATAAACAGCAACTGGAAGTCTTAAATGTTATTCCTTAGCTTCAAGGTGCTCTGTGGACAAATCATCTTTACATTATAATTTTGGACTTAAACTGATAACACTTTTTCGTTTGACACACATCCTCTCTTTGAATTTTGTGCTTAGACACTTACACACATGTGCAAACACACACTCAAACACACACACACACACACACACACACACACACACACACACACAGAATAAAACATAAACACATCCTCCCTGACGTCCTGTCTGGAGGGGGGTGTGGTACAGTAGAGTAACAGGTAAGAAGGTTCACTGCTCTCTGCTGCGGTGGAGATCACATCAGTGAAGCCACAGGTAACAGGTGTGTCTCTCTCTCTCCTCACTAAAGAAACCAGCTACACTACACTCCAGCACATGCACAGGACTCCACATTGGATTCCCCTCTCTAATGACAGCTGTCCTCTGATACAAAACTCTGTCAGGTAAGAGTCAAACTACTTTTATGTGTCTCATTTTATATTTCAAAGTATTCTAAATACGTAATGTTAGACGTACTACTCATATGCATGAAACTTTATGAATTTTATATTTTATAGATTTTTCTTTTCTTCTGTTAGAATGAAGAACATGCCTTTGCCAGGTATAAATTCATGCATTAGGACAATTGTCATTCTGTACTCTTTATTTTAGTGTTAAAACCTCACTTAATACGTTGATGCCTCCCATCTTCAAAGACTCCCTTTGTTCTGACATAAAATACACATGAAGATCCAACAAGCCATCATTGCCTATAAAGAGTTTCTTTGGGATGTGTAAGTCATTGAGATTTGCTCTATGCGAAACTTTACACCCCTTTAAAAGAGAATGGGGAATTCCGCTCGTTTACAAACTCTCTCTTTTGGCAGCTAAGGGTGTCTTCTTGGCAAAAGGGAGAAGTTAGAAGAGAGGATTTAACCTTTAAAGATTATGAAGGGAGAGTACTCCTTTCTTTGGAGATTTAGTATTTCAAGTGTTCTTTTAAAGTTCATCTTTGAAGACCTTTGGAAAGATGTGGTTGATTGTGAAGATAAGACTCTGAGTGATTATTATAAATCTAATCCGTTAGATGAAAGCCAATGAGGCCACACAAATTTGTCTTAGTTTCAAAGGAAGATATTCTTTGGGAATAAATTAGATTTAAACAAAGGATTAGAATTAAGTTACTCTTGATGCCAGTTCTTTATTTTTAATTTGACAGTTTTCTGAATGAATGAAAGTGGGTTGAGGTGACTTACTTGAACTTCTGTTGTCTTCATACTATGTCCATGGATCTTCTGACAGTGTTTTTGTTTGTAACAGGTCCCAGCAATCCTGAAACGATTATGATGGCCTGCAGTTCATTTTCTCCAAACATAAAGATAACGCCTGTGACCACTTCAGGGAACATTTAATATGACCTATTATGTAACTTGGCTGTTTGTCCTGTCATCATAGTCACTCCAAAACATCTTCAAATTGTCTAGGTAGGACAAAGACTAGTCTGAATCTGAGTACAGCAGACGGACAACGGATCAACATGAACGCATTCTCCCACACATTTGATCAGCACCCTGACCTGTTGAATAAGGCCAGTGTACACTACGGTATGTCTCCACCTGGTGCTCACCCTCCCTCCAGCGCGGAGGTGTTCACGCGCACCGTACCTTTCCTCTTCTACCCAGCAGGTGTAGAGCATGGATTTTATGACAACTCATACCGAAGCCCTTCAGCCCTTATCCCATACTTGCCTCCATTTCACGGACGATTTGGCGTGTATGAGTGCCCTTTCGAACCTGCCTTCATTCAAAAACGCAACGAACGTGAGCGCCAACGGGTCAAGTGCGTTAACCAGGGCTACGCAAAGCTAAGGGACCACTTGCCTGGAAGCACCGGCGAGAAGCGTCTGAGTAAAGTGGAAACGCTTCGCGCCGCTATCCGCTACATCAAATACCTGCAAAGTTTGGTTGAAGGGGAGCGACGAGAGGGAGGTCGGGAGAACAACCTCCTCAGGGTCGACTTGTCGGGAAACAGTGATGGAGGATCACCTCGGTCCTTGTCTCTGCCTTCTTCTCCTGGACTCTGAGGATAACGACAAAATGTAGGCCTGACTAACATTTCAAACACACATAGCCTTTTTGAGGTATGATAATCATGAGAGATGGTCTCACAATTTGACATGAACTCACTTTAATGAACTCACTGCATTTTTTTGTTTTAAAATTAGCCTGGTAGCCATCTAAAAGGCACACATAACCTTACAAACATTTTCCAGGATCTTATTGGTACTGGTAGAATATGCTAACTTGCTGTAAAAGTGTTTTCTTTTATTTTGAGGTAGTTTCCCAACTGCACCCAGAACTATAAGCTAGTGCAGGCCTATCCTGGATGGAAGGTGGGAATAGAACTCTCATATGCTGTAGGCTATTTCATCCAAATTCATTTGGAAATGGTAACAACATATTGTCTGACAAAAAAATAATAGGCCTACTTCTGATAGTGGTGAAAAAGTGCATGGTGTTCCTTTAACTTATTTAAGAAACCAATTTGGATCCCATTCCATTTGATATGCTAGCTTTAGGTATATAAGTCCTCCTTCAGTTTTGGGCCCATTATCTTCAGCTTTTTGTTTGTGTGTTGGTGAATGTTCATTTTGTTTTGTCTTTTGTTGTAAGTCTTTGTCTGTCAGTCTTCTGAAATGTCTAAATAATTTAAATAAATGTTCAACAAGTGTTCTTTGAAAAGATGTGGTGTAAAAGACCAATGCTGCCATCAACTGGCTCTAACTGTCTCCTAGTTTAAGGGACTCTTGCTGCTGGAAAAATAAGTGTTAAAGCTTCACACCTTTAAAGTCGCTTACAGGTCTGGAAGGACTTTGATTAATCTAAGTCTGTTGCCAGAGATACTCCAGTTGATATTTCAGCATAATATTATATAATTTCATTAAGTGGTTACTTTGCTAAATGACTTTAGTAATTATATGTGGGTATAGTATGTGGCAGCAACTAATAAAGCATATTTGTGAGTCAGCCAATGTTATTCTAGTAGTACTGTCTCCCAAGGCGGGAAAAGTCCCGTAGCTGAGCTGCGACATGTTTTACATTCAGTGTTTATGCTAGTGCTCCCAGATATAACTGCTCTTGATAAAGACAACATGGAATCATTTGATGCTCCAGAGGTATATTTTAGGGGGACCATAAAGCCTTGTAATGCTGACTGACGCACATTTAGCAAAAACATTTTTAATTACCAACGGAGCCCTTTTAAGCACATACTGTAGGTGGAATCTCTGGTCTTAGTGTTGAGTTCGACAGCACAGCAAATTCCCTTCCCTAGAAGCCAGTGCATAGAGGAGTGTTTAGTGACCAATGAAATGTCATTGAAGGCCCCAACCGGCCAATGAGAAAGCTGTGATCAGTTTCACCCGTAAGGTGACACCATGTCCAATGGAAAGGCATACCAATGATAAACCAGACAGTTGAGTGATAGAGAATTATTTTTCCCAACAAATTAGCTGACAGGCTACAATGGCACCCTATGAAGAAACACACTTTGTTTAAAATAATTGTTTAAAACCCACCACCACATATGCACATATCCCACCAACCTTCAACCCCTACCCCCTATTTACAGCTAGCCTTCCCCCTCCTCACACACACAAAAAATCCAAGCCCCCCCCATTACCACCACTACCCCCAGCCAGTTGACACTTATTGTCTATATTTATTCTCAATGCTGAGCAACTGTTCTCCCGACCAGTATCCCCACAGTCAAGAGCAGACCCCTCACTCAGTCTGAGGACTGGTCACTCAGTCAGTCAGGCTCGGAACAGGGGAGGTAAGCGGGAAGGAGAGGAAGTGAGGACACCAAGAACACACCAGGGAAGTTCTGAAGAACTAAGAGAGAAAGGAAAGCATAGGAGACTAGCAAAAGACGGGATCAGAGTCAATTTTTTTGTTGGTGGGTTGGTGGACACAATACCTTTGGAAGTTCTGAGAGAGAGGAGTAAGGAGACCTTTGCATAACCAGACGAGGATTACATTAGCGAACGCAGGTGGTGAGGTGCTGGAGAAGCCTCCAAGACTCTCGCCAACATGGCAGACCCCAACGACGCCAACCTGAAGGCCTTCATCATGGATGAGGAGACGCTGAAGAGGAAGCAGCGAGAGAAGCTGAAGAAGCTGCAGGCCACAGGTGGAAACCCTCGACCTGTGCGCTCGCTCTTCTTCCTCACGCTAAAGAATCCCTTCCGCAAGGCCTGCATGAAAATTGTGGAGTGGAAGTATCCTTATACTATCTGACACAGTGTCGCCTGCTTAGCACTGAAAGCGACCTGAGATGAGCTGTGTCTGTGTGTGTGTGTGTGTGTGTGTGTGTGTGTGTGTGTGTGTGGAGTCAATCTGACACTTGGAGCACATTCAGTCACTCAGTCGGTCAGTCATCACTGATGATAAATAGGTTGGTAGAAATGGAATCAAGTGTTAGGAAGTGTGGAGTAAATGCTGCTTTTGAAATTGCATAAAAAAAAATCAGATTAAATCATAGCCAAACTAAGATATTTATTAAGTCACAATATTTTTTCTGTGAAAGAAACTTTCAGTTCAGTTTTATCTCCAGTTTGTAAGCAGACCTCTTACAGGAAAAGTTTAGCAGATATTGAACTTATTGATATGAGTTCATTTGTCCATTCTGTTAAGGAGTTAAAGACAACAGAATTTAGGGTGTGCAATCTAACCAGATATCTAAAAGTAAAGAGTTCATGTAGACATGAATATGTACCTTAACTGATTTTTAGAATGAATTTAGACTTTTTAGACAAAAATGAACGTGAGGTTGTGAATGTATTCTGAGGCGAGACAGCTGTCTGTAGAAGTCAGAGCCTAAAAACAGATACGCTAAGCTGATAGAATGCTGTCTGTCACACAGTTAGCTAGGTGAATGCGCGCACACACACACACACACACACACACACAAAGACAGACTCCTACAAAAGACATTGAACTTATGAGCTCGTAACGTTGCAGTTAACCAAACATACTAAGACAAACAGGTCACATCCCTGTTAAAAGGATTCATTTTTGACCTTCTGGGTTTTGTTATGGTTTACTGAGGGTCAAAAGTTTCACACGCAATAGGCTGAGTGCGGCAAAATTAAGGCAGCCTTGAAGTGAAAATGCAATGCTTGTAGAATGCTGTATGATGTCTGAAAGTACACGGCCTTGACTGTACACTTTACAGCCTTTGCATGTATTTAACAATGATTTAGGGAGCCCGTAAATGTCAGAATACACAGAAAAAAAGTGTAGGCCTAAAGGAACACTTTGAATTCTCCTCAGCCATTACAGAAGTGTTTTCATTTGTTGTCGACAAGAATTACTCACTTTTAAATCAATAGGAGGCCCAAATTCACAAGCAATGAGCTCTGTACAAAATCAAGATCCTTATAGAACAAAGCAAAAAAATAAGTAAATTACCCTAACCCAAGTCATACCTGTCAGTTGCTATGACAATTAACGGCTATCTTACACAAGTTTGCCAAAGCTGCCATAATACGTTTGGTTCTTTTCCTAAGCACACACATCAGACCCTTTGAGATCATCATCCTGCTGACCATTTTTGCCAACTGTGTGGCACTGGCAGTGTTCATGCCAATGCCAGAGGAGGACACCAACAACACCAACAGTAACCTGGTGAGTTTAGTTGCCTGACCTTTGAACCTGACTCAGCAGGATGCTCAGATATTAACCCTAGTGCATTATTTGTACTCAGTGAAATAAATTGAAACAAGCTTTGATGAATAAGACCCCATTGGGTTACAAATAGGGTTACAGCAGAAAAGCAACCTTAGGCAAAAGAATAGACACTATACTGAAAACCATTCATTCTTTTATGATATATCAGCAGTTGCTGAAAGCTATCTGCACAACTGGTTTTGCTGAAATACGATCAACCCGACCCCACGTAAGCCTCCTACTGGGGGTTACTGATGATCAGGCTGGGAGAGATGAAGAGGGACAGCAAGGGGGGGAATATCAAGGCTCTCTGTGGAAAGATTCAAACGGTGATCCATCACCGAGTCAACACTTCCCGCACGAGACCAGCTAGATCAAATCACTCAGTGTTACACGCAGAAAGTAATTGGAGAGGATGACATTTTCACAAGAGGCTCCGCAATTTATAGTTTGCATTTAGATTATGTCTTCACACTTTCACAGTACAGACTGCCAATTTGGTCCTAATTCTTGTGATAGCATACTTGTCTTTAGTAATGTGTTAACATTACTTCTTTGTATTTTGATTTATCATGTGCAGTCATACCTTAATGTATACTCTACAGTAAAAAGCAAGTTTATCGACAGGTATGAAAGTCTTGTTAAGTCGTAGTCATAGTTAACCTAGTACAACCAGTATTGCAGTCATAGTGTAGTCATAGTTAACCTAGTACAACCAGTATTGCAGTATTTGAGTATGTACTGGGGATGTTGTGTGTACTACAGTATTTAGTGGCCTAAAAGAATGACTTGAAAGTGCATTCAAACAAATCGGTCAATAGTTATGTCCATAGTTCCAATGAGGATAAATTGGTTTGAAGCTTTCAATCAAAAAAGAGGAATCTTTCTCTTTTTTGTGTGTGAACAGACCTTGATTTACACATCTAAAAACCCTCCAAGGCTTCTCTCTCTCTCTCTCTCTCTCTCTCTCTCTCTCTCTCTCTCTCTCTCTCTCTCTCTCGAGCCCTAAAAAACCTTTACACAGCTGAAGTTCTTTTCTTAATGCCATGCTAAAATATCTGTATCCGTATAGGGGTACCCAGAGCCGCTGTGCGAGTACCGAGCGTCCAAGATGATCGCATCATCACGCGTGCCTCTGGCTACTGACCCACATCTTGACAAATGAGATGGCAGAAAGACTTTGTTCACACTCGGAGGGTTGCCAAGGGGCTTATAAAATCCCCCTTTGTGGTGTGTGTGTGTATGTGGGTGTGTGTGTGTATGTGTGTGTGTGTGTGTGTTAATGGGTGGCGTGCGAAGGCCCGTCCATTATGCCCTTGACCCAGGTGATTGATTGGAGCAGATGCCCATGACAGTCTTGCACTGGCCTATGCATCCCAATGGCTTTATATTTAGAGCCCAGACTGAATGCCCACGACACACAGGGAGAGTATGGGGTGACGCCATAACAGCCTCTCCCGTAATCAATATATGTGTGTTAGGCCTGCGTGGCTGGCAGCGCTTATGGACTGTGTCTTCTACTGTAAATGAGTGCATAGTGAATAAGTGTGAGGGAATGTGGGGATACTTTAGTTGCGGTGCGTAATGAGGATATTAATGGCCAATGTATGTTTGCCTGTGTTGTGCAAGCACTGCTTAGTATGTCTGTGTATATGTATGTGTGTGTAAGTGTGTGCTATTTGTGTTAGATAGATAGATAGATAGATAGATAGATAGATAGATAGATAGATAGATAGATAGATAGATAGATAGATAGAAAGACAGATAGATAGATGGATAGATAGATACTTTATTAATCCCAGAGGGGAAATGCCGTAGTACGTGTATGTGTTACTGTGCACATGTGTGTGTTGAAGGGCAGTAGTCTGCGTACAACTTTTACCCTGTTGTTGATCAATCACTTGAATAGGTATGACCCCTACTTTCCACTACCCCATAGCTTTCCCTTGTTCCTGCGGCCGTATATCTTTATAACACAGTAATGCATCCCAGAATAGAACAAAGACTTCAGTGTCACTTCTGGGTAAGAGGCTCTCTCACCAGCAAAACAGCTCCTGGCCAGCCCTCTGCGTGAGTAGGGAAAGACACAATGAAAGAGAATATGGCATGGTGAGTGATCAAGCCACCATTCCAAGTTACTCCGGCTCCCTGTGACTTCCATGTCTGTCCCTCATCCCAGCCATTCCCAGCATTCCTGGCCTGTCATAGGAGCTGGGAATCCAGACAGACATGTTTTCAGCAGGCCATGTTTTTTCACACAGAGGAAAACAAGAACATAGATTTTGATAATGTTGGCATAGGAAGAGTTTATTAATTTACAGTAGTGCCTATTTAGTGGCATTTGTCTTTTTGAAATTAGTTGTATGAAATTGTCTTGGTATACAATTGGGTGGCTGGTAAATATGAGCCCCACATCAGAGAGGACTAAATAAGTATCTTGATCCAAATGTATATCAGCATGATATATTACTGTTCCCATAGCATAATCGAATATTTTGTTTTACAGGAAAGTTTGGAGTACATTTTCCTGATCATCTTCACCACGGAATGCTTCCTAAAGATTATTGCATATGGATTACTATTCCATGCGGACGCCTATTTACGAAACTGTTGGAACATACTGGATTTTGTTATTGTCACCATGGGGTAATGATACGCTAAATCAGTTTCACATTGCAATCTATTAATCTCTAAACACAATATAAATTATTCAGTGCGATATATTAACTACTTCTATAACATACTCGACATACTGTATATACAGCATGTTACTGTATTTTGCAGTGTTTTGTAGTGTTTTTCAGCAAATATATTCATAGACGTATCGCTAGACCTTCCCAAGTATACATACTTTTTCCCCAACATGTTTGTCTTAATGTCTTATTTGTTGTTGTAAACACAGGCTGTTTACCATAGTTGTTGACCTCATCAACAACATCAGTGGGGTGGAGGCCCCGGTGGAGCAGAAGGGGGGAGGAGGCTTTGACATGAAAGCCCTGAGAGCGTTCAGAGTGTTGAGGCCTCTTCGTCTGGTCTCCGGGGTGCCCAGTAAGGACTGGTATTTTGTTTTCAAGTCTGGGACCTTGTCTTTCAAGTCTGGGAATATACTTTGTATGAGGGGTAGCAGTAGCTTTCTTGTCAATTTACTGTCTATAGATTCCAACCCAGATTAAAATGTTGCTCTTGTAACAGAGCTGAAGACTAGTTAAACAAAATTATTTTTGGTCTCATTTTGTCTCGGCATCTTCATAGTTTTTGTTGGATGGATTAAAGTTTGTGTGAGACAATTTGCTATGAATATAGATGAAGAGATGATTGTTCTTTCCCTCCAGGCCTGCAGGTGGTGATGAGCTCCATCCTGAAGTCCATGTTACCAATGTTCCACATCTCCCTGCTGGTTTTCTTTATGGTCACCATATATGCCATTGCTGGACTTGACCTCTTCAAATGCAAAATGCACAAAACCTGCTACTATACAGGAACAAGTAAGTTGTGGTAAACACTGCATACAGGCATCTCACATATAGACTTCAACATGCTTGAAATGTGTCATAGATTTAACTAGAAAAGCACTCAGAGCCCGCAGGCCTCCACCAAGGATCACCAAAATTTAACCAGTTACTTGTCCCAATACACACCTTGTCCAAAAATTTCATTAAAATCCATGCAGGACTTTTTCGAGTTATTTTGTACACTGACAGACAAACAAATGCCGGCGAAAACATCCTCCTTGTCGGAGGTAATAAAAATGATGCATGGCTAAATGTGTGGTTCTTTCAAATGGTCTACAGTCATAACATAAATCCTCAGGCAGTTTATCAATTGACCTAATAGTGTATTTATTTTCTTACTCTGGTGCTCCACAGGTATCATAGCAACCATGGAGAACGAGAAGGCATCTCCCTGTGCCCAGGCAGGAAATGGCCGCCGCTGCGCTGTAAATGGCACAGAGTGCATGGCTGGCTGGCCAGGGCCCAATAACGGCATCACCCACTTTGACAACCTGGGCTTCTCCATGCTGACAGTGTATCAGTGCATCACTACACAGGGCTGGACTGATGTTCTCTACTGGGTTAGAGTTTTATCCACTTAAAATAGACATGACATGGACAATATGGATGTTTCACAGTGATATTGTTGCATTTGATAGAATACAAGTATTTCAGGAATCGTGTTATAAATAAAAATGCATGTAATGTGTGAATCTATGTGCATGTGGATGTTTATAAATATGTCTACCTGTGTTTGTGTGTGTGTGTGTGTGTGTGTGTGTGTGTGTGTGTGTGTGTGTGTGTGTGTGTGTGTGTGTGTGTGCACGTGTGTGTGACACATACATTCAGGTAAATGATGCCATTGGTGTTGAGTGGCCTTGGATTTACTTTGTCACTCTCATTCTTCTGGGCTCTTTCTTCATCCTAAACCTGGTTCTTGGAGTCCTTTGTGGGTATGGTCTCTCCTCCTCCTGCCTCTCCTGCATTCTTATCTCATTACAGCCAATATGTTTGTGTTTCATTAACAAAACAAATTTAGTTTGGTTCAGACAACAATAACATTTTGAAAATATAAGTACAAAATGTGTGAATGAAGGTCCAAAGTTTGGGTCATGAGAACAATCTCTTGTCCCTAAAAACTAGATACCCTGTGGTATCTCTCTGTCTCACAATTTCTTTTGCCACTCTCTCTCTCTCTCTCTCTCTCTCTCTCTCTCTCTCTCTCTCTCTCTCTCTCTCTCTCTCTCTCTCTCTCTCTCTCTCTCTCTCCATTCTGCATCTGCACTCTGACACATCTCCCCAGTGAGTTCACCAAGGAGCGGGAGAAGAGCTCCAGGAGTGGCGAGTATCAGAAGCTCCGTGAGCGGCAGCAGCTGGATGAGGATCTCAAGGGCTACATGGAGTGGATCACCCAGGCTGAGATCATGGACAATGACCAGGAGGGCAAAGGTGATACCCCTGCACCTCTACTTAAGAGTCCACCCATAAACCCTTTAACATGGCACTCATAGGCATACCACCAAATATACAAAGCAGACCACCCCCCAAGTGTGTTCAGTGAACCAGGGGTGAAAATGGAAAAATATACCCTGCACAACATTTTATTTTTGGAGATTGATAAGCTTGCATGTCTATCCAACATCACTACACATGTACTGACTGCGCTTTGTATATATCTTTCTTGTCTTCAGTGCCTTCGAGTAGTAGCCTTTGGGTCGAAAAATGCGCCATATAATTAAATTACTTACTGACTTACCTTCTTACTTTTGTGCCCAAATAATTTTCCCAATGTTGACATGAGTCACATGGGTTACAAGTTGAGTGTGAAAATGTAAATATGTGCATACATCTGTGTGTACTTTGGCCCTTACGTTTTTTGTACTGCTACCTCTATACCTCTATCTTATGCATATGTACTCTATATACGACCAAATAATTAACCATGATTTGACATGACCACACTTTTGATTACTTTTAGTTGTAGAGCACAAGTTGGATATGAAAATATAAATTTGTATCTCTTTGTATCTTCTTTGTACAGGACTGCTACCTCTGGTGGAGGGGTCAGATACAGAAAGTCTGTATGGTATTGAAGGCATCCAGCGCTTTCTTTATTATTTGTGAGTACCACACCAACTCTACATTTCATTGCAACAAAAAGAACATCTACCTATCAATCACAATTAATCAACCTATCAATCAGATATAATCAAGGTAGCGAATGTAATGTTGGCTCTCTTTTTTTTCTTTTTCTTTTTTTCTTCAATAGGAAACGAGCAAAGCAGTATAACCGTGTGTTCCGGAGGAAGTGCCGCACTTTTGTCAAGTCCCGACTCTTCTATTGGCTCGTCATCCTGGTGGTGTTTCTCAATACTCTGGCCATCTCAACAGAGCACCACCAACAGTCTGAGTCCCTCACCAATCTACAAGGTATGACAAATTACTGAAATCAATGAGTCATTTACACAAACACAAATTTATACATACATACGTATGTCTTTACACAGCTGTTGTGGGAGTTGAGCTTAGACAGACTTAGTGCTTTCCTGAATATAGAGGCTGTTAAAAGTCATGTGTCCTTAAAATACATCTAAGTGCGTGCAAGGCGCCGTAATGCATTCTTTCACTCTCTCTCTCTCTCTCTCTCTCTCTCTCTCTCTCTCTCTCTCTCTCACACACACACACACACACACACACACACACACACACACATAGTATTGACATACTGTATTTAGACATATGCACAGACACACCCAATTAGTCCAGTGTTCATCGTGTGTCAGAGGTCAGAGGAATCTAAATGAAAAGGAATAAATCATGTTGCTGTTCTGTATCACAGTTACCGTTTATATTTTCATTCAACAGAGAATGCAAACAAAGTGCTGCTGACCCTCTTTGCGGTGGAGATGTTCTTGAAAATGTATGCCCTGGGCCTGCCGACTTACTTCATGTCGCTCTTCAACCGCTTCGACTGCTTTGTGGTGTCAGTGGGCATCCTGGAGCTGATTCTGGTGCGCATGGACATCATGTCCCTCACCGGCGTCTCTGTGCTGCGCTGCATCCGCCTGCTCCGACTCCTCAAGATCACCAAGTAAGAGCAGAGCCTTGTAGGGGGAGAACAGCGTCAGGAAAGATAGGATCCCATCCCTCTATCTATCCCACTTGCTTTCTCCCACTCATCCTTCTCATCTTGTCAGAAGTTGTTAACCTTGATTTCCCCATTATTGAGTGAGGTTAATACGTTGATTTTGCTAAATTGAAATCATTACCTGATTGTGAATGAACAATAATTATTAATGTTTAGTAAACTGATGTTAATAATACATGGGTGTTGTTAATACAAGGGTGAGGTTTGTGAGGTTTTGCGATACATGGTTTGCAGTGCATTGCGGCTTACATTTGGTTTATAATTGGGAAATGACTGTAGTTTTCTCCCAGTAGATTGCTTCCTAGTAACTAATCAGTCCTTGTTCAAAGCTGTTGATTTAGGTGATACTACTAAATGATATTTTTGTAACAGGTACTGGACTGGTCTTAGTAACCTGGTGGCGTCGCTGCTCAACTCCATTGCCTCCATCGCCTCCCTGCTGCTGCTCCTCTTCCTCTTTATCGTCATCTTCTCCCTGCTGGGCATGCAGGTGTTTGGAGGCAAGTTCAACTTCCCCGACCACAGGGTTCGCCGGAGCAACTTTGATAACTTTCCTCAGGCTCTCATCACTGTGTTTCAGGTACAGTATAGTGCTTCACTAACACTTTACAAATATTAGGTATTGATGGGTTGGCGTAGGAATTGTTTGTTTAGCAGCAAAAGCCACGAAGTGGCAACAAATGAAATTTTAAAGACATATAGAGTTCAATTTCTCTTATTGTCTTGGTAAGTAACTGTATGAAATAATACATTCAAGATTAAACGAGTCCTTTCTGTTTCTCATCGGCGGTGCTGGCCATTTTCCATCAAACGATACGTTATCCCTTATAGTTGCATACACCCCAATGCCTTGTTAGACTTCTTACGTCATTTAAAGCAAAGCAAGTTATAGTAGTTAAATACTTTGTCAGTGTCCCTGTGAAATCTACTTCCTGTCTATGCAGATTCTGACAGGTGAAGACTGGAATGTTGTGATGTATGACGGTATCATGGCTCATGGCGGCCCGTCCATGCCAGGCATTCTTGTCAGCATCTACTTCATCATCCTCTTCGTCTGTGGAAACTGTATCCTTCATTACACTCAAGGCTATGCCTGATTACCACATCAGTGTACAGTAACTCAACCCTTGAACAAGACTGCACTAAACAGAAAGAGCATTGAAATAAGAAGTGAACTATCTAGTTATCATATAGTTATCATCTAGTTATTCCGTTATCATCTTGTTATTCTGTTATGATTTCCCTGACGAAAGGATTCACAGTCATTCTTCTGAACGTCTTCCTGGCCATTGCCGTGGATAACCTGGCTGAGGCAGAGAGCTTGACTTCGGCTCAGAAGGAGAGGGCAGAGGAAAAGAAACGCAAGAAGATGTTGAGGTCAGTTGGGGGACATTTACAGTCTTTATTGACTTGGGCTAGTACAGTTGGAATGCACTGTAAAGATAGGCATTTCAGATGGAGATCAACGTTTCCTCCAATAATAAAAAACCCAGCAAATGGAACCTGTCAAGATCTAAAAAATGAAGAGATGCTCTTACAGTAGAACATAAGTATCTACGGCATCTCATAGAGGGGAAGAGACTTCTCAAATTTCTGTGTAGCCCCTTTATGACATCTAAGAAACAGACTACAGGGGTCATAGGTCAGTGCTGTGTGTTAGATGAGCTGTTAGTCTCACATGGGACACATTTAGCTTTTTGTAACGGATGTTAAGAGGATCCCTGATTAGTTGGGCATATTTGCGTTATAAAACTAGTATTGGCGTCAACATTAACAGCGAAAATCATTTCACTCGTAAATTTCTATTGCGAGTACAAATGTACGTCTCAATGACTTCTGGGTAAAACATGCCTAACTAGCAGGGGTTACTTTTAAGCAGTTTTTTGAAGTGCACTATCATAATTTGCACTGTAGGGCCAATCAGCCAGAGAAGAGTGAGGAGGAAAAGGCCCTGATGGCAAAGAAACTGGCTGAACAGAGAGCTAAGGCTGAAGGAATCCCTACCACTGCTAAGGTACTGTAAACCCCTCCCAATTACAGTAAATGAATGCATACAGTACATAAATGTATTACACATGTATCACACAACATCTACGGTCGACACTTTGGATTTTTATTACATGATAGATCAGTTGTTGGGATAGTTTATCTAAATGAGAACATGCTTATCAACATCTCAACAATGTTTTCTTTTTCAACAGCTAAAGGTTGATGAGTTTGAGTCAAATGTGAATGAAATTAAGGATCCCTTTCCTCCAGCTGATTTCCCAGGTAAGTCATAATGCAACTAGAAAAGCGCTCAGTTAGCGCAGACCTCCGCCAAGGCAATGTGGTCACAAACACAATATAAATTCCAGATCGTGTTCTGGATCACCGATCGCCACCAAAATCGAATCAGTTCTTGTTTGTCCCAATATACACTGTCTGAAAATTTCATCCAAATCCGTGCAGTACTTTTCGAGTTATCCTGCTGACAGACAAACAGACAGACAAACAAACAGACAAACCAACGCGACCGAAAACATAACCTCCTTGGCGGAGGTAATAACTCCTCATTTAGTAGCCCTATAATAGACTGTAGAATAAACTCTGTTATTACTATAGAGAAACTATGATTCCTATTATCTCTTCTTGCTCAGGTGATGATGAGGAGGAGGAGCCTGAGATACCTGAGAGTCCTCGCCCTCGGCCAATGGCTGACCTCCAGCTGAAGGAGGAGGCGGTGCCTATGCCAGAAGCCTATGCCTTCTTCTTATTTGGTCCCGAAAATAAGTGAGTGAATGTGTTTGTAATTATAAAAAAGTCAAATAAAAAGTATACCATCAAATGTAACAAATATAAATACATTAAACAAATATTGGTGTGTAATCTTATATGTAAGTATTTTTAAAGGGCCACAAGGCAACTTTTTCAACACTGTTTTTATACCATCAGACACCATTAGCATGTTCTAGTAAAACCAGAAAACTCTCAAGTGTGACTCAAAAATGTTTAGATGCCTTTTATGTAGCTAGTTCACTAGTTTCCCTGCAACAACTGCACATTATCCATTTGAACTATATCAAGATTCCTTGGTGTTTTTGTTGCACCTGAACCTTGACTTGACTTGTGCTGATTCACTCAACTTACTCAATCTATGTCAACAAAGCCCAAATCTCATTTCCCACTCTGCAGGTTCCGTAAGCTGTGCCACCGAATCATCAACGCCACCACCTTCACCAACATCATCCTCCTCTTCATCCTCCTCAGCAGTATCTCTCTAGCAGCTGAGGATCCCATCGACCCAATGTCCTTTAGAAACCAGGTAATGAGCCAATTAAATCTGAATATAGGCCTACTGTATGGCCTTATCTTAAGATACATCATAATCCTCTAATGATGTGGGGTGCATATACTATAGGCAACTTACTATATTTGACATTTTCTTCTGTTACATCTGCTGTAGGTCTTGGCTTATGCAGACATAGTCTTCACTTCTGTATTCACGGCTGAAATTGTCCTCAAGGTAATGCACCCACCCATCAACTTCACATAGTCCAAGAGGACACTGAGGAGCTTTGTCTTTTGAGTGGTCATGACAAATAGTGGTAGACATCTTACTTGATAAATCCATTGATGGTTTCTATGCTAGACCCAGAAGGCTGAGTCACATGTATAATGGTATGTCTGATGTGATGGGTTGAAATACATCATTGTGGCTCTTATAAAACTAAATGAGTGTCAATGCTGTGTCTATGTTAGATGACCACCTATGGTGCCTTCCTCCACAAAGGCTCCTTCTGCCGTAACTCCTTCAATATCCTGGATCTGCTTGTTGTTAGTGTATCTCTTCTTTCTATGGGAATGGAGTAAGTATAGAATATATGTGATTATTGATATTTTGGTTATAAGAAGTAGCCCGTCTGTGATGGTTTTATTGATAAAATACAGCTATGAGGAGATGTGATTCCTGAACACAATTTTTATTTGAAGTTGAAAATTGATAAAGGAATTGTGGTTCTGTTTCTGTTTCTGTAATTGTACCTTGTTGAACTTCTTAGCTCTTTGGCCCTATGCTTTAGGCTAACTCAGGCTTTAGATGCAGTCAGAGCTGTTCACCCTTCCCCAATTTGACCTTTGTGTCTGTGCTCTGCCCAGGTCCAGTGCCATCTCTGTGGTTAAGATCCTCAGGGTGTTGAGGGTGCTCAGACCATTGAGGGCCATCAACAGAGCCAAGGGACTGAAGGTACAGAAAGCAATGCAATGCTTAGCCAAAGCCGGGGATGTTTTCACCTGCCTGTGACTGCCCCCTAGTGGCGAAGAGACTGCTCTCTACTTCTTGAGTGTTCTTGGGTGGCTGTGATGGTCTGAGTCTGAACTTTTCTGTCTTGTAATTTCTTGTGTTACAGCATGTCATCCAGTGTGTGTTTGTTGCCATTAAGAGTATTGGCAATATTGTCTTGGTCACCATGCTTCTGGATTTCATGTTCTCTTGTATTGGAGTTCAGCTCTTCAAGGTAAGAATAGATTATCAATCACTGATCATTATTCAATGATTGGTAATTGCCATCTCTACTCAAATCTTAGTAGATTTATTCAAGTAGACAACTCTACTCAAATTGCAATTGTGCTCTACTTGAAATGCTTATGACCACTATACTGACATGTATTTTGTTGATTTTTCCCTCCCCCCGTGAATCCAAAAGGGGAAGTTCTTTTCCTGCACAGACCCTGCAATGATGACCGAACTAGACTGCAGGTAGGTACCGTATTGGGGTTCAAATAATGGGGTCTACCTGTACAACACAGCCGCCATTGTCGTGAAGTATGCCTTGTCATTGCCATTGTCATGCCTTGTCTATGTATTTCCCTGTAGGGATAGTGAGGAATTTCAATTGCAATTTCAATTCCTTGTATGTCTTGTACATGTAATGGAACTGACAATAAAATGCTATTCATGCTATTCACTCATTCAACCCCTAAGCATTCCTCTTTGTGTCCCATACTGAGTATCTCTCTGATTGGTTGCCTCCTCCAGAGGGAACTTCATCAAGCACCAGGAGAATGCTCTTCATGAGATGGTGATCAGCAGGCGAGTGTGGACGAACAGTGACCTGAACTTTGATAATGTACTGAATGGCATGTTGGCACTCTTCACTGTCTCCACGTTTGAGGGTTGGCCAAAGTAAGTTACCAAGGAGAAAGTTTTCATAATATTGAGTTATATTGAATTGTTGAATTGGTGAATTACATGGAATTTCCTTATGAAATATTTACTCATGAAAAATTTCTGTTTTTGTCTTACTCTTGTATGCTGTCTCTCTTGTTCTCTCTGTCTCTTCATTCACACTCACCATGGATATTTAGACTGCTATACAAAGCCATGGATTCCAATATGGAGGACAGGGGTCCAGTCTACAACAACCGTATAGCAATCTCCATTTTCTTCATAATCTACCTCATCCTCATCGCATTCTTCATGATGAACATCTTTGTGGGTTTCGTCATCGTGACCTTCCAGGAGCAAGGAGAACAGGAATACAAGAATTGTGAGCTAGACAAGAATCAGGTACTTAATTTCAATGGAACTTGTTCCCATCGTATGCATCACCTCAAAGGTCCAGTTTGTGATTCTATGGTTCAGTCAAACTATTCAGTGTCAATTCAAATTCAGGCCCTTTTTCAGGCTTTCAAGCTTTTTTGCATTTTTCAGTTAATTCATATTGACAATTTTGTGCAGCGTTATGCCTTGTAATGATGCCATGTAATTTGTGTCATACAGCGTCAGTGTGTCCAGTATGCACTGAAAGCACGGCCACTTAGATGCTACATTCCCAAGAACCCCTACCAGTACAAAGTGTGGTACATTGTCACGTCATGCTACTTTGAGTACCTCATGTTCCTGCTAATCATGCTCAACACCATGTGTCTGGGGATGCAGGTAAGGCTATATGCAAATAGTATTCATTCTCACTTCCACATTCTAGAACCTACTGTGTTAGTTAGTGTGTCTTCTATTTTGGCATTGCAATAGCAAACCAAGCCATCTCACTGTACAGTCAATCACCTAATCATATAATCAGATTGTTAATTCAGATTTCTGTGGTCTTCCCTTTGCTCAAATATTTATGCTGCAGCACTGCAACCAGTCTCAACATGTGACAGACCTCTCAGACATGCTCAATGTGATCTTCACAGTGCTTTTCACAGTGGAGATGATTTTAAAACTAATGGCCTTCAAAGCTAAGGTGAGATACTCATAGTTAAACTATCCCTGTCTTGAGGGAATCTGTGAAGTTGTTGTAAGTGCAGTAATATTTGTATTTATACTCTTCCCCCACAGGGCTACTTTGGTGATCCCTGGAATGTCTTTGACTTTGTCATTGTCATTGGCAGTGTCGTTGATGTCATCCTCAGTGAGATTGATGTGGGTTTTCTATTTTATACTTTTGAAATACTTCTGTGTTTCACTTCTGTTTTTTTTTTAAACTTCTATTTATTGTTCTTCCACTTCTACCAAAATGTCATTCACGATGTTTTACCATACACAGCTACTTTTTTTTTTAATAATTTCTGAATTACTGAATGACTTGCATTGTCAATATCAATCAACATAATCAAGATGTCTCACCCACTGCCCCACTCTATGTCCATTCACTCCAGTCCAGCCTACAGTCCAGCTCTAGCTTTGTTGAGAGGGTCAGTATGTCCTCCAGTATCTTTCCTTTCCTTCTGGCCAAGCTCAGTAGTATTTTTTGCCCTCAGCGGCATCTTCCAGGCAGTACTCTAACCCTGGAAGGTGCCATTTTGGGCAAAAAAAGGCCAAAGACCTCTGGGCACCACAGCTCCTACAGCACAGCTGGTTGATAGCAGACACCTGTCACGCCTGCACACAGCACCATTGTTAGCGTTCGTCGGCAGCACTGAGCCTCCGCCACCTTCACGCCACTGTCACGGCACCTTCACGCCACTGTCACCTTTTTGAAATTAAGCATCTTGCTTTGTACACTTTTGCTGCACGCTCTCTTGGCTGAACACTGGATGGCACTATGCTTCAAATGTTCGAACATCCAACTCAGAAAGTTTGTAGTTGTTTATTTTTCTCTTTCTTCCACCCGCAATCACAGGCGGCCTTGGCTGCTCAGGGAGGACTGTATTGTCTCCATGGTTGCGAGGTAATTGGTGTGTGTATGCCAGTGTGTGTGTGCATACCTCAACACATCATTGCTTTTCAGCAATCATTCTGACAACACAAGGATTCAAATATGTTTCTTCACTCTTTTAGGAGGTGAATCCGATGCAAGCTATAGCAGTAAGTGTTGTTTTATCTTGCAATAAATAATTCACAAATCTAGCCTATTGAATATGTTCTGGGTCATAAAAAAAAATCTGGTCAATAAAGCATACTGAAAATTACTTCTTGTGGTATATCATAACTGTTGTATCACAGGAATCAGAAAATGCCAGTGTGTCCATCACATTCTTCCGTCTGTTCCGTGTCATGCGTCTGGTCAAACTGCTGAATCGCTTTGAGGGCATCAGAAACCTCTTGTGGACCTTCATCAAATCTTTCCAGGTATGAGAGTGCCCTGGTTGAAAAAAAAAATGATAATACATTCGAGGGCAGATTATTTGTTTAACATTCATCCCACAAAATGCTTAAAATTGTATTAAATAAAATTAAATATGGTTAAGGGGAGTTCTTTATTGTTAACAATTAGAAGAATATAAAATTTGGACTCTCTAACCCTAACCCTTTACCACTACTCTGACTCTCTGTTTAGGCTTTGCCTTATGTTGCTCTTCTGATCGTCATGCTGTTCTTCATCTATGCTGTTATTGGAATGCAGGTAAGAGCTGTTCCAAACCACCAGGATTGTTTCAGCACTGAAAGTACATACATAATATTTTTGTCCTCTCTGGATTCACACATTAGTTTGTATTTTCATTTGAATCTTAACTGTCTTTAGGTGTTTGGTAAAATAGCATTGATAGATGGAACGCAGATCAACCGCAACAATAACTTCCAAACATTTCCTATGGCAGTTTTAGTACTCTTCAGGTAAGCACAGCATTAGCAACTTTTATCCAAAGTAGTGGTGCAGGACCACTGAATATTATGTGATGTTATGTTATTATGTTATGTTTAGTTGTGTACAGTATGTTTGGTGGGCGAACTTTGACCTTGTGGATGGTATGCAGGTGTGCCACAGGGGAGGGCTGGCAGGAGGTGATGTTGGGGTGCATGTACGGCCAGCGCTGTGACCCCAAGTCTGACTACCTACCTGGGGAGGAATACACCTGCGGCTCCGGCATCGCCATTCTCTACTTCATGAGCTTCTACATGCTCTGTGCCTTCCTGGTGAGAAACACACACACACACACACACACACACACACACACACACACACACACGCACATGTACACACAGTGATAGTTTGAGCAGTCAAAGGACAATAAACATATGAATTTTCTTGCTATAGATCATCAACTTATTTGTGGCGGTGATCATGGATAACTTTGATTACCTGACACGTGATTGGTCCATACTGGGCCCACACCACCTGGACGAGTTTAAGAAGATCTGGGCAGAGTATGATCCTGAGGCCACGTGAGTACTATCAACTTCAAATGAAATACTAATCTGGTAGTAATCTGGTAGAGAATTATTGTAGATTTGATGCATCAAAGCAGGAAATATGGATTTTCGAAATTTCGCATTTATTAGTCATACAAGTAAGTTCATGACCTTTTTACTGTAAATGACTGTTCTGATAATAATCAGGAAATACTTTTATGTCATCAATTTTTTTTCTCTTCAACAGTGGGCGTATTAAGCATCTGGATGTGGTAACGCTCTTGCGTAGGATTCAACCTCCACTGGGTTTTGGAAAGTTCTGTCCTCATCTAGTTGCCTGCAAGGTGAGAAATGATAATGGTTATTTATTTACAAAATATGTAACTCTGGCTTTACTTTTCAACGGCCTGTATTAACCATTATATCTGATGTTATTACACCTCTAGAGGCTCATCTCCATGAACATGCCCTTAAACAGCGATGGCACAGTTACTTTCAATGCCACACTCTTTGCCCTGGTGAGGACTGGCCTCAAGATCAAGACTGAAGGTTGGTGAGCTCTCTGTGTTGGGAATAGCATGGCATCAGACCCTGAACAGAAAATCTCCCCAAATAGATATATCTGTCCATGATTTTGTCTTTTTTTTAGAGGTTAGATCAGTTGATTGAACTTTACACATTCGCTTCCAAAGTTTTACAGTAATACTGTAATAGCCAATCAGAACAAGGATATGGTAACTGAATAGTTCTGATTACGGAGAACGTCTGTACATTCTATATGGTGTTGGTTGAACAGCAAGGCTACACCAGGTACTCAACTCTCCCGAATGTCACAGGGTGTAAAAATAGCTTTGAAAGAAGTGCAGGACTCATTAAATATAGTAGGCTACTGGTGAAGCCAGATCCACTGATTACAATCCAAGGTCATTGTTTGCAGTACACGTAAATGGTTTATTGAATTACCTTATGCAGCCCAGCTGTAACGTTTTTTTTTCTGTTCTGAGTGTTAAGTTGTTATCGCAAGTATGACAAGAGGACTAATTGATGTAGATGTAACTGATGGCAAATAGCTCAGCTATCTGGCGGCAGTACATGTAAATCCTCACAACTCAACTCTTTAATGGGCGATTCTAACTGCTGAGCTAGAGGCCTGGGCTTTTAGCTCAGTGGTTAGAGCGTTAGACTCCCATGCCGTGGGTATGTTATAGCTGGTGGGGTGGCGGGTTCAAGACCTGTGTGCGGTGCGGACCGCCACCGGCTACCTAGGGCATTGATAAAGTGTTTTTATTGGACAGGTAACTTTGAGCAAGCCAATGAAGAGCTGAGGGCCATCATCAAAAAGATTTGGAAGAGAACCAGCATGAAGCTACTGGACCAGGTCATTCCACCAATTGGGGGTAAGCAAGCCAAACAATCATACCGGAGTAGTCTTAGGTCTTAACCAATCACTGTAAAGATATTTATACCTCCACGGAGAGAGAGACACAGGGTATTTGTACGCTCTCTAAACTGTGAACATCTGTACCTTTCAGACGATGAGGTGACGGTGGGGAAATTCTACGCCACCTACCTGATTCAGGACCACTTCCGCAGGTTCCTGAAGAGACAGGAGGAGGAGTATGGGTATCGGCCCACTAAGAAAAAGAACAATGCTGAAATTCAGGTCAGAGGCCCCCCAAGGCATCACCTCTACCCGTTTGCTATTAGCTGTTAGCATATACTGTTTGGGGCTTATTCACCAATATCTTCTTAAGAATTGGATTTAAGGACACATGAAGAGGTCATTTGCAAAAGCCTCTAAAATCCATTTGCAATTAATTTACAAAAATATTTTATATGATTTTGATAAACTCTGTTATCATTCCAACTCCAATTGAATTGTTTTGGTCTGATTTTTTTGCACTTGATAAAAATATTTCAATTGTAGTTTGACTTCGATTATCAGGAAATTATTAATAAAACATTGGAAAATGGATTTAGAGGCTTTTGCGAAATAAACTCTTCAAATTCCTTTGTGAAAATGGTTGGTGAATGAGGCCCATTGACTTTTGAAGTTTATTTTTTAGAAGACATAAGACATATTCAAACCTCTCCTTTGACCTCTACATGTATGTCCCTCTCCCTCTGTGACCTCCCTCCTGTCCTCCTGTCTCAGGCTGGCCTCCGGAGCATAGAGGATGAGGCAGCTCCGGAACTGCAGAGGGCTATTTCAGGAGACCTGATGAATGAGGACGAGATGGACCGTGCCATGGACGAGGCAGCGGAGGAAGCCATATACAGGGTAGGAGGAAGCACAGGGATAGTGGAACCTCTGGAGATACTGTATGTTTGAACACATGTACACACAGACACACACACATACACACACACACACACACACACACACACACACACACACACACACACACACACACACACACACACACACACACACACACACACACACACACACACACAAACACTTTTATTTACAGGAATTACATTCACTTGCACACACAAACACATACACACACTCACTGAACACTGGTCATGACTTTTACTTCCTCCCTGCTCAGAGGGCAGGTGGGCTGTTTGGGAACCATGTGGACCCCTTCGCTATGGATCAGGGCAACGCCAACAACACCCAGGTGACCAGCATGAGGCCGCTGCAGATCGCCGACAGCAAGCCTGAAGAAGCCGAACACTCACCCGGCTACATGCACTATAGCAACAACAACAACAACGCTCACAATGAGAACTCCAACAACAACAACAGGGAAAGGTACAGTAGGCGCATGCTTTACTAAGCATGGGCAATGCTTTGGCAGCTGAAAGCACTGTTGATGTGAGTGGGTTTAACTAATATGCTCTGTGTCACCATGCAGATTTGACTTTGAGAATGAGGCTATTGCTCTGGCAACAGTCAGTTGGCAAGTAAGCCGGAATAGACAACACATCGCATCAGGTGAAAATAAATGATTGGGATCGATCAATCAATCGATCAGTTGATCTACTTTGTATGTACTGTATGTACTGTATATATGTATCTATCTATCTATCTCTTACATATTTGCTTAAGCAATCCAATTAACATTTTGAAGATATTTGATATCTCATATGCAAATAATTGTTAGATAATCTTCTGTTGTTTTATGTCGTTGTGTCCGTAGATGGTCTCCAGGACTCAGGTTCTGAGGTAAGATTATGAGCATCTTGAGGTTACTTTGTGTTGTGTGCATCGCTCATTGTGCTTGTAAAGTTATCAAAAGTTTATTTATTAAACTTTTGTCCTTCCAGGTCTCTTCGGGCAGAGCCGAAATCTCCTATTCGCAAGTAACTTCTCACCAAAATAGCAGAGGGGCTGCTGATAAATTAATAAAAGAGGTGAGAAAGATAATAAAACATGTAGTAACTTCAGCATGATGAATAGATTTATTTCAAATGAATAAGGAGGGACTGATTGATTAAACCTCGGCTAGAAACTTAGAAAAGTAAAAAAAGAAAAAAATCAAGATTCACCAAATGTAGGAATATTACTATGTCTGAGGTGCTGTGTTATTTTGTACTTCACATCTGCAGAGTGCCAAAATGTTTATTTTCAACCACAAAATGCATATATTGGATATCTATAGTGCAGACACACTCATTAATGTCACCTGTAATTAAATCTCTTACAGATCCTTATCAGTAATGGTTTGAAGGCCTTGGCCGATGACCATCTGTTTATGTCAATGACAAAGCAAGATGTGGCTGCATCCTTGGAAATAGACCCAGATGACATGGAGTTGGCTGCTGCCGCAATGCTGAGAGATTCCAAGGGTCGCATGAACGGAAGGAGGCAGCGTCGCCCAGCCACCTCTCGGAGAGGGGCTAGAAACTCACTCCAGGCAGAAACCCAAGTCTAGATCCACAAGGCTGGTGTTATTGTATTACTATTGCATGTCTGAACGGAGGTTGATCCACCTATAAATGACAAGCAAACACTTAAAGGCTTTATGGGCCCTCTCGAGGAAGTGTCTGGAGAAAGCTGACGGGACGGTACAGGTTGACCAAACCCGATTTTGATGGGCATCCGTTAGCGGACACCTCAGTGATGTTTCCAGAGTTGTTCAGTTTTAAGACTGTGGTCCGAGGTAGAGAGGTGCTTGATCTCATAATTGAATGTGTTATGAGTAATAAGTATGAAACTTTGGCATTTTTGATGGTAAAAAATCCATAAGTACATACCGTACATGGCCCTTTAAATACTGTAGGTGCTGTACCAGAGGTGTTTATTCTTTCTTTCTTTGTATCTTTAGTGGAAAGATACAGAAAAAAGACTTCTGGACAGTTGAACATTTATTGTGAGATTTCACTCAGCAAAAATCTTCCCTTATGGGTCCAAAGTAAACCAATGTCACATTAGCAAAATATTAACTGTGCAATGCCTATAGAGAAAAGTGTTTCACAAATTGTGCAACTGAGATCTTCTCCATGCACACACAAAGTGTATCTCTATGTTTCATTTTGTTTTCTTGTTTTTTTCCAAACCATATTTGTTTATTTATTTTTTATTTTTGGGAGAATGTATTCATTAATAATTTATTTGCAGTAAGATGCCTAGAGGAAAATGTCATTGCTTAACTGTCTGTATAATTATTGTTTGAATGATAAGCTCTTTGAATTCTGATGTACTCCATCATCAGTTAAACTTAAGTTTCACTTGATTTGGCTCAGAAAATTGACTAAAACAGACAAAGTGTTTGACTTCTATTCTAACATTTAGGAATGAAAGACATAACTGAGCTAAAAAAAGAAAAAGAAAAATACAGATTGCTTCTGTAAGCAAAGACATGAAACTATTTTCCTCTTGACATCTAGTCATGTTTTGTACTAAATATAGATTGATATTTGGATAAAGACAAACTGTACTGTGCCTACGGTTGTATTTCATATAACTACAGAACAAGTATACAGTTTGCTTTGATGGGTTCATTGACTTACTAATTTATTTGGAACTGTGTCATTTTGCAATCAAACGTTCGTTAACTTTCTCATGAAGTTGCAATTAAATTTGTGTCTTTTCAGTTCTTTCACTGTAACTTAACTAAGGTTGGCACATTGAAAGCCAATAATTGTCTTTGTGGCTGCTGTCATGTGAGTGAATGTAGAAAAGATGAATTAAACTATTTGTTCTAAATCCAGCCACCCTCTGGTATGTGTTTCTGCCGAGTAGTTACCTCCGCCAAGGATGTTATGTTTTCTCCTGTCTGTCTGTCTGTCTGTCTGTCTGTCTGTCTGTGTGTGTGTGTGTGTGTGTGTCTGTCTGTGTACAACATACTGTGACTCGAAAAGTACTGCACGGATTTGGATGAAATTTTCGGACAATGTGCATATTGGCACAAGTAAGAACTGATCACATTTTGGTGGCAATTGGTAATCCAGAACACAATTTATAGTGTCTGTGACCACATTTCGTTGGTGGAGGTCTGTGCTCTCTGAGCGCTTTTCTACAAGTTATAACCTGCATTGGCCATGTATGGTCAACCCCTCTCTTCCCTGTCCTAGTTAGGCTCTGTCAAAGGACCAAATTGTGTGAGTGAGTGTGTTTGTGTGTGTGTGTGCGTGCGTGCGATCCTGCAGCCCACGCCCCAAACACACTCACACTCTCTGACTCGGCCTGGGGGGGGGGGTTTGCTCCTCACGTGAGTCACATTGTTTCCTGCTGCTGTCTCCCGGCTAATTGGATTAAAGGCCGTTGATCCGCTGGTACCTTCTGGAGCAGCCATGCCCTGACACAGCCCAAACCACAGAGCACTTCCACCATGTTTACCTGAAGGAATGCTATCCAGTCGTGCTGCTCGCTTGCTATAGTATATTGACTTTTATTTATTTTTTCATTGCTTACCATTCTTTATCTATAGATGCTGAGGTAAGTTACTGATTTTATGAGGTCTGATTTTTATACACAAGCCTGTAAAGAAATACCTTTGTGCTGTAAGCCTTGTCAGACAGCTACTGTCTACAGTAGTATTTTGGTTGTGTAGTTTAAAATATTAATGCCCTTTAAAGACACTGTAACCTGAAACAAGTGAATAGGCGATCAATATGAATGTGGGCCAAATGGGATAAGATAGTGTGAATATTTTTGTTTCCAAGGAATAGCTTGTGGTCAAGTACATGTACTGTACATGACGGTCTCCATGTCTGAATCGTGACCATATATCCTAATGGAATAAGTGTGAATTGTGATCATAATGTGATTATATATTGAGTAAACTATATTTTAACTACATTTTGACGTTACTTACATTGCTTATCTGTTTGCATTTGTCTGAAACAAATGTGTGAATAATCACAGTCTCTCAGCACACCTGTACAGTGGTGAATAAACATATAGCAAATAGACAGTATAAAAATGACTTGCCAATTTAAAGTATTGAGATTCATATAGATTTCACATTGATATGCATAGATATTTGATTGAGCATAACCAGTACATCTGTAGAAAGGGGTCTGATTAAGCACCCATGTGGGAGGTGACAAAAAAATGAGGTCAGGCCTACTCTAACACCCTTCTACACACACACACACACACACACACACACACACACACACACACACCACCTTCCCCCGCCCACTTGGATTACATGGGGGTGCGACTGACAGTGGCCCAAACTGCCTGTATTAGAGGCTGTTTTCTTGGATGGGAAGTCCCTCTACTCACACAGCGTAATCCTGACCTCACAGCTTAAGTTTACTGCACATAACACACAAAGCAGCTGTGACCAGGCTTTTAATAGGCTCAGTGGACTCCTGAGTGGTGGTGCTGCTATTGCTAACCTCTAGGTGGCGCTGTGACAGAACCGAGTGCAAGCATGGTGTGTCTGTGGTCCTCTATGTAGGGCACGTAGGTGACTGCACACAAGGCCAGGATACCCATGGGAATGCTTACCAAAATTAAACCAGATAGTTGGAGCAAACACAGACATCAGTGTGCAGAGAATCCCAGGATTTCAACATGCGAAAACAGTTCCTCTTAGGATGGTTCTTCCTCAGTGCTTCTCAGCATCTTTTGTGACTGTTTCTGGTTTTATGTGTCTGCAGACAAGAGCCATAGGAGGGTAAGAGTGGTGAATATGGCAGAGGGGAGATTATTTGGTGAGTTCATGGAAGATTGACACTATAATCACTGATTTGATTAGGATATGTGTTATTCTACAGCATGCATAGTCACTTTGAATCAATACACTCCTCTGTTTATGGTTTAGTGACATTGTAATCATCTGTTTTAAAATCTATTGTTCAGAAACATTCACATTGTTTTTATCCATAGTAGAATACATGCAAGTGTAGACTAGCCTACAATACAAGATTCACAGCAGTAAATCTTAATTTAGATTTACAGTAACAAGCACATTTATTTTAATGAGAACTTCTGCTTTTAATAGTCTTGTGTCTATTGTGATCCATCCATAGGCAGGAGATTGTCTGAGGGTTCAGAGGTACCTGCCATGGTGGAGGCCAGGATGGGAACAGAGTCCTTCTCTCGATCCTCCATCTTGCAGCGGGTCACTCTGGTGGTGGACGGCACCCACTTTGTGGTGGATCCAGCTTTGTTCACTGCCCACCCTGACACTATGTTGGGAAGGTAAAGGCCAGACACCACAAGTTCTTTATGAAGCTTAACGTACACAGTAGACGAGTCGACCATGATTTCCAGGGACAGTTGATTATGGTGTTCTGTCGCTGGGAATATACAAGAAAATCCCCATTTATTAAAGCTAAAACATTATTTGTTTTTAATTATATTGACTGCATAAATAGGATTGTAACTGGTTCTCAAGTAAATGTCTCTGATATTCACCTAAACTTAGCTCCCATGTTGTGATTGGTGGTTAGTCTTGTTATTTTCACCTTAATATATCCAGGTACATTTGAGAAACAGCCTCCATGACGTTCATATTACTGTCTCAAGTCTCGGTTGGCATGTAGAAAGTTGAACTTTTATTTTAAGCTTTTATTGGAAATTTTGTTGGCAGCAAATATTTTCCTTGTGGCATTGCAATCATTGTTAAGTAATGAACATCATTTTATCAGATGACTTGTTGACCATGTATGGATGATATTATTTCACAAAGGATAGATCCAAACAAATGTGATTTGTTCCATATGTGTTCCTCTTTTTAAATAGAGGAATGGGCAAATAAACCCATGGCAGTGGAACGGATAATCAAATTTTAAAATAAAGATGTCTGCTCTGAAAGTTCTGCATCTGCAAGTTCACAAGTTTCCTTTAGCAGTTAAGGATAGATTAGTGATTTGGCCAGACTAAAAACTGACTTTGAAATAACTTTCCATATCTCAACACATTCCATAATGCATTTGTCTTTTCACTGCCATGTTCAATGAATTAAAGAAAAAAGGCTTCTGTTTTTGTTATTCACACATACTTTTCTCTCTTGAATCACATTTTAAAAATGATCACTCAACACTTCACTTTCAACCAGATAATCTTCATTTACTGAATGTTTTATTTGTCATTTACAGAATGTTTGGCCCAGCCCGACAACATAATTTCACTCGTCCCAATGCCAAGGGTGAATATGAGATAGTGGAGGGCATTAATGCAAGCATTTTCCATGTCATTTTGGTAAGTGTTGTATGACTATTTAAAATATTCTTGTTTAAAGCTGCATAATCATTACCTCTAATGTTTAAGTAATTAACCGTAGCTGGTATAATCAGTATTACACAGTATATTATTATTGTTGTTTGTCAAACTAAAACTTGTTTGTTTGTTGTTTTGTTGTCAGGACTACTACAAAATGGGCATCTTACAATGCCCTGAAGGGGTCTCAGTGGCTGAGCTGCGGGAGGCATGTGACTACCTTTGCATCAACTTTGACTACAACACCGTGAGATGTCGAGACCTCAGTGAGTCTCCTTTTTCAGAGAAAAGCTCCTACATACAGATACACATTTGAGCCTAAGTAAATCTCCCAAGGTGATTGCTTGTGAACAATGTATATAATTGTCTATACTACAGATGAGCACTAAAGAGATGTGAGTTGGGTCACTATTTAATGGCAGTTGCAGGAAAACTTTTTGTTAGACACTGTTGTATAGCTGGTTGTATTGCTACCTATGCCGTGGCCAATCCCATTCTCCCACCACAGAGATGTGAGTTGGGTCTCTATTTAAGGACAGTTGCAGTAACTTTTGTTAGACCCTGTTGCATTGCTGCCTATGGAGTGGTCAATCCCACTTTCCCATTGTTTTCATTGGCTGTCCACAGGTGCTCTGCTCCATGAGCTGTCCAATGACGGTGCCCGTAGGCAGTTTGAGAGCTTCCTGGAGGAGCTGGTGGTGCCAGCCATGGTGTCCAGTGCCCAGGAGGGGGAGAGAGAGTGCCACATAGTAGTACTCACCGACGACGATACTGTCGACTGGGACCATGACAACCCGCCACCCATGGGAGAGGAGTACTCTCAGAGTAAGCGCCAAGAGTTATTTTGTTTAATCTAATTTTATTCTCTTCATTTTATTTATAATATGTCTGATAAACTAACACAGCAGTTGAGGATTGCATTGTATTCAATCGAAGATAAGATCACAAATTGATGATCTCGATAAAACAACTTGTAGTTGACAAGTTGACATTTTTAATCGGTTCAGTGCCAACTTTGAGATCATACTGGATAATCTCAAATTCTCTTTTGAACACAGAAAAACAGGCAATTGTGTATAAAGGTGAAGTTCTGTGAGCAAATAAAACCCTAGGAATCCCCACCACATTAACCCTGTGTTTCTGTCGCTTGAAGTCATCTACAGCACCAAACTGTATCGGTTCTTCAAATACATTGAGAACAGAGACGTGGCCAAAGCCCTGCTGAAGGAGCGAGGTCTGAAGAACATACGCATTGGCATCGAAGGTGAGAACCCAACAGCAGCACTAGCAGGGCTGTTTTAGGCAGGGGTGAAAGTAGTTCCAATTTCTTACCAATACTTTATTGTCTCTTTCAACAAAAAAAAAAAAAAAGAAAAAATTTTTCAGTGGGCCTATGTGTTATGTATGGATGTATGGAGCATGGTTAGCAGAAGAATCCACTCCGCAAACATTCCAACCTGCAAAAGTAAATTTCTTGGCTTGGCTTAGGCATTAGATGAGCAGAATATCGCTCATTTCGGATGGCAATTGTTGGTAGATGTGTTTTTACTTAATCAGTGCATGTGACTTTTTAAGATTTTTTAAAATGGGTTTTTTTGTTGGCAGAGACTCTCTTATCTTACCACTACTACGTACCACCTGTCAATCTTATACCTATACTTAGTATAGGTGCGTATAGGCTTACTTTCACCCCTGGTTTTAGGGTACTTAGGGGGTCCAAATGAACCACATTCTTATAACCCTCAAGAATCTTTCATTAATATAAAAAAGTATTTGTGTTGAACTTACAGTTGTCAAACTCCAATCATATTCATAGTCATACCACCAACTAAACTACTAAAATAATGAAACAGTCAATCTTCGGGCTCCTTTCAGCCTGGTGCCCCAGGCAATTGCTTGGTTTGCCGGTCCTGTCGTGACTGCCCTGAGCTCTGGCAGAACAAGACAGAGTGACAAGTGAAGGACATTTTTCCTTTTTCTCTGCACCCAATAGTTTATTTTTCTCTGAACCCAATAGTTTATAACCTTGAAGAGACAAAACTCGAAAGAAACTGATTTCAATAGATCTGACATGCAATTTTATTTTGATTCTTCAACATTGTAGGGTATCCTACATGCAAGGAGAAAGTGAAGCGACGTCCAGGTGGCCGATCAGAGGTCATCTACAACTACGTGCAGCGACCATTCATCCACATGTCCTGGGAGAAGGAGGAGGGCAAGAGTCGCCACGTGGACTTCCAGTGTGTGCGCAGCAAGAGTGTACCCAACCTCATGGCCACTATGGGCGAGGGCCCCACACGCCCCGGAGCCACACCCACCCCACAGGTAGACGAACTGGACCGCCTCAATGGACCCTCCCCTCAGCCCAGTGCACCTGTGTTCATGCCCAGCAACGAGAGCCAAGATGTTTGAAGAGGACATATACTGTATATCTATGTGTGTGTGTGTGTGTGTGTGCTGTTTCATGAAAGAACTGCCCATATTGTTGATAGCATCATGTTTGCTGCTTGATGAAGCTGTTTTAGTTGTTTGAAGGGCATCCCTAGATATATTGTATGGATGCAAAGACTGGAAGCCATTCAGAGCATTTTTTCAGAGCCAAAAAAGGCATGAATGGATGTATGACAAAATTCCAGCCTGGTTCTCACATACTGATCTACTATGGAGTTTAGTCAGGCCACTTTCAATGCGGAACCAAATGGATGTTGACAATGGCACAATGCCATTGATCAGACCAATGATTCTGATGCCGTTTGCAGTGTGCATTCAGGGACCCAGGGAATGAAGAGAATTTCCCCTGTGATGATATTCTGACGTTAAGCATTTCACCTTGAGGATGAGGGGAATACATGGTCACCACTGCAAGGTTGAAAACATTCAAATCTTTAATCATAAAGTAGTGTGTTTGCTAAAATGTCTTATGGTGCTTTTACATGGAGGCCAATTGACAAAACTGTCACCTATGTTGACAAAATTGATCCAGTCTCCAACTTGTTGCTCCCATATGAGATTGCGTTCACACAAGTTCTATCCCATTGAGCCCTAAATGCTCAGAGCCGCTTCCATCACGTCA
The DNA here is from genome assembly GCA_027497455.2 of Sardinella longiceps. NCBI lineage: Eukaryota > Metazoa > Chordata > Actinopteri > Clupeiformes > Clupeidae > Sardinella > Sardinella longiceps. Next base: position 2,726,435 of record JAODXP020000012.1, on the reverse strand, counting down.
GGGGAATAAAGACAGATTCTAATTGGTTCCCTTTCTCAGACAAAAGGGAAAAAGAAGAAAACAGGCCTATTAATCAAACACACATGTAGCACAGCAGATCAGTGGAACACTGGAATGAAATTCTAATTGTCATGTATGAAAAGGTGACTGACATGCAAATCATGTGGATGTATGAAGAGTTAACCAACTCATGACATAGGTGGTTTAGATGTTGAAGGAACGTTTATTCTGTTAATGCTGAGGCCTCTTTTAAATCCCAGTGCCCCCTAGTGTTCAGAATCATGAGCAAGAGGGTCTTTGGTATTTTTTGCCCTCAACGGTGCCTTCCAGGCAGCGCTGCCTTCAAGGCATTAATCCCCTCATTTTAGGGTTATTATGAGGGTTGAGGGGGTTAGGATTAGGGTTGAGGTAGTGCCTTTTCGGCTATGCTGCCTGGAAGGTGCCGTTTTGGGCAAAAAACACCATTGAGCAGTCAAGAGTGGAGTCTTGTATGCAGATTTCTGCATTTTTACAAGAGGTTTTTTTTATCAGTGGACTCTACATGTGGACACGTCTACATTTTTTATAGGCACATATTTAATGTTAGTTTTTGTAAAGAATATTTTGTACTTAATTCAAGGGGAACAGACTGTTCAGATGAAAATTAAACTAAATGGGAAAAGAGAATGTTCATTGTTATAAATTCACAACTTTTTTGGTCACTGTTTACTAGTTCTAAAGAAAGCTGGAATACGCTGCAAATTTACAAGAGAAAACGGAAAATACATACCAAAATAGGTGAAAAATAGGTTTATTGAACTCTGTAATGCATATTGCTCAAAGTGTGATTGATCTATCTAGATCTATCAAAGGCTTAGAACTGTACAGACAAATACTTAGGTTTACTCTTTGAAACCTACCCATCCATTCATAAAGCATGCAAACTCAATCTAGCAAAACACTGTTTAGATGCTTTTGGTATATAGCTTGTGCAGTCACACAAAGAGAAAAGTGAAATGAAATGATTTCAGCCTCAGGTTGATCCATGTCAATATACATACACACACACACACACACACACACACACACACACACACACACACACACACACACACACACACACACACACACACACACACACACACACATTCGGAATGCTTAATTGATGTTACTAAACTCTTTCAGAACAGTTTCACTTGGTTGGCAAAAGATGAAAAACTGAATCCCAATTCATTTGAATTAAAGATCATACAATTGGACTCTGGTCCAATTTGGGTAGGAAGGCCTTTTAAAAACCCATGCCCACCAATGAAAAAGTCACACATTTATCACTCAAACAGACAGATGAAATGATGGAGTGAAAGTAGAAAAGAAACTGGTGATGAAAAACTATTCCACATCTCTAAATATAAATACAGTGTGCATTAAAACAACACAGGTACACAATGTCATCACTTTTTGTTTTTCATTGTAAGTGCTTTCAACTCAAGAACCTTGGAAAGGAGTTCCAACACAAGATTGTGCATATGCCAAAAAATAAAACTAAAATAAAGCCGCTCACACTTACAAACTACCAAAGGCTGGGTCTCAAAGCTGAGCACAGAAAGTGTACTGTACCTACTTTCTGTGACAAAAGTACCGCTCCACTTGGTGGTGGTTTTACAAAGGCAAAAAAGAGACTGTGGATAACCAAACACCGCAGTCATGTGGTCCAACATCCTCATGGACCACATAATCCAAGACCATCCAGACGTCTATGTAATAAGCTAAAGGTGATACACTAAGTACAGATAATGCTGTATAATATTCATAAATACACCAGCTACAAAATGTTGACAAAGTGCCTTTCAAAAAGGTAAATCTTCAGAAAAGATACGGAATACAACACAGAACTACGTTTGAGAATATACATCCCCTCCAAAAGTTCTCCATGATTCCCTGATGTTTCGTCCTGAATAGTGTTCATTAATTTCACGACTGTTCCCCTCCTTTTGAAAAAGGAGTCTGTCAGCACTCAGCACTCACTGACAAGACTATATCAAGAAGAGTAACCAGAGAGGCCCTTATAAATTCTGCATAAGTAAAGCAAGGGGAGTCTCTTTGGCAAGACAGGACATAATAGTATAACAGTTAAAAGCATGTAAGAAAATATATATTATTTTTATCAAAGGATCAGCATCAGCTATGAATTGTCAACCACTCAAACGATCTCAAACCTACCAGCATGATAATATAAAAAATATAAAACTACAGCAACAACTGTTCTTTGGGGGGTAACAAATCCAGCAATTATCAGAAAAGCTGCATTGCTTCAGCTTAAAAGAATATTTCACAAGTATAGAAAGAACAATTACCACCACAGCATGGTAGTACTATTCCTATTAAAACAAACAAAAAAATGATCAGATAATGCATACTTGATTCCCCTGGCACTTATGGGTCTCCACAAGGCATATACAAATTATTCCTGGAAAAGGGGGTGGTTCATTCCATTTTTGGTAGTTGTGGGTGATCTCATCAGCCCAGATGAAAAAAAAGGGAAAAAAAAAGAAAAAAAAAAAAAAAAGGAAAAAAAAAGAAAAAGCCAAACGCACAAGCAACAGAGGCAGAGGAGAAGGATTATGAGTGGAGTTTGTTCTCTGCCAGGTCTGCTCGTGGTTTCCTGTGGTGGGGCTGCGAAACCAGCCTCTCCTGGGTGGAGTACAGTTCAGTGCAGCAGCCAGTTCACAACAAGAGCCTCCACACACACACACACACACACACACACACACACACACACACACACACACACACACACACACACAGACAGGCACATAAGCAGCAGCACCCTTTTGACGAGTCAGTCACATAGTGGCAATAAGGGAGGTGAGGGCGCACGTGGAGACTAAGCACGCACACACAAACGCAGTAATGTAAGGAGGCCTTTTGGGACACACAGTGCAAATGGAAACTCTTACATTTCCCCTCACCCCCTGCTTAAAAAAAAAAAAAAAAAAAAAAAGGCAGGAGGAGAGAAGCTAAACAGTTGTGGCAGACAGTGCCAGCCATTGTTCATTGTTGTGTTCTCCACGCATCCCTATTGGTCCTACGGCTCCAAGGAAAGTGGACAGGCCTAGAGAGGAGTGTGTGCACAATGTGTGCAACAACACACACACAAATGAACCAATTTGGAATCCATACATCCCAACCTTCAGCCACTGTTAGCGAGAATCCACAGAACCAACTGAAGAAGTGAAAGAGGAGGAGTGTCACCAAGCCATGGTTGGAATTGGGGATAGAAGTGTGGACAAACGGAGAAGAAAAAAAAAAAGATCCGGGTAAGGAATGGTCCATGTTGCAAGGAAGAGACGAAAAAGAAAAGAAAAAAAAAACAGGATGTGCTTATCCTCTATCTCTTCCCTCCCTTCATGTATGAGGGGATGGCTCCGCGGGCAGTGAGGCCTTCGAAGCGCTTGTAGGTGTAGTTGATAAAGACCCAGTCTTTATTCTTGTAGTCGGCTTCAGAGTGGTTGCTTGCTACAACAGGAGCTGCAAGGTAAAAAGATCAGGCTCAGTCTCACGTTCATCATCATCAGCAAAGTATAATTACTTTAAAATCAGTGAGTACATACTAAAATAAAACTTGACACTTAATGTAGTGTAAAGATACTGTATTTGCTAGTTCTTTTTATGGCACAACAACATTGTTATATTGGTAATAATAGAAATCAGTATGTGCAGTTCACCAACACATCAACATTTGGACAAATTGATGAATCGATTAACTGCAAATTTGACAAATTTTCCCTCCTCCATCTAACAATGTCTATTCTGTGACATGTGCAGACAACAAAAAGCCTCTTATTTGTAGTATCTATATGGGCATTAAATCACAAATACTTTTTACACATGACAGCAAGAATAATGTAAGACCAGACACTGCTTAAGTGGCCATACTGGCGCCATCTGCAACAAGCGCTAAAATTAAACAAGACGGCTTTTTTTTTAAAGCAGCTGTGCCTGGTGAGCTGCTTAGCAGCAGTCACATGTGCACAAAGCACCGTTTTTATGCTGTGGGTCTTTTTTTTCTTGCTCTTCCTTGAGGGCAGCACCACTCTTGCCGCAACTGTTGCAGCCAGCGACACTACTACAATCAGCAACATTTCCCATTAACATTTCCTTTATGATGCTTTGCTTGATTCGTGAGTAGAGCAAAAAGGAAGCTTTGCATATTTTGCGCTAAAATTAGCTTTACAGTTGACATAAGTCTAGAGATGTGGTGAGATGAGACTTGTGCCACACATTTTAGTATCTTACCTGGGGGTTGTAGAATGTCAGACTCTGGGAATTCATCAAAGTTGGAGGTGTCATCAATGCTTTTGATCTCAATTGGAATGGCAGCTGGCCTCTCTCTAAACAAACAAACAAACAAACAAACAAACATAGCACCACTATGTAAAATGAGATCTTAACTAACAGTAGGTAAGTTAATCTGGCCTTAGTCTGGCCATTGCGTTCCTGTGCAGTTCCACTTAATTCTCGTCTCCCTTCAGTGCTCTGCATCCCATCCTGGCCAATCAGCAAATAGATGGGGGCCATCATGAATGCAGCACGAGAATACTGTGCTACAGGCTATGAGTCAAAGGCTGATTCAATATATTTGAATTTATAAACCCCCAGCAGGCAATTGTTTTCCAATACCATAATATCTAGAACCTCTTTACAAAGCCCTCTTTATCTAGAACAAGGGACGGGTTTTTACCCTTAGACCAAAATTTACCAACGGCTAAGATAAAAAAAGACAGCAGATATAGAAGAGGACAAAACAAACTCATGGAAAGAGAATGCCAATTTGAATGATGTTTGAGTGGTGTTCGACCTTCCTCCATCTGTCTCTCAGCGTCTGTAATCAAGCTCTGTTCATCTGGCAGTGACGCAGCCAAAACAAAACAAAAAAAAGAGTGAAATGACTGTTGTACCTGATGTGGTCATAATCCACACCCTCAAAGAAAGGGTTCCTTTTAATCTCCTCCACACCTGAAGCACCAATGCGATGTTCCCACTCACAGCAGAATCTGTCAAATGCAATCATCAATCAAAGTTGTTGTTTAACTTGCATTACCTTTCAGATGCAAAAAACATTGAAAACATAAAAATGCTGACTCCCCATTAAAGGGGAAAAGAGACAGGCAACTTTTTTTCATCATACAATTTGTTGTGTTAAAAATTAATTTCGATGACATTTAGTCAAAAGAAGGGTGGATACCTTTTTATTCCCATCCACCATCCAAGACATGCACTGTACAGTTCTGGGTGGGGTGTAGGAAACCAACTCAAAATTACAGCATGACATTCAAACTGGAAGGTTTTGAATGCCGTTTATGTAGCTAGCTCGCTAGTTTTACAGCAAAAAGTCGCCTGGTGTGCCTTTAAGGAACTATTTTATTACTGGCTTCCATCATTGTGTCACAGTGCTTCAGTCTGGCAAGGGATAAAAGGCACGGGACCGAAGCCAACCTGAGTATGAGGGCCTTGGCTCTCTCGGAGATGGGCACCTCGGGTGGGAACACAAGCGTCTCCTTCCAGTTCATCACCTTCTTGTAGGTCTCCTGCGGCGTCTCCGAGCAGAACGGAGGATAGCCTGTGGAGAAGATCGCCATAGCAACGCAACCAAACAAAATCAGCCATTAGATCAAGGCGATTTGGGAGGAGTGCACAGCATTCCCACTAATGGGGGGTGTGGGGGTGTATACTGTATCATCCAACCGATGCCACTGACCCATAAAGACTAATGAACACAAGTTGAGCCAGCTCTGTATCAAAACAATCCCCTGGCTTCAGCAGGAATTCTAGTTGTGGGTTCAGCTAGGAGGTAAAAGCTGCACTGTATTAAAAGGTTCGCTACAGTGTTGCACAAACTGAAACTGGAACTGAAAGCACAAAACACATTTATAGCCTGCTCTATAAAACACTTTTTTTTTAAACGTTAAGTTAAACAAACAAACAAAAAAAAACAGGAAATTAGCAGTTTAGTAGTAGTTAGATAAGTATTAGCCTTTGCAGTGGATTATGTAAGGGATAACAGCCGCCGAGGTGTCCTGATATAAGGTAATTATGGACGAGGTGGAGGTCAAGAACAGCCCGACGCCGCACAGAATGCACCTTCTTAGTTAATTTGCAGTCTACACTAGATTCAAATAACTTCCCAAAAAGTTGGAATCTTGAGCTTACCAATGAGCATCTCATACATAATGACTCCGAGGCTCCACCAATCACAAAGCTTGTTGTAGCCAGTCTGCATGAAGACTTCTGGAGCTATGTAGTCTGGGGTGCCCACTGTGGAGAAGGCCTGATGGGACAGAGAAGAGCGAATGAGCCTGAACATCACTTAAGGATAGCAAAACTTTGAATCATTGAATCACAAGTTAAGGATACAGTGCTATCATCTGGGATGTAATGGTGGCTAAACGCAAATAAATGCAGTTTACCCACCTCTCAAATCTTAGAAATAGAGTTTATCCACTACATTATCCTTTTAAAATTTAATACCAAAGAAATAATCTTCCGTCATCAAACATGTTCCGCATGTCTTTTAAAAAATCTGATTCTGCATACTGTGGCCCACATTGCAGTGATCACAAAATTCATAGTTTACTTACTTAACCATTACAACACTGGCCATAATGTATTGTATAGGCACTGAAAACAAGAGTATGACTTGAAGAAAAAACGTTTGATGTTTCTTGCAAATAGCACTGCAACGGCAAGTTTCTTCATGTCAGAAGCCAACCACAGTGTCTTACTGACTACATTTTAAATACTGACACATTAAAAAAAGCTTAAGGCACGAGTTTGGACAAGTACGAGATTCCGCTAAGATGTTTCAATGTGTCTGGATGATGCCGGTGCCTTTAACCCTAGCAAAGTCATCCCATTCACTTGGGCTGGTGAGCTAAACGAGAGCACTTCAAACTCCAGACTGAGTGGGAGTAACATGGGAACCAAAGGCTGGCAAAAGTGAGTCACGGCACTCCACCTTACCAGCTGCCGACGATTCCTCTTCCAGGTCTCAGCCTTCCTCTTGGAATTCATGTTCTGAGAAGCTAGTGGGGACGAGCAGCAACCAAAAAAAACACACTGTGACTAAACAGCTTTCTCAGACTGAACATGTGACAAAGATTTAGCAACATTCCAGCTAAATATAAACGAATATAATGTATGATATCTGAAATTAAGGTACATAGTGCATACTTCGCTGCAACATACAGTAATGTAGGGTAAGCATAAATTAGAACTTTAACCTAACTAACAATCACTTACTTTACACTATATTAACAGTATTAATTTATTTTGCTTAAAAAAAAAAGAATTCTCTAGTTGAAACTGGCCATTTGACGTACTGAAGTCGTTGGAAAGACTGTGGTTGAGATTTCGGTAGAACTCAGTCCGATGAGCCTTCTTGAGTCCTGTGCATAGGCCGAAGTCTGACAGCTTGACATGGCCCTAGAACAGGATGCACACAAGCAGCACTAAAATAAACAGCTGATGATTCAGTGGCTGGAGAACTGAAGTCATCGTAGAAGGGGAAGTGAAATATAATTCCCTAGGCTGCAGGTCATGCAGTTACCATACATATCACACATGAAATCAATGTACGACATGCACCACCTACCTCATCTCACTGAACTTCCTAATAAAGTATGTAGGTTGAGGTTGTGAAAGTAGGCAGAGTAAGGATGCGCCAATAATGATGTCATCTCTTTACTGACCACTCAGAATTATGTGAGATAATTAAAGGGGAAGTTTGGTTTTTAACATGTTTAGCCCCTTTTCTGGAGTGTCTAGGATGAAATAGAATCATCAACACCAAAATTTTGATGATTGCCCCTGTCTCTGATATTTGGCTCATTTAGAATCCCCCCTTTTCTGCTTCAGAATGGCATCCTTTGTGCATGTCCGATAATGTCCTTAAAACAACCTTAAACCTTTATTTTAGAACTTGTGCTGCTCACCAAGTGTTTAGTGGTGTCCATTGATGTTCTGAAACAATTATAGTAGCAAAGTACAGTTTCTGTCACATTTTATATGGTATTTTTAACATTCTGGAACTATTTTTTCGGAGTAGCAATACCAACTAGCACAACAAGAAGACAAATAAAGCTGGATAGGAACTGTATTTCGCTATGACAATTGTTGTGGAACATCAACGGACTCTACTAACCACTTGGTGAGCTGCCCATGTTTTAAAACAAAGGTTTAAGATTCTTTGAAGGCCATTATCGGACATGCACAAAGCAATCCATTCTGAAGCGGTAAAGGGAGGATTCTAAATGAGCCAAATATCAGAGACAGGAGCAGTTGTCAAAATTTTGGTGTTGATGATTCTATTTCATCCTAGACACTCCAGAAAAGGGGCTAAACATGTTAAAAACCAAACTTCCCCTTTAAGTGCTATTATGGTCATACTTTTTGAAAACTTGTGAACTGTTGTGTTTTGACTCTGACGACTCCTACTATGAACAATAATAAATACCGACACACACACACACACACACACACACACACACACAAACACACACACAAACACACACACATACAGTACCTTGGAATCCAGCAGCAGGTTGTCTGGTTTGATGTCCCTGTGGATGAAACCCAGTTGGTGGATGGAGTCGATGGCCAGCACAGTCTCCGCCACATAGAACTGAGTCTCCTCCTCAGTCAGGGTGTCCTTCTTCATCAGCAGGGTCATCATGTCACCTGTGAGGAGATGTGGAGGTCAGGAATTGAGGCCCCATACTGTTCATCAGTTTGCCATTTCTAAAGCCATGTACTCTCTGACCTGCCTATTACAATTGTACCTGTACTTGTTCAATATGCAATATAAATCCCATGAGGCGAGGATCTGTTTCTTCCTAAAAATTAATTAACAGTAAGCGAAGGGAGTATGTCCTTGTCCCTGTTACTCATGGGTGCTCCCCGTCCCCGTCTGTAAAATGCTGCGAGACAATGCATTGTATTTGAGCGCTCTACAAATAAAAATTGAATTGAATTGAAATCCCTTTAGTCTTAAAAATGCCATCATGCTGGGCTTAAGTGCTAAGTGTGTGTCGAGATTTCTGAAATGAAAGAAGGGAGTTGTCACACTCTTTATTGTTTTTTTTTAATACTATTTACAAAGCCAAAACATTGACCAACATCCTCCATCCGGAAAAATATAGACATATGACAACTCTTACAGCCACGCTTTTCATGGGGGTAGTAATGGCTGGGAAAGTAGTCCTACAATGCACATAATGCATTCTTCTGTATTTGAAGCAAGACAACAATGTCTTTATAAATTGTTCTGTTTTATTACAAGCAGTTTGGAGATATTTTACTTGACCACTGCACCCTAGTTCATCTAAATCTGTTTCAAATATGGCGTGGCTATTTATAAGCTGTTTATAACGATGATGTCACTATTTATAAGCATTTTTAATGTCATACAACCCAACTGCATTCAAGACAGTGACTCAAGCCAAACTAACTTTCTCAGCTTTTCCCAGCTGAGTCAAATGCTAAAACTTTCCAAAGAAAAAAAGTGAACTCAGGGAGCACATCCAGAGGAACAAGGAGGGGACACATTTGTGTCAGAATTCCAATCTCACAACACAGATGTTTGTGCATACACACACGCGCACACGCACACACACACACACACACACACACACACACACACACACACACACACACACACACACACACACACACACACAGTGGTTTAAGTGGGATTTGGCAGGAGGGGGTACGCTCATATTTTGTGTCGGCACAAACAAAGAAAAATGTATAGAAGAAGAATGGGATGATATTTGATGATGTTTATTTATCTGAGGTGCCGGAACTGCGTACCCCCGCGTTCCCCCCCACTTTAACCCTTGCACACACACACACACACACACACATACACACACAAATACACACACACAGACACAGACACACACACACGCAAACACACACAAATTATTGGAGCTCTTTACCCACACAAATTCGCCACCAGTTCACATACACCACATGTAAATGGACACAGTAGTGCCCAACAGCGGTCAGAGCCACTAAAGACTAGATACTCACCACCTGGCAGAAACTCCATAAGCAGGTAGAGGTTCAGCTTGTCCTGGAAACTGTAGAACATCTTGACCACCCACAAACTGTCTGCCTGCACTAAAATATCCCTCTCTGCACGAATATGGCCAACCTGATGCAAAAAGAAAAATGTTCAATACATGGCTTCAGAGGCTAGTCACTTTTTGTCCAAATTATCCACTTCTGAATCATCTCAAAAATATACTTTAGCTTGAAGAAACACACAGAGTTAATAGCATCTCAAAAGTCATATACATTGTGCCATGTATATACTGTACATCCACAATTTATTTTTTGTTTTGTTTTGCTAGGCTCCATGAGTGATGTGTCTCTCCAGGAATGTGTGTAAACAAAGCTAAACGAGGGTACCACACAGGGCAAACAAGTGATAACCATTAAACAAATATCGTGACAGTGGCCATGCAAGGCCAACTCCCAAACTCCTACCTGTTCCTTCTCCAGCATGTCTGCTTTACGCAGGATTTTCATAGCATACACGTGACCAGTGTCTTTCTTCTGAACCAGGCGCACCTAAAACAGGCAGGTCATTAAAGACAAGATGTCAACAATAACTGTGAGAACACACACAAATACCATAATTAAAAAATTCTACCAAATGTGAGGACAATTCAATTTGATCCCAAATACAGGAACAATACAATACACCAACTATACTAAATTCAAAAATCCATACCTCTAAACCACTAAAGACTTATATAAATCTTAAGAGTTGAAATTGTGCATCTGTACCTCTCCAAAAGCTCCTCGTCCGATAACTTTAAGGGATTCAAAGTCATCAAGGCCCAGCCTTGTCCTTTTGAGCCGCAAGAACTCTGTCTCTTTTCGAGCATGCTCAGAACGTCTCATACGCTTCTGCAATACACACACACACAAGTGCATGTCAGTGTTTGTGCATGAGTGCGTGTGTATGGGTGTGTGCAATTTTGCATTTGTGCATATAGGTGTTTGATGTTTTCTTTCTGTGTACCACATGTATGCATCCACCTACCTCCTCTTCAGGCAGCCCCTCTTCATCCATGACCTTCTCCAACTTCTGTTGCCTATTGACACAGATTTGACATTCAGTTTCATCACATCACACAAACCCTCCTCCTCTCTTCCCCAGAAAAGCAGAAGCTGCTTTCATAATTAAACCATCTCTGGCTTGCTTCATTCCTGCCAGCAAACCGACAGCTCAGACTATATATTCTGTCTGGTATTTCCCCTTCAGGCCTAGTTGGCTTAACTACAAGCAGGTATCTATTTTATACTAGGCTTCCTTTAAGGGATGAGGAGGCAAAAGTAGCAAAGAGTTCAACAGACACAAGAGACCCTGGGAAAAATTCAGCTGTCCCATAAGATATCCTCCCAATGCCCAATCAACTGTAACTTAACCATCCATACTTCAGAAAATGGGAGATTGTCTAGGTTAATAAAAACGTTACTTTTAAAACAGGTAGTAGTTCCCAGCAGCACCAAGTAGCACTGCAGTTACGAGAAGGTTGCTCAACAAAGGTCAGCAAAATTTCTAGGGCTGGACGGTATAAGCCATGCATGTCATCTTCTCATCTCCTTTCGTGTTGCTTAGAAAAAACAAAATCTCACGGAGTTTGCATAATAGTTGTGCAAGAGTGAGTAGAAGTGTAACCATTAGGCTACTGTCCTTTATGTTTTGTCTGTGAGATCCTAACCATGACTATCATAGGGGATGCACACTCACTGACTTCCCATCTCTTTTTGCAAGGGAATCATTTACAGTACATAAAGCCCTGTATGAAAACACAGGGCTGACATATTCAGACATGTGATGTGATGTGTAACACCTAGCCAAATGTGTACTGTTAAACTATAAAATCAAATGCACAAAAAAAGACAGTCGGGCTGAATAAATCCAAAGAGCAGGACACTTGTGGGAGAAAACATGGATGTTTAAAGGACAGCTCCGGAGTGAATTCAAGCATAGCCTTGTTGAAGGAGCATGCTAAATGCACCAGTTAGTGAGTGGAACAAAATAATTTGGAACAGCATAGACCGAACGCAAACGCAGAAGCGAACAAGCACTTTACACTGGATCAATGAAAACTGATTATTCAGAACCGAAAGTAAGATCTGAGGTGCCATTAACTCAATGTAACATGTTTTGCGTTCGTGTTAGGTCTATGCTGTTCGAAATTCTTTCATTCCAAGCGAAATGTATTGCTGTTAGAAGGCTTGTGCAACAGGGCTGTTTAAACTTACTCCGGAGCTATCCTTTAAGAGTACATGGTCATTCGCTTCAGATCTTCACATAGTTTAAAATACTGTTTGTAATACCTGACAAGTTACATTGCTGAACAGAAAGCCTGCAAGAAGGATGTGCAGTAAAATACAACAAAAACAAAGCACTTTAGATGTTTGTTGATCAATAGTTTGTAAACGGACTTGCATGAGGTCATGAACAGATCTATGTCTGGATTATAGACCAAAACAGTTTGTGCCACCCATAATTCAGTGCTAGTATCCTCCTGGGTAAACAATGAAGGACTGCATGGAATTTGTGAGAGAATTTATTTGCATTCCCCAACTTCCTTTCATGCGGGCCATACCTCATTTCCCTCTCCTCATGCTGGGCAATCAGGTTACTGTAGAAGTTTTCCAGGGTCACCTTAGCCATGGTCACTCTCTCTTTTGTGTGGTTACTCATTGAGGAGCCAGAAGAGTGACCTCTTGTTGCCATGGTTTTCTGTAAAACACAACAGCAGCCAAGTTTAGGGTCTGGAGAAGAAACAACTGTAGACCTACTGAACAATAACAGCCATATTGGATTCAGAGACAGAAATGGACTCTGTGCTGATAGCAGATGTCTCTCCAGTCCTGGAATTTAAAGGAAATCTGGATACTTTACTGAATGCCTCTGTTCATCTCAGATGTGTGATTCACACCATCCTCACACTACCTTCACATTTCATTGACATCAGCTGAGCAAATCAAGTAGGCGTCAGCAGATTGACTGTCCAAGAACGCGTTCTGTCCAGCGACCACTTCAGATAAATCGCACGTGTCCTTCTGACTGGTGTGTGCAGTGCACAGTTCCATGCATAGGATTGAGGCAATAGGCTGCAAGAAGTTTAGAGACTATTTGCAGAAATCCGAACATATGGTTTGTGGTCTGTAATTCTCGGCTAGGGACATTCAATTATACCTAGACTAACTTTAGAAAGTCCGTAAGGACAAACATTCCGGGAGTGCACATCATTTCAACGCGAAATGTGTATGAAAAAGTACTGAATTTTTTATAGACATTTGAAGTGATGAGACCTTAATCGTTATTACCAAATAATTATCACCGTAAATGACATAAAAATATTAACATTGATTGCGGACGACTTAGCCTACACCAAAATAAAATCAATCCTTTACAAAACAATAACAATATCTTCAAAAAACAATCGGAATCTCAGCCTGGGTAGGCTACCACGCAGTAGGTATTCTTCAACAACTGATGAGCAATCGCCACATGCCCACTCAACTTCAGCGCAAAGGGCAACATAATGTAAGTACAACAAAATAAATAATAGGTAATGAGTACATATATTGCGAAATAACAAAATGTTCCTGGTGTGATTTTCCTCCCCAAACACTGACACCAATTTGGCACTATAACAAGGCAGAAAACAATGACTAGGTTAATCAGGGTGGTGGTAGGTAGGCTATCATTGCATTACTAACTCTATATACAAAAGGAAACAATTTTACCATACTGAGTTAAAGTTATACGCAAATGAACCCTCTGGGTAGAGTATTAAAAATAGTCGAGTTTGAAACGTACCTGAACTGGTTACGTCGGCCAGGTTCTACAGCGAGATGAAGAGCTCGGTAACGTTAACGTTATGGGGCTTTGTTCTGAGCAAAATGTCAATAGCTAACGTTAACGTTATACTCGAAACAGCGGGTTGGTGCCAACTTCCCAGAGCCACGGTGAAAGTCTGCAAACTACCTCGCAACGGGGTACTTAGAAAGACCACTTTGTTTTATTAATTTTAACATGTCTCTCATAACTACATAACGGATTCGGTATCTCCTCCAAAGAAATCATGCTCGGTAAACTTCAGAAATAGCCAACTTCCCTTTTTCGTGATGACGATCCACCAGAATTACTGAAAACGCCCCTCCCCACCCATCAAAGAGCCTTCAGACCAAATAGGCTCAAGTCCATCAGCTCTCTCACCCAGACCAATGTCAACTTCTTACCCGGTCTCGCTGCCAATATAACAATAATAATTTTTATTTATATATAACAGATAAATAAATTATAGGCCTCCTGGGCAATATATGTCTACCTCTTAAGAGACTATAGCTAAGATGTTATTTTGAGGCAACGATCAATGGTAACGTTAGTTTATCAGGTGTGGATTAATTTTGAAAATCTGTGACGAATGACTAAAATTAGTGATTTTGGGTTAAATTATGGGTCTGTCTGTTGGGTTAAATTAAGTCTTCCCTTTCATCACTAATTGTATTAATGTCATTTAAATGTTTGACTTTATCTTGATATTATGTTTATTGTTATCTTTTTGACATGCATTATCTGCTTTGCACCATGTAAACAAATTTATGTCAAATCAACTATTAATTCGATTACCTACGTGTACAGTTAACAAGTCCATAGAAATGCATCTTTGCAAAGTCTACACGCATGCTGTCTTGCCATTCTGTCGTTTGGAAAATGACAAACATGTGCGCATACATGAAGCCCTTGAATCAAAATCGAAGACCATCGCCCTCAGGTCTTCAACTGCGACGGAAGTGACCGGTGTTCTTCGAACTAGGTAGCGAATGCTACTGCTGCGATGTCGGTGTGTTGTTGATTCCAACCTTGGTGAATGATTTGGGCTTTTCCATCTGCCCATGTCTTAAACCAACCCTGTGGATTATACCTTATCGAGGAGTTACCGGGTACTCCTCTGCGTGCATCGACTGTTGGATTATTTTGAAGTGCACTTTATAATTTTTGCCAGGTCAGTGACAGCAGGACTCCGGTGTCATGTGCCGGGGAAAGACCGTAGATAGGACGGTGGGTTGCCGTAGAGTTAGCTAGCACAGCTAACTTGACGTGCTTGAAGTGATTGACATTGAATATGGCAGATATGTTTGTGAAACACAGACGTAGGCAATGAAGAACATATTAGTCTCTCTTAGCAGTGCTAACGTGGAGGTTGGAGGAGGAGGTAGCTAGATGTTCTCTCAAGGGTTTCACTGTGCTAGCTCGCCAAGTAACGTTAGGTAAGCTAGTCAGGGCTAATTTACTTGGAGGTTAGCCTGTAGATATTTACGTTAGGAATCCCGCAACCCCGTTGTTCGTGTCTTCAGTTTTAATGCGTAGTTATGTTTTATGTTATTACATATAGTATGGCAGAAACAAAATACCTTTGTTTTAAGCTATGACAGTGGCCATAAGGTTGCCATTTGAGGGATAACGTTAGTTAAGGTGTGGATAACAGCTGCTTCTCATTCGATGTTTTGGTACTAGCAAGCTATCCAGTGTGTGTAGCTGTTTTTCTTATCAGATGTCTGATGTTAACGTAGCTCAAGTTGACACTTACACCTGCTGACCATTGTAAGGTTTTTTGCGTTATCCAAATATTCTAAATCATGTTACATTAGTAAACAATACAATTTGATGGTCTTAATATTTACTGTGTGAATTGGCCACAATCATACCAATTGCCAATGGAACGTTCATCAAAAGGTTAAGCCACACAGTCATTAGATTGAGAACTTGCTTAAAATATATAGTCCTATTGCATTCCTTGGATTGATATTGTATTGTTGATTATAGAGTTATGACTGTTTGGGCATAATTTTGCTGTTATTAGCCATTTGAAGATCATCAGACCTATTCACTAATTATCTGTGAATTTACTGATTTTGGTACCTTTCATTTTCAGGAGGTCGGTGGCAATTACCTCAGTGACAATCCATCCAGTCTCTCTGTGACACGTTTCTGTAAGGGGTGTGGCACAAAGTTGTGTAACTCAGAAGTGGGTGAACAGGTAAGGCTCTTTGTTGACAACAATCAAGACTGTTTTTGTCAACAGTACAGTGTACTACTCGGTCAGCTGGCAAAAACATGCTTTCGAAGAACATCCTCTACGAGTACTGTACCTGTGTTTATGCTACTGTAAATATCATATGCCTTTGTCCTGCTGTCTTTGAGCAGGTGCTTTTGGGCCCCACTGTGGATCCCCAACTGGAGCATCGGGAGGTGGCAGGCTCAGGCAGAGCAGCATAGCAGGGCCATGAGTGGGCAGGCGGGGGCCGGGGCTGGGATGCGGGGTCGGCGTGGGGCAAGGGAGCGCGACCGGGAGCCACCATTGTCATCGCTACATCAGTATCAGCACCAGCACCAGCCAGGCATAGATGCTTCCTGCTGGCTGGCTCCCAGCGCCCTGCGCCGACTGGTGGAGCTGCCGTCCCCGCCACTCTCCCGCCACCAGCTCAAGCGGCTGGAGGAGCACCGCTACAGCAGCTCTGGCCGTTCCCTGCTAGAGCCCATCATGCAGCGCTACTGGGAGTGGCTGGTATGCTGTATGCCCGCCTGGATCGCGCCCAACCTCATCACCATCGTGGGCCTGGCCACCAATGTCTTCACCACCCTGGTGCTAGTCTATTACTGTCCCACTGCCACTGAACAGGTATGCCAATTAACATGCAATTATGCAACTGCAAAGCACTATTAGTTCTGTATAAAACAAGGGGAGCGGAAAAACACGGAAGCGAAAGAATAATAGTAACTCTTGTCTACTAGCTTATTTGAAATTAAACAGCATTTCATTTCAGTAGGTCAGTGTGGGTGTTGAAAAAAATATTGGTTTCATCATCCATACTGTATTTAATTCTATTGGGTTATATTAGCAGTTTAGTATTAAGTGCAAATCAAATTCTGTTTCACAAATAGTTATGGCAGTCTCTAGTTATATTGTACTGCTTGTAAGACCTACCTTCAAAAGTAATCAGGGTGGGTGCATGTGTGTACCTACCATTTAGCAGCAATGTTGTGAAATGTGATTGCTCCAGTTGACCTTTTGAGCATTTAGAAAGTTAACACTTCAAATTTCAGATGGCTCCCAGCTCCTTAACCCTTGTTTTGCAAACTGAATTGATTAATCTTTCTTTTTACTACACAAATTAAATTATTGGTGTTTTTTTTGCCACTTTGTTTACTCTGCTGTGGTGGGGGAAAGTGCCTCCAAAATACCTCAGGCTTTCTTTTCTGGACACATACCCTCGTGGTCCCCCCTCTCAGGTTGCAAACACAGTCTACATCTGATACTGTAGGCCCAGCATGTGTGCCCTGTCATGTAATAAAGCACACAAATAGAGAACACTTAACAAGTTGTAACATTTCGACTGCATTGTGCATGTGGGTTTCCTCTGACTAAGGTTAACTTTTAACATCCCAATAAATGAAGAACAGTATAATTTATTTACCAACATACAGTATACGATGTCAGAAAGCATTTGGAAGGAGCACTTGGTTGAGAAAAGTATGCAGTTACTGGGACTGCAGATAATCTGCAAGCGATCAGGCTATCATGTTCTGCATGGTTTGCCCTAAGGTCTTGCGGTAATGGTTTTTTTAATGTCTTTGCCAGGGATGCATGGAGTCAGTTTAGCCAGGGGGGTAGAGTTTGACCTTAAGAAGGGTTCACTCCCCTCTATATGTTTTGCCTATGATGTCAAATGAGGTCTTGAGTTCTGAATAACCTAGAAGGAAGACCTGCAACATTTACTTGCATCTCTTGTTTTTCCTCTAAAAATAACCCACTGTCTCTGTCGTACGCCCCTCACATTTCCTCTGTAGGACAAAGGTTGGGGTAACTAAGGAACCTAAGTAGACAGCACAAAAAAAAAAAAGTTCTCCAGTTTCCAGGAATGCAGTATTTGGCTGCTCTGTAGCTCTTGAGTCCGTAGAGATTAAGCCTTATGCAACATAGAGTATTTGTGCTAACTCAGGTTGGTGCCCATCGGCTGTAAGACATGAAGGCATTGCTTGCTGATTAAAACAATCAGTCAGCATAATGTCCTACGGGACGTTAAAGAGAAATTGTTGGAGGTTATTATGAGAAAAGGTAACAGGGAAATTAACTTTGACATAAGAAAAAGATGTTTAAAAGGAACATTATCTGTGAAGATTCCATTTAAGCTTACAGCTGTAGTGAAAGCAGCTCCCCTATGTTTATAGGGCAAAGGTTATCTTTAAGTACAGCTCCAAAATAGACCTAGTGCATATCAAGAATAGAAATACATATAAACCACGCCTTGTGACATGTAGTTTCTTCTTTGTTTTTTTGTATACTTTTGAGGCTTTTATCAAGAATATCTCTACTCTAATGTATTGGAAATGCTAGCATGCATAGTAAACATACTTTTTCTATTACACCGAGCATTTGACGTACTAGCAGATTGAATTTCTTGGTCTGCTGCTGTGGTTTCTAACAATGTAGCCTTGTAAATAAAGAAATGTTTTACATTTTGAACACACTGTACATAGCATGGTTCCATTTTATGTCAAACTAAATTCCAGCTATTAATTGTGTCAAGAAATACAGTATTAACAGTAGGCCGAGTTAGTTTTATGTGCTTAATGTGGACAATCTTGTGACATCCTTTGTTCCATTTGTTATATAATTAACAGTATTATCACTCCACTTATCACTTCCGAGTGGTCAACATTTTTTTAGGAAGCACATATCATTTTATCCATTCCTTATCTTATGTGCATATATTTTAATATGACTTGTATTTTGTCTCAGCAGCCATGTCAGTTCCTAGCTAGGTGTTTATTTTCTCCCCTTTTTCCTAATTATTTCCATTTTTCTTCAGGCGCCACTGTGGGCATATCTGCTCTGTGCCGTGGGCCTGTTTGTTTACCAGTCACTGGATGCCATTGACGGAAAGCAGGCCAGGCGCACTAACAGCAGTTCGCCACTAGGAGAGCTCTTCGATCATGGCTGTGACTCATTGTCCACAGGTAGGCTGCTGCTGGATATTATAGCCCACTGTTGCTGTAGTTGTATGGACCCTCTAAAAAGTATGTAGGACTTCTAGTGGCCAGTGATGGTGGCCACAATTGGCTATTTTCTTTTTCTCTTCCAGTGTTTGTGGTCCTGGGCACCAGTATTGCTGTGCAGCTGGGCACGAACCCGGACTGGATGTTCTTCTGTTGCTTCGCGGGCATGTTTATGTTTTACTGTGCCCACTGGCAAACCTATGTCTCTGGTACCCTGCGCTTTGGCATGTGAGTGTGAACACTGGGGGGGGCTCAAGGGACAGTTGTCGGATAAACTAGTTTAAAAAGAAAATGACATGTTAGTACTGGTACAGGGTATACTGTGCACTTGTTTAAAACTACTGGTATGTGAGAAATACATGTAAAGCTTGTTATGTAAATACACATTGTGCAATAAGTTGCTTTTTATGGAGCCTAAAAAAAACTCAAGGGTTGCGACATCTGAAAAAATCTGAAACACTCAGGACTTGGAGGATGTGTGTATTGGGAAAACCAAATGCACTACTCAGCATAATTCCTTGCATCTTAAATAAAGAAGCAAAATGCTTTATTGTCTGGGCTTAAGATGTCCAGTTTGATTTTCTACTTCCATTCACCCATATAGAAGGTGTGAGGGTGGGAGGGGATTTCTGCTCTGATATAGTCTCTCTTATGCACTGGGCAGATTTGATGTAACAGAGGCACAGATCAGTCTAGCCTTGTTGCAGATGTTCACTGCCATTGTTGGCCCCAGGTTTTGGAACCTTACGGTAAACCCTCAGCACCTTTGTACTGTACTGCAATCTGCCTCCACTTGGGCTGCTTAACATGTAGTAGCTTAGCAGGCCAATCAGCCTATTCTGTCCAACACAGACTTTTGCTCTGCATGGCTCAAAAGCAAATTTCTCAGAAATCAATCATTTTTTAAAAAAATCTATCCTTTGATCACAACCAGCACTGCGCTTCAAGTACTGATGTTGAATTGACTTAATCTTGGGTGAATGTGTATTTGAAGTTTGTGGGATTCAGCTGTGTGGTGTAGGCTACTTTAATGTGTTTTGATCGGAGCAATTGGCTGGAAGTACTGGAATGGACAGACTGGTCTAATGATGTGGTGCTACAGATGTGAGCTCCAGTCTGTGCTGGACCAGTGTGCTGGGCAGCTGTGTGCTTGTGGACAGAGATAATTACTGTTCTAATCCATGCTTTCAATCCCCTCTGCTCTTCATACCATGCTCAGCATTGATGTGACTGAAGTGCAAATCTTCATTATTATCATGTATTTGCTGGCTGCCATTGGAGGATCCGCTTTTTGGCAGTCTCCGGTAATTCAGTGCTCTTTCTTACTAACTCTTGACTCGTTCTTAGAAAATTAGTTTTTTTTATTTGATTGCTGATTTAGGCATTTAGCAACGCCCAGCTAATGATACAACTTAACTTAGACTGCTTGTAGTGAGCTAAATATTTTTGACTTTGTTGGTGGATAATAATGTTCCTTGCTTGTTTTGTTTTGTTTTCCCGGCTTTTCTTCTTCGGCCTAGTATTTTTTAAGTTGTAAAAATATTTTTTAAGATTAATACATGTACAGTTAATCTCTGTTGCAAGTGATATTTCTAATCCCCTGTCTCATTCCCTTTAACAGATTCCTATAGTTAACATTCAAATGAAAATAGTTCCTGCTATATGTACATTCGTAGGGGTTATCTTTTCCTGTACTAATTACTTCCGGGTTATATTTACCGGAGGTGTGGGCAAAAATGGATCCACGATAGCGGTAAGTAGTCTCTTACGTAGTTGACACTTTCTTTTGATTTTATTCACATGTTGGATTTTTACCTGCAGTGTAACCACCAATGTGATTTCCTTTTACTTGTGTTGCAGGGAACAAGTGTCCTCTCCCCTGTTTTGCACATAGGTTCTGTTATAATCTTGGCTATGATGATCTATAAAAAATCTGCTATTCGGCTTTTTGAAAAACACCCATGTCTCTATATATTGGCATTTGGCTTTGTGTCTGCCAAGATCACTAACAAATTAGTGGTAAGTTTATCTCCTTAGATATTTGCCTAACTTGTGTTAAGAACTAAAGATGCCTGTATCTCAGATTCTGTTTGTCTTGGTGTACACTTAAAGGTATACAGTCTGAGTCATACTGATACTGAACTGCTTATTTATTTATGTTGCAGGTTGCACATATGACAAAAAGTGAAATGCATCTTCACGATGTAGCGTTTCTTGGCCCAGGCCTACTTTTCTTGGACCAGTATTTCAACAGTTTTATTGATGAATACCTGGTGCTTTGGATTGCCCTGGTAAGTCAACTATTGCTTCTGTCGAGGCAGGCTTATTTTCAGTTATTTATTTCTCTGTCTTTCATGCCTTTGCTGAAATAATTATTTAATTTCTAGAGCTCTTAATGTTTTATTCTAGTAAATCAAGGCACGTAACGAAGCCATATTGTGCATTCACAACATGCTCTTTTAGCTCAAAGCAATTCTCTGGAAATCTGCCTACAAGATGGGCACTTTGCAGTAGTTAACTGGTTTAATGGGTTATAATTTCCCATTTTGGTTTTGAAAGAGACAGTAGATTTCTTTATCTTGATGTAAATTGAATTTCATTTAGTAAAGAAATGGTTGGGTTTACTATTTTTAATTCAATCTTTATGTATGGAAATAAAAAACAAAACAAACCAGCACATTCCTCTCCATTGGCAGATTCTCTCATTCTTCGACCTGGTGCGCTACTGTGTTAGCGTTTGCAATCAGATTGCCTCCCACCTTCACATCTTTGTCTTCAAGATCAAGCCACTGACCACAGCACCTATTCAGTGATCGATCTCCACTGCCAGCTATGTGATTTCACTTGTTTTCTATTGCTCAGTTTTCATTTATTTGTGTCCAGGACAGGGTAGAGGAGGCACTTCTAATGCAAATTAACGAGTGAGAAGGAATTTGTTGGATGTATAATTTATTTCTTCCATCCACCACTGTTACATGCAACCTGTGTAAATGATCTGATTTTCTCACTCTGTTGACAAAACGCTTTTCCTGACAAGATGTTTGAGTAAGATTCACGTGCCCTTTAGATCTCTTACAGTGGGATGGAGTAAAAGGAATGGAGCAGTGGGAGTGCAGTACATTTAAAGAGAGGAAATGGCTGAGTACTAGGTGCTATTTTATTCAGTTCTAACTGCTATAATCTGCTTATAATCATTCAGGCTTTACCAACTGATAAAATACTGGTTCCCAGGTTCTTTAGAGCTATTTTAATTCAAGTGAGGACTGGAATTGCGAATCAAATTATATCAGCCTACAGTTAAGTCATCTAAATAACTTGGAAATGTCACAGTAAATTAACCTTCTTGACTTCGAGATCATACGTTACACTTCGAAATATTAAGAATTTGCCCATTAAACACCTCTGAAATAATAGAGAACATTTTCTAACAACTGGTTTTTAGAGAACGAAATGTATTTCCATTTTGGTGAACAACTCTTGTGTGCCTGATGTGCCATCTCTCAAATTGAAGTTGATTTTCACACCAGGTAATGTGTATTTCACTTGTGTCGTCACATGGATTTGATAAGTGTTATTTGGAAATCCATCTAAAAACTTGGTGTATTGAACTTACATTGTAGATAGGATATGTATGCATTTGTCATTTTCAGGAAGAAAATGTAGTTTCTAAAACGGTTACTGCATAAATTTCACAATTATTGCAGTAACAAAGTCATCACTATTAACATGTAGACATAATGTAAATACATCAAACGGCCCTTCCTAGTGAAACGTATTTGAAATATTACGGTGTGATGCATTCATTATTGTTAATCAGTGCTGCTCTGGAGGTGGTTTTCAGTTATATTCCATTATACTGTATGCAGATTTTGGTTTCTTTGTCTATTTTGCTCCCCCTGCTGCATCAAATGTGTTATATTTATTACTCTTTTTTTTTTTTTTTTTTTTAAGAAGCTTTTGCTTTGCGTGCCTGACGTTATTCATATTGCACTACTGCTTCCTGCCTAAAGTACTGACTGGATTCTAAAGATCAAATGTAATGGCAGAGTGTTATTTGCTAAATTAACTAATTTATTTAAGAACAAAATGAATTTGGTTTCTCAGTTATATCAGTTTTACTAATGGGAACATTATTATTATTATTATTATTATAATTATTTTATTTTTCTGAAAACAGTACTAAAGATGACCAGGTGGTGTCTGTGTGTGCTTGTGAGGGGATTTATATGGAAAAAAAATGTATAAATATGTATGCACTGATGTCCTAGCATGCGGCAGTGGTCACCAGAATTTTTCATTTGTTGTGTCTCTGATACTGCATGTTATGTGCATTATTATTTTGAAGTGGAAACCCATCTTTTTTTCTTTCTTTCTTTCTTTAAATCTTTAATTCATTTTGTTAAACATGCTGCTTGTAGCATTCTCGTCCACTGTTTGACAAGAAAAAAAAAACTCCTTGGCACATACAAAAATTGCAAGTAGAAGGTGAGGTCAAATTGTAGTTCCTATGCCCTACACACTGATGTCTTGTATTAATCATTGCATACACCCAAGCATAATACTAAAAAAGTGCACCCGGGTCCCATGGCATGGCTTTTCTCTCATTTTGAACCATAGAACCTTATGTAATGTCATGCTGGCAGGACTAATTATGCGCCTATTGTAATGGTGAGAGGTCACGGCTGGGCACAGTGGGTTTTTTTTGTTGTTTTTTTCTTCTTCTTTGGTTTGTTTTTCTGTATTGTTGCTTCTAGCTCAGTATTTACATATAAGCAATGCTTATTATTACTGTTGCCTTAAATGTAGTTCTGAACTATCCTTCGATCTTGAGTTGTCATTTTATGTTCATACCTCTATCAAGCTTATTCCTGTCGGTACTAAGAATTTTTTTTTTTTCTCCTCTCCCTCTCCTATCCCTTTAGTTTGATTCTAGATGGCCGAGCTCAGGTATACTATAGGATGCTTAACTGTGTTTGCATGTACCCATAGATGAGTGGAACAGACATACAGTAAGACAATCTATCCATTACATAACAATGCAATTCACCCTGTCCATTTGCAAATGCTGCTACCCGCCCTGTTGAGTTTGAGCATTCTCTTCTGCCTCATTCATAAAATGCCTATGGTGTGTTTCTTGCTGGTCGTGGTATGAATGTTGGATTGATCGGACTGGTGGAAAAATATGCCTGTTACAGACTTGTACCCAGAAATCCAAGTTATGTCTGTCACTACCATCACAAGCTGACACCCAAGAAGAAACTTGTGGGGGGAGTTTGTTCTGTTCTCTCTCTCTCTCTCTTTTTCTTAAGAACATGGCCATTTCACTGAAGTGGCATTAACCAGCTGAACCTTCTCAATAGAAGTTCATTTGTGTTTTGCATGACCTGCTTGCCCATCATACGTAACTGTTAATTTGTTTTTAATTTTGTTTTTTTCTTTTGAGGGTTCAATGATTTTAATTCATTTAATTAATTATTAAGTAATATCTATTGACACAGGCCACTGCTGAATGGGCTGACACTTACGTCATAGTCATAATGTATTGTTTGTAGAGGCCAAATATTCTGTAAGGAAGTTGTACATAAAACTGAGGCTGTTGAGTGGTTGAAATGTGTAGGCTGTTTCACATACATTATGGCCTGCTGTAGTGTCTTTAACCGAATCAAAAATATGGCATCATCACAGAATGTTTAGTTGTTCTTGTGGAGCCTGTCAAGTTTCTGACAGGAGAATGATAACTACGTCTGTGTAAAGCTTTTTCCTTTTAAAAGAAATTACATTGTGTGCTGACTGTTTCTGGCAAACTATGGCAAGCTGAATTCTGTCTCTATTGGTTTGTAAGAGTTGCTGTTCTCTCATTTTGGAATAAAAAGCACCTGTAAAAAATAAAGATTGCTATATTTATGATAACGCATGTTTCCATTTCATTTGTTCAGTAGAAACACAATGTTTGTAATATAAATGTGATCTTAATGCCTAACTTGGACAGTAATCATTTTTGCGATCACTTAAAATACTGTATGTGCTGTAACTTCATGACAGAAAGTAAATTCATAACATTACACAAACACTATACATATACAAATATTTATATTTATACATTTTATTTCCCTTCACCAAATAAACAAACAACAAATAAAGAAACAAACTACTCATTAGTTACTATGAAGACTGCTTGTCTCCCCAAGGACATCACATCAGCATGGACTGCAAAGACTTGCGTACAGAGGCCATCTCTTGTTGTTGCTGTTTGTCACATGAAAGAAATCCAGGCACATTCACTTTACTTCACTTGTTTAAGTTACAGTTGTTGACCCAACAGCCACTGTACGGTGGGTATATTTCCAATTTGTTGATTAACTACAGAATAGTGCCTCAAACCGCTGTCAAAGGTATATTGTACAAAAACTTCTGAGTGCACACACTATTATGAGAGTGAGGCCTGAACTGAATTAGATAAAATTTTCTATCAGTAAATAATCAAGGATTTCTCCTTTAAGATCAAAAGATCAAAACAAGTTGTACTGCAACTACTCACAGTGACCACAAGCATGTTCTTCTGGAAGACCGACATCTCCTGGCGTAAATCAATCAGGATGTCACCCTGCTCCTGGTCATGTTTTTTCTCCACTTCTTGCAAGCTCTGCCAACACAAACACCAAAAGCTGGTCACAAAGGTGGTTTAAACATTGAACAGTTTGATTGTGTATTACAAGCTTAGTGTGGTATTTTTATTTTTGCATTAATTTCCAGTATTTTAGATATATATATTTTAAACTCTAAAAGTGTTAGCATTGCTCTAAAAGACTGGTCTTCAATTACACATGTACGTTGTACATACTGTACTGTATACAGTGACAATAGCCTGGTAATAAAGCAAGCCCTTGATGACCCCTTGAACTAGACTTAATTTCATACAGCCGGTCTGGCCATTTGGTAGTGGGAAATAATTGCTTGCAGGAGGTGTTCAACTTTTGTCTTGTTTAAGACATTTAGCATTTTATTTCTGCATTCACAACCCCTCCCTCTGTTCACTGATTGGATCCAGTAAAAATGCCACCAGAGACAACAAGCTCAATGGTATCAAATTCAGACAGCATTTTAGGGAAATTATAATCATGCAGAATTGCATATGGCCAGGCAACAATAACAATAAAGATATCCTAAAACAGAGCATTTAAATAATAGTATTAATTACATGTATATACTGATCCAAAAGCTGCTTTAGTGTCTTCAGTCTCTGCCCCTGAGCTGCTCTCATGTGCTGAAACATCTTCTGCTGGTGGTGGAACATGTTCTAGACAAGACAAACAGAGTCAGATCTTGAACCTCTTCTTATGCTTTGAAAATGGGGAAACCATTAGGCGAGGTTCGGTGAAATGCAAGCGTAGCCCAGCCCTGTTGCACAAGCCTGCTAAATGCACTAGGCAGTTAACACAACTCACATCTTACTTTTGGTAGGCCTACTTTTGATTTCGATGATTTGATTTTGTATGACCCATTGACTCAATTTAAATGGTACATTCACATTTGTGTGAAACACTGCCTATGATGCTCTTCATTCCACTCGTTATCTAGTGCTGACAGGAGACGGGGCTATGCTTGAATTAAACAGAAGCTTCACTTTAATGGGAGGCCACTTACCATAAGTTTCTCATCCATTTCTTTTGACTGTTGCACATCAGTCTTCCACTGCTGAAACACAGCATTGAACTGGGAGGTGTAATCTTGTGTCAGCTGACCCCTGGGACATCAGAAAATTATCTTTTACCACCAGATAGAATCAAATGCTTCCAAAATCTCCCAAGGAAACGTGAACTTGCCTATCTTTCTGCTGGTTTTGCCACAGCTGTGCCATTTTCTGATTACTTGTTTTTAATGAGGTACTGGTGAAGGTCTGAAGTTGTTTCTTCTTGGCCAGAAAAGCTTTGCTAATGTTAGCTGTCAAAAACATCATAGCATACTGTAATCTAGCAAACATATACCATATGAACATGAAAACAGTGTTGGCATCGGGGTGTATACAGCAGTTTATAGGCATCACCAATGAAGTGCATTCTTATGTACCTCCAAACTGGTCCATCATAGTCCTCAAGTTCTCCCTGTGAGTGGATGTATCAGAATTAGGATGTATGTATACAAAACACTGCACTGCATGTGATGGAATCAAATCAGTTACAAAATAGACAAGCCTTACCCTGGCAAAAAGTCTTCATCTGACAATGCCTGTGACTGTCTTTTCCTTTTGCTTACTGCTGTGATGTCATCTGGATAATCACATAAAAAACAAACCATTACTTTTACCTTGAAATAATTTCCATAAAAATAAAATCTGTGCCTTAAACTGTGACAAACATTAAAGTCTTATAACTAGTCTTATATCTTTTTAGAGGACATTTCCCCAAATATATTATCTCCCCCCAAAATGTTGCCCTTACAGATGAGAGAAATTCTAGATGGGTGGTATCTGACAAATATTAGGAAATGGTTATTCAACAAGCCAAAATGTTGATTAATGTTTTTGACAATCATAAGCAGAACCTACCATGGTCGCCAAAGTGAGATCTCTTCAAAGCCATGATTTGCAACAAATTAACTTTTGTGCTAGTCTACTCTTGTATGAAGTCAGCACAAAGATCCAAAGATCCGCACACTCAAAACTCCTCTATTCTTGAGCTGAAAAAAA
This sequence comes from Sardinella longiceps, assembly GCA_027497455.2. NCBI lineage: Eukaryota > Metazoa > Chordata > Actinopteri > Clupeiformes > Clupeidae > Sardinella > Sardinella longiceps. The sequence continues at coordinate 2,698,617 of JAODXP020000012.1, read as the reverse complement.
GAGACGCTCTTGTTCTATCAAATAATGCTATCACGAAACATATTTTAAGTAAAATAATACTATTTTACAGAATTTCGTAAGGATGGCACTTACTCTTTCAGTTAAACCACAGATAGCCTTCTTTTAGAAGATGGGCAGTTAAATCAGTTGAAGCTACTTTGGTTTATTCAACAGTAGCCTATGATGCAGTAGTTACACTGATGACAGACGCTTTACATTACCAACAAAAGAAAAACAATATTTTACTGGACTCAAGCAAACAAACAAAACCCATAAAATAAATTCACGTCAATAACAACTTTAGTATCCGGTGAAGCTGTGCTAATGCTACCTTCAAATCCGTTTTAGTAGAACTACCTCGTGCGCCTTGACACTTTCAAGTGTAGAAGCTCGAGGGTGCATGATATTACTAGAGCAAAAGACCAGCTTAATTAGCCTCATCTTGGTGTGCAAAGACCAGAGCAAAAACCAATGACTAGACTAGACTAGGTAGAGAGGTATAAACAGCATACAGTACAGCAGTACAACAGTACAACTGCAGTTATGAAGAGAATGCAAATACTGGCAAATATGGGCATACGCCATCTCGTGTTTTTTTTGTGGAACTACTTCTCCATTTTTTTTTTTTTTTTTTTTTACTCGTGGCTGATACTGTTGTGGTGAAGTTTTCAATTTGCATTATTTTTCCTTTTCTATTGTGTAATACTTGATAGTACACATTGAAATATGTACGATAGATGTATGTAGGCCTATATGGACAAACGTCCTCCCTTATCATTTAGTCTTGTCTTAAAGATTGTCAGATCGTGGTGTCAGTAAGATAGTCCTAATCAAATCAAATCAAATCACAGCGCTGTTGCACCATCACATCTGCCATTTTACAACCCAGTATTTGAGACTTTTTTTAATCAATCCATTAAACCAAACTTTTCCACAACTAAAGATTGTTGTGATCCGGGTACTTTAGAGGAGGGAAGAAAAACAGGAAGTACAATCACACGCAGCTTGGCTTACGTTGTCTGACAGACAGACTGGTGGCAGACCTACCTCCTGTGTCATGTACTTTTAATTATTGGAAACGACATAGTTTTTGAGATTATACTCATCGCTCTTTTGTAGACCTAATAGCGTGTCAACCTGTAAGTGTCGCCTGTCTTTAAAATGACGTGACACTTGGAGGGACACATTGAAAGGTAAGTAGACTTATCTTTTTAGCTAACCTGCTAACGTTAACCTAAGTGTCATCAGCTAGTCTACCCTAAAGCAACTTAAAGATACGAACGTCAATGTATGCCTGTTTTCCTGCTATTTTAACTTGCAAGAATATACAGTTGTCCAGCATGATTCAACATTGATTTAGGCTAACGTTACCAGAATGGCGCCAGTCAAGCATGACGACCAAACTGTGGCTAGTCACTAACGTTACATCTGACAGCTGTTTAAACCTCAGTCAGTCCGTCTGACACTCTCATTAAGTTAGTAGAGAGACCTGTTATCACATAGGCTACTCAGTGAACCCAAACTTCTTTGGGGGAAAAAAACATATAACGTTTGGTAACAACGGTTTTCAGGAAACGAAGTCCTCATGTTTTCACTTTCTCGAGAAACAGGAACTAATCCTCCCAGCCATCCTCAATTGAAGAGAGATAGATAACGTCAACAGAGCAGATCTACATCTAGCTATTATAATAATCCCAAAGTTTCTATGACTAGAAGTTTAATTGCATGTCCACCTTTCGTAGTTTTCTGACCAGGTTTCGCTGCACCAGATCCAAGCAATGTGGTGGTTCCAGCAGGGTATGTGCATATTACCTGTGGCACTAGTGATTTGGACTGCTGCCACTTTCGCCTTCGCCTACATCACTGCTGTGTTACTGAAGCATGTTGACCCTTTAGTGCCATATATCAGGTAAGAGGACTGAAAGATACTTCTCAATTGGAGTGTCATACAGTATGTTGTGTTAACTTAATGTTAGTGTTGATGATTTCACGTATTTATGCAGTGAGTAATGTTATCTACCAAATGGAGTATGTCATATAAATTCATGCATGATGCACATTTTTAATTTGGAAACTGACAGTAGATTGTTGAATGAGTGTCAAAACTTAATATCTTGTAATACCGGTATTACAGTAAGAGAGAGTGTCAAAAACTGGACAGGCCTTTGTTCAATAAGTTTCACTTAATTCTGATCTAATTATTCCCTGATGTTTATTTCCGAAGGCCATGCCTAGCTGGTCATTAAGTGGGGCACCAGGAGGCGTCCTTACCCAGTAGCTGGGTTGAGCACGAATCATATGATTTTTGAGTAGTTAAACTTGGGTTTTACATATTCCTCTTCAGAGACACATTGATCACTCAAAAACATTCATTTGTTTTACAAGTTTGCATTTTTATATTTCCATTGCACCTGAAGTGATACTGGGTCGGAAGCTCCTGAAAGATGTGTGTTTGGGATCATGCTCAACATATCTGCGTTCCTTGGTATAGTGCCTTTCCTTTTCCTCTGTCTGTGTAATTCTTCTAATTAGTATAATATTTGTTAAAATGTTCACTGAACATTGTCATGTCATGTATAGCATGGAGTGGGCCTTTAGAGTAGCTAATCCACTCTAATCCAGTATAAAGCCACTGGCATTTGTAACACATAGAATATCTCTACCACCAACACTCTGTCTGTTTGGAAGGGCTGGTAATGACTATACAGAGTGTAACAGAAATGATTCATCCTAACTGTGTGCCATGGTTTTATAATGCTACAGGCATCGCCACCACTTATGTTCGCTATAAACAAGTCCAGGCGTTAATGGACCAGGGAGAGACCAGACTCCATCAACTAAACCTGCTGGGTCTTATTCTTGGCTGGACCAGTTCCTTGGGCATGTGTGTTGTGGGAAATTTTCAGGTAGGGCTGAAATCATTTCTGAATCTGAATAATTTTGTCTCACATCTCTTTTTATCGTCCTCACTTCTGCTTTCTTGTGGTCTCTCCTCTTGCAGAAAACCACACTCTTCTCCATCCACATAGTTGGGGCGGTGTTGACCTTTGGTGTTGGAGCGCTGTACATCATGGTGCAGGCTGGTGTGTCTTATTGTATGCAGCCACATGTTCACAGCAAAAGCATCTTCTGGGTGCGTTTCAGTGTGGCAGCCTGGAGCACAGCCAGCATCATCAGCAGTATCCTTCCATAGTACAATATTTACCCCCAAATTTCCCTTGGGGGTGAAGAAAATGTTGGTCTATCTATCTGTCTGTTGATTGACCTGATTCAATATAATTGGTCACTAATTACTGTGCAGCATCTTATAAATCGGTCCAGATGCTTGAAAAGTGACCGTTGCATTCAGTATTGTGGAATGTTATTTATACATGGTAAAGTTAGCGAAGAAGCACAATATCTCAAACATCATTTTAATTGATGAAGGACATCTGCAGAGACAGTTTGTAGTCATTAAGGTACTGTAGGTGCCATGTCAGACTGTTTTGGAGTTCATGTTGGTTTGTTCCAGTTTCAAGATTTCACTTCCTAATTTTTCTCAACCCCTCTTTGTTCTCATTTAAGTCCCATATGTCATTTACATAGTTCTTTGCACCTTATTTGTATCATCATTTGGAAAACGGCCTCATTACCACCGCCAAGGAGGTTATGTTTTGTGTGTGTCTGTGTGTGTGTCTGTGTACAAGATAACTCGAAAAACTACTGCACGGATTTGGACGTTTGTATTGGTACAAGTAAGAACTGATTAGATTTTGATGGCGATCAGTGATCCAGAACACCATCAGTGACCACATTGTCTTGGCGGAGGTCTGCGCTCTCTGAGCGCTTTTCTAGTTTATGATGCAGTTTGTCTGCTACATCAGAACACTCCTTAACTTGTTGCTTCCTCAGTGTTTGTGTCATCCATGATCATGTACAGTAGTTTGCCTGGGATGGACTTGTCAAAGAAGCTACACTGGACCCCAGGAGAGACGGTAGTTTTTTTTTTTGTTGTTTTTTTTTTCTTAGATATGCAGATTTGATTTGAATGTTGAGTGTCAACCTCATACCTCAGACCGTCCAGGTCCAGGGTATTACCTAATCTTCACTAAAATTGCTTTACTGTCTGTATAGCTAAACTTAGATGAACATGCTATGACTTTTCCTGTTGAGTCTGACCAGGCTTTTTCTATGACAGGGCTACACAGCTCATCTTATTAGCACCACCTCCGAGTGGTCACTGGCATTCTCCTTTGTCTGCTTCTTCTTCACCTATATTAGGGACTTCCAGGTAAGAATCTACATCATCTACAAACCTCCTTCTATTTCTTTCCTGGTATTTCTATATTCCCTGTCCTCTATGTTATTAACATCTTCGCCTGCTTGAGTTCAGATCTGTGTTATCAGAAGTTTGCATCAGTCTAACTGCCAAACTATCTGTCTTTGCATGAAATTGAATTGTGATAGAAAATCAACCTGAGGGCAGAGGTGGTGCTTCATGGCACTCACCTGTACGAGTCATCGCAATATGGAATCATTGGACCACTGAATCCAGGAGAAAACTCCCCCCTGCTAGCTGGCAGCATCTAGACACAAACACAACCATATCCCTGGAAACCAGACCGGAACCTTCACATATGCTCCACAATGGAGTGCCTATATTAAGAAGCTCTGAGAAGAGGACCTAAGTGTAGTGAAATGACATTGAGGTTATGCGTGAAAAGGTGTAAGTGGGAATGCGGGACTGCTTTCTGGTTTTGCTTGAGCTGCATAAAATGAGCTTTTGGCTTCTTAACTAAACCAGCCCTGTGTAACTGTAGTCATTTATACAGGTGCAATTTTAAGACATTACTAACTAGCCAGGTAGCAAGAGATTATGATTGTTATGGTGTTCTGAGGAAATCCTCCAGAATCCGACATAAATTATGGCCGACAAGAATGGAAAACTGATCATGCTTTCGCAGTGTTAATGCAAATGATGGAATGCTTGTTGCCTTTTTTTGATTGGATTTCATGCTCTCAGTAAAATGTTCCTTGTTCATATAGGCAGCAGGGGGCGCTAAAGCCATATTGTGTAGAGGAAGATTGAAGTTGCTATGTTTACAAAGAGCTCTTTATCTCTAGTGTGTCAGTAGCAGAAGTGCTCAAATAATGTTTAAATGATCGCTGGGTAGTAAGACATGTTGGACAAACCCTTAAAAACACTCAAAATGCTTTCGTTTTAAATGAAGACTTAGAAAAAGCCTTAATGCCTTAAGGCACGCTGGCTGTCATTGCGTTTATGTCTCCGGGTAAAAGGTGGCACCACCTGGTTGATTCAGATGGGTTTCTGTGCAACAACATCTTAATTGCTGTACTTTGATCAGACCTTGAGTTGACCCAACCAGTTGACTTTTAATAAGACAGAACATTTAAAGTGTTTCTATATCACGTTCATGTTGCTGGCGCCTACATCAGTCTTCTAAGGCCATGTCTTACTATTCAGAGATCCCTTTAAAAACCATCTAATCATGAGAGATAGGTCCAAGTGAACATTACTGTGAACTGTTCATTGTTCATGATCTCACAACACTGCCAGATCACAATATCACAGCACTTTGCTAGAACACAATATCCTCACAAAACAAGTGTACCTATCAACAGTGGTTCAGTGATTAAAAAACTAGCATTATTTTCAGAATCGGTTATCCTCTAACATTAACAACTGTAAAACTGACATGAGGTTTATGTCAAAAACTGTACTCTTAGACTGTTCTTTCATAAGTCTGTGTTGAAAAGGTTATGTTGTCAAAACAAATAAAGCTTCTTCACTGGCAGCATATTGAGAAAAAGGCAAGTCGACAGTGTTCTAGATTTTAGTTCACCCCTCTTGAATTTCTATTTGCATAAAAGCACTTTGTGCAAACAGATCTAGATGACCAGGGCCTAGCGATTCATCTTTTTACTCCCAATAACATCATTGTTTACTCAGAGGCTTTTTTTGTCCTGGAAATCACCTTCAGGAAATAGTGCTGTTGGATACTAAACAAGATGACACATTTGTATATTTTAATACCAGAGATTTACTACTCTAGAATTGGTTGATTTGAAGTGTCACCAGTGACCATCTATTCTGTAAAATCTGTATTCATGTTCCGCATTTTGACATTAATAAAAAAGCACAAACAAAAGCAGCATTACTGCCTGATTACTCTGAGTTCTGCCTGATTACTCTGAATGATTTACTCAACCTGCTTCAAATCTATAGGTGACAGCGTAACATGACTCATTACACTCACACGCCACAATTAAATCTACAATATTAAGTTTTATTTAAGACTAGTCCTCCTCAATGCTTTAACATTCTATAATATAATATTATTTTATTTACAACACTAAGACAAAAGTGCAGTTTATACCCATATACTGAAATATTTTGCATAGCTTGCTCCGAATTGGAACATAGCACAACTTGATACAAAAACTGCATTGAGAAGGTTGTTATATGGAGATTGAAATATTCAACAATTTACAATTATGATACATATCTACATATCTATGATTATGTCTGACCAAAATGGAAGACTAACAGTGTTATCAAATGGCTAAATATAATGATAAAGTGGGTAACAAAATGGATTTGCTTCACTCAAACATAGCTGACCTGAGAAGAATTCGACACCATGACTAAGCATTTAGTTCAGTTCATCTAATTAGTGAGTCACTGTGCCAGATTTAACATTTCTAAGGCAATTTGGAAAATAAGGCAGAAACAGAGACTACTGAGTACTATTTTGATTAAATGTCGCTCACTTTAAGTTGTTTGCAGAAATGAAAGCTCTGTTTTGTAAATTAGCACTGTATTTCTACAAAAATGAACACATATTGTCTTAATATACTCCCAAAACAAATCTCTCCCAATGATACATTCCAAGTTGTATTCTATCTGTATTATATCTATGCACAAACAGAAACAACTATAGAAAAAGATATTCTTCCATTTCACGACCGTTAGAACCACAGTAATTTTGAAAAATAAAATAAATGTAGAAAGAAAAAAATGCTAAAAACAAGCACCATATATTATCATTTAACAGAAGATAATCTTCAAAACAGAAGAATAATAAATATTCACATTATGTAATTTCTTAATCAAATATCTCAACTTGACACAGTAGCTTAACAGTATCATAAAGAGCTCATAAAGAGCTTTTTACATCTTAACATGCAATACCTCAAACATCTTTTAACAGAAGTAATGGCGGTGCTTCAGAAAAAAAAAACAAATGTGTCCTGGATGTCCCTGATACTGTTCAGGTTACAAATCCTTCAAACTCAAGCAACAGGGTTCCTATGAATCCCTCAAACGTGTGTGCATGAAAAGTATCCGACTGTATTTAGCCCTGCAGGGAAGGCCTTTTCATATGAAGTTGCTGAGGTTGGATTGTTACAGCAGCCAAGATGTTTTTTTGTTGTTGATTGTTTTGTGTTGTTTTTCCTTTTTTTAAAAAACACTGTTTTTAACTGAAGGAGCAATAAAACACTAAGTACTTTCAGCTGACTTTCATTCTCTTAACTCCTAAAAACAGGAGTTTGGTGAAAAGAGAAAGAGTCACATCTCCATCCAAAACAAGAGTATGAACTGAGAAGGTGGAGTTAACAAAATACAATGCTCTCCTTATGATGTCCAACTTTAGAATCCCGCACGTCCCCATACGCTTTTGCCCTTCTCACTTTTTCTCTTCTGTTCATATTCAGCAACTTTTCTATGAAAGAATCCTGAAAAATAAAAAAGAAGGGGATTATGGCGATTATAAACCATAGGACAATATTATTTACAATGGTGGTCATTCAATATTATGAAGATAATTCATTGTTTGCTAAGCTCAGAAGCTAATAAATTCTTTGTGCTCCCATTCAAAGGATGACTAAAATAGTAATATAATTGCCACAAGGAGACATCTGACCTTCCCGATTAGGATGTTTTTCCACTTCCTGAATGAAGATATCAAACATTTGTGTTTCTACAAAAAGCTTCACAAAATGGCGGTTGGGTTTTGGCTCTGTGGCCTTGCAGAAGCTCTTCTTGTTGAAGACGCCAGGCTGGCCACCGCTGCCTCCGCGCTTCACATGGCTTGCAAAGTGTCCAACGGTCGTCACAAAGAAAGACAGGAAGGCCTCAGAGATAACCCTGTTCAACTCCTCGGGGGCTGAAAGTCAACAACACAGCAACTTTACATCGGAACTATTAACCTCAGCTCAACACTGTCCACCCAAAGAAACATGTTTTCATGCAACATAAGCATTTACATGGTCAACTTGGATTCTCAAAATGCTTTTGTGATTAACCAGCTTGTTTGAAACGTGTGTGGTTTGTACACAACAACTATTTGATGGAAAGCATCACCAAGCATTATCAGCTCTTGTGTAAACAGTAGAAATGTTGTGTAGAGCAAACTTTTAGAGCACAAGCACCCCTATCATCATTTTTTTCATCCATTGCACCCTTCAGTTTAATTCTTGCTTGACATCGCTTAATTGTGCCATGACATTTATTATGCTACCACCATTGTTGAGAATTATACTTTAATAGTAGCAGTATGTACAGTAGGATTGAGGCTAAAATTGGTACTACTATCATGTTCAAAATACTTTGCTGTTTTCAGCCATCTCCATCTTTCAAAACTGTTCCTCAGAGCAAACTTTCCTAAGACAGTAATGGAACAGAAAAGAAACATCTTCTCACTTGAGTTTGATTGTCTGGCCCGGAGTGATTGCATTAATTCCTCCTGTAGTTTGGCTGGGATTATAGCGTCCTCGTCCCCTAGCTATTTAGAGAAAGAAAATGAGGGAAAGTCTGGAGTTAAGCTTACTGTGGGTCTGGAGGGAATGTTTTGGCTGTGTTGCAGATGCTACAGCCAAAAATGCTTAAAACGGTCAGAACAAGAAAAGCTACTCCTGCCCAAAGTTCCCTGAGAATTAGAGTCATGTGAAAATGAAAGAGAAAATAATGGATGCCTATGATTTGACTCATTGTGTGTGGGGGTGTGAGTGTGGGGGGGAGTATTAGTGTGTATGTGTGTCTAAGCACACGTTTGTGTTAAAGAGAAAATGAAAACGAATTTCTGTTTATATTTGCCCTCACTGTACCTGATTTATGATACTCACCCGTGTAATGAACCTTTCCTGTGCACCATCTGACAGATCAACGATAAGCAGCTGTAATTTGAGCACAAAACAGAGACAAAAATAAAAAAACAAACAAAAAAACCCCACCAACAGTTCTGTTGGCCCGTGGCCACATCCTCTAATCTAGTTTGCTTAATCAACGTCACTAGACATCTGGAGGTCTTCACAAGACACAAAGCCAAGCCTTTACTGACCATCAAGATCCACTAAACAAAAAGCACGAGCCAGTCCACATTCCTCAAGGTTTCCTTGAACTCGTCGTCACCAAGGGGATTAAACATTAAACAGCACATAGACAAACTTAAGAGTCAGGATAACAAAAAGAATGCTTTTTACTCAGAACAGCCCCACTCTACAGTAAAAATCCTTTTGACACATAACGCATCACCAAATGCTTTGGAAATGAGATCTGTGTTGCATCATAAGAACGTGTGAATCATGGAAATCATGTCGACATTCTGTTTTGCAATGACTTCTGATGAAGCACATTCATGTAAACATCTGCAGTGCAGTGTCCTTTAAGCAGAGGCTACTCACGTCAGTCTGGTCGGTGACCAAGTCCAGCATGTTGCGTGTGACACCCAGCAAGTATGGCGTGGGCGCCATCACAACGTCTATGAGAACTTTAGGTACTATGGAGATGAAGGTGTGTTGCCATGTGAAAGGGTAGAGTAAGGCAGCTACGGCATGGATGACCTGGGACAGGGTACTGCAAGGAAGATATGAGAACATTTAATTTAATGTTAAGAATGGTATCGTCTTGGAATGTTAGGAAGCCTAGATTATCTTCTTAAAAAATCTGAAAATCTGACTGAAAAAAATCTGAAAATCCACACTGAAAATATATATAAATTGTACTTAAAGAATACACATGACGAGACCAGAAGCCTCTTCACTGTGTTGCACCCATGTCTCATCACAGAATATTCTAGAGCCAACTGTATTATACGGCTTCATTAGCCATCTTTACCTGAGCTCATCAGCAATGAAGATGATGCGGCGTTCCAACACAGTGGCAGCAAACACCTGAAGCACCTCCTCATCGCTCAGGCAACGAAAGAGAGTCCGGAAGTCCACATGCTCGAGCCACGAGTCTGTGGGTCGTGTAAGACTGATGATCTGGTCACAAGAAAAGAAGAGGTGTTTAATCAATGACTCTGATTTAATATCAGTTGATAAAAGCAATTCAATGTTACAGCTTTGGGGTGAGTTGCAGCTGTATCCCAACCAGTGGATAAAGTGCGATTTGGCAGGAGGGGGAACTCTCAAATTTTGTGTTGGCACAAACACAGCAAAATGTATAGACGAAGAATGGGATGATATTCTTCATTTATCTGAGGTGCCGGAACCCCCGTGTCCCCCCTCCCCCCACACACACATACACACACACCTAACCCCTGATCCCAACCACTACTAAGTACCTCAGTGCCCGACTCAGGGATGAAACTCTTGATCTTCACCGTACTGCCAGGGGCAGGAAAAGGGGCTTCCCTCAGGCTCTGCATGAAGGGGTAGATCATAGCCATGGACTTCTGCCTTCGTTTCTCCACTTCATCAAATATCTGCCATGTAAAGACACATTCATGTCTTCAGCACTTCACAGGCAAAAATGCCTCACAACAAAATAGCATTACACAACAGAAGAGTTGTGGTGCTTGTCGAGGGGTACTTTTCACAACAGGGGAGTTTATGAGCTTGTGAAAAGGATCCCTGGCTAGTAAGATATCTGGCCTTATAATGATGGACATGGCTATTAAGTATATCTAACAGGATTGGAAAATGCTCAAAATTATGTTTTATTAAAACAAAAACAAAAAAGCCTTCATTTGCAAAGATTATAAAATGCTGAGTCTCAATGCTTTCTGGGTAAAAAGTGACATCATTTGTCTGTTATTGATGGTGTCTATGGATACGAACAGCTTGATGGCTGCACCTGATTGGACTTTGATTAGATGCAACTAGGTGATGTCACTTTTAACGACAATGGCAGCTTACAAGTGAAAGGAATTTGTAAAGCTTTTAAAAAGCAAAATGCATTTTTTTAGTTTTAAAATCATGTTTATACAGCTGATGCCAAAGTCAATCTTATATGACCAATGTGTCTTACTCGCTAGAGATCCCTTTAAGTGACCTGCTGTCAAGAGGAAGACAGGGGATGATGAATAGTAACGTGTGCCTTAACGTTTTCTTAAAATTAGTTAGTAGTAGCATCTATTTTGGTCATGATGAGTCAGCTTCCTTGAAACTAGTTTGAGATACAGAGACCCCCGTGTTTTTTTAGATACTCCGATTAAATACATACAGTACTTTTGCAGGTCATAACCAACCACCTACTTTTATATTGCCTTACAAATAACTTATGGTATATTTCATTTTACATAAATGCCAGAGATCTTCCTAGCACAGAGCTTGAATATGTAAAAGCTCAGCTGCAGAGAAAAAAAACCTAAACAAGATGTTGTGAGTCATAAACAATCACTTCAACCCTCGCTCGGCATGGGACCACTCACCTTGGAGAAAAGACCAAAGCATGCAACTCGACTGATGATACAGTAGGCCTCTGGTGGACGTGCACCTCTGCCTGTCGGCTAAAACCACCATAAAAGCAACAAAACCACCATCAGTTTCAGTTGTTACCATCATCTCTCCACTGAAGCACAATACAGTAGGCTAAACTGGACCATGGACTAATATCACTAATATTCTGTGGCCTAACATTGACATAGGAGTTATGGACAATAGATTATGAAACTAATGTGTGAGTTTGAATGCAAAGGAGAAAACTTGCTATACTTGTGTAACTTGTATTATGCACATTAAACATTCTTATTACATAATAGCCGCACCTCTCATTGACACCACTTCCCGTTTCTCCACAGATTACAAAGACACTCATATTATGCTAATGTATTGTTACCATTACTGTTAAGGTATTTTGTCCATTTTTGCTTCAGTTTGATTAGGATTCAATATCCAGAGTCAGATTTGATGTTGCAGGATATAAAAGATAATTGGTGTGTGTGTGTGTGTGTGTGTGTGTGTGTGTGTGTGCACAGCCCAATTACCAGTAATCTTCTGCAATAGCCATTCCGCCTGCTACCATCAATTTCAGTCAAAACGAAAGAGAAGGTTTCACTGAAAAAGTGACAGATGAAAGGGGAAGAAGTCAGACAAAAGTTCGTTTCACATATCTGTGAAATAAACAACAGTGCCACACTCAGACATGCAAAATCCAGACAACACATGCCACAAAGCTGGAATATTTTTTTTCCGTCATGGTATGAAAACAGAAACAAAGTTCTGTTTGAATGCTGAATCAAGAGTGTGTGCTGAATCAAAAGCCACAAATTGTACATATTTGTTTTATTATTGCCTGGGGAAATTTAGCCCAAAAGGCATAATCTATAAGTACAATAGAGATGGTAAATAACATTGCAAAATGGCTAGACGCACTAACATCAAGAGAAGAGTTACAATGGATTATTGCCTTCAGATTGCCATACTGCAGTGGTCCCCAATTATTTTTCCTCAATTTTCTCAAGCATACCAAGTTGAGGGCCAAACCCACAAAGACCTAAAAAACTATCTGTGAAAAGGGGCTTGGTTTGAATACCACAAAGTGGTCTTCCCTTAGCCTACTTATTTTAATGTGAATTACACTGATGTGCACATCAGTTTGCATAGTTGTTTAAACTATTTATAAGTTATAGTTGTCAGTGAATTTGCATAATGGAATATTGATGCAAAAACAATAGGCATACGTTTCTAAACTACACGTCATGAGTCAGACGATGCTGCGGGCTACCCATTTGGTATACTGTCATACTGTATCAAAAGTGACAGATCAATTCTATGTGACATACTACATAATTATTACAGCTACATGTATTGTTCATTCACTCATGCTTATACCAGCCTGCTTCTCACACATACTGATACTATACATTTCAGACCGGCCAAATTCAAGTCATCTCCAACTTCCATGAGGCGGAGTAAACAGACATATATTAAAATGCCTTTGAAGACACCGACAATATGCCTACAACCACTCAGGCCAACTATTGCAGAGAAAAGAGTGTGATGCAACACAATTTAAAGCAAAACACATGTTGAGCGTGTCTCCATGGTGTTAGTGTAAGCTAGTTTTTGATTGGTTCTCTGGCCAACAAGAAAAAGTGGAGATGACACTAAGCCAGGCATCTGTTCCCAAAACATAGTTGCTAATCAGTTAGCAACTTTCAATTGACAAACAACTAAGTTGCTAACTCATTTAGCAACTATGCTTTTGGGAAACAGGCCCCAGACTGAGATACATAGCAGAAATTATGTGAGCGAACCAGGCTACATGCTATCATTTTTTTCTTCAACAAAAACCAGGTTAACGGTTTGTGGCAAGTGCTGCTGAAAAGATATGGTACTTTTTTTCCACATGACGTCCTCCTATGAAAAGCATGCACTACAAACAACCACATCCTGCACACTCTACAAAGCTCAACGAGATTGAGCAGTTGTTTCCATGTGGGGAGAGTGTACATGAGTTCAAAAACTGTGATTGTGTTGTGAAACATACTTGGCAACATTATCTAATCAGTTCCAAGAAGCATCAGGAAGAGATAAATCAGGGCAAAATATGAAAATAATTCAAAGATTATGTCATGATTGCAAAAGTGTGTGTGTGTGTGTGTGTGTGTGTGTGTGTGTGTGTGTGTGTGTGTGTGTGTGTGTGTGTGTGTGTGTGTGTGTGTGTGTGTGTGTGTGTGTGTATACAGTACCTGGTGTATTCTGTCAGTGGGGCCCAGTTCACACCCTCAGGGAAGCAAAAGAGAGGGATTGCTTTCAAAGACTTCTCCTCTTCCTCTGACTGACCCATCGCATCACGCTGACAAATACAGATCACAAGCAATACGTTTTTATTTATTAACCCTGCCATTCCTAATTACGACTATTACTAAGAGTTAAGAGCACAAAAGATGCTGAATATTACGCAAATCTTGCATGCTTGTTACTATTTACTTTAATTCTACTTTTAATTTAATCCTGTAGTCATAGATAACAATAATAAAGTATGGGATGATAAATACATCTAATCCAACATTGTAAACTATAGTCAGAATGTTAACAACTCACTTCTTATTTTAGATTTTATAAGATTGTAAAATTGTACTTCTACTTATAAGGCTCATGGCCACTTACAGCTAAGACCTCTTAGTACAATACATGCCAGTACAAGCTTTGAGATTTCCCAGCAGAGGTCTTTAATCTCTTCCAGAGAAGTGGATGAAACCGAAAGTGGACAGAGCATTTCCAGACAAGGACCTATGTCTCTGGAAGGAACAGTTGCCAGAGGAAATCTGAGTATACTAGGGCTGGGGCAGTGACTTCCTTTGCCCCCTTTTAAAACACATTGTTATCAGGGAACCTTTCCTGATTTTATTAACGCTTTCATTTGCTTTGGCCCCTTGTACTTCCTGTGAAAAGGTTTTCTCCATGTTTCTACATTGTATTGTTTTTTATAACCTCAATTATTTTCACCTGTTTTCATTTAAGGATACTCATGGTTCTAAACACTTTCTGACCTGTAACCCCACATCAGTACACACCTCTTCATGATACACTAACTCAGTACCCTGCCAACATGATCTCCATACACAGCTATGGCTCTGGTTGCAGGAAACAACTTTAGAGGGGGGGTTACCTCTACTTCTGTAGTGTTTAGTTAGACATTCAATACCAATATAATGCCATTTGATTTGGACAAATATGTTTGGTAATCCACAGAAATACAGTACCCTCTTTATTGGTACCCTTGGTAAAGTTGGCTAGAAACACATAAAAAAAAATCTATCAGGAAATTTCCTTAATCAGACGAGGACACACAAGGACAACTACGACCTTGAAGAGTTTCAAACTTGTTCTGATATAGAACAATGCATTTCAAAGAAATAAATATTCTTATACCAAAAACACATGTGACACAATAATTGGCACCCCTGTATTTCATACATTGTAAAGTTCCTATTTGCCAATATTACAAGCTTTAGCCATCTCCTTTGACATCTCAGTTGGAGAACTCAAGAAATTGATTTAAGATATTCACTTAAAATGCTCAAGTATTTCATGCAGGTCACGATGGCATCCACTCTAATGATATTCCTAGGGTTAGCTTTTGGAATTAAAGGTCCCATATTATGAAAAGTCACTTTTTATGGCTTTTGAATTTGTTTCTAGGCTCTATACTGCCTCTAAACACACTTTAAGTTGGATAAAAAGCCTCAATTGTTAAAATAGACAATTTACACTGTTAGTAACTGTTCAGCTGCTGTGTGCTTAAACCACATGCATAGAATTGCCCTAACTACGTATGTCACAGGGTAAGTTGGGTGGGGTCCTACAACATTGGCAGCCACGTAAGCAGCTGAGGGCAATGAGAATGGATAATTGCAAAGAGAGAGAAGTTGGCAGGCACTTTGCAGCTGAGAACAATGAAAATGATCAATTGACTAATTAGGGGTGGCCTGTCATAGGCTACAGGGGAAATACTCAATGTGTTGGCTGCAACTGTCTAGTTACCTGGAGGCTATTCAGGGGTCCGTTTCCCAAAAGCATAGTTGCTAACTAAGTTAGCTACTTTGTTGGTTGCAATGCAATTTCCCATTGCCAACCAAGTGAGTTGCTAGCTGGTTAGCAACTATGCTTCTGGGCAACGGACGCCAGAACGGCCGTAACGTTGCATTACGTTGAACCCAACGCAAACGAAGTCGGGATGAACATACTGTTGTGTCACGTCAGTGCAGCAACAATGGAAGCCTGGAGGGCCATTCTGCACGTGGTGGCAGGCAAGGAAATAGCTGAACTTAACAACAACCTCAGTAGTTTAAATGTATCATTGTTAGGAATACTACAAAATGATAATATTACCACTGCTTTTGCTGTCACAAGGGGGGTATTCCATCAACGGAGCTATTCGCTAAGCCGCGCTAATTTCGGCAAGCGGCGCTAGTTTTAGTGTGAGTTCAGTTCCATTACTCTCGCTAACAGTAATCGCAGCTGAGTTGCTGGGGTAACATATGCTCCCAAACTAACCAGCTCCGTGGCAGGTTAACTGCAAGGCTTAATAAAGCGGTGTCTCAGAAAATGCAATCAGTCAGAAACAGGAGTCACCCAAAAAGGTTCCATACACCTGCTTAATAATCTTTCCCACCAAATAAAGGTTGATAGGTTTTGCAAACACTATGATGATGCATGAATTCCCCTTTTTACTAAATTACTATTGATATTTCGAAGTATCTATTAGGAATAATTTTAGTTACGAATTAAAAACAAATGCATGCATAATCAGAGTCACATGCCGGCCCATCACGTGGTGTCTGAAGTTGTAGGCTACGTCTTAATTGAATGATTGATTGATTTCAGTCGCAGGTGCAAGTCTGCTGTGACAGAACAACATGAGACTGGCAATTTGTTCCAACAAGCAATGGTCAAACATTATGATTCAAATATATTTTCAATCACCTTTTCAAATTTCTGCATTGCCAGTAGGCCTACTACTATAAAAATGTTATATTCAGTTATTTCACACAAAATTCAACAGATGACGTATGCATATCGAAGTTTCTTTCTTAAAATTCTTTTAGTTCTGCCTTAATTTTACGACAGTTCATCAGATATTCCTAAATCACCTATTTAGGTCTAGTGTTGAGCTCGTACACGCAGCCTTGTTTAAGTTAACGAGAGGCAGGCGCAGCTAACTTGCGTTGATGGAATGGCTTCAGCCTCATCTCTGAGTTGACGCTACTTCAAACGAGGCTTAATCACATAAGCGCCGATATCATTAGCAACTTTGCAGGAATACCCCCCAGAGGACAATTCAACACAACATGAATTTGTGTTATATTTAGCAGTAGCGCTTTAAATCTCAGAGCTTCCGATACACCTAGATGCTCATTGGTGAACACCTCTGACACACCCATCAAACGAGAGTGAACTACCTCAGAAGCATGTTGCGCACCGGTGTGGAGCGTAACGGGCAAACTTATCATTCAATTAGGCTAACGCAACGCACCGGTGCGTAACAATGTGCTGTTGAATGAACCCCTGGTGCACCCCCATGAGAAACCTGTTCTGAACATTAGAGCTAAAAAAGTTAGCTTGGAAAAAGCGTAATATGGGACCTTTAAAACAACAACAAAACATTTCAGACCCTTCACCATATACAGTATCAGTAGGGAGTAGGCCAATTTCAGTATCATAATTCTTCCAGGTGCCTAACCGACCACGAGTCGAAAAGCTCATTTTTCATCCACCATAAAAGGAGTTGTGTAGGGACATAACATAGGCTACATCAGTGCCAAACGTTAGCGACTGAGATCAGATTCAATCATTTCAAACCTCTACAGTTCACGCCTTCACACTTGCAATTGTTTGTCAATAACCGAGATCCCAGACCCTTGTATGAAGTGAAGCATAGAACAAGGGGATGGCCAGGCTAAAGTCGCAAGCCTTTGTGAAATATTTTATCATTGCTGCAGCTAGCAGTAGTTTCATTATCATATGGTTCATAAGTCTTCGGTCTAACCTTTGGAAACTGGTAAGTGATCTGTGGTTCGTAGCCCTCCTGATCTCGCCTCTTCTTGAGACTGACCACCACCAGGTACTCAAAGAAGAAGTGCCCGCTGGCATTGCCCTGGTCCTGAGTTCGAGAAGAGTCAGGTGCCTGAGGACCTAAACTTGGAACAGAAGTAGCCCTCTCTCCTCCTAACAGAGAAACAAAAAAAGCTTTTGTTGTTGCTCATGTGTTAAAAAAAAGACAAATCAGTCAATAATATAAGAGTGCACACTCTTTGAGGTGCTGCTAGGCGAGGTTAACTGTAAATAGAATTTAGCGCACACTCATATCTTCTTCTTTCTTAAGTTTATTTTGGCCAATGTTGCGGCCGTTTGGCCTTTGTCAAGGTTTTAATAAAAAGACAATTCAAAAGACATGGTCAAAATAGAGAAATTAGCCCAGAAACGTATTTACAAATCTTCTTTTCATAACCATTTGGGGGGACCCATTTGGGGGGGACCATTTTCCTTGAAATTAAGATGTGGCAAAGAAGCACAATGGTGGCTAACTGGTCACAGTGTATACATTTTTATCCTGTTGGTCATGCCTGAGAGCAAGGCTTATGAAATAATAGATCTGCACTGAATAATTACTCTGACTCATGTTAACTGCTGAGACAAGCATAAATACTGTGTGTCGATTTTGTGTGTGATCACTGTGCTCACTGGATGGATGAAAATCCAAGGGGTCAGAGTCCAGCCGTGGCAATAACGTGTCAGATGCTATTTGATAGTGATACAGTTTTCAATTCCCAGAGTTAGTGAAGGAAGTGAAAGGAGATCAATTTAAATATTTGTATATCAATATAAGACCAACCATTTATTGTTCATATTATATTCTCAAAGGGCTGCCTTTGTATCCACCAAGGGGGGGTGAACACCCAGGTTGTTCCATTACACATTTGTAACACACTGCTGGCCACCCATTACCTTTTAGCAGGTTAAGGACAGAGATAAGTACAATACTTCCTGTACAGCCTATGCAAATTAAAAAAAACTGCCCTTCAGGTTAACATGACAAACTGTCCTCATGAAATTTCATCACACCACTACAAACTATTTCTACAGTTAAACTTTGTAATGTGAGTGAAAACTTTGTCATTGTGAGTGAATAAAAAACAAGATGAATAAATTTGTGCTGTAACAATCATGTAACTAATTTGTTTAACTGGTCAGCGATTAAACTAAATCACTTACGGTCTTTGTGTAGTCCTAGTTTCGCGTTGATGTTGGAAAACACACTACTCATTCTCCTTAAAGTCCCCGTGTCCCGCTCATCTCGCTCCCTGGACATAATGGCACCCTGTGTGGGAGTTATGAAAGGAGGAGAAGATTTATCATCAGCATGAGGGAAACTAGGGAGAGATAAGAGTTGCTTTCATTTCATTTGGCACAGCAGGCAAATCATTCATCTACACACTTTCCTTTAGATGGTAAAATGTGCTTGACATGACGCTTGGTGTGCTCTCTGGTTGGAATATAAAACAGAAATAGACTAGGCCATTATGTATTGTGGGGCTGAAGTGGGAGGTGATGTGGAGTTGCTTATTTTAACAGGCTATTGAGCATAACACAAAAGCATAAGGCATCACAGTCACATGAAATATTATTCTACTCTGTCTTCTGTGCCATGACAAAAGGTTACAAGTAAACTTGACACTCTATCTCGGCTCTCGGCCCAAGCCTAACCACTGTGCTTGAGTCATAAGCCTGCAATACCGGATTGGTGACTTTTGTTTTTCTCAAATCAGGACATTCTCCTGTTGTGGTTCTTATAATTCGCATATTTTGCAGCACAATATAGACACATTATGTAAGACACAAATAAATGAAAGAGTTCTTCAATAGCCTAACACCAAAATCATTAAGCCAATAATGATGGGCTACCATGCAAGGCCTAACGTTACATCCCATCATCCCCAGATTTTGCAACAAGGTCAATTCTCCAGTTTTCACTAGAGTAGACTACTTGGAGATGTAAGCTTTCCTGTTTTAAAAATTTTCTTTAAGTTAATTTTCGTCAACTTACCCAACGGTAACGTTATTGGTGCGTCTTCACGAGAAGGTGTCAGCCTACAGGTCCAGTGAGCTAACGTTGCTCATCTGTTCGTCACCGCCGTGAAAACATGGAGTTACTGCCAACGTCAATAGTGACAGTCTCCAGGTGCGCTGTTCAGCGGTGCAATCCCATGCGAAGTAGCCTACTCGCGTGTCACTCGCTTCTGGGAGTTTTTAGTTCTGATCCCTCTTCCGTTTTCGCTCGTAAAGTTCGAGATACGCTCGGTTCATGTGAGACCAGCAATGCCAAGTTGTTTATCTGATCTCTTCAGGTTGTTTGTCAGATTCGCCGGTTCCTCTCCCCGCGTTTGGGCACATCACATTCAAAACGTTGAGGAGGAGGTGTCTAATCATTTCACTGCCCGATCCACCGTAACCCCTTGTCTTGCCTTGCCTTGCCTTGCCTTGCCTTGTCTGTGTGTCTACAACAGTTGTGGATGTGCCATCGTCTCAAGTTGAAGTGAGAAAAATTAACGTTCGCTATCTTACCAAACTCACAATGCCAGTCAAATGGCAGTGATTAAAAAAAAAAGGCTAGTTTCGTCAAGGATTTGTAAAACCATGTTCTGTGGGAGTAGCCTATTAGTCTATGACAGGGAGGGGAGATTTCACTTTCCATCATGGCCCTATGAACTGTGTTTATTGGTCGCAGCGCATAGCCACCCCGTCAATTAATTGATAGGCTATAGGTCACAGCATGCAGGTAAGACGCCGACCCCCTGCAGCCTGGATGTCTCTCCCCACGCCGGGTTACATTTGGCCATAGAGATTACTAACTCAGTGTGTGAGTGATGGGTGGTTGTGTGCAGGTGGCTGGGCTGTATTACTGATTCTTATGAATCCATCGGAAAACGTGTTGCTTATCCGGTCTTGTGTTTGTGTGACCTGGCCTCTGAATCACTTCCAAACAAAATTGCACTTTGAGGAATTCTAGTTGCCTATGGCGCCAATGTGGAATAGGCCTATAGAAATCTACATAGAATGTGCAGTGCAATAAATTATTATTAATTAATGAAAGTTTAATTCAGATTAAATTTCGTTTCCCGATGGCCTATGATAGGCTGAAGTGTGAATAACTTAGTGGACGTGGCGAATGTCTTGACAGGAATTCAGTTTGGAATTTTGGGAAATTCCGGGTAAAGGGAAAGGAATACCCCCTACTCCAGAGGGGGGTTTGCAGAGTGGATTTGGCTCCTTTTCAAAACTGCAGCGAAACATTTTTGTGTTTCATTCTGGATTAATTAGGAGTGCTTCTCCTGAAGTTGGTGTCGGTAATTATAACTTCACACTTACTCAATGAGCACCAAATGGGCTTTAACCTGCTATGGAAAATAATGAAATAATATTAGGCCTATATATAATATAGGGCTACTCTACCCCCTAGTGGCACAACTGGGTACACATTTTAGTGATTATGGTTATAAAGTAGTCATCCAATGCGACAATGTTTCTTGCAGAGAAATTCATGAGAATTCATATAAGTTACAATATTTATGTCCAGTTTGGTGTGTGTGGCCATAACACAACTCTGAGACCATAACTACAGACATTGAAAGTGCACTAGAATAGAACATAGAGCATGATGTGCATGATGTTTGTCTGTTACTTGCACAGAATAGGGCAGTCGGTTAGTCCATCTCATTGTACTCTTTCTGTGTTGAATTGAAAAACTGTATGGAACTGATTACAAAAGGGTAAGGGTAATAATCACAATTTAATATCACCCCATTTAATAGTCTTCTATAGGCCTAATTTTTTTACTGGATTTACCGGACCTCAATATTTAGCTCTGGCCACTATACTCTATATAATTATCATTATCAATCACTCCAGGAAAATCTAATGTTATGGCAGGGCACATAAAGCACCAGACTAAAGTAAATAAATGGCAGTTTACTGGTATCTTAAATGGTATCTTAAATGTCACAGATTAAGTACGCAATGTTATATGAAACCTGAATACATGTGATAAGATACAACCAAACCTGAGATGATAGAAAGGAGAGAGAGAGAGAGAGAGAGAGAGAGAGAGAGAGAGAGAGAGAGAGAGAGAGAGAGAGACCCTCTGCAAGAGAAGGGGACCCTGAAGGTCCCCCACAGCAGAGAAGAGAAAAGCTCTCCCAACACCTTGAGTGATGGCTTTTTGTACCCTCAGATCCATGGCTGTGCATACATGTATGTCATGAGCCACTCCCATTATGTAGTTCCACAAACTTGGTCATCTTGAAGTTCTCATGTGACAGAGAAAAATTATTGAAACCATTGATCAATGCATGCTGTGATCAGGCCTTCAGTGCCTGATTAGTTTACAGCGAATTGGCCAGGAGCTATCAGTGGATGACCAAAGGTTGATTTGGTCACCTGAGTGAATAATGCTAGCTTGCATTTAAATGTCACAAAGTCAGTTTGAACAAAGATGATTATTCTCAGAGTGGAGCACCCTTACACTAGCAACTCACCACCTCCACTGGCATTTTGCTTTATTTCTCCCTTTTGTGTCAGTCAGTGTACTTCTCCTTTGCCAGGATAATCCATTGTGTGGCATTGCACAGATGTGCCTTATTGTACGTTCACACCAAGAGCTACTAAAGCTGTAAAATAGCTGGAAGCCATTCACTTTCTATGGGCAAGAGTGACAAAAGCGATAAGAGCGACAAAAGCTACCAGCTGTAAAAGTTTGGCGTTTTGTGCGACTAAAAAAAAACAGTTAACATTATGCAAATTAGCTATGGTGCGTTTCAGCTGTAAAATCTAAAGGCTGTGATGTTAATGGAAATGACAACAGGCACGTCATGATGAGCGATAGAGCGATTTGGGCAAACACAGAAAATTTAGTAGCAGCTTTTTTGAGCTACAAAAGCGATTTTGTAGCTTAAGTAGCTGTTGGTGTGAACGTACAGTTAGACTGGCCACAATAAAAGGCCACTCTAAAATGTACAGCAAGAATTCAGACAATCATTGCATTTAAGTTGGCTAGAAATCTAGACGTGCCCCAGCAGTAGCAAATTGTTTTGCTCTGCCAGTACATCTTAAGGTCTTGGACTGGTCTTTCATCAGTGGTGGGTGGTGAGCTGTGGTCTATCCTTCATCGCCAGACTATACATTATAATAGTCTGGCTTGTCAGACTAGCATATAAATGTATAATGCATGCCTCATTAACATATTTATACAAAACATTTCTGAAAACTGAGGAGGTTTTGTGATCTCTGTAGATCTAGATCTACATCTTTACCCTATTCACCCGTAATGAAACCCTCTAGGTTTATAACAGACATAAACAGGCTGTTAAAACACACAAAGCTGGAAAGTGAATTGAAAATATTAAATAAAATCCTTAGACTACATAGAAACAAGATATAATGCCCTCCAAATAATGTATGCAAAGCCAACACATCTTCCCATACATACATCTTCCCATATTTCAGCAAAAATTAAAGGGAGCTTATGATCCTCCAGGCTGTCCAAGTATCTGATGGTGTGTGTGTGTGTGTGTGTGTGTGTGTGTGTGTGTGGGTGGGTGTGTGTGTGGGTGTAGGAAAGCAGGGTGGTGCTG
The DNA here is from genome assembly GCA_027497455.2 of Sardinella longiceps. Classification (NCBI taxonomy): domain Eukaryota; kingdom Metazoa; phylum Chordata; class Actinopteri; order Clupeiformes; family Clupeidae; genus Sardinella; species Sardinella longiceps. The sequence goes on along the minus strand of JAODXP020000012.1, from coordinate 2,675,254 downwards.
GGGAAGTAAACCTGTCACATTGCTGCCATGTCACACATAGCATTTCAGAAAACCTGTTTACTCTCCTAACTCATGACTGTGTAACTGCACACAGCAACACAGCAGCAAACCACATCATCAAATTTGCTGATGACAAAAAAGTGTAGCATTTGACTGATATAACCAATAGTCGCTCTTCCACATGACACTGGTTTAAGGCCTTTTATTTTGCAGGCCTTTTTGGTCATTTTGGCCTCTGGTAGCATAAACTTTTAAGAAGCCTATGCGCCCGCAAACACTTAATGATTGGCCACCCCTGAGCTACAATACGACTGCCAGAGATCAGTTTTAACTTTAGTTTTAATGAAGAAGAAAACTCCTTTTCTTCATGTATTCTGAGAACACCAGGGGGTGATTGTGATACAAAGTAACGTTATGTAGCAGACCTACGCTCCCTAATCACTCACGTGTGGCAAAACTCTCAGAGCAGTCGCTACCATGAAAAGAGGGAGGGGTCAAATATAGCGTTGGGAAAAAAGTAATTTGAAATAAGACAATAAATGTTAGCTGTAAGATTTTGCTAAATTTCCACACGATTTTTTATTTAGTTGTCTTGAGTATTATACCAGGAGTGCACATATTTCCACATTTAAAGTGACATAACTGTGATGTAGCCTTCCCGAGCATAACTGAATGGCTTGTCCCAAGTTGGAGGGGTGCGCACTCAACCAGCAACTGCGCTGCTGGGACTGATATTCTCTGCAGTGGTAACGAAATGCGCTTGAAAAATATGAGCAAACTATTATATTGAATATTATATCAACGTTAATATTAACATATAAGTTGTCAAGATTCCGGAGGCTCAATAAGCATTACATGGTCCTGGAAGTAACGTTATCTCTCTCATCCCGTGCCGGTGGATCCTTTGGCACGCGTTCAACTGTTTATTATTGACGGTCGATAGATAGATAGGGTTAGCTACAGGACTAAGCTAACGCTACGGTACAAGGTCTTTGCCCTTCTCCTTTCATTCAGATAGACATTGTTGAACTACCTGAGACAGACCGACAGACACAAAGGTAAGGCCGTAAGATTTAAACAATTTTTCAGATCAGTTATTTTGTGAATCATAGGCTCGCTGGTCTGTGATCGTTGTCACCTGCTAAATGAATGGCTAAGCAGACCTGTTTGTCAACCCAACAGCACTAACCGAGGCATTGCGCTGTTGCTGTAAGTTAGCATTAATGTCAGTAGGTAATGTTGACGTTAATCTGGACAATGTGAATCCTAAATTGTTATAACACATGGCCTGTGGTGACAATATTGATATTGCAGATATCCTGGCATAGAATTTGATAGCCTGGTATAGCTTATGTTGTCTCAGTGTGAAATGCCAACAGGTAGACATGGTAGGGATGTAACTTGGCAAGGGGTCCGGATCCGGAAGGAATGGGTCTGGTGGTTGAATGCTTCACTATTCACTGAAACAAAGGATTGAAATCTAACATTTGTATTTTGTTTCAGTTTATTGTGTTTAATTAGCCTGTCCTTGTTGACCACTGTTTTCTCTATGCGCATGTGTTTTATACTAGGCTATATCATACTCAGTAGCCTCAGACAGACTGTAACTTATGATGCAATATGCAGTGGCCTAGGCCTCGGGGTTAAATAAACTGATGTTTTTTGTGGGACATCTCTAATATGCTGGCTGCTGATCTTGAAAAGACCCCCCCCCCCCCCTTCCAAACATTTGAACATCACACATTTTGCCACATTGTGCATTAGACCTAGCCTATGCCAGCTGATCAAACTATAGACCCACTATAGACTGATCAAACTATAAACCCACTTTTATCTTAAGATAGCCCTGTATCATAACACCATCCACATAAAACAAAACATTGATTGTGGTCTTGTTTAGAAGCAACTATAACATAACTTTTCATGAGGTAGTAGCTGTACACAAGGTCATCAAATGAATCCATCATCAACACATGGATATTGAGAGATTTATACTAAAAAAAAAAGTTCCATGAGATGTAGGCCTACAGTATGTTTGTTAATTTTCAATCCTACCGTCTGTCATGCATCCCTTGAGGACATCCATCAAAGCATATAATCAATGCATTGGATAAGCCATTGTTTTGTAGCACAGGATTCCATTAAAAGAAATCAGCTGTTAATTCATTTAGCCTTCTGTGTGGCATCAATTTATTGCAAAAGTCTAGGCCTAAGTGTCAAAGTGCTTTAGGTTCTGGGGTGTTGTAACCTACCACCGGTGCCTTATTTGTTAAGTCCAAGTCCTCTGAGCATGTATTGGTAAACTTGTTGGTATTTTTTATGAGATTTACTGATGTCTGATCATTTGATGATTTTTTTTTTGTAGGCTATACTGAAAATTCTCAACTTTAATTGCAGAAATGTCAAAGTTTGTCTTGGAATATCTACCCTCATACACATGAAATTATACTTATTTTGCCCTAATTTGCCATTGTTGATATCACATAGGCTCACCATGCAGAGAGGATCAGAAAATGTTTTGCTGAATTATTTTTTAAATTGCATCTGCTTGGGGCATAAAAATAACTATTGCCACAATTTCCAAATCATGCACAAATTGTCAAGCTCATATGAAAGAAACAAAATTGTGGATATAATATGTTGCCATGCAATTTCATATCCCTTTAACATTCATAACTGATCTATTCAGATGGAGTTGTGTTTTCATCGTAGAAGTAGTATAAGAGGATTAGCCTAGTCAGTAACCTGCGTGTGTAGGCGAAGTGTTGATGGAATGACAGACATCCACAGAAATATACAGTATGTAATGAAAGACCTAACCAGATGTGTAGAAAGTGGGTAAAAAGAAGGATGGGAACGGCTCCATAACTGTCCCTCCTCAATGTTCTGCTCTGACTAAACTAATCCCTGTAATACTACCCCACTGCTCTCCTTGTCACACTGTCCCTAACACGAGCGGGCTCAGAAGCTCAGACTGCAACGTGACTCAGGAGTGGCCTGGACTGGCAGCCACGGCATTATCTATAGCTTAGCCTGTTCCTCCAGCACATCACATGCAGATCAACAGTACACATGCAGATCAACAGCAAGAGCATTCTTTGTTGTTACTCTCAAAGCAGACATTATCGATTCAGAGGCAAAAAAAAATTGTCAGTGTTAATGCAGTTACCATAATAGTAATTATTTAGAAGATTAACACGTTTTGAATGACAATTTATATATAGGAAATTGATTTTATAGGACAAAAGTTGATAAAAGTGAATACTTAACTTTCAGATAGTCAACATAGTTTGACTTTTTTTTTTCCTAGCCTCTAACAGAACTTTCATAACTGTACGCTTTGGAGATGTCTTCTCAAAAATCACCTATAGGCGGCACGATTTGACCTAGATTCCACATGATTCCACATGCCGCATTTGACCTACATCTCCAGTCACGTTTCTCTGTGTGTGTGTGTGTGTGTGTGTGTGTGTGTGTGTGTGTGTGTGTGTGTGTGTATGTGTGTGTGTGTGTGGAGTACTCGTTTTGTTAGTTTTGGTATTCAATTATTAGTATTTTTACATGAAACAGATTCTCATATCGCCGCATTTTTAAATTAATCAACATCATTTGCAAATGCCAGATATCAGAAACTTTAGCCTACACTTGGATATTAAATAGGTAAACGGCATTTCCTGAGTTAATTTATAATTTCTGGAAGGATTTCTGGAAAGTTTTATATAACCAGACACAACCTTTGAAGGACTTTGATATTATCTATACATCGAGGCGGTGACCTACGTGTGACAGACATACCATTCTTACAGTATCATCCAATCGCTGACAAGCGGAAGAACAGTCTCCATCCTATAGGATGTGTGCATTAAATACTGATATTTTGTGGCCATCTTACGTTGGATAACTTGTTGCCGACAGAGAAATTTACACTGTTTAAAGAATTTCTTGTTCACGCGACCAATCCATGATATTTCCGGGGAAATCGGTCAGCGGGCTAGTGCTGTCTTCGAGGAACTTTCGGAGTTGACGCGAGTGAGGAAGCCTTTGGTCTTATTTTTTTGCTAGCGTGTGATGTTAACAGTAGTGTAGATCTACGCTTTGTTATTGTATGCATATGTCAATTGTTCATCCATAGATTTTTCTTTTGTGGTTTCTTTATAATCGATTGAAATTGCAGATCATTTTTAAGAACCAAGGAAACTGTTCTGTGTCATTGTTGATAACGAAATTCCACCTTGTTCAGTTTTTGTGCCTTTTTCATAATGATTGACATCGTTGTTGGATAAAGTGTGGCACAAATAGAAAAGCTGTCGTTAAACATATCTTATCAATGGACTTTGTTGAAATGCTGAAGGTATGTATCTTATGTAGTCTCTGTTGTTTTCCTCTTTAGTTGTTAGAAGGGCCTGTGGCCCCCAGTAGGCCACCAATTATAGTCCCTGCCTCCGCTGCCATGGCTCATCGCACCATCCACCTGTTCAACAAGGGCCTACGCCTCCATGACAACCCCACCTTGGTGGCGGCCCTGGAGTCGTCCTCAGCCGTCTACCCCGTGTTCGTGCTGGACCGCGCTTTCGTAGAGGGCAGCATGCATATGGGGTCACTGCGGTGGCGCTTCATCCTGCAGAGCCTAGAGGACCTCCACCACAGCTTGCAGAAGCTGGGCTCGCGCCTCTATGTGCTTCAGGGAACCCACAAGGACGTGCTGCGGCGCCTGGTGACCCAGTGGGGAATCACCCAGCTCAGCTTTGATGCCGAGGTGGAGCCCCACTACAGGCGGCTGGATGAGGAGCTACGAGCGCTGGCCAGTGAGCTGGGACTCAGTGTGCTCAGCTGTGTGGCACACACTCTATATGATGTGAAAAGGTAAGCAGGGAACTTTTGTATAAGACATGATTGGCCTTGCGGTTTTGTCCTCTGCAAATAAAATTATCCAGAAATTAATGGGTTTTGGTGCAGTACTTTAAATGGAATCTCTACTGATATTATCCTCACTGGGGAAACTGTTAACATGGACAAACCCAAACGCACATCAATCTAACTTGGGGTTGGGTCTGGCACTGTGTTATTGACCTTCCATTTCTAGTAGTGTCGTCCAACATGAATGAAGTTAAATGAATGTATGAAACTCTACAGAAGTGCAGCAAATACAACATGTTTCATGTTAATGATAGTTTCAGTAACACTTGAACTCAATATGAAGGAAAATGCACATGCCTGGTTCAAACCAGATGCTTTCATTGGTTGTAAATCACATTACAGTATCTCATGCCAGATAAGCAGTCTCAGCATGCCTGGATTCACACAGACTAGGAAACTATTTTTCAGGGAGTTAAACATTTCAATTCTTGGCCGGCAGGACAGTGCAAACAGGGATAAACACACTAGACAGTTCAACCATTTATGCACCAGCCACATCCTAGAGTTAGTATTGGACTTCCAGGAATGTTATTTGGACAGCCTAAGATTATTAAAAAAAAACAGTTAAAAAAGACTTCAATTTAAAAGTCCTTATAAACCCTGCATCAGTCCACAGTACTCCCACTACTGCATACAAGCCCGCCTGCATAGTTTATGGAAATAACATTTAAGATATTTGGAGGATAATTATGGATCAAAACCTGTGTTTTGCCTATGAAATGACCAACAGTATAAGTTTTTTGTTTGTTTGTTTGTTTGTTTGTTGTTTCTGCCAACCTGAAAACCATTTTTATTTATTTGTTTATTTATTTTTTTTTTTTTCAGAATAATCAAAGCCAATGATGGACACCCGCCACTGACGTATAAGAAGTTCCTTAACGTTTTGTCCTGTTTGGGGGAGCCAGATATGCCTGCACGGGAAATCACAGAGACAGACTTCCAGTAAGGAGACGCGCGCACACACAAACACACAAACAAATACACAAACCAGATATATGCATGCATGTAGATATTCACCTATGGATGATAACATGCAAATAAGGCCCATACACACACACACACACACACACACACACACACACACACACACACACACACACACACACACACACACAGTTGGACAACAAACAACCTGACAAAGCTGCTCATGACATCACTCCCTATTTACCCTAAAGGGATCTAAATGCACACACCACACATGCGTCCTCACATAGCGTAAAAAAAACACTCCCTGACCAGTGACCACACAGCCTGGCATTAAATATACACACCCATAAATCTTAGAATCGCCGTGATTAGATTAATTTCACTGGAAAAACAGGACTCAACCTGCTAGAAGACTCTTTTCTCCAAGGCATTTACTCTGTTTTACGAAAACAAACGGCCATTTTTGGATCAAACTGGATTTGAGAAGGAAATTAGCACAGATTTTCACACATGCATTTTTTTTCCGTTTGTTTACTTGTAATTCAGTAGATTGCTCATGCCTTTTTAGTGTCCCTGCTGAATTGATGCTTGGGCTTGTGGCTTGGTGTTAATGGCAGCACGCCTGCCACTCCCTGCCTCACAGCGGGTGTTGGTGGAGGAACAGATGCTTCGCTAGGCTCTCAAGCTGCTTTGGTTGGGCAAACATGTCCTGGCTGTGACTCCACGACAGACTCACAGGGGGAAAGCCGCCAACCAGGCATAGCTGAGTGCCTGGGTGTGTTGTATTTGCGTACACTACAGACAGTGCCCTCAGCCAACCATCTATCCACCCCCAAACACACACACATTTTCTAAGCCAGGAATGAAAATGACAGCAAAAAGGTGTTGTGTGTTTGAGAGAAACAACCCGAGATTGAAATGACATTGAAAATATGACAATTTAGCTCAATAATCGTCAGGATGACAACAAAAGACATGATTATGAGGAATGTTGATTGTGTGTGTGTGTGTGTGTGTGTGTGTGAGTGAGTCAATTTGAAGGAGTGTATTCATTCTGTTTGTTTTGTGTCACATGTTGCTCAGCTGCTTGCTGTGATCTCCTGCCTTGTGCACACTGACAGTGAGTGCAGATCAATGATAAAGGAGTAGGTCACCTACAGCCCACCCCTCATCTCACACAGCTGGTGTGCTTTTAGTCTTGTCTGATCACCACAGGTGTGCGTGTGTATGCGTGTGTGTGTGTGTGTGTGTGTGTGTGTGTGGTGTAAAACTACCCAGGTAATGCGTTCACACTTGCAGCACTACCGTTTAATTCCCAGATAATATCCGAATGCCAGCTCATGTGTGAAAGGGGCTTTAGTGTTCATTTGTCTATTTCACATGCACCAATTTTTGTGGCATTGTTATTTCTATGGTGACAGTGACATAAGGCAAAAGGTCAATCCTGCCACTTGCAATAATGCACTTGGCTAGTTTCATTGCAGGGCAGAATTTCCAGCTTACAACACAACTAATGCAACAATGTTGCATTATAAACTGTCCCAATACATATTCGTGTCCACACAGCTCTCCAGAGAGCTCCTCCAGTCCTAGTACTCATCCTACACTTGATTCCACTTCTGCACGCTCACACTCCAAAGCCCCCTCCAATGATATTCCTTCTAAGGTTTCTTCTATGTAGCTTGATTATTAATCCTCTTTTTTTGTAAATCGCTTTGGATAAAAGCATCTGCTAAATGCATAAATGTGTGGAAGTGTAAATGTAATGTCCAACTTTCCCAGTTGGTATCCAATCCTTTTTAATATTATTTGATTGTAAGCAGATTATTATTTTTTTATGGTCTTCCGTAGGAAGTGCCTTAAACCCAGTGACGAAGAGAACGAGGAGCAGTACCGGGTGCCCACCCTCTCCGAGCTGGGCTTAGAGGTGGAGAGCGAGGTCCTGTGGCCTGGAGGGGAGACCCATGCCCTGAAGAGGCTAGAGAAACACTTCCAGAGTCAGGTCTGACAGATACCGTATCATCTGACCCATTGGTGTTTTCCCTGTCAACCCTCAAAAATGTGACTGGCTTGAATCAACTCATCATCTTGAATCAGCTTAAACTTAGGGAGGACATTAGAATTCAGCCTTTGTTTTACTTCATGTAGAGTCTGGATACTCTCCTTTGGGGAATGGAGACTAATGATAAATGCCATCGCCGTGTGCAACAGTAATAAAACATTTTTCAAATTGCAACTATTTCTTTCTACTAGAGTTTACGATGGCTACTTTAAATTCTAAAACTTTATCTCCTCTTGTCTTTTATTGATCTACGCCTCTTTTTTTTAATATAATCTGATGAAAAAATTAACCAAACTAAAATATCTTTTCTTTTTCCCATCTTATCGCCATGTTGTGTTTGCTAGGGCTGGGTGGCCAGCTTCTCCAAGCCCCGCACCATCCCCAACTCCCTGTTGCCCAGCACCACCGGTCTCAGTCCCTACCTCAGCCTGGGCTCCCTCTCCGCACGCACCTTCTACCACAGACTCTCCAAAATCTATGCACAGGTCAGTGCTGCCCTTAGCACACCATCACACCTGACCATCACACAGCCTTACTGTACGTTCAGACCTGGAAGGATAACTAAAATGACACAAAATAAATATCACTCAAATTATTATGAATAACAATGTTCACACCATAACTATAATGATCAGTCATTTGTAACAAAATTGTTGGGGATCACTTTCAGGGCGGTTTTTTTATTTATTTATTTTTTTTTATTTATTTATTTTTTTTTTGGTATGATAAAAGGCCTATTAGCCAATCAGAAGGCATGGGATTTTAGGCCTTAGTTCATTCGTATGAAGACAGACTTCTCATTGCTGGTGTGCTTTTAGTTTTGTCTTATTTGTATTCTATATCACAATACAGTAACTGCTTGGAGCCATTTACATTATACAGTCCACGTCTATGACTAACACAATTGCTCTGATTGGCAGCTAAGTGACTTTCAATAGGTAAAAGTCCTATGACTCAGCTGTAAGGAATACGATGATGTGGATTAAGCCACAGATTATGATCTTGCCAACCAAGTTGCTGCCAGTGTTGGCTGTGTTAGGCAATAGCGACGTCAACTGGCCTCAATAGATACTGCATTTGCTATGATTTAGTTTAAATTAAAAAAAAAAAAGATTTTGTTTTTTTTAATGTATTATTATTTTTTTTTAAAAAATCATTTATTGTTTAAAAATGAATCTAAATTCTGAAAATTATCCTTTCTAATCACTCTCAACCTCCACCCCATCCTCCTTCTCTCTATCTATCTCTGTCTATTTCTCTCTATCTATCTCTGTCTATTTCTCTCTATCTGTCTCTTTCTATTTCTCCGTCACGGCACACAGTCGAAGAACCACTCCTTGCCACCAGTGTCCCTGCAGGGCCAGGTGCTCTGGAGAGAGTTCTTCTACACAGTGGCCTCAGCCACCCCCAATTTCACACGCATGGTGGGGAACCCCATCTGCCTGCAGATCGACTGGTACGAGGACCCTGAGGCCTTGCAAAAGTGGAGAACGGTAGGGAGATATGCACACTCACACTGTACTCACATCAAAACAGTTCCTATACATTTACAACCAAGTGTGTGACCAACAGTTTGTAGATTTGAGATGTAGATTTTGAAGTGGTTTTTAAGAGTTTCCTTAACCTACCAAGCTTTAGCAGCCTTGGTGAAACAGTGGTATCATCACAGACTGATAATTGGTTGAGCCAGGCTGGATTCCTGAGCCCAATTCACGAGCCCTGTCTCGCTTTGGTTTAAAGTGTCTGCAAAAGAGTCAACTTTATTTTCATCTTTACACCAGGAGCTCAGTATTACAATGCTCCTGCCTCCTGTTCTATTATTCATGATGCAGACCTGCTAACATGTACGCATTTTGACCTCCTAGAATGCTTGAACGATTCTATCTTCTGAAGTCCGCATATCGTTTGATGACCGCTTGACTGAAACGGACAAAATGCAGACAAAATCAGTCAGTTATCACTGAAATTTAATCAGCCACTGAGTGGCGGAGATCTGCATCTAAACTGAGTGCTTTCGACCAATTAAAGCACTTAATTTACTCAACTGGCTCACCTAGCTTCAGCTTTAGTTCAATTCAGTTCAGTGCTGCAAGCCAGTCAGATAGCTGGTCTCATTTTGGTTGACGGGTCTGACTGATGTTGTCATGTTGTCACTTTAGAAGTCAAATTGTCACATCCTGTCAACAAAATTAAAAAGGTCTGTTTATGCATTTATTCCATAGGGTCAAACAGGCTTCCCCTGGATCGACGCCATCATGACCCAGCTGCGACAGGAGGGTTGGATCCACCATCTTGCCCGCCACGCTGTGGCCTGCTTCCTGACCAGAGGAGACCTGTGGATCAGCTGGGAGGAGGGAATGAAGGTATAGAGAAGTACTGAGAAGTTGGGAACCAGTTGGGTACCATTTGGGTACTAGTCGGGCACCACTGACGGATGGGAGTGTGTGCCGCATGGTGGCCGCTTGGCATTCTGGGTAGCGACTAAAGAGAGGATAATTATGGGATGATTTAGAGCTAGTGTATTGTGTGGATGTCTAATGTGGCCATAAGCCATTTTTTTATGCAAGCTCAGTGGTTAGTGGTTTAAATATGTACACTACTGTAAGTTTGAATTAGTATAAAGCTACAAGATACAAATGAGAATTCTCTGATTGTGTGTGTGTGTGTGTGTGTGTGTGTGTGTGTGTGTGTGTGTGTGCGTGCACTCACTCGCAGGTGTTTGAGGAGTATCTGCTGGATGCAGACTACAGTGTGAATGCGGGGAACTGGATGTGGCTATCTGCAAGCGCCTTTTTTCACCAGTATTCACGCATCTTCTGTCCTGTCCGCTTTGGCCGACGCACTGACCCTGAAGGACACTACCTCAGGTCAGAAGATACCCTTGCAGTTGAGGCTATGAGAATTAATGCACTAATACAACAAATTGGTGGGAAAGTCACAATGCAAATATTTTATTTTATTTTATTTAATGTAAGAGCTGAAAAAATGTAAGTTAGTTTTGTTCTCACCCTGAAACACTCCACCAATTAGAGAATTTTGGTGATTGAAAAGATATTTAAAATGGCAAAACACTGCTGATGGGTGGTGGAACATTGCACAAGAACTCAGTTATTGCTCTCTAGTTACTGTAACACCGTTTAGTTTTGCATTGTTTCATTGTTTGTGCACTGTGTATGTTGGCATTGCTTAACCTGTGGTGATTGTGCTTCTTGTTCGCCTGTGGCCTTTGCAGGAAGTACTTGCCTGTGCTGAAGAACTTCCCGTCCAGATACATCTATGAGCCGTGGACTGCCCCAGAAGACGTGCAACTCCAGGCAGGATGCATCATTGGTACAGTTTCCTGTTACGCTCCTTAAAACGTTCCTTAAAAAGATATGATACTCAGTAAATGGGAGAAAATAAGTGCTTTTGTCCAGAAAGGTTTTTGTTTGTTTGTTTGTTTGTTTGTTTGTTTTTTCTTTTTCTTTTTTTTCAATATATATTCTAATAATAAGGCTCTATAATAGTGATTAAGTAGACTGACTGTCATTTGGGAGTGTGAGCTCTGCATGGTGATTGGACTGAACAGAAGCAGTCCTGATTCATAAGTATGTGTTAAGTGTCAACTTCTAAAGTTGGCATAACAGTTACTGACTTTGACCTCTATGGCTATGACCTAGTTTGTCTAAAAGCAATGAGCTATTGGTATTGTCAACACCACCCCACCCTTTGCACTTAAACATGGTATGATGAAGATTAAGTGTTCAAGTGCCATGCTGATCATAACAGTTGCAGTGGCCGGAACAGTGACGGTTGTTTGAGGAACTGGTTGTTATCTGTGAGAGTAAAGTTTTGATAAGATGGCAAATTTTGACATGATGACAGTTTGACAGATCAACATGTACAGTACTGATGTAGAAGCCTTGAACCAAGGCTGTTCAAGCCGTGAAACATTGCAAAAACATAACGTTTTACCTTACTGGTAATTATTACCTGCAGAATGAAAAAACGTAAATTTATGTACAAGTCATGTCATATAGAAAAACATAAGTCACTTGAACCAGTCCTGTTTGAAATGACTGTAGAAACAAGACCTACATTCCTATTTGGGTACTTTCACAGGCAAGATAGTATTCAGGCGCCGTGCCTGATTTCAGGCGTACCAACATGACTGTGGGAAAAAAATGTTTGACTTGAGATATAAAGAGGTGGGATTAAAGTAGGATTAAACTAAAATTTAAATGTTTTCTTCACGTTGTACCCTTGTAGAAGTGATGAGGTTAGTCTGAGTTAAATGTGCATCCTTGCACGGCCATCACTGCCTAGAAGCTGAGGATATGGAATTTGCTCATGACCTGGTAGTGTTCTAAAAGTGCGACACAAGTAACACCCCCACCTGTGCCCACCTCCCCATAATGGAAGAAAAGTTCAGGCTCCTGATGTTTTTTCACTATCAGCCCTACTTTCAGCTGGAAGGCCCTTTGGTATGGTGAAGATGGATGAACATAATTATTATTATCCAATGGAGACCCTGGCAATGGAGAATTTGATTTGTGTTTAATTCCTTCTACCCTCTGTGCCCTCCTTGTTCCTAAATATGTGTGTGTGTGTGTGTGTGTGTGTGTGTGTGTGTGTGTGTGTGTGTGTGTGTGTGTGTGTGTGTGTGTGTGTGTGTGTGTGTGTGTGTGTGTGTGTGTGTGTGTGTGTGTGTGTGTGTGTGTGTGTGTGTGTGTGTGTGTGTGTGTGTGTGTGTCGTGCAGGTAAGGACTACCCTCTGCCCATTGTGAACCACCGGGAGGTTAGCCAGAGGAACATGGACCTGATGAAGGAGGTGCGCAGTGAACAGGCAAACACTGCTGAACTCACCAGAGGTAAAAACACACACATACATAACACAATAACACTCAGTCACATCCGTTAAAAGCAGACCCAGTAAACACACAAGTCTGTTTAAATGCTTGCCTGCTTGCCAGGATATTCCAGTTCTGTTGCCCTGCTGAAGGTTCTGTTGTCACATGGGTGGCTTTGTTTGGTTAAAGCCCTGCAAAAGCTCTCAGTGACTCTGACTCAGAAGGCCAGGGTGTGTGTCTACAGAGGATTTTGGAGATGTAAAATGGATGTGTGGATGTGTGTGTGTCGCAGATGTGGCGGATGACCCCATGGAGGTGGGAGTAAAGCGAGGGCTCTCGGACGAGGACAACGCCACACAGGGAGACAGCGCAGAATGTAACGGGAACGCTGCCGTCGGAAACAAGCGCTGCAGCTCCGAGAACGAAAGTCGCACATGCAGCTGGAACCCCGATGCCATCCGAATGCAGGAGAGTAGTGAGGTCATGTAGATACCTGTCCCTCATTGGTCCACACGCGATAAACCCGCCTCCTCCTCCCCTTCATCCTCAGAACTGTGCACTACCAGTCACTAAACCAGGGTGTTGACTCTGACTGTTATGTTCTTTTTTTTATCCCCTCCCTGCGTTCAGCGCACCGACTTCACAAACAAGCTACATCTGTCTATATCTCAACTCGCCTCCAGTACGATACAACGGCTCTGCTGGCATTTATTAGCTCGTCTGCATGAGAGCTTTCTCCTCCTTCCGCCTGTGCACAAATATAGGGACCAGGGGAGCACTGGTCCTAATGTACGTATAGATTCAGCTTATTGATGAACTGAGCCACAGATCATCCCATCTCAGGCTGGCGTGTGTATCTGCCAGGCGCACAGCGTTAACCTGCTACGCATATGCATTATGGGAAACCTTTGGGTTCCATTCCATCTCACCTCCTTGACTCTCGCTGTCAACTACAGTATTCCATTTGAGAGTAACCTTCCAGGAGATTGTGTGCAATTGAGGTTTCGGCACTGATGAAAAGAGACTCATCCCCACAGCTGTCAGAGATGGTAGTCACTAGAAGGGACACAGTTAAAGTTACATTTATGCATTTTTACATTGATGTTTACAGAACTGAATGAAAAAGCAGGGTTTGGAGGGGGGGTTAAATCCCAATATGAGGATTTCAGAATGGTTACTACGCAAACCAGGTAAATGCAATTTACAGTCGTATCTGTATCCTCTTTAGTGACAACTATCAGAGATAATAGACCAATGAGATGAGAAGCGGAATAGGAAAGCATCAAAGATAATAGACCAATGGGATGAGGAGCGTCATAGGAAAGCAGAGAAGGGGAAATACCTTAGTGTGAAGATTGGACATGTTTTTAAATTGTCTTTGCAGATACATCTGGCTACCTCTTCTGAATAGTGGTTTGTTTGTTTTTTTTTGCCATTAATCTAATAGGACAGTAGAGACAGAGAGACAGGAAATGAGTGGGAGGGAGAAATGGAAAAGGATCAGAACTTGAACTGAGCTCACTGAATCACCGCTCCACTCGCATAAGCTGAATTCAGATTTAGATTTGAGTATTGAATATTGATAAAGCTTCCTCACATTTCCCTCACACCTTGCCATGATTACAGCAAATGCTGCTCTGACCAAAATAGGAATTTTTTTTTTTCTGAATTTGTTGAAATGAAGACATTTTGAAAGGTGACACATTGGAAATGTGATCAAAGCAAGTCTTGTTGGTGTAGCCAGTTGGCCTTTTAGATTTCATTATGGACATCATAGGATACTTATCAACACAAATCCTGGTGACGGGTTCTCTCAGTTGAGTAGCAGTAGGAAATTTTGCAAGTATTAGGAAACTTGACTTAAAACAAATGCCTCTTGACAAGATTACATGGTCACAGTAACACTCAGTGCTGAAAATAACAGTGCTTCCCAGTCTTCTCTCTAGCTGCATGCTGGCCTTTACACATGGATAAGGATGAATAGTTTCTTGTACATGTCCCATATAATATTAGAGCATATGCCTATTAAAGTATTGTTGTATTCCCTGCCTGTGTATGTGACTAAGTGTGGAAGACTGGCGTGTTTCTGTGCATGTTTTCTACCATCAGTGAAACGGGCACTGATTTGTATTTTAATCTGTAAAGTGGACATTTATTGTGACTTTTTGTATGTGATGTTGAGCCAACATAAAAAGCACAAATTAGATGCACACCATGACATTTCATTCAGGAGTGATCATCGAAACTATTACAGACCTATAAGGGAGGCTGTACCAGGTGCTGTTTACTGTTTGTCACCTTTGCCTGTGAAAAAAACATCCATGATGATCAATGAATCTGGTTACACCAGATGCATATATTATTTTCTAAAAAGAAAAATAGAGCTGACTTCTGAATTTATTTTGATGCAATGTGATTTAACGCTAAACACACCCAGTGTAGCCCTAGCCTAAGAG
The DNA here is from genome assembly GCA_027497455.2 of Sardinella longiceps. Classification (NCBI taxonomy): domain Eukaryota; kingdom Metazoa; phylum Chordata; class Actinopteri; order Clupeiformes; family Clupeidae; genus Sardinella; species Sardinella longiceps. The sequence goes on along the minus strand of JAODXP020000012.1, from coordinate 2,660,063 downwards.
TGTATAGAAAGAAATCCAAGCTTTTTATGTTTGCATAAAAAGGATCTAAACTTTCTAATCACTGATCATAATACTGTTTCATTCAGGTGGTGTAGCACCACGTACTGACACACAAAAAGAGCAGTATTTTGGAGCCATGACTATCAAGATTGTTGGGACACCGGAACACTGGTTGGGTCTCTTAAAAATCACTGGGCATAGAACTCCATTGGCCTCATATGTCAAGTAGTTTTGTTCCCCAGGGACAGCTCTTTCCCTGTGCTTGTGCCCCTGCGTTAACTGTAACGCCAATGTTTTGGCCAACTACATTTTAACTGCTACGTTGTTCTCAAGGAAACGAATCCAGTGAGACCTCATGGGTATCAGCATTACAGAATATGACTTCCAGCATTGCCTTCCTTTGCAGTGCAAGCATTTGTATCAAGATGTTAAGTATATAATAAAATTTAAATGTAACACTTGTATAATCTTGTCTATGGTGTTATTTCTTCCATCATGCATCAAGAGTTGCCAGCTGACTAGTTCAGCACTATGGAAGGAGACCACAATGGCTATGAATTTAAAAACTTAATTTACCAAAATTCTTGAGGAGTTCTGCTGTTGCAAGATGGGCTATGCATAATTCTACAAGTTACACAATTGTTGTGCACAATGATCTCTTTCTGTCTGCAACTGTAAGCTGTTGACCTGCTTAATGATGATACAGAAATGTTCAAGATGATACTTTTTTGCCTACAGCCTACATTTTACAATGGGTAATCTTACTCCCAAATTGCAAAACAAAAAATGCTGGCTGGATGAAGGTTTTACAGAGCAAGGTTGAACATTTATTTAGATTGATATGACAAATGTCTGATCTGGTGGACTTAAGATGCTTTATTACTGAAGATAGTTTTTTTATTTGTTTATTTACTTGTTTAATTAATTTAGGGGGCCCCATGGCAGAGAGAAAACATAACGTTACTAGACATTTTTGCTCCCGAGCAAAACATGGGCAAAGAATCTCTTACTGTGAAGGTTTTTGATGAAACTACTAATAACCTAACTGGAGAAGGCCCGCATCTTCTAAATGAACGGTTTAGGTGACGCAAGATCCGGGAGCTTGTAGGGGAAGATCGTAAGGAGAAGAGCGCCACGTCGGCAGAACTCTCAGTTAAACCCCTTATTTTTTTCTAAAAGTTCTGCAACCTCGCAAGCCCTCTCCAGTTGGGAAAAGTAATGCAATTGCTAGCGAGACACAGTGCTGTTTAAAAAAGGGATTCGACTAATTGTCTGAAGAAAGGTGCAGTTGGAAAAGAACGCACAACTCATTTGTCGCAGGTGGGATTTTAGGCGACGTAACATAAAGATAACGAACATCAGCCGCCGAACGCAAAAAGTGCAAGGCACGATGGTTAAGGTGAGCAGCTGTTGGCCTTCTTTTGCATGTTTTTGATGAAGTTCGTCTGCGGAATATATAGTCTACATTATTGCAGTTTATGAATTTTAAACAGCATAAAGCATTAACGTTAGGTTTGGGGGAAAGACAAAGCTTTCCATCAAAAAGCGCGTTCAGTCATACCGAAAAATTTGAACCACTAAAGCGTATCATAATGGATTGCCAAAAGTATGACTATGCCAGCGATGCCATTTTGATTGTGTTTTTTTTCTCTGTGTGTGAAAATTGTTCTTGATCCAGTGCTTGGTCTGCGCTGTCAACCAAATTAAGCTATAGCCTAAGATTCTTTCATGGGATATCGGTCAAAGTGTTCAGGAACAGCACATTTTTTATCTTGCATTTAGCCGTTATAATTAAATAGAGCCGTTATAATTATTTAAGATAGGCTAATTGCGTTATTGTAACGTTACTGTTTTACTTTGGATGTAACGTTGTCGTTGAATTTTACTCTAACTTTATCTCAGTGATTAGGAACACGTCCTTTTACGCATGGAACTCACAACGTCACCTGTGTTCTATCGAGATAATGGCTATTTTTAGCCAGCTTCCCAAACTTAAGTAATGGCCTGTGAACCTGTAGACCTAAAATCCACTCTCATCTTTGTTTTTCCACATTATTTCATGTTGCAATGTGTATGGATCCTAGCCTAATATTGTATTTCACCTTTTTGGCAGAACGTAAACTCGGAAGTACAACAACAGAGTGGCATTATTGAATGCAGAGAACCAGAATGCACAGAAAGCGGACCGACTGGAGGTAGGCATTTAATTCAGGGGCCAGATGTTTACTCTGCCCATTTTGCACCTATACCTGTAGATGAACTGTCGACAACATCGTTTCAAATCGTAGTTGAAGTGCTCCTTGTTGTTTCTGCGTTGGAGAAGCATCGGGGGAGGTGCTGCTGTTTATTTGTGTCAGCCTATATGCACGCGCAGGGGAAGGGTGGTCCTAGGGGCCCTATAGGAAGGCAGATCAGCCCCATGGAGACGCCAGAAAGTTGGAAATGTATTATATCTGTTATGCTTTAGTGTTAAAAATAACATCTGCCAGTTTGATTTTGTTATGAAATCTTTTTCCCTTGCATTCCCCGGTTCAAAATGAACCAATGTTCAGGCACAGAACTAGAGGATGAGATGTAGGAATGTGTCATGTTTACCACACACTAAATTCAGTCCTATCCAGTTGTCTTTACTACTTGTCTGAATTGTAAAAAAAAAATGACTGTGGCTGAAAAGAAAATTGTATTTTGTTGATGTATGTTGCATTTTGTGGTCCGTAGCCTCTGACCCCAAAGATGACAAAGATGGAAAAGAGCACCCCGCTGTCCAACCTGGCATGATCTGGCGAGTGACAGGAGGTCTTTTCGGTGCCACCAAGACAGTTGTCGGGGCGACGGTGGGCGGTGTTGCCTGGTTGGGAGGGAAGAGCCTGGAGATCACAAAATCTGCCGTCACCTCCGTGCCCTCTGTGGGAGTTGGCCTGGTCAAAGGCGGTGTGTCTGCTGTGGCGGGTGGTGTGTCCAGTGTGGGCTCCACTGTGGTCAGCAAAGTCCCATTTACAGCCAAGAGGAAGGACAAGGCAGAGTGAAAAGGATGGACGAGCAGGGAAACATATCAACAATGATGATGCTGTTGAAGAGGAGGAGGAGGAGGATGATATCAAGAGGAAGGACATACAGTATGTCATCACCCCAGCCCCCTGAGCCATAACACTGTTCCTGATGATGGTGGCCTTTTTGTGTTAACATAAGTGCTCTCCTTTTTTTCTTTTCTTTTTTTTTGTGCATGAACCCAGGTGTATCTGAGACCTGTTGCCATGACTTTTTAATGTTGCTTTGTGTGTGGTTTGTGTTTGTTTTTGTTTTGTTTGTGCTTGTTTGTCTTTTTTTTTGCTGGGAGATCACCTTAGATTAAGATACCTGGTTACTCCAGTGAAAGACAATCATTTCAGAGTGTTTTTTTTTTTTTTTTTTTTTCCTTAAATGCCATTGAAATGCAATACCTTTTTTGTTCCTTGTATGTTTGTGTGTGTTTTCTGTGTCCTTTATCTTCAGGATTCCCTCTCAGACTGGCCTTCCTCAGAATAGGGAGAATAAATAGAGCATTTGATTTTGAAAATACCAACAACCATCTTACTGACTGAGCAAATGGGAGGGGAAAAAAAGACTGTGCTGGTATTTTATCCAAGTGTACATTACTGTGGATTATTGTCAGAACCACATTGGTTATTCACTACTTGTTTGTATCCAGAGCTGTAGGCTATGTTTTTACTTCCCAAAGAGTGTAAACAGAATGAAATAAATAAAAAATGCTGTATTTATTATTGAACAAGGGCTATTCTTTACAGCATGCCCCTGGTGGTCTTTTTTTATCGTATCTATATGAACATTTCCTTAGAATTACGGTTTCTTTACAACTTCATAGGATTTGTGCTCTTCCACATATTTTGACAAAGAGTTAAACCATGAAACCATGTTGAATGTCTTTGCCCTGTCAGCATCTCTCTCTAGAAGGGTGTTGTCCTGATTGCATATTGACCAGAATCGGATCTGAAGCCAATTCAAATTTAGGGGTTATACAAGGAATGTTGAATTGTTCTTTTTTTTTCTGGTTGCAATAAAGCCATATTGTAAATGTTTTCAGCCATTTCATAGGCTCTTTCTGTCTTGTTTTTCATGGCGGTGAGGTATGCATGTTAGCCAAGAGCAGGGGTGGGCAATTATTTTGGTCGAAGGGCCACATTGGCGTTTAGATTTTGACTACTGGGCCGGGTGTTAACCGTCAACCGGTTGATGCCGGTAAATTGGGAAGTCTCAAACCAGTAGCCTCACTTTCTTCAGAGGACATGTTAACATGCAGGGTAAAAAAGGGGGGATTTGTATTTCGTGCCTACAACAAATTCGATAATTTAGGCCTATAATCTAAGTCTCCTTGGCTAAAAGATAAATTATATTCTACTTTGGGAAGGCTCTGCGGGCCGGATTAAATAGCTCAGCGGGCCGCATGTGGCCCCCGGGCCTTAGTTTGCCCAGGCCTGGCCAAGAGTATCCGGTGTCCTCTTGGCTATGATGGTGACTTGTAACAAGAGTACCTTTGTTTCCTGTGCTTAGTGGGTCCTGTTTGTGAGTGTTTTGGCACCATGTTGTGCATTCTCTCACCAGTCTTCAAAAGCTCTATGCACACATACATATAATGAATGGTGCCTACTGAAGTGCAACACTGTATGATGATGGAAACATGAAGTGATAAGCAAGCTACAGTGGCTCAGACACAATGTGTTTGATTAAAAACGGTTTCAAACATGAAAACAAAAGACTTGATGGATGATGTGCAACCAGATTTTATTCATCATCTAATGTGGTACAATATACACAAAAACTAGAGCTTTTTCATATGCCGTGTTCTTTACATAAATTTACAATGGAAGCAAAAAAGGAAATATGAAATTTCAGTAGAAAAATGAAAACATAACGGCAGCAATGTACAGCTTTCAGATCATCAAATTTCTGTATACAGATGGAACATGCAGAGCTGCAGACAAAAAAAAAACCTTTTTGAGGGATCCAGGACAACTCCAACACCAGAGGCAAAAATGCGTATTTGGTTGCACTACTGCCAAACGCCACAGACTCCAAGGGGAATTAAAGCTGAATTCTCCCAGGTGGAAGGTCAGACTAGTTAAATGAGATGTTGTCAAGGTAATGTTGTACACTGTGGAAGACTCTGGGGGAGGGGGGCGCACAGATTGTAAGACACAGATTGTAAAAAAAAAAAAAAGGCATGTGCCTGGACTTTATGATGAAAACGAAATGACAGGGGAGGGGGACACTAATATGTTCTAAAATGACTTTCCATGGGCAATGCACAACGATACCAGTCTTTCCACCCTGATGTAAACAGTTAATATATGACCAACCCAGAATGTGTGCCAACTGTCAGTCACAGACAATGAGAGAGGGCTACACAAATCACACCTATGCTGTCTCGGCACATAGTTAAGTGTCGGTGTCACAGGTCTGTTCAGCGATGGCAAGGCTGAATGCTGCAAGCAGCCTTCCTATAATCCTTTGCCATCTCTGTGTAGAGAAGGTAGACGGGCTTAAAAGTCCTGACTAGAAGTACTGGATAGAGGTATAGTTGCTCTTTGAGACAAACAATTTAAAGGGGGAGTCAGTGATTTCACATTGTTTGTAAACGCATAACACTTTTTATAACATAAAGGTAATACAGTATCTCCTCATGACCCGCTAGCTCTTCATCCTCTTGGGTCACTGTGAAAGAAATCCGGTCTTAATGATACACAGGCTCTGAAAACTACAAAACAAACAATTGGGGGCAGGTTGCCCGCCCCAAACAATAACAACAAAACACATTTACACATTCGTGCCAACACTCGTTAACAATTTCAGTCACACTAAGGCCTAGGCTACTTTATCTCATTAACTAAACAAATGACACCTGGCTGCAACTGAAACTATTAGCAACCTGCCCCCAAACAATAACACAGATTCACTGACTTCTCCTTTAAGTATAAGTGCTGGTACTGATAGATCTGATACAGACCTACAAAATAACAATAAAGAAAATCCCTTCAGGTATAACAGACTACTAGAAGAATACACTGGCAGTTTGAAGATACTGGTTCTCTGACAGGCAACCCAACAAATCTGTGGGTCTTTCGGTAAGTCATTTGCTGGTGAATGTCAATCAGAATTCGATTACACAAGCTCCTAATGGGCTGTTGGCAACATTCAGCAGAATCCCCAAAACAAACACTTCGCCAAGTGCTGAGGAGTATTCATCTCAAAAGAGGCGTAGATGAGTAAGACACTACTACAAAGAGCTGTTTACAGAAAGCCTTACATCATAGAAGGGTACAAAAGTTTAAAACATTTCATTGATTCATACAGTTTAAAAGAATCCAATCGCACATTTAACACGGCAATTAAATCTACCTTTGGGTCCAACATTTTTGTAACAACAAGCCTACTGTTTAGGAAAAAAAAATATTCTTATTTGAGCTACAGATTTTTTTTTTCTGTTTTGTTTTGTTTTAATAAAAAGACCATATATATTTAGCACATATAGTATAGAACAATATTTATATATCTGTTTCTACATGGAACTTCTCACGATGATGACATGGTCATTCTTTCGTCTTGTTGAGCTGCATTCTTCTGCAACACAAAAAACAAAACAAATTGACAGTGAGTCAAGCTGATCCAAGAGGCAGAAGTAACATCCCTACTGTTTTATACTGCTAAGCGCTACAGAAAGTCACCTCAATGACCGAATTTTGTGCATCGTAGACCGAGTTTGCGAAACGGCAGCTAACACTAACTGAATGAGGCATGTCAAACGAAACCTAATCGATTTGCTTTCGTTTTGAAATGCCCCATTCTGTTAATGTTAGCTGCCCTTTCGCTATCTCAGTCTGCCTTGTATGAAATCCAGTGATTGAGGTGGCTATCAATAGCGCTTGGCACTATAAAACAGTAGGACTACGTGTTGATTCACACTGGATTTTTCCTTTAAGTGAGATCTTAAATCCATATGCAAACTGGTTAAATAAAGAAACTAAAAGGAGACTTATCAAGGTCAGCTGTTCCATAGATTCAACAAATTATCTTTTACACCTAACATACTTTAATTACTCTATAATCCCAATTTTAACTTATTGTCTTTGGAGTCATAGACAAAGATCTTCATGCAATGATAGCCTATAGCCATTAAATACATCCAGAACCTGACAATGTCCTCGGCAGTGTGTTGTAGTAAACATGAGGACTCACCTCTTTGCTGTGCCGCTGGACCTTAAGTGCTGAAGTTGGCAATCCGTTGTCCCCACTAGCTTCCTGCTCCGACTCACGCTCTCTTTTCCCAGAGATAATGATGCCTTGCCGGCTTTGTCGCGCTGCGGCATCAGAGAGAGGAAGAGAAAGAAATGTAGAGAGAAAGAGAGAGAGAGAAATATGATACAATGCAAAATAAGGTGTCTCTGACTTGTAGGAAGTTCAGTAAAGACTTTAAATGCTTAGGTAGGGTACGGTACAGCCTTCATACCTAGATACTGTGGAACGACAAATGGAGAACAGTGTCCTTGGCACTGTACACTAGTCCCTCCATTGCCTGATGGGTGTACCCGACAATCTGTGAAAAACAGTGGGGTTACAGATAGTTTGTATTAATGTGCTCTATGAACAGTTTGTTTGTATTAATCTGAGCATCTGAAGAAAGTGTAGAGACTGTTTAGACAGTGAGCGTTTCTAAAAGTCGAGGAAGCATGCTTGGAAGGCTGCTTTTTTTTAGCATTCCACGTCATCGTCAGTCGCCAAGTACTGTTCCAAAGTCAAGCATCCTTCCAAATTCTAGCGAGGACAGAGGCCTTTGTTCATAGATTTTTCAAGGATGCACTGATGGATCCTCGTTTTTGAAGTGTACGGCTTCCAAGGCCAGTGTGCTACCCAGGAAGCATTCTCGACTTTGAGAAACACTCAGTGTGTCCGTGTCAGTGACCATTCATTCTTCAAAATTAATTCTGAGCTAATGCTAGCAGCTAAAGCTTAGCCAGCAGATACATACTTAGATTCTCTCCAGGTCCACAGCTTCGATGTTTCACTCCACTGGGTCCAGCGTGCTCCTCTCCAGGCCGGTGTTCCCTGCGGCTGCCTGAACACACGGGAACACAACACGACACAGCACAGCACAGCAATGAAATCCCCTGCTGCTTTGCTTGCTAATGCTGTCACATGAAGGCTTTTCTGATGAGGACCTCAGAGACCTCACAGTTCCATGATCTTATTCTTACAGGTTCTTACATGGTCTTGTTCAGGTAAACAGTTTTAAGTCGGTGAATAAGAAACAACAAAATAAGAATAAGACTGTCTTGACCTGTTGCTGTTTGGGTACACTATCTGAATACACCTTTTTCTCTCTGAGAGAAGAAGTTTTGGGTGCTTGTACAACACTTTTCCATCTGACCACAAAATCCTAAATCTAATCTAATCAAAAGTCTATAACTGCTCAGAAACATGACTCTCAAATATTTTTCAATGATGGACGTTTTAAAAAACTGCTTCTTATCTGTGTGAAAACTTACCATGCCCATTACGGCGCCTTTTGCCCGATGAAGGTGCTGCCACTCCTCTGAGCCCATTCACATTGATGTCTTCCCCATGACTAGACGGTACAGTGGCCAGCAAGCCTGTGGGAATACAATTCAGCTCAATATTTACTCAATATTATACTCAGAAGAAACAAAGTGACATAGAATATAGAGATCAAATAAAATTTAGAAATTCAAAGGAAATGTCAGAGAATTTAAAAAGTGTTAAAATCAAAATATATATATTGTTAAAAAAAAGGTTTTTAAAAATCAAGAATTGAAGACTGAAACTGGGGACTGCACTAGAGAAGAAAAAAACAGTTTATAGATGAACTAGATTGTCTTACTGAGGCCTCTGTAGCGGGAAAGTTGCTGGTATATCTGCCTCATCCTCTCAATGTTGAGACGACTGGCCTCAGCGTGGTTCACCATGGGCTTGGGGTAGTCCACTCCCACAATGCACTTGGCAGCCACCTGCACGGCCTCTGGAGCGTTCCACGGGTCGTAGATGTACTTGGCTGGGAAATCTCGGAGGATAGGTAAATAGCGTCTGTAATCACAGGGAGAGATTAAACCGCAGCGCCTCATCACAACGGCCAGAGGCTGGAGATAACCGGCCCCCTGCGAGAGCCAAGACCCGAAGGTCTCACCATACCATACCATACCATACCATACTATACCATATACACGTATGTTAGTGTGCCCTTACCCTGCTGATCTGGGATCAGATCACCTCCTATTTCCCCCTGATACAAAGTAAGGAAACAGATTGTGACTATGCCCAAGATCAGCAGCTAAGGGCACAAACTGCAGTTTGTGACTAGAAAGCAACTAAACAGCAAGCAAGCAGTCTGGGAGCAGGATTTCAATGGTGCCTTGTCTTGCTTAGTCAACGTTGACATGAAACTTATCTTTCTGCAATCTAAAAACCTAGAGATACACTGTAAACTTGTTGGTAAAGATGAAGGAAAAGCGAGTCAATAGAGGCTCATTTTTTACAAGTCTGAGTACTCGGCCAGGAGTGTGTTCAGAAGCTCTGCTTTTAGGACGGCTCTCTTCCCACTGTGTTAGTAAGTGCCTGCTGAAAAAGACAAGTCCTAAGCCAGAGAACATGCAGTGAAACAGAACCTGGAATCAATGAAGGGCCAACTTGTCATAACAATTATGGTCTGTTGGTTATTCAGGTCTTTCACAACTCATTTTGTTGAGATACTGTTGCTGCTGCAGCTACTCTTGCTAATTTCAATTAAAAGTTAGCTTTCAATCTAAGGCCAATAAAAAGTCTATTAACTTTATTGACTATAACTGAATAAATCACCATTAAATCATCACCTTCCCAAAAACTAATATTATGTTATGTCAAAATAATGAGATTGCTAATGTGTAAAATGATTGCAGTGGTGTAGCTGTAAGTTTTACCTGTTCCTAGCAAACTATTCTCTCTGGTGTGATGATCACTCCTATTTCCATTCATGTTTTTAGACAAGTATCAAAAAGCTATAGTACTGTAGCTCTGATAGACAGCTGCATTAACTGACAGGTTCTATGTCATCAATATGGCTGAGAGAGAATCCACTGACAAGGATTGAATGATCCCAATAAGTGTAGGCATGTCATTTTGTATGTGGTACTGTATCTCCCTGTCATATGACACAAATGACCATAATACTATACTTACAAATACGTAGATACATACGTAGATGTAGATAATTTGAGATATAAATGTAGAAATTCCCTGCGGTCCCAGAGCTGCAAAACTAAACACTAAGCCAGCGTGTCAGAAGTGAAACCCACCGTATGAAGTCCCCATTGGGGTCGATGCGACGGCCGAAACCCACAGGACAGTAACAGTGGAAGAATTGTTGGAAGAAGGAGCTGCAGGAGTGACACATCCAGCTGCCTGCGTTCATACTCCAGTCAGCATCCAGCAGCAGCTCCTCAAACACCTACAGGGGAGAGGGAGGATGGGGAGAAACAGTTAATGACTAGGATGTGGCATTGAACAAGGAAATAATAGCTCAAATAGAGAATTATCATCATCTCAGCTGACTTTCACAATAATTACCACAATCTAAGATTAAACTTGTAAATGATACATAGCCATCTTCTCAGATTTCTCTGAGATGGAATCAGCAAACCTAGATCAAGTTGATCTGTTGGTTGTTTCTTGGTTTTGGGTGATAAGCTTTGATAAGCTGATAAGGGACATAAGCTTTATTTGGATTAGGGGTAAAAGCCTGTTTTTGTATTGGTTCCCTATCTATTGGTTCCGACAAATGAAATGTAGAAACAGAGATAGTTGATTTTTAACAAATGGGCCTGGAGCACCTGGGAGAACACCACCCCTAATGCACAAGAATACACATAATTGCATATTATTCTATATTTTTCTATGTTATTACACATTCCATACTAGAGCCTATACCTAACCATGGCCTACAGTATGAGCATAATGCAAAGTCTCCACTTTCCACTCAAGACTGCTATCTTGCCCTGACTATTCACCCCGATGATGCCTTGTTTCTGCCCTTGGTACTATACCTTCATTCCCTCCTCCCAGCTGATCCACAGGTCTCCTCTGGTCAGGAAGCAGGCCACAGCGTGGCGGGACAGGTGGTGGATCCAGCCCTCCTGTCGCAGCTGGGTCATGATGGCGTCGATCCAGGGGAAACCTGTTTTAGCCTCGGCCCACTTGGCCAGCGCCTCAGGGTTCTTGTCCCAGGGGATGCGTATGCAAATGGGATTGCCGTCCATCTTGTCAAAGCGTGGATTGTTGGTGGCCGCTGTGTAGAAGAACTCACGCCAAAGCAGCTTGTCATAGTTGGGATTCTTTTTCATCTGTAAAAATAGAACAACCCAGTGAGGAAACAGCTAAACATGTCACTAAATCTGCCAGACATATAGATAGTATCCACCCGTCTATATGAAGAACAGATTGCATTCTGCTCTAATGGCACTCAGTTATACAGTAATGATGTGAATCAAAAAGGCACGCAGTCTTACCTTCTTGTAAAGCTGGGTAAGTTTGGAGTAAAAGAGCCGGCAAGACAAGCAGCCAAAGCGTAGGTAGGGACTCAGCCCCAGAGGACTGGCTAAGAGAAGGCTGGAGTTCAGCTTGGGCCTCTCAAAGATATCCTGGAGAGTCTGAAAGAATCCATATATCGAATCATTACTGTGTGACATGGATAGGTGTGTGTGTGTTACTTTGATTACAGGGATGGGGAAATACTGAAGAATGTTAGGAGGTTTAAATCTGATATCTCTGCTCTCATCATTCAGAATTTCTATTTAGTGCGCATGCTTAATGCATGATTAACAATAAAAGTTGAAACAAAAATGGACCAATAAAAAACAATAAAAGTAGAGAAAACTTTAAACTTTAACTTTAACTTATTCCACTGTAAACTTTAAAAACTTTAACTTATTCCACTATCAACTGAGTCTTTAGAAAACACAGTGATGAAAGTTTACCGAGGTGGAATCCTTCCCAAACTGTTTCTCTATCCTGGTCAAAGCCTCAGTCTCTCCTCCAGGCCACACAACAGGACATAAACCTTCAGTATCAAACCCTGCCATGAAATACATGGAAAAATTAATCATTCCTAAAATGATTTTTATTATGGACAAGCACAGAATGACACATTAAGCAAATACTTCATTAAATTAATTAACACCTTCCCATTTGTGTATCTGACCATAATGGTTAATTGTTAAGGCCAATTCAGGCTGAAGATCCGCGACGAGATGAAACGGTTTTAGAGAGTAGTTGCCGCGGTGTGAATCAATCGTTGCAGGTTGTTGCAGGCAGTTGAAAGCCGTCACAAAAGATTTAATATGTCAAATCGCAGTTTTGGAGTTTTAGAACGTCCAGGTTTTTAGAACGTCGCAGCCCGTCTCGTTGCGGATCTTTGGTCTGTAGGCACCTTTACTGTCTCGACAAAGCCGCATGTCCATACACACAAAGCCGCGTGTCCATACACAGCTCTGTGTCTCAATGTACTTTGCTTCCCCCTCCTGGCCAAATCACACTACTGCATAGTACGGCAGTAAAATGAAATCTGTGCCCCAATTTTTCAAATTCACTTCTTAATTTACCTTTACATAGCATGAATTTAGTAGATGGTTTCGTTAAAAATGACTCACATTTTGCCAACAATCAGTTACTTTAGGGCCAGTGTTCCCTTGGACAATTTAGGGTATAACGCCTTGCTCAAGGTCACAACAGTGACAGCCAGGATCTGTTTGAGGATTTCATTTTAGCAACAATTTAAGAGGAATATCCTTTCCTTGTTTCAATATTTTTTTATTTTTTTATTTATTTTTGTTTCAATATTTCTGTTTCTTTTCTGTTATCACTGTGTTCTTCAGTTAGTGGTCACAGTGACACGTTCTTGTTTCAATATGCAGGTTTATACGATCACACGCTTCTGGGTGAGGTCTGATAAAATGCATATTACTGTATATCATTTGACATATGTTAAATGTTACAAATGTCAATTGGAGAAAGTTCTGTGCCTTCAGATATCCTTCACAACCATATTTCTACTCCTTCAAAGCTCGCCAAGGCAAATGCAAATAAACACTTATTTTCAAAGATTCTAATGTAACATAATTCAAAATATCAAAATAATGTAAAATAAATAAATAGAATAAATAATACAATAAATAAATAAAAGTACAAAACAGTTCACTTCAATAAGTAAATACTTAAATACTTAAACAACTTAAATAAATGTACTTAACAGCAAATGTGTTTACAGATATTGGCCAAAATTGCTACCCACCAAGCTCCTCTAGTAAGGGGACTCCATATTTTTCCCGATGGTTCTCAGACAATGGAGTGGTGCAGCTGCTCATCAGGGTCTTAGAGAGCGGCTCCAGAGGTGGATCAGGGGGGTCCATGTTGCTAACCAGGGTCTGGAAACGCTTGTAGGTAAGAGGGGGCTGACCACCATTAAGCTCTATGATCCTGAGGATGGCAAAAGATAACCACAACAGACATGATTGTGATGGGTATACTGCAGTGGGAGTTGTATGTGTGTGTGTGTGTGTGTGTGTGTGTGACAAATACTGTGAGAATTGGTAAAGGTATATATATGAACTCGTCAGTCAACATGACAAAAATAAAGTGGAAAAATAATGCAACCACATAGCAGAATAAAAATGTTCTCAATGTAACCATCCTAGATAACAAAAACCTCTTCTTCATACAGTGTGTGTGTGTGTGTGTGTGTGTGTGTGTGTGTGTGTGTGTGTGTGTGTGTGTGTGTGTATGTGTGTGTGTGTGTGTGTGTGTGTGTGTGTGTGTGTGTGTGTGTGTGTGTGTGTGTGTGTGTTGACATGTCTTGTCTTACTTGTCCAAGTTGTAAAGTGTGTGCGAGGTCTTGACAACAACCTCCACACCAGCCTCTGACGCCAACTTTTTGATGGCTGCATCCCTCTCCTTGCCAAATGGTTCCGAGTCGCACTCAAAGGTCAGCCGGTTTATCTTCCACTCCTGTCCAAAGAGAAAGTATGTCACTACCAATGTTGTCAAAGTTGTAAGCAACTAAATATAAACAATGACTTCTAATCATATCACAACTAATATTTCACTACTAACAGCTGCCATGATTTTCATGGCTGCCATCATATAAACATAATACCACATACTGTGAAAATTGGTTAAGGTATATATGAATTCGTCAGTCAACAAGACAGGTATTTAAAAATGAAGTGGACAAATATGTAACCATTCAACAGAATAAGAATGTTCGGAATGTTTTCAGTGCATTTATCCTAGCTAACAGAAACCTCTCCCTCATGCACATTACACGTACATGTAATTACGCTATATACAGTATTACACAGTGTAATAAGCTATCAAGCTCTTTTCATTTCTGTACTCTCTCTATGCAGAAGCATCTTTGTGATTCATATGATTTTCCCTTTGTGATTAATTTTGATTTGAATCACTATTAAAAAGAGAACACCCCTACACCATTCACTTGGCAGAAACAATCAATTCCCATGATTCACAATTATAAATAACATTTAATTGTTTTGCATATGATGACGCGATCTTGACGGGGGAGCTGGTGAATCACCTTGAAGAGGCGGGGAAAGATGTTGGCCGGCTGGCCTCGGATAACAAATAGCCGGGAGTTCAGCTTGCGGAGGCTGGAGTCCAGATCTTCCAGGCATTGCAGCAGGAACCTGCAACAGAGGGACAGCCCATGAAACACACTCAGCGAAGACACAACAGATCTTTTGGATCTCTCTCTCTCTCTCTCTCTCTCTCTCTCTCTCACACACACACACACACACACACACACACACACTAATGTTTTTCTCTCTTTCTTTCTCTCTCTCTCTCTCTCTCACACACACACACACACTCACACACACACACACACACACACACACACACACACACACACACACACACACACACTCCTGTGCTCACTCTGTATCTCTATAAATTGTGTCAAAATGTTGACACTAGACAAAAAAATAAATATTAGCTTTGCACTTTATCAGCTAAGCTCAATGACTGATTTCGGAATAAAGAGCACAGTTTGCGCAAACATTTTTCACTGTATGTTGCCAACCCATTATCAAACTTTATATATATCCAGTGTCTAGTAATTGTTTGGGTAACTGTATAACAAAAATAATTGATAAGAGAGTTTATAGATATCATGACTATTTAAGTAATGCTTAAACAACTTTTATGGTTTTAAAACACATTTTTGGACGGAATGGTTTGTATAAAATACAGGTTAGTTGAGCAGTCTGTAGAATGTGCATATATCAAAAGAGGGCACTACTGTTGTCTACTCTCAACAACTTAGTAGACAGATATTGTCATCAACATGGTTTGTAAACAACAGAATATTTATATGAATCTTTCATATTTTTCACTAGTGCTGGCAAAATTAACTGATTAATCATGTGATTAATCCAAAAAATTTAACTCGGATTAAAAAAATTAACTCAGATTAATCCTGATGGATATGGTTCCACTTTCATGGCATGTATTATGTTCAATTTCAGATCGAAAATGGCTTGGCTATCAAGTCAAACTATACAAAGATTATGGCCTTGCTCCTGACTGTCCAACAACATGTTTGGGGAATCCTTGGGGTTAGGGGACAGGTGTGAATTGCCCCATTTGAGACAAACAAAGCCAACTATTTAGTATCAGGGCCTTTACAGGGCAAAATAAGGATCCAACATACCCTAGCCTCCAAATTCTTACTGGAAGAAATGAGTTGTGATTAAAAGTGATTAATCATGATTAATCATTACAAAATTTTGTGATTAATCAGATTAAATTTTTTAATCGTTTGACAGCACTATTTTTCACCAAAACCTTTTTATTGTTAAAATAACATGGCCATCCTGAATATCTCTGTTCTGTGAATAGGATTATATCAGCATCACAGCATATTTTCTCTCACTGGTTTTACCCTGCTGTATCATCTTTCAGGTTTGCCATCTGACTGGGCAGTGGGCACTCTCACTGTGTCCAACCACCTACCTGTTCCCCCTCTAGCAGGCAAGGGTTTGGCAGTCCAAACACCGTCTGAAGCTGATCTGATGTGGCCAACTGCCTCAGATCCAAAAGGGGGACCTCATCCTTGCTGTGGAGAGGTCAGAAAAGGTGTGCTCATACAGCACTTGCCAGCCAAACTGTGTTGACTCATTTAGCTCCAAGTGTTAATAAGCTTTTTTTTCCAAAGCTACCAGCTGTGCATTTGGGTGAATGGAAAGATCTGCACCAAAGCTGTCCATTCAAGCTGCCGTGTTGCTAAATAAATTACACCTGCTTTGGACAACCAGGTAGACAGACTTAGCATCCCAAATCTGTGTCCACACACAGTATGGCACAGCATCAGTACGGGTATTTCTGAATGAATACCATCTGGTCAAACTAATTTATAGACCCAGGTGCAGCAAAAGAATCCAAAGCTGCTTAATTTCATTGATCTTTGCTGCCCTGCTGCCATGTTTCCTTTTTTACCTGATCCTGAAAATGACATGTTGGTCAGACATCAACTTCCACCATCTTGCCTGTGCCTGTGCCTGTGCCCAGCATCACAGAGCTGCATTAGTCATTTGCCCTGGATCCACTCCCATTCACAAAGTCCTCATTCAGAGACGTCCATCTGGCCTGGGGATGGGGCTGGCTATTTCAGCACAAGTGTAAGCCTCCATCATCCCCATTCACAAAACAGGGAGGAGGAGAGGCCACCAGTCACATTTGGCAAGGGTGGGAATCCCTCTGGATTCAGCAGGTTAATGCTCCTCCGCCGTGGGACAGGTGGGGGGAGTTAACATTTAAGAATGTGCCATCTGGGACACCATACAGGCGAAATTTCCACAGCGAGTTCTAACTTTGCCTTTTCTGAGGTCTCTAAGCCTGTACTCCTTGTGAGGTTTAAGGTCAAACTTATTTACAGTCAGCCTGCTCATTCTCAGGGCATCACTTCTGAACAAAAACTGAACAAGATGGTAGCTGAGAAGGAGCTCCATACAAACATGCAGTTACTGTTGCTGCCTAGTCACAACCAGGTGAAACCACTTTTGAGGTTATATATATATAAGTTATGTACAGTATTTACCAATGCATTTTGAGTGATTAATGGAGATATAAACATATGGTATACCAGGAATGATAGCAATGTTAATAAAAAAATAAATAAAAAAACATTCCTGGCCAGGGGCCTATCCAGAACAACACAGTCTGGTTAACTGTCTGTAAGGCTTTATCACTTCATTATAAAAAAATGTTGGCTCACAGTGTTTATACTGATTAAGAACCTGTGATTGCACAAGATCTGTGTGTTGTTTATGATCAAGACTGTTATTGAGGCAGTAAAACATCTGCACTAAAAAAGAGGCTAGGTTGTCACCTACAAAGAGCTCAGTAATGCAGGCTGTGGCCCTGGTCATGCGTCATGCGGCCGTTACACAACCACCAACATGGCCTACATTTAAATTTTTTCCCTTAACTCTCTCTCTCTCTCTCTCTCTCTCTCTCTCTCTCTCTCTCTCTCTCTCTCTATCACTCTCACTCTATCTCGCCCACTGTTTTTTTTCCTGTCTCTTTCTCGGCATATTTGAGTGTGCTGCTGGCTCACAGTGCTTATGCAGACATAGCAAATGTACCCTACTGACCTGATTACCTCCAGAGCAGACAGATTTACCCTGCACCGGCGCTCCAACTCATTAGGCCCGCACGCCACAAGCGGGTGTTGGACACCAGCATTGACTCAATAACGTGACTGAGCTTTAGATCTTTGAAGGGCTAAACAGAAAGCCAATTCTCTCTCTCCGAAACATCAAATCACCCAAACTAAAGATTTCTGTGTATGAATTCTGTACAACAAATTCCAACCAAATGCATTACAAAACAACAGAATTACATTCTAGAAGTTCAAAACCACATTTAAGTTCAGAGAAAAACTGCTCATAAATATAAACTACTGTAACAACATGTAGCAATACAAGCAAATTACATATAATAGAAGTGGTGAACTAGATCAAATTCTTAATGTTTTCCGATAAAAACAGATCCTTCAGGATCTTCAGGTGCAATCAGGTTTGTACTGTAGGTAGACAGGCTTGATCCCTAACAGATGTGCTTTCATTCAAGTCATTCTTAAAACAGAAGTTAGAACAGATGCCCATGGGAGTATGAATGAGAGAGAAGCTGTGTGGGTGTCTGTCTAAGGTTTGACTGCAGAGTCAAACCCCACCTGTTGCGCTTGTGTCTGTGTGTCTGTGTGAGCGCACAAGTGTGCATATGCCTGTGTGTGAGTGTATGTAGTTACATATCAACGAACAGAAGTATGTCTGACAAGCAGTTCCAACATGTCTGAGGAAGGACTGTTAGTCCAAAACGTTACACAATTAAAACGGTAAAAATGGGAGCTCCGGTGTGCATATTACTTTGTTTTTTACAGTGATACTTTCTTTTGATATTGCACCCAAAGTAATCTGGATGTGCGTGAGGACTAAAGAAATTTACTAAGCAGTTCCAACTTGTCTAAAAAAATTCCCTCTCAAAAACACTTGCATACAAATGGGAATTCTTTTGTTATTCCAGTACGTATCCTTCCTTTCTTTATCAATTCCTCAATGTGACCTTGAGTCAGTAACTTTGCTGTGCATGCCGTGCCTTTTTTTGGCACACTGAAACAGCTAGTGACTGAAGAACAATTTATGCTACCGTGTTAAATTGACGTTGTCACTAAAGCACAGCCTCTACAGCACCTTGAACCCATCCACAGAGACGGCAGAGTCAACACTATCATGAATCTGACGTGAGACGGAGCTACGCAGCTGCCTCAGCAGACAAGGCCTCTCGAGCCTGCTGAAAAGTAGGTCATCGCCATAGCAACCAATGGCGTAGGAATAACTGACTCTTGGTTGGCACACTGACCCAAGATCCCTCCCTCTTCAGCCATTTCCTATACTGATGAAGTCATATTTTGTACAGAATAAGCAATTACCTTAGCTTTCAAACCTAAGTGCTGAGGCAAAACATTACAATAAAAACAAACAATACATTATTAGAAACCATCTTTGTGTGCTGCAAACCTAGGATTACTCACAAGGAATAAAGATTCTATACTAACATCAGCACTAGAGCAAACACAGAAATACTCTAAATAAATTGGCCTATGAATGCTGTAAATAGTTCATTTAGATCTTGTTTGGAGTATTATTTGATCCCTGGCTACAATGCTACTATAACTGTTATAAATCACAGTGGATGTGAAGCTATCAGTAAAACTTCAATATGACAGAAATGAATATGAAATAAACAATGATAAGTACTGTAAATATATTTCACCAAACACCATTCTCAATGTGAAAGTCACTAAATAAAACCCCTCAGTAAGTAAATAAAACCCCTCAGACTCCATCTTGTCTTCACACACAAGCACACTGTTGGCATGCATCTGTGATTGACAGAGATTTGAAAAAAAAAAAAAAAAACTCTCTGGAATCTCTGTCAAGATCATCACACATATGGAGTGTTGGAGTTATGGGGGGACATTGCGTTGGAGTGTAAAGCGTTGCATAATGACTTAGTCAGCAATTGATGAGTATGCGGAGGTGATTGTTGAGCTGCCTGAATGTTCGTACATTAATTACCTGAGATGGTCTACCCTCAAGACTTCCATGATTTTACATTAGAAAATCTATGTTTACCTTCAAGCATTAGGCACAGTTACAAATCTTTGCAACTACCTCTTACCATACATATTATCCATCAAATCAAATGGTTTTATAAGACATTCAGTAACTAATCAACCAATGTTATGCAGCTACATAAACATATGAATAGTTGTTTTTTTTTTTGTTTTTTTTTTTACTTCGATGTTGCCATTTGGCCAACAAGGTCACTAGGATATCACAGGGTTTGCAACTATTAGTGGGATGTACATGTATGAAACCCTATTAACTATGCTTCCATTGTCATCCTAGGGTTAGTTCAGAATGCCCTACAAGCAGTTTCAAAGTAACAAACCACGCACCTCCACCTGTTGACACCAACACTGGATGAGCCTGCGAACCAGGGGTCCAGAAAGTAGACACAGTGCAGGGTGTCTGCTCCCCGCACAGCCTCCAGTAGTGCTGGGTTATCATGGAGACGTAACCCCTTACGGAACCAGTGGATGGAGTTTACGGCCATGATGGACCTGGCAGTTAAAGAATTGAAATAAATATGGAGTTAAACAAGAGACTGAGTGAGCATTGTAACATAAAAAGGGGGAAAAGAAAGATGGACAAGCAGAAAAAAAGAAACAGAAGAGACTGAAAAAGTACAAAATAATTTTTTGAGTTACATTTCAGGAGTAGGATATTTTCCTGTGGACAAGCACCTCCAATGATTGTTGAAAACACATCTGTATTGATTCCCCCAATTGATTAATTCATGTTGTTATAAAGTCACTGTTTACATGTAAATAATCTAAATACTACGTAAAATACAAGTCCATACCACAAACTAATGTACAACTAAACACGACTAAATGAATCTCATGTCAACATAAAAAAAAGTTTATTTTGTACATATTGTATAAGACAGCATAACAACTTTTATGTTCATGCTGTCTAAGAGAGCAACTTAAATCTGAAGTACAGACACCTGAAGGGTAGTCTATCTTCATGATACTCTCTAAAAAGGAGGTCAGATAGATGCCAAAGGAGCACAACCATAACTCTGATTTTAACATAACATTAGGTAATTTAAGACCATGAAAATCCTTATTATACATTATTTACAAGATACTCAGACCATAACATATGTTAATGTAGAAAACAATACAAATGAAATTCAGATAATAATTAGGTCAGTTGCACAGAGGGTACTTGGGCCAGGGTGGCATAACTGTACATCATCTTGATATAAACAATATGTAATGAATATACCAACTTACCATTAACATATGTATAAGAGCTGGTGTCCTATGTCATTCCCAGAGACCAGATAGATTCTATAGGCTTCGAGACGATGTTAATCACGTCGTTCCCAAGTTATTGACACAGAGTACTCTAGTCTACACTGTAATCAGGACAGGAGAGCATGGTTTCATAACAGATTTCGCTACTGCGCATGCCCTAAATGTTCTTTACCAACAACGGATATAGATACAAATGAACTAAATCTAAAGTCAGATGGTGGTCACACACTGTTAAGAATTAATTCTCGTGGCCAAGCTATTTTAAATAGCGATGGACACAAAAAGATAAGTGTACGTTTAAATTTTATGACAGAAATGTCCTTAAAACCCCCTCTTGAAACCGGTCATAGCTTCCTCTCATGTACAAATGCAAGACCTAGAAAAGCAACATTCTTATTGGTCCATTCTGCTATGACGCAGGATATGTGCCTCACGTTTATGCGGCGTGGGTGCAGAGCACTTTTTAGAGAGTTTTAATTTGTTTTGAATACAAAGCATGTTTGACCCTAATATTTCAAAAACATCCGCTAATTTTAAATCGATTCATGTTAGATATTTAAAGAGTTAGAGAGTATATTTCGCCGACTGAAACCCCGCCCTGTTTAGAGCACCGTCTATTGATTGGTCACAGTGAAAAAGACCCGTATAATCACGGGTGTCTGCTTTCAGAGCATCCTAGGGCTCCATTTTGGATCTTGAGACTTCAGTTTCCTTAAAGTTAGTCATTATGCATGCAACTGCGCTCGCCTCGGTATTTGTTCCTTGAACCACTGGAACCACACCTGCGAGGAGTAGGTCTTAATAAAAAAAAAATATATATATTTGGCAAGCAGTTAAAATGCCGCTTTGTGATACATGTGAGAGAACAAATACTATCAAGAGAATATAGACTAGTGAGATAGGCCTAATGGGCAAAATGGTCATATCCTTCCAATAGAGACTGATAGTTTTTGGCTTATCAATGGAGTGAGGTGTGAAGACATTACCTGCCTGTGTTCCAAAAGAAAATAGCACAAAGTAGCCTAATAATAAGACACATCACATCTTTCTTTAAATATAAGTCAATATATGAATGCATATTAATATATTGTTAAACATTTTTAAAATACATAAGAAAACACAACACAATAATTAATCACATTGGGAGAGAGACACTTAAGCTAGGCCTATTTTGTCTGTGTCCATAACACAGCTTCATGTTGCAGTGAGTAAATATTAATATATTGTTAAACATTTGAAAATACACAATAAAAACATAACACAATAATGAATCACATTGGGAGAAAGACACCTAAATTATTTTGTCTCCAAACACAGCTTCACATTGCATGCTTGTAGTAGGGGGCTTAATTAACAAAAAAAAGCTTTCAGAGATCAGTGGAGGTATTTCTGTTGCATCAAGTAAAACAGGTGGTGCCATGCTATTACAGCAGGCTAACTCAATGTGTATCATGTGAAAATAAACAAGCTTGACATGATAATATGAGAACGGGCTATGCAATACTGTTGGTGAGGCTGTCTGGATAAATAATATTTGGACTTGCAGTTATTATCCACTGGGTTACGAGAGAGCATAATTCATTGGGGACACCATTTTTTCAATATATTTTTTCAATATATGTATTACAGATGATTATTTATTATTACTGTTTGTTCATCTGAGGTAAGATAAGATGTTGTTCATGTCAGAAACGGAGCAATAGCCTACTGAAAATTTTTACAACTATGTTGATGTTAGACCATTGCAACAATGAGTAACATAAAACTGCATAGGCCTATTGGCTATTTTTACAACAGTGATGATAACAGGAAGTCTATCAAGCCATTTCATTTTCAATCAAATCATTTGGAAATGTTAAAGTAGGCTACAAACTGTGTTCCATAAACTCTTGAGATGCATAATATGACAGGTGGGCAAATTGCGGTTTGTGTTTACCATTGACTGTAGAAAGTAAAGGTGTTTACCCACTACTACTACACGACCGTTTATGCAGTCTAGCATTAAATGGAAATTCCTAAATAAAGTTCATGTATGTATGGATGTAGGCTACCATATGAAAACTGAAGATTGCCTTCACTCTGCCTAGTTTGGAACAAGAGGAACGTAGCCTCCGTTACTTTGTTGACTATCTCGAGCCACTTTGTAACTTTGTTCCTCTAGACGTATGGAAGCTGTCTGGCTTACGCCTGTTTTTTATTTGTCAATAAATATATCGTATTGGACTTATGGGACGTTGGAAAGACATATTAAATAAAAATACATATACATTATTTTGTGTGCCTGGCCTATATATTTGTTAATTCAGGAAAAAAAAAATCGGTTTGGGGCTCTGGTTTGGGCAAATACGGCTTTGCTTTGTTTTGGGGTCCTTCCTTTTAGCTAGGCGCTCTGTCTATGCTAGGCGCCAGTAGCTCTTGAATCTGGCTAGTTTCTCTGTATGATTTCTTTTTTTTCTGATTGTGGAGCCGGGAATTAAAATACATTTTCTGAGGATATTTACACGATTGGATAATATTTCACGATGAATCTGGAATTGCTCGGTAATACTCTCCGTTACTTTGGGGATTGTTCCTGCGATTGTATCAATTCTAGCTAGTTAGCGATACTGTTGCTAACATATAACTAACTACAGTCGCTTGCATGGTAACAACCATTGATGGGAAAAGTATCCTGCCTTATCATCATCTCCGATATATGAGTCTCGTTAACTGTCTGACACATAATTCCAGCACATACTGCAATTGAACTGTATAGTTTGGGTTAAAGTTATTTCTTAATCCCTAAATCCATTGTTTCTTTTAACCGAACAGCCATATCAATAACGTTAGCCAACGTTAAGTTACGACTAACTGTTTATTTTTAGACTTTCTAGTGCTGGCAACGAACTAACATCATTAGTTTGTACTGTAATATGTTCATGTACGTTGTTATCATGATGAACTTACCTGAGTGATGATTAGTTGAGTGTGTTGCATGTGTATTTGTTATTATTTTGAGTGAGGCAAGTCGTGTAACGTTATATTTTTAATTCTAATAGTTGCATTCCTTGTTCAACTTCTGATGATGTCCTACTGTTCTTTTTCAGAGTCATTCGGGCAAAACTATCCCGAGGTATGCTCCAAATTTATTAACTTGATAACATTGATTTTGATTGTCATACCTGACATTAGTTATAAAGTAAACATGTCCCTTTCCAGTCTCCTTACAACTTTTGTTTACATTCAATACCAGGAGGCAGATGGCACCCTTGATTGCATCAGTATGGCACTTACCTGCACCTTCAATCGCTGGGGTACACTGTTGGCTGTTGGCTGCAATGATGGCCGAATTGTCATTTGGGACTTTCTCACACGAGGCATTGCCAAAATTATAAGTGCACATATACATCCAGTTTGTTCACTGAGGTCAGTATGTTCTCAGTAAAATCCATCTGTATGTTTATATTGTGTCAACATATACTGTAGGAACACCTTATTCTAGCTCTTTCTAGGTAGAAAGACTGTCTGGTCCATGTGACTGACATTATTTTCTCCCTCTTAATGTCATTGTTCTGCTGCTATCTGACTTATGTGTTGAACAGTTGGAGTCGAGATGGTCATAAGCTAGTCAGCGCCTCTACAGATAACATTGTCTCCCTTTGGGATGTTCTGACGGGGGACTGTGACCAGAGGTTTCGCTTCCCTTCGCCCATTCTCAAGCTCCAGTTCCACCCTCGAGATCAGTAGGGTTCTTTTATTTTCTCATTCAATGCAATTTATGTTAATTTCATGGCTTGCTAAGAGTATTTGTTTGATATGAATATACTGTTGCTATGTATTTGTCTAAAGCACTATACACTGACCAAGCATGACATTATGACCACCTGTCTAACATTGTGTTGACACTGACCCCTCCTTCATCATAGTACCTGTTAATAGATGGATAGATAGGTAGATGATCAGATAGATAGTTGGATATTTCCAAAATGGCAACTCTTGTGGGGTATTCCCTATATGCAGTTGTCTATATCTGTCAGAAATGGGTCACAGAAGGAACAGCTGTGGATCAGACGTGGCAACATGGGGCATGGGTGACCAAGGTCCATTGCTGCATAGGAGAACAAACGTTGGCTAGTGTGGCCCAATCTGTCAGACAATCAACTGTGGCCCTTAATGGAAGAAGATGTTAATGCTGATAAAAAGGTCTCTGAATACATTAGTACACCACAGCCAGAACTGTTCTGGCAGGAAAAGGTGGACCAACACGTTGTCCCGGTCACCACTTCACCACTGTTTCCTCCTGGCACCACTTTCAATTGATACTGAATGCTGATACCGATGCTGATACTGCATACCAGGAGCCAGAGCTGCAGTTTTGGTGATTCTTTGATAGAGACTTCACAGTGTAGATGTTGGTTAGGAGGCTCAGTGCCTTTAATCAGCAAATTGCTGACCCACCCTGTGTTTCACGCCATAGCAGTTATGTACTGTATGGTTTTGGTTTTGAACCTCATTTATTTTCATTCTTATTTATTTGAGCACATACTATGTTTCAATTTTTCAGAGACAAAGTCCTTGTGTGTCCGATGAAGTCGGCCCCTGTGTTACTCACACTGTCAGATTCCAAGCATGTTGTTCTTCCTGTCGACGATGATTCCGACCTCAATGTAGTCGCAGCATTTGATCGAAGGGGGGAGTACATCTACACAGGCAATGCCAAAGGAAAGGTTGGTCTGCCCAGTCTGTTCGAGACTGCACCATTTCTCTGTTAACTTTACTTTCCTTCAAAATGTGCCAGTGTGTTTCAATAAGCATGGAAAACACATCTGCCTGTATTTACAAGGATTTTAAAGATGAAAACAAAATAAAACATAACAAAAATTTATTTATTTATTGTGTACTGTTCTTCATTTTTTCTTAAATACAGATTCTTGTCCTGAACACAGACAAGCAGGATCTTGTAGCATCATTTCGGGTAACCACAGGAACCAGCAACACTACGGCCATTAAGTCTATAGAGTTTGCACGCAAAGGCAGGTGAGCAAAGCTTTTCAACTGACACAAATATTATTGGGCCTCATTCACCTACCTTTTGTATAAACCCTACGTGTGTAGTTTTCATCAAGATTTGTTTTCACTATCAATATTTATATATACAGTACTATTCGCCGTGTTTTCTCTTTTGGTTTGAGGTCATAAGTAAAAATTAAATTTACACACACTCAAGAACTTTCCAAAAATTTACAGAACCCTTGATGGGAGCTGAAGAAAAGATTTAAGAAAATTCTTAGATACTCGTGAATGAGGCCCATTATTCTTTGCCAATTGGATCAATATGCAGTAAGCACTTTGTCTCCCCCTCAGCTGTTTCCTCATAAACACGGCGGACCGCATTATCAGAGTATACGACGGGCGAGAGATCCTGACCTGTGGAAGGGATGGGGAGCCAGAACCAATGCAGAAGCTACAGGATCTGGTGAACAGGTGAGGAGGACACAGCTTTTTTGAGTGGTCTCTGATTGATTGATAAACTACTGGTATTAAAATATGTGTGAACAAGTGTAAGCAGCAGTGATAATCATCAAAACATCAAAACATAATCACCATTATGATACTGAATTGTTTTTAGCCAATAGGGGTTAAATCATTAGATAGGTTTGCAATATATTTGTGAGAATATTTCAGCAACAATCAGTCAACAATCCTCATCCACCTGAATATAAATTAGTACAGAATGAAGGCAAAAAAAAAAGTATTTCTTAAAAATCTTTCTGAAAACAGACACCCTCAATGTTTTGTATGTTATTCTGGGATTGCTCCTCGTGTTTACTCAGGACGCCATGGAAAAGGTGCTGTTTCTCTGGCGATGGTGAATACATTGTGGCTGGCTCAGCCAGGCAACATGCCCTCTACATCTGGGAAAAGAGCATTGGCAACCTGGTCAAGATCCTGCATGGCACACGTGGAGAGTTACTGTTAGATGTCGCGGTGAGTGAAACATTCTTTTGGAAGGTGTTACTCTTTATTAAGTGATGAGAAACTGTACGAGGTTGTGAGGTCATTGTGCACATTTCTTGTGAAATTCCACAGTGGCATCCGGTCCGCCCAATAATTGCCTCCATTTCCAGTGGAGTCGTTTCCATCTGGGCGCAGAACCAAGTGGTGAGTGAGATGGAATTATTAGCCTTTGAAACCTGCCTTGAGATTTTATAAAAATCCATTTTCTTTAACTTAACATATTTATACTCAGTTTCTGAGATTGTGCATTACCAAACTATAAATTAAATCTAAGGAAAAGATCTACTCAGAAACCATTTTTCAGCTGTATTGAATGAGACTTAATGAGCATGTTGCCTATGGAGTGTTTCAAGCTTATAATTGTGTTCTGTCTTTTGGATTGTTGTCTAACCTGTGGTTGTCCCTCAGGAAAACTGGAGTGCTTTTGCTCCAGACTTCAAAGAGTTGGATGAAAATGTTGAATATGAGGAGAGAGAGTCTGAATTTGACATTGAAGATGAGGACAAAAGTGAACCAGAACAGACAGGTGAAATTGATTACAGTGTCACAAGCAAACTTAGTCTCATGCAAAAACATATCACATCATTCCATTTCAAGACTTCAAGATACGAATCTTGGCTAGGTTTAGTTGATCAATGAGCGAGTAACGGAACCCCATCTCAGCTTGTGTTTTTTCCATTTCTGTTTGTTCTTTCAAGACTTCTAGTATTTGGTATACATTTTAGTCAGGTTAATGGAGTATTGACATTAACCTGTGAGCAAGTAACTCAACCCCTTCTCTTCCTTTTGTGAATAAGGTGCTGATGCGGCAGAGGATGAAGAGGTTGACGTGACCACAGTAGACCCCATAGTGGCCTTCTGCAGTAGGTGAGTGCCGCTCATCTCCATAGTTTGAGCTTCACGCGAAAAATCCTCATAAAAATTATTTAAGTTCTGCTTGACTGTTCCGTTGACACGTTCACGTTTTCAGGTTTTCTCGTCTTTAATTTGGTAATTCATGTGCTGTGAACTACCAGAAGAATTGTGTATAATAGTCTAAACCAAACACAATGTCGCTTCTGAAAATCGAAATAATTCCAAATATTAGCTGAATGCTGTCCCTGGCCGAAAACTAGTTAGGACATAACTTAAGATATAAACAAGTGTAGCAGAAGATTGAAGTCAGGTAATGGGAGAAATTGTAACTGTGAAATCCTGAGGGTTAGGGTTATGTAAATCAAACTTTACATAAATGTAGAAATTCTGCAAAAAATAAAAAATTAATAATAATAATTCTGCAACAAAATCTGTAAAAAAAAAATTCCATATGAATGGCTTTTATATTTCCTGTTGTTTTAGTGATGAGGAGCTAGAGGACTACAAGGCTCTGCTGTACCTGCCGATTGCTCCAGAAGTGGAGGACCCTGAGGAGAACCCATTCGGCCCCCCACCTGATGCTGCAGGTCAGACAGCGTCTGCTGAGGATGGCACCGCACACACAGGCTCTGGTGACAAGAAGCGCCAGCCGTCATCAGATGGCGCACCACCCAAGAAGAAGGCCCGTACCACCACCATTGAGCTACAGGGAGTCCCCAGTGATGGTGAGTCAGGGCTGCCCTACTGAAATGACGCATGTCCTCTAGTAATCTGATCCAGAGCATTCTGGAGGTTGGGTTGAAATGGACTCTCGGTCTGTCTGTGTGTCTTTCTTTCTGTCTTTTTTTTCTGTCTTTCTCTGTCATTCATTGGTCATTGGTCATCCATTCATTCTGGTGTTGTTTGTCTCCCACAGAGGTGCACCCACTGCTGGGTGTGAAGGGTGATGGCAAGTCTAAGAAGAAGACCGCGGGCCGGCCGAAAGGCTCCAAAGGTAAAGAGAAAGATTCCCCCTTTAGGCCCAAAGTCTACAAGGGGGACAGGGGGTACCCTCTGGACGGAGCGGGCATGGGCGTGGGCGCGGGCATGAAGGGCAGAGCACAGGCAGACTCTGGCCTGGCAGCGGCAGGTAAGGACCCAGACTGGACCCACCACCAACCCCACCAGCTCCACACCAACCACCTCCCACCCCCCCAACCCCACCCCAACCCCACCCCACCTGCCCAGCAAAGCTTCACCCGCTAGCTGCTTGCCCTCTGACAAAAAAAAACCCAGCCACTTCTCAGACAGCAAGTGAGCCTGCGCCACCTCAGCTGCCACTCAAACCCAAAGCTTTTGTAACCGCTGGCCCCCCCTCCTGCGACTTGACATAACCAGTCCTGATTTTCGCTCTCTCACTGGAAAAACAGTGCCAGCATTGAATCAATCATAATACCCAACAATAACAACCAAGAAAAAGGAGAACACAGGTCCCTTACATGCTGTGTGATTTCTAGGGCAGTCTGTGTTCTCCTGGGTTCATTTGGGTGTCCTCTTGATGGAGGGGTGATGGTGGTCAATTTCATAATTGCACTTAATTGGAGGAACCAAAAGGAGCGAGTCGCCGTGTGTGCTCTGTCGTTTTCTGTGTTTGGTCTTGTCTACCTCCTGCTTGCTCCTTGTCCTTCCTGCTCCGCTCCTGCCTTTGCTCTACCCCAGGCCTCTTTGTGTGTGTGTGTGTGTGTGTGTGTGTGTGTGTGTCAGCAGAGGCACACACACAGGTTCAAAGTTAAGAGTCTGTGTGCGGCCTAAATATTTTTTGGTGCTTTGTGTATTAACAACACACAACAAAACTCGAAATGGATTGTGTACTTGGATAAATTCTTTAAATTGATCATATTTTTTAATTCTAAATATTGATATACTAAATTAAATAAAAAAAAAACCACCAAAAAAGAACCAAATTTTAAAATGCATGGTTTTGTACCAGGGCAGTTCTTAAGATGATGTAGTTCATGCAGAATCAGTTACATGAAGCTGTTTGCATGCCATAAGTTATGACAGAAACTCTTGTGTTGGATCCATTAGAGTTATGGTGCTAATAACAGAAACTTAGCCATAAACATAACATTTACCAACATTTACAAGTAGAATTAACATTTAGCAGTCATAAATGCTTTTAACAAAATGAGTGTTTTGAGTCTCTTGATGAAATTAGGGGAAAGTTATCTTCCTGTTTAATACTGCCGAAGCCTGGCCCAATTTCTCTATAGTTCCTATTTATACTTATTTCATTTAATTTCACATAGTAATTGTATTTGTGGTCTTAGCAGGCAAATAATTTAGGTGGAGATTGGTGAAAGTGATGGGAAGAAGCCTATATTCATTTTATTTAATTTGATTACGTTATTGTAACTTGGCACACTAACTAAATATCTAGCAGATTCACAAAGTTTGCTCAGTTCCCAAATAAAGCACTATCACAATGCAATGCAAACTAGTCTGACTCACTGGAGACACTTTTGGATCTGTTTTATGCAACAGTCTTGCTTAGGCAGCTTTAGATAGACTGACTACCTGTTAGTCAAAGTCTTAAATTAAGCCTAATTTATGCAACCAGCCTCTGCTCAACAGATGTGGGTTGATTCTAATCCTTATTAAATTGAACTTAGTAGAAGCCTTTTGGGCACCGTGAGCAGACAACAGATTTAAGGACAGGTGTTAGCTGTGTAGGCGACAGTGGATTTGGAAAGAGCATGTTTTCTGTTACCAAGTTCATAAAAAGGTAAGATCTGACAATTAGCTTGTTTTGTAGCTGTGAGTGGCGTGTGTCTGAATGTGTTTTTCTAACTTAGTTTGTGACATGTTTCAGGTAATCTTGTTACACAGTCCTACAAACAGCATGATGTCCAGGGCTTGGACTAATGAAGAAACGGCACCCCCTAGCTGTTTGGAGGCCTTGTTGTGCTCAGGAGTGACGGAGCCATTTTGTGACTCATCCACTGCCTCTGATGGTCTTCACCACAGAGTGGCAGCAGAGGGATGCAAAAGCCTCACAGCAACAATCACCACGGCAACGCTGCTACCAGCAGAGTGAGGTGGTGATGATGAAGAGACATTTCTGTCATTTGGTTTCCATTTTGTGCGATTCCTCCATTGGATTCCATTTTGTATTCTCTCTGTTTGTTTTGTTCCTTTTGTTTTGTACATATTAGTGGACGTTAGTAGACAAGTGAATAAAGGCTACCATATTTCCTGTCGTTGTCTGAACCCTGTTGATCAATTTAAAGGGAATGATTAACCAAATGATAATAATCCATGACATTTTCTGTCACTCACCAGCCAAATCAGGATTCTACACATTGAAATGATGTATAACTATAAGCGTGGCTTGTGGGGAAATGAACAGCGCATCAGCCTGTGACTAACACAGTACAGAGACAGGTATGGGCCATTACCAGGCAGTTAGCTGACACTGACAGCATCAATTGACAGCACTGGTAAAATGCTTCACAGATGGTCCTAAATGTGGTACTACAGCTGGCCATGTTTATGCCTGTCTAGATATGTCGCCTCAGTCCTCATAAGCATGCCTCACTGCCACCTCACAGAGCTTTTAATGGTTATGCAACCATAGAGCCAGTGTCCTACACGAGATGGCACTTCCTGGCCAAAGTCTTAAATAGATTCTGTGTACATCCCTGGATTGTTATGTCAAGTAAAACTAAAGAGAAACGGCATGTAGTTAAAACAAAAATGGTGGGGAATATTTTCTTTGGAAATAGTTGGTCATTGTTAAGTTGTGGTAATAGTCTGTTCTGTCACAAACAGATTCAAAACTTGAAGAAAAAATAAACTTTTTTTTTTGTAAGTGGATGCACATGTGGATGCGTGGTACAATGTACAGTATGAGTTGAAACCGTGGACAAGGGGAAACCTGTTTTAGAGACAGTGAGATACAGTGATCACACAGTGTTTAGCTAATTAAAATCTCACCTTTATTACAACCACATGTACATCATACCCCAAGGAAAAAGGAAAGTTGGTTTCAGAAGAGATACACAAGCCATTACAAAAGAACAGAGAGAGTTGGAACAGATTGGATATGTAGAATGTTTGCCTGGCATAGACTGGGGTGGACTAAGAAGACTGAGTGTGTGTGTGGTGGGGAGGGGTGGGCTGTAAGTAAGATGTGCCCTGGAGCCTGATGAGGGGGTGGGGAGGCGGGGGGCTTTTTTCTGAAGAATAGGAAACGGCAGCTATTCTTGGCACCTTAGATCCATGTGCAAAGCATCGCTAAATCCCATCTTTTTCATCCATTATTCACAACACTTGACTCATTGTGAAAATGACGTGGTGCACCTAAAAGGGAGGGAGACGGAAGGGGTTGGTGTCAGGGAGTTGGGATCTTGAGTTCTGTCTTCCTCTCTCTGTTTCTCCATGCATCTGTTGCTCATCTCTCTTTTTTTTCTGCCTCTGAAAACAACATAAGAGTCACTCCGGTGGAAGGTGAGAAATTGTGTCTTTTGCAAGTGCTCTTAGTGCAACAAGGTGTACCCACGGTCCACAAATAGTACAGTATGTGTGAATGATGTAAACAGCAGCAGGAAGTAACGCCAAACACCCACTGCATCAACATACCATTCATGGACCCCCCCCCCCCTCTCCATAAATATATAAATCAATAAAAATAAATAACAGGCTCTTTGAATGATAGTCTTACAAGAGATCAATCACAGAGTAGATTTCTGTACCATGTTCTGGCCAACAAAAGTAATGTTCTTTTTTTTTTTTTTTTTTAATTGTTCTCAACATGCAACAAATAATCAAATGTTGTAGATGTTGTAAATTCAAATGTGTTGCAATAAATGAGTAAGTAGATGTGTGAATTGGCCCCTAAGTAGGCTAGGTGTCCCTGGTAAGTCTCAGTAGAAGTGCCCTGTAGTAGTGCACACAGCTTACTAGAGGAGCGAACATGTAAAACAAGGACTACTGTACCACAGCAAGTTCAGTAACCTAAGTGTAAATTTTTCTCAATAAGTTTCATAGAATAAATTGTTGCATCACTCCTTTTTCTTTTTTCTTTTTTTTTAAACAAATTTTAAAAAAGTACCTTTTTCTTATGACATCAATTGATTTGCACAAGAAAAATATTTTTTTTTCAAACTACTGTACACTGTTACATTAGTTAAACTCTCCTAAAACAAAGAAACAAACAAAAAAAAAACCTCTGACATAGAGAACACAACCACTATAACACTCAATCCATTTGCCCAGATAAGCCACGCTCACTCTCAAGTTAGCTTCATAAGGCTACAGCTTAGGAATCAGCCGCAGTCACTCCTGTTACTGTCTCAGTGGTATGTCCACCAGTCAGTTTGGAAAAATAGAACAGGCATCTTTTTATTTTTATTTTTTCCTTCCTGAAGAAAATGGAGTCATGTTTCAGAGGAAGCAATGATGGTCTTGCTTGAGATAAATGTCAGGGCGTTTGATCTTTTGGTGTTCCACGAAAGACCTGCTGGAATCTCAGCTACTGAAGTTACACCACAGGAAACCAGACAATGAGTTTGTGCAATGCTTCGTGCAGATTAGCAAGATGCTAAGTTTTCATACTTGGAAAAGGAATTAAATTTAACGTAAAATATCAATATGATTTCAACATTTTACTACCACCACCACCATTAAGAGTGTGCAACAGTGATCAAGGTGCTATATATAGATTGATTTGGTGGTGTTTTAGATGTACTGCAGTGCAAGTGAATGTATATTTTTAGATTTCATTTTAAAATACCCTGGCAGCACATTATTGCTTTAGTCATCTGGTAAAAATGCACCTCATTGTCATCATTGTTGAATATTTAGCAAAAATCCAAATCAATAATTGCACTGATCTTGCTAATAACTGTACGTTCACAGTAAGAGCTACTGAAGCTGTAAAATCGCTGTAAGAAATTCACTTTGTATGGACAAGAGCGACTAAAGCAATGAGTGACAAAAGATGAGCGACAAGATCAATTTAAAGAAGTTAAAAAACGCTCTGCTTTATGCAAATTAGCCATGAAGTATTTCAGTTGTAAATGAAACATCAGTGAACACATCATGAGCGATTCGAGCGACATGAGTGAACACAAAAATTTTAGCAGCGATTTTTATGAGCGACAAAAACAAACAGCTATAGTAGATCTTGGTGTGAATGCACAGTAAGAGCTAAAATAAGCACTAGCATAAAATTTAATATTTTCAATAGTAATAAATAAAATAATTATAATCGTCATCATTATCTTCATCACTGTGTTTTGCAAGTGTGTTTTGATTCCAAGGACAAGAGGTAGCCATATTTGGTGCAGGCAGTAACACACAAAAACACACACAATACACACACACACACACACACACTCCGAGTCTCACAGGTATTCAGAAGTGCTACACAGTGGTGACCGTGAGCAGGGAGCTGGGACAGAGGATCTCCTCTCCACTGCCCAGCCGTGTTCCGTGCGTCAGCAGCTCCTCTACCGTGGTCCAGTCATCCAGCACCTTCCGATTGCGCAGGCGGCTTAGCTTCCGCTGGCTGAGCTCCAGGACAGTGCTGCAGCGTCCGTCACTTAGGGTCCCGGCTCGCATGCCTCCACCGACACCACTGCTGCTGCAATGGACCCCTAACCCTCCAGTATGGCGAGCTTGCTGCTGCTGTTGATGCTGTTGCTGTTGCTGCTGCCTCTGGAGCACGTGCTCGCGGCGCTCCGTCCTGCTCCAGTAGCGGCCCGTGCGTACCTCGCTCTCTTCGTCTGTGCTCATGCCCCCACGCTCGTCGGCGAGCCGCGAGGCGCGGTCCCTCAGGAGCTGGTTGCGGAGAGCCCGTGGGTTCCCTGACGAGGCTTTCCGTGAGCTGGGATCAGGCATGTGGGCCTCCAGTGTGCTGTAGAGGCCTCCGCCAGTCACGGAGCCCTGCCGCACTGCCGGCTTGGGCCAAGTCTCGTGAATATCTTGTGACTGGGATGGCGTGTGGCCGAGGGTATGGAAGCGGGCTGCCCGCTCCCTGTCCCTCTCTCGCTCACGTTCCCGCTCTCTTTCAATCTCACGCTCCCTTTCTCTTTCTCGTTCTCGCTCTCGTTCACGTGCCGCTGCAAGCTCGGCAATGTACTGCTGATCTGGCCGGCTGTCCTGCCGGTACTCAACAGCCAAAGGCTTGGCGCCATGGTCTCCATACAGTTCTCTGTGTGTGGGGTAGTGATGATGATGCTCCTGAGTAGGGGCCATTCGTGCATGTGGCTGCATGACGTTGGCGAAGTCGGCAGGATGTGAGTGGTGCAGCTCCCGTTCCTTCCCGTTCTGGAACTCCGGAGTGACGGCGTTGCCTTGGCTGCCGTCACCACAGTGGTGCAGGGTGGCACTGCAGTAGTTGGGGGAGGAAGGATGACTGGCGCGCCGCCTGGGCTCCATGGATGGTGGCCGGTGATGCAGGGTCCGGCTTCTCCTCAGCATCCCTACAGATGCGCTCTGGGGCGGCATCGGCCTCCGTTGGCCGGATGGGGTGCTGCAGGTGGACAGGCTGGCGTGAGGGTTGAACAGTGAGCCGCTGCTTGAGCTGTGTCGGTTCAGGCACGGGCGCTCTGCCTTCCGGAACTGCACCGACGACACTCGGAATAGACCTCGCGGGCCAACCGCAGGGCCATCCACGTTGGGCCCGAAATGATTTTGAGGCTGGACAGTCAGCGTCTCGGGAATGGCTTCCAACTCTCGGTGCACTTTCTGGCTGTCGCGCCGCTCCCGTGCACACATCTCCCCCTGGTGGTGCATGCGGGCGTTGTAGAGCCGCATACGTTTTTCCAGCAGCCGCTGGAAACGGAGAAACTCCCCAGTGCTGACGCTGTAGAATCCTGAGTCACTCAGCTCGGAGGAGATAAATGACTCGGAGGAAGGAGATCCTCCGCCACCACCACCTCCCATGTGGGCGTGGCACTCCTCCAGGCCTTCCTCTGTCTCCACACCTGAAAGCTCCCCCTGGTGGAAGCTCCCATCTGTCCAGCCCAGACCGCTGTCCAGCTCGTGGTGTAAGGGGAGGTAGCCCACCTGCTTGTCTTGCACGAAGTCTTCATCCTCCGTCTGAAAAGCACAGTTGTTCACAAGGTTAAAATTACTGGCAGAAGTAACTCTTTATATACTCTTGATAGTCAACAGAGTAAAACAAACAAATAAGCCAAATCATTTTTGTCACATCTGTGCATCAACAGGAGACACTTTCACTCACATTTTATATAAAACCACTATCATTGTTTAGACTTTTTTTTGTCAATATTGCCCAATGTGGGATGATATTGCTATTTTTAGGCCTTGAATGAAGTTCCTTTTTAGTAGTCTTACTCAGTCTCATAGAGTGGTATAACAAATATAGACCATGTTGAAAACTACTTATATCACGGACAATGATACTGGAGGCTAAGCTCCAGTGATTCAACACAGGATCCATTTCACTCCACCGAGCTCTCCCCAGCATTAGGCCGATTAGTATTATGTTGTTGCCTGGCAACGCATAACTTATTTACATAAAACTCAGTTTGGTGGCTTTCTCAAACCCTGACAGTGTTGACTGCGCACAACTACTTTGCTCAAGGGGTGTTTCAGCACTGCCTCGGCCTCCAGCCTCACCGATATTGGCTTCAACAAACTTGGCTACCCCTAGATTCCCCATGTGCGGCTGCCCTGCTTCCACCTATCTGAAGCCTCCTTAAACGTGCCCCCTAGTGGGCACTCAGAAGGAGAAATGGTTGTTAGGGCAAAGGCTATTGTACCTGGCTCTGGAAGCTGCTTGGCTCTTCCAAGTTGGCGTTGCAGCAGCCGATTAAGCAGTTCTGTCCTGGGGGCACCCTGTTGGTCATCTGAGGGTCCTGCTGCAAAGAAAACAGCTCCCTTAGTCATTGTTTAGAAGGAACTGACATAAACATTCTTTCAGTAGTTTGTATGTTTAACCAAAGCATCTAAAGCAATACAGGAAAATATCAACACACAATATAAAATAACAAGGAAAAGTTCCTTCATGCTGTGAACATAAATGATTCTTATCCGTCCTAATGCAATACTCACTGTAAGGATCATGTAAGATCCTATATGTGAGTATAATCTCAGACAAAAGTTTCCATAAGCATGGATAATAAGCATTCATTCTTAGCAACACAGTGGCAACTTCAGTTATTGTAGTGAAAGCACGTCTTACAAATAGTGATGCAATAATTACAGTAAAGATATGGATGTATTTTTGTGAAGATTTGATGATAATGATGAGCAATTGTCTATGTGCTTAGCTGCAAACAGCTTGTAGGTTGTCTGTTAAATAGGCAGCAGAAGTGTTTATATTCTGAATGCTATTTTGTGTGTGTGTACTGTATGTGTGTGTGTGTGTGTGTGTGTGTGTGTGTGTGTGTGTGTGTGTGTGTGTGTGTGTGTGTGTGTGTGCAGTGTTTCCTTATGCTCTCCAGGGGGAGTTCATTAGAAGCTGCTCCATTTTCACCCACCATACACGTGAGCTCTGTTTATGCCTGTATTCTTCAGTGCATGGGTATGAGTGTTTTGTGTGTACATTATGTGTGTGTGTGTGTGT
Source organism: Sardinella longiceps (assembly GCA_027497455.2). Taxonomy (NCBI): domain Eukaryota; kingdom Metazoa; phylum Chordata; class Actinopteri; order Clupeiformes; family Clupeidae; genus Sardinella; species Sardinella longiceps. The sequence continues at coordinate 2,622,630 of JAODXP020000012.1, read as the reverse complement.
GTGTGTGTGTGTGTGTGTGTGTGTGTGTGTGTGTTTGGTTTGCATATTTGGATCTGTGTGTGTGTGTGTGTGTGTGTGTGTGTGTGTGTGTGTGTGTGTGTGTGTGTGTGTAATACTCCATTTCAGCTCCCCGCTTAGCGTCGGGCATGAATAATTCTGTGCTCCTCTGACTGCAAAGACCGCTCCATTTTGAAAAATGCATTTGTTCACAGAGAAACACAAGCTGCGCCTCAGCACACACAGAGGATTTTGTGCGAATGCCGAGTGCTTGGAGTTCTAAATGGCTCTGACGCACCACTCTGGACGAGGAAGATATATTGTAGATCTGTAATCATTTTTTTTCTCGTAAATATATATATCTTTTTTGGTACACCAAGAAAAATGAGCCTTGTGTTTTACTTAGCAGTTGTAGCCTAAACCAGAACTGCTGCAACTTCAAATGAAAAATATTTAGCTTAATTCCATTTTTTTTTTTTTTTCAATTCTGGGTAGTGGTGGTTCATTCATTTTGTTGAGGTGTCTGACCTCAAAATATTGTCCTGTTTTGTCCCCTCACAATTGCCTCTCAGTAGGTTGTAAATTGCTGTGATTAAGGAAGTGCATAGAGTCTGAAAACCTATCTCTCCTTAGTGAAATCTGACTCACATGAAATAGAACAATCATTTAGCCTCCAGGACCCGACAGTTGTATGCGTACTGGGTCTGTGTCTGTGTGTGTGTGTGTGTGTGTGTGTGCTTGCTTGCTTTGAATGTGTGTGTGTGTGTGGCTTTGCAATTGCTTTAAATGTGTGTGTGTGTGTGTGTGTGTGTGTGTGTGTGTGTGTGTGTGTGTGTAGGAGGGAAGCAATGGTCTGTGGGCGGAAGGGCACACTCCACTCTGGAAGCGAAACAGTGAAACAGCAGCGAATGAAGCCATCAAGAAGCAGTTGCTAGAGCTTAGATTGTCATGGTAACTGCCTCTCACCTGGTACTCAAGGCGCTGTCTGTCCTCCACGTCTCGTGGCGCGTTAGGCAGGTACTCATACCTGGCCCCCTCTCGCAGGTCACGAGGCAGACTCATGTGATTGTAGTAAAGCCTGTGGTGGGGGGAAAAGAAACCAATAATCAGTCCTGAAATATTGACATATTTTACTGATAGATTTTTTTTTATCTACCCTTACAAAAGCCTTAAAAAAAAGAGTCATATACAGTGCACTTTTGGGAAAGAAATAATTTCTTTGTTCGCTCTGTAGAAAATATGCCTTGACCCAGGAACAGACAGAAACAGATGCATCATATTTAGAGTTGAGGCGGTGGACTGGAATAAAACGTGTCAAGACGACAAAGGGCGAAAATAGAGCTCATTAAATAAGCTTTCTGTACACAAAACACACTGCCAAAATAGAATCCTGTAGTGCTGTATAATCAAAATGTATTTCTGCACCCATGTAAGTTGTGCTTGTTAATAATTAATCGTGGCAGTGTATTCCCTGAACTGATGGGCTGGACGAGCTTAATTGGATTTCACAGGTGAATGCAAAAATAGGTCACTTTTCCCTCTATTCTGTCAGGAATGATGCATTGTTGAAACAATGGTCATTGTATATTATGTTTTTATAAATAACTGACACATCCATGAGTTAGGTCTGCCTTGACACAGATGGCACGTGAGTGTATTATAAGTCAAAATGTACAGATACTGTACATTTGAACTAACTATCAAACTAAAATTGAAATAAGTTGGGTAAGTTAGGTTGTGATGAGGTTATTCTCAATTATACAATACTATGAAAAAAAAATACACACAATACACAATACATTTGACAAGTATTTTTTTCCTGGTCTTGCAAATGTTGCCCTAATGATGATGATGTAGGTGGGTCATAATCCACACACTAACTACCTGTGGTGCATTAAAAAATTGACCAAAAGGGCAATTCCTACTTTTTCTGTACGTTACAAGTCATGGTATTTCACAGTATAGTCGTTAAAGTATCAAAAAAGAACTCACAGTGAATTTATTGTTGCCAACATGAATCTAAAAATATTCTTACTAGCCTAGTACGTCATACTGTCTGTGTATTGCCTTGGAAATGTAATATACCTGCCTATGTCTATGGAGGTTTGCGGCTATTGTATCTTTATTTACCAGTATCTCTGTCTCTATCTAGACACCTGCCTGGGCCTGCGTGCATTGCAGGGCATGCACCTGTGTGAGTGGGTGTATCTGTGTGAGAAGATGTGCGTACCTGTGAATTGGTCGGCAGGCTGCCCAGACACCTGTGTGCTCTAAGTGTGTGAGTATTAATAATTTGTTCCTGCGAGTCAGTTGAAGAAATGTTTGTGCCAATATAGCTGTCTGCATTCCCAGTAAGGTAGGTGTACAGGTGATAGGCAGTGAATGGCTGTTCTGGTGATAAATCTGCTCTCACAGGGAGGCGTTGGAACGATCACATTATACTGTCTGGTCTGTTGCCTTGTGCATTTCCTGTGCACCTTTCTTTGAAGACACCGTGCTTTGCCTTATCATTACGAGAAATAGTTTTTTAGGAGATATAGGCCTAGTCCTTAAAGGCTATTATGTCTACTGATATGCCTTCTGTCCTCAGTACATGCACATGTCCCAATTTAGCTGGTGAACGGGTTTATACAGTACATGCTTTCTATTTAGATGTATCAGTCAAATCAGTGTCAGTGTACACCACAGTGTAATAGCCTACGACTAATCCTTTTTATGTGAGTGATTTTATGATTGTTTATATTGATATTGAATTCCTTGTAAAATCATTATCTAGCAGATATACTGTACATCTTTCTCCACCTATCTGGTTAGCTGATAATGTATGTCTATACACTACAGATGATGCATGGTGGTTGCTAGTTGATGTACTTCTTCTCTCTAAATGTACTTTAAAGTTATGCATTTAGCAGACACTTTCACCCAAAGCGACTTGCAATTGTCAACTATCAGTTCCTTCAGGGACAATATCCCCTAGAGCAGGGGTGTCAAACTCCGTTTTATCTAGGGCCACATGAGCACTGGGATTTTCCTCAGAGGGCCGGCATCCCAAGTTTACATGCACAAAACTAGGGTGAAAATGCACATTTCCTCATGTTTCTGAGGATTGTGTTGCGGAAAATTATTTTATTTTTTGCATTACTAGAACCATTTTCATTTCAAACAAGCCACATACCTACAATTTTGAATCGGGCCGCATAAAATTATGTGAAGGGCCACATCTGGCCCCCGGGCCTTATGTTGGACACCCCTGCCCTAGAGCAACTTAGGGCACAGTGGTGGCAGCCGGGATTTGAACCCACAACTTCAGCACTACAGTAGCCTACTAGCTCACTACTCAGTCACCACCCCTTTTGTATATAAAGTCCTCATTTGTGAGTCACTGTAAACCTTCCTGTCAGGGTGTTCCTGTACGTTCACACCAACAGCTACTAAAGCTACAAAATCGCTTTTGTAGCTCAAAAAAGCAGCTGCTAAATTTTCTGTGTTCGCCCAAATCGCTCTATCGCTCATGATGTGCCTGTTGTCATTCCCAATAACATCACAGCGTTTAGATTTACAGCTGAAACGCGTCATAGCTAATTTGCATAAAGTTAACCGTTTTTTAGATTTTTTTTAGTCGCTCAAAGCGCTCAAATCGCCGAACTTTTACAGCTGGTAGCTTTTGTCGCTCTTGCCCATAGAAAGTGAATGGCTTCCAGCGATTTTACAACTTTAGTAGCTCTTGGTGTGAACGTACAGTTCCAGTTCTCAGTGTGCTGGAGCCGAGCAGGTGACGCACCTGTCAGGGTAGTGTTGGTTCCGGGGCATAGTGGACGCCATGCCACAGCCCAGCCCCCTTAGAGGGTCCCAGGGTCTCTCTGTCTGCGTGCTGCAGTCGGACGTCCGGTGTAAGTGCAGGCTTCGTCCTCGTCGCCCTTCGATCTGCAGCATGATCGGCTGCTCATAGCTGGCTAGGATGCGCAGGGCGTCCCTCTTGCGGAGGTGGCTCAGATCCCGGCTGCTGACCTGACCAAAAAAGAAAGAGCAGAGTTAATCAGGCGGCCCTGCCAGAGGAAGAGTAACGGACCACATGGGTCACTACTAACGTCATCTCAGGTTTCACCGACTACAGCAACACTGGATGCAGTGCCAGTGATCTAGTGACCCCGAGACACAAAATGGCACACAGTGGCAGCTGCATCTTCTAAAGTAGAATTCTCAACCCTTAACATAACATTCTTCCATCCATTCAATCATTTCCCCTTTCTACCCCCAGAGGAACGTCTCCACCTTCTCTAACCTTATTGTTTTCAGTGACAACATCCATAGAAACATCTAAAAATACATGAACGCAAAAAAAGATCCATGAAAAGAGCAATCTTTGGGGTCAATGTTGTGTACAAATAAGGAATGTACAGTATCACTGTACAGAAATATCCTTCATCTTTATGCGCTGAATCATGGAGAAAAGGAACATTGAAACAAGTTCTGTGAAGACCAAAAAAGAACACAGGGTGGGTCATCCATAAATCACGCAAACCAAACTGGGACATTGAGTAAGTAGTGCCCAGTGGTGGGTCAGAATGATGGAGGAGACAGGCCTGGCTGTGTCATCTCAAAAACAAGGACCATTCCAAAGTCAAACTCATTTGGACTGGATGAATGAAGCTACCCTTGTACTGCACTGGGATGTTTTTTTTTCTTTCTCTCTTTCCCAGCCTCTCGTCTATGGAACATTGCACTGATTCCATCCCTCTCCATCCATCTGTGACATTGGATGAGTCATGTGAGTGGGATGGAATGTCACCAGTTTTGAATCAAACTCCAGTGGCCTTGCAAGCCCTCGCAAGAACTGCGTCTATGGCTTGTTTTATTTATGGGCTCAAAAGCTTGATCTTTTTATGGTTACAATATAGCTGCTCTTTGTGTTTCTATGAGATAGGTACTCAAAGCCTTTCCATCCAGCGTCCAGCATGGTTGGATACACACGTGCACTGATGGATGATGCATGCTATGCTATCTATCCAGTGATTCTGAGCCAGGGCCATTTTGATTCTGTACTTTGCCCAGGAGCTCAGCAACTGTAAATCCTATCGGAGTGGAACCAGCGAGCTTGTGGTCACCAGTTCCTTCACAGGGTGGGGGTGGGGGGCCACCAGAGGCCGACCTCTCCTGCAGGTTCCTCGGGGGAAGGCCGGTGGAACGTGTCCTTTACCAGAACGCGACTCCCAGGCGGACGGCTCCCGAGTTTCCTCCTCCGTTGCGCCGGCCCCTCGTAATGACACAAGCGCGCAGCATTTTCATAACTAATGTACATCACTGGCATGACTCATGCCCCAGAGACATCACATCGCACCCAGAGAGGCAGAGACAGAAAGAGGGAGAGATGGAGAGAGTCAGGGTGTGTTATATACGACGTGCCTAAATGTGTAAAACTGCAGGGAAAACGTATGTCGTCATTTTGTGATGTTGACAAATGGACAAGCGAATGGGCTATGTATGCAAAATTCTGTGTGTGTGTGTGTGTGTGTGTGTGTGTGTGCTTGTGTCCGTACGCCTGCATGTAGACAATCTTGGGCTCTTGTCCGTGATTTTTTATGACACGCTAACCCCACAAGCAGGACATGCTCAGCCGAGCACACATAGCCCTCTCACGGCTTCCCTGCTGCTACAGTGGCTCTTCTACCATTCCCCTGGCTCGCAGCATTGCCCCCCCCTCCCAGCACACACACACACACACACACACACACACACACACACACACACACACGCATGCCTCTGAACAGTGTGTGTCAACCCTTCTAGATGTGATGCAAAAACTACAGCCTTTCGTAAAGGGGGATTGAGTACATTAACACCCCTCCTCACAAGCACACACATATAAAAAAGCACTTAGCTCATACACATGTGTACATTCATGCATACACACACACACACATACACACACACACACACAGAGAGGCATACACAGAATGCCACCGCTGTGGTGTGCTGTTTGGACCACCAGTGTAATGCCATAAAATGGCACCTGTAAAATAACGTGCTGCGAAGGTGGGAGAAATGATGGGTGTCCAAAGACTCCAGCGAAGAAGAAGCGCTGGGTGCTGTGCTCCTCAGTGGAAAGAGGAGACGAGTGAGAGAGAGGGAGAGAGGGAGAAAGAGGGAGCGAGTGATAGAGAAAGAGAGAGGGAAAATAAGAGATAAAGCAAGACAGAGATGTGAAGAGGGTGGAATAGACAGATGAAGAGAGAGTGATGAAGGAGGAGAGGAAGAAGAGATTGGTTGTGGTGGATCAACAGCGCTGTCAGTCTGTGTCATTGTCAAGTCTTGGTCACATGAGAATACCCCCCCCACACACACACACACACACACACACACTCACACACTCCAGCATGCATACATGCTTTTCCCCAATCTCTGTGACACACACACACACACACACACATACATTTAGGTATGCTGACAGCGGAGGTTGGCACACAGCTGTATGGCAGGCATGTACAAAACCTAATAGAACATACTGATGCTCTGTCAGGGCAGAGAGATCACTCACACCCACACACAAATACACACACACACACACACTTGCAAGCACACACACCCACGCACACATACACACACACACACACACTCGCTTGCTCAGCTCTTTAGCTCCTTAGCATAATGATTTCCCCAAACCCTCTCATGGTTCACCTATCCTCCTTCTCAAACGCACACAGATAGACGCGCACACACACACACACACACACTCAGACCACAAGGAAAGCACAGAAGACCGTACTCACCCCCATTCCATCCCCGTACCACGGCCCAGACAGCCTGCAGCCCATTACCACGGCAACAGATGAGCTGGAATGTTCGCCGATCTCCAATCGGTGTGCAAGAGTACGGCACCCACTGATAGCGGAAATGTAGAAGAAGAAGACGAGAGAAAAGAAGAGGACGAGGGGTCTTACAGTGGAGGTGGCTCAGGATGTAGCCGAGCGATTTCCCCCCCACCCTCCGTTAGCTGTAGCTGTAGCTGTGCTCCACCACAAGAACAGCAGCAGCAGCCGCTTGCCTGTCAGTGACAGCAGCGCTCGCTCTCTTTCCCTCACTCTGGGTCTGCTTCCCACCCTCCTTTCTCTCTCTCTCTCTCTCCCTCACCCTCACTCTCTCCTTCACTCTGGGTCTACTTCCCTCCCTCCTCTCTCTCTCTCTCTCCTCTCTCTCTCTCTCTCTCTCTCTCTCTCTTTCTTGCTCTCTCTCTCTCACACACACACATACACTCTCTTTCTTGCTCTCTCTCTCTCTCTCTCTTTCTCGCTCACTCACTCACTCTCTCCTTCTCTGGTGTTCTCCCATCCTCTGTGCACAGGCTCCTCCTCTCCCAATAGCCTCCCCTCTGAGAGGATGCATAGTAGCCCTGCTGGAGCGTGATTCCCCTCCTTCTCCGTCAACACACACACACACACTCTCTCTGTCTCTCTCACACACACACACACACACACACACACACACTAATATACACATTCAACACACTCTCAATCTGACAGGCACACACACGCACACACACATCATTATCATTGGTTGACTGCAATAGGCATTTAGATGAAGTGAGATGGATGATAGGACCTGCCATTTAGCCCTCTCTCTCATACACACACACACACACAAACACACACACAGACACTTACACACACAGACTCTAGCCTGGTCACAGTAGGCTGCTGAAGATTGAGGGAAGATTCTTATCTTCAGTCATCCTCACGTGGCGCTTCTCCATCTCCCTTTACCTTTCTGTCTCCCTCCCTCCCTCCCTCCCATCCTGTCATATCACAGCCCTGCTGGACCCTCACACCTGCCTCCTCTCAATCTCTACCCCTGTTCCTCTCCTCTCATGCATCCAGGTGACCCAAGGAATCTGCCTGAGGTTGAGGCTTATTTAAATCTTGGGCTGGCAAATTTAGACAACTACTCACTGCTAGAAGGAAGAAAAATGTCTCAAATGCAAAAAAATAAATAAATTACAAAACAAAACAAAAAAAAATGGAAATTTTGAGAATTACAGTACATCTTTTGAAAATCTACCAGAATAATTAGCTACCAATACTATATGGTATGCACAATGGGAGTAAGATTTTTGTCTCCATTTTGACTCCAAAGCACAAAGAGTCACATAATATTGACTGTTGACTGTTGGCTTTGTATAAAGGGTAATCTTGGGTGAATGTCAAATAATTTGAATTTGACCTCACTTATACATGTATATGTATATTCCTCAGAAAACAGAAGACCTTACTGCCTTATTTGGGTTCGCCAGTAAATGTACCTGTAACCTGCAAGTTTTTCTGTTACCTATCTTTTTCTGTCATTCCTTATCAAAACATAAATCTGGTTGCTACAGAACCAGTTCCGCATGTGCATGTGGTTAATTTCCATGTATTATGGCAGTTCATTTGTGCATGCATGTGGATGAAATGTCCCTGCATCTTCTGTGCTGGTCCACGTGAATGTGCAGTATTCCTTATATCATTGTGCGGTAATTACTACTGAAGAGCATGAGATTTGTGGGTGATGGAGTGTTATGGTGCACTGATTTTTCTTTTCTTGCTTCACGGTATATTATAGATTGTGTGTGTGTGTGTGTGTGTGTGTGTGTGTGTGTGTGTGTATTCAGTCTGTGCATGTGAACATGTGTGTGAAGCTTTCCTTCTTCCAAAAGTCTCATTTGCAAGTGTTCAACTCTATTTCTTAATAGATACTGTATGATATACATTTTGTGAGTGCGCTGAGGGTGTAGGTGGAGAGAGAGAGAGAGAGAGAGAGAGAGAGATCATAGTCTGAAACTGCACGTGTCTAAGACAACTGATGGCTGCATGTAGCTTAATTGTTAAGTGAAGCACTCACATGTAAACCACACATTCACAAACAGATGCCATATAAATTTAACATGGTGGTGTTAAAAATAGCCCTTCGATTGTGATGAAAAAACCCAATGCTTCCTTGCACTGCACACGCATACACACACACACACACACACAGCATAAATTATATACAGTACATACTGTTACTATAAATAGCAGTCCTTGTGCACCCAAAGGAAGGCAAATGCACACATGGTTTCTTTCCCTGAGCAGAAAGGCGCTAAAGGGAAAAGCGCCATCATACACAACCCCCCACCCCTCTTACTGGAGCTCCTAACGATTGAAGCTTCTCCCTGTTCTCCCCAAGTGGGGATTCCTACCATGTTTCTCACGACCAGGCATGTGTGTGAGTGTGTATGTCAGTGATGCTATTTGCATCCCAACCACCAGCCACAGAGGTGTGTCCCTAAATATGTGTGAACTGCTAAATGTTTTAACTATGCAATAAATAGATAAATGTACATCTTACATTTCTCCTAAGTGCCTACATTTCAGTAGAACCTCAGTAGAGATATTATGACCCTATATATTACCCTCCTGTTGTCTTCTGATTCATTTTGAACAAAATTATCATATTTTTTGCCTCTGCACTTAAAGTAATGGAACCCATGTGCAACATCTTGACCAACAATCCATGTGGTCTGCAGCTCCATTTCCATTTTGGCATTATCTAAAACCCATCTTTTTCGTGTATTTATCGCTTACTTTAGCGTGCTGTGTACTACACACAGTGTGTACTAGACTAGTAAAGTGATTGATTTTGTGGAGCTACTGTGACTTAAGTGAACATTTTTTTGTTTTTTTTGTTTGTTTGCTTTTTTGTTTGTTTTTTTGTTTGTTTGTTTTCCTATTAATTACAATGGCTCAGTTCAGTGAGGCCTACAGGCCATAATTAGTACAGTAATGTTTATACTGTAACATGTAACATTCATCAGAGAATAAGTTGATACAGAGGATAATCAATAAAATGAAATATTATCTCAACATAAAAATGCTCTGGCCTCTCTTCAACATCATAGTTGTAACCATGAAAGGAAAGAAATAAGAGGGTTGTAAGTAAGACCATTTTTAGATTTAGACACCAGTGATTGGTGAGAACAAAGATGCAAATCTGTTTTCTGCCAATTTTGGTATGTCATGAAGGGGGCTGTCATCTGAAACCCAGACAAAAAGACTTGTCAGACTTAGCCATTGTCAAGTGGTCCACCCTGTTAATGACTCCTCTATTGATCTATAAGATGCTACCTTGAATGCCATTATAATTGAAATTAGCTTGAATCCTGTCTTTCAAATGAATTACACTGAAAGTAAATTGAGACACACTACCATTCTCCAGCCATTAACACTTCTGTGCCCTTAGCGATTCCAGCTGAATGGTTGTTTACAGTAAGTGTTTAAACAATTTTTATCATTAGAGTGGGCTTTTCATTGAATCATTCTTATCTATGGATCTATTTTCTAAATGTCTCAACATAATGATACAGATTCCCACTTTCCTCAAGCTGTTTTTTTTTTTTTTTTTTTTCATTTTGTCTCCTAACTGCACTCTTAACTCATCGGACAGCTTGCTCAGCTGAAAGCTCTCGCCCCTGTGTGTTGCCCGCCTCTATGGTTCACGACTGTCAAGTCGCGTTACATTGCACTTCTTTCCACCGGCATATTTGAGGAAGCGGGTCTCCGAGTAAATCATGGACACTGATGGAGGAAAGAGCAAGCCAAGCAAAGCGCTTTGGTCCCTGTTTGTTGGCAAGTACAGCAAGACCTCATTTTGAGAGACACAGAGGCTAAGGGGGTCGTCTTCTTCTTTTTTTTTTTTTTTTTTTTTAAATCTCATGGGGTAGAAAGGCTAATGCGTAGGATAGGTCAGCTCTTCCATCATGCCTTTATTGATTGCACTTTCTACATACATTATTGATTGCCCGGCTAGGTCTATTTTAAACATCACGTGCAAGGTGAGTTGGGAGAGAGTAAAACATAAATGAACACAACATGCATAATAAACAGACGCCACTAAAAGTTGTGCAAGAAAAAATACAAGAGAAGGTAACCATGGGTCAACGTTGCTCTTAGCCCCATCATGCTTGGACGGATGACACAGGTTCTTGCTTTTCAGCCTCGACCCAACAGAGTAGCTCCTTCCATCTTTTTTGGTTGTTGTTGCTTTGAAGAAATGCAGAGAGAACCCCAGTGGATGGGAGCATGCTGGTGTGGGAGGCAGTCACGTGATGTGCTTGAGGGAGATGTCAGCTTTCATCAGCTGACATGAGCTCTGTGCTGTGGGACGTGTAAAGGGTGTGTGTGTGTGTGTATGGCGGGGGGGGGGGGGGGGTGCTGGGAAGGAATAAGCCTGACCAAGGCCATATGTGTGAGAGCAGACACAACCTCAGGGGTGACGTTGGTGTGTGTGTGTGCGTGTGGCACATTTTCAGAGAAGGCCCACCTATGCGCTGAAGGTCGAGGGTCATTCATGGGTAAGAAGTGCAAGGGCCAACGCAAGGCAGCTGCTTCATCGTCTCATTGTGTATGAGCACTTTTGTTAATTGACTACTGCCGTGGAAGGAAAACGGGGATGCACATTCGCTGCAGACACAAGGCATTCACCTCTTGTGTACGATCATTTTGGATCAGTGGCCACAAAGAAATGAGAGCCTTTCAGTCGTTCTGACAGCTGACCTTAGATCTAGGCCAAATAAAAACCTGCAAGTGGTATGCAATGCTTATGCTTTTTCCTTTATGTTAGACTCGCTTGCACAGAAAATTGTGCAGACAAGATGAAGTAGTGCACTAACTATACAAACACAAGTAAGCACCTGCAAAATTTGGACTGGAATTAAGGAGTAGTTTATATGAATATTATGTCATCACATAGAAATAGATTCTGCTTCAAAATCTCCACCAACATAGCCTACATTAAAGACTGTAATGCTGACTTTTTTTTGTTTGTGATTTGTTTTTGACCTTAGCTGTGCCTATCTTCAGTAGCTCAATAATAAATTCACAAATACAGTGTACTGTTTGTAAGGGAGCATCACTCACTGGACATGTCATCTGCATCATTAGCTGTATTTGCCTGAAAAGTAGGCATACCATATACTTTAGACCTACTAGGCCTACTCTACTGGGGCTAGTGTTGATGAAATAGGCCACATCAAGGAGGCCTTCAAACTCAGACTATATACGTACATTTTCATTTAACTATCAGAGGCAAAGTAAAAATAAAACATACAGTTAAAGTTAAGTGCTTTGGAAAACATTTACTAGTACTCGTTCTCATTTCATGGCAATTCAACGCCCCAGTTTAAACACCAGGTGTCGCTGCACTACCGCCGAGGTAGAGGCTATTTTAACACAATGATTTTTATCATACAAACGGTGATTTTTTTCTCTCTCTCAAAGGAGAGAAAAATCAGCTCTGCAGGAAAAACGAAGTTCTATGCAGAGTGTAGCCTGTGTGTGGAATATCAAGAAATAAGAACTAGGATTTAGGTTTTGTAGGTTGAATTGTAGTGGCCATATTATATAATGTAAGGTTGAACCAGCTTTATAAACATACAGAACAGAGCGCGTAGATTAACGTTACAGCTTTCGAAAGCCTACACAGGTTTAGAAGAGTACCATATTGCGAATAAAGTTGCAATGTAGCCTATGATTTGATATCAGACCCCTTACTTCCTATCTCTTCCTTATTTGTTCGTCTTAAGGGACGTTAAGAGACTTACGGTAAGGGACGTTTTTTTTCTTCTTTTTTTCTTTTGTAAATACCTAGAAGTTATTTAGTTATGGTTTGACGTCATTCTCTATATTTGGTGGTGGTCGGAAGCAAATTTGCGTCTACATCACGATACTCCAAATGTTTTCCATGATACCAACCAATCACCTTAGTGGGTGGGCTGTAGTCTGATCGGTCATTGGATGTTGTTCACATCAATCATCAAAGTGCTTTAACGACATCCTGTCTGCGTGCCCCTATAAACAGGCGAGAGTTATCAACAAGGTCCAGAACACAGCTGATGTTGGGGAGATTATACACCATTAGAAACCTCCGGACTCAGACCTAAGAATGCTCAGTAAAGTTTTTGCTGAAACGAACTTTTTATTTTAATAACTTTACTTGCCAACGCTGCTGACTTTTCAGTCGGACAACAGCAACAAGAAGTGAAGTTAATCCAGCTCGCCACCACTACAGAAGTCTTCGTCGTCTGGCAATAGTTTGTCTAAAAAGTTGAAACTTTCGATCTGGAACAGCTAGTTCTACCTGCCAGAATAACCTTACCTTGAAACATACTGTTGTGAAGACAATGAACCACAGCTACGGAACCAAAGCTGAAATGTCGTCCGAAGTAACGGCCGCGGCGAACTTTGTCTCCAGACTGCTGAGAACAAGAGGCTATCTCAGCGAGCAACAACTTCAGGTTTTCAGAGATGGTCTCCAGCAAGCATTATCAGGTAGCTTTTTAGATTTTCGGATGTTTTACACATGCTTTCAAATACAGAAAAATATAATCAGTGGAGTTTAAAATGTCTAAATATAACAGTATTAACTCACTGGTTAACGTTAGCACTCTGTTAACTTAGCGTGCTAACGTTAACTTGGCTATGATCAGAGACACTTGGCTATGATGCCTAACATATCGGAAAGTTAGCTTGCTAGACTCTAGCTCTAGATAGGGCTAGTTAACTTTGGCTTATGATTGCAGTCATTTCTGCTACGGTGTTGCCTGTGTTAATAGCAAGCTAACTAATGTTGGGTTGCTAACGCGGGACACAAAGCAGACTTGTTTTGCTTGTCAATGCACTAGTCAGTCAGTTGACGTTAAATTAACAACTTTGTTATTAGTTCAACAGTAATCACGCAGATTAATAATGTAATGTTACATAACGTTCATTATTGACGTCGAGTAGATTTAGATGACCAGAAAACCAGGAGGAATCCAAACAATTCGGTTGCTGTTGGCCTATCTAGCTAGTTAGCTTGCTAACTAGTTGTTTGTATCGGCTTAGCTACATCTCCTCTTGTTTTTACCATGAGCTTTGTTGTAACAATTACCAATACAGGTTCAAACTAAAATCCTGGTCTTAGAAACATGGAATCTTGAAGTATGGTCCTCATTTGAAGGGAGATGTGTTTCTGTGTAGATTATGGCTTGATGTATGCACTTTGCTAATGTTCAATCCTTTGTTTCCTCGACAGAACACTACCAGCACCATTGGTTTCCCGACAGGCCACAGAAGGGATCAGGTTACCGCTGCATCCGTATTAACCACGAAATGGACCCTATCATTGCAAAAGCCGCAAATAGGATCGGACTGACTAGTGACCAACTGTTCTCGCTTCTGCCACGGGAGTTGACCCTCTGGGTTGACCCCTATGAGGTCTCCTATCGTATTGGAGAGGATGGTTCCATATGTGTTTTGTATGAAGCAGAGGCACCAGCTCCAAGTACCGCATCAACCAACCACAGTGCTTCCCCATTTGATCAGACTTTGAATTGCAAGAATCGGTTTCTGATGGGTGGTCGTACAAGCCCTCCAAAAAACTACCTGATGACCGTGTCCAGCTAAAGCGTGAGACCATCATGAGGCACTGAAGACTGGTGATGTGAGTTGGTGTGAGCTGTCGACCACCCACAGTATATTGAGTAAATTCCTGGAATCTGGGCATCTCTAGATATTCTAACCCTTTTTTGTAATTTAACTTAAACTCTTATTTAATTGTACATGAACATTTCAAAAGCACTGCTATTCTTGGAGGAATGGTCCCACTTGGCTCATTGCATTTAGGGTTAGACTTTGGAATATTGTCATGCGCTTTCTTTGCACTACTGGTACTACTTGGGTCTTGTGTGCACGTATCACACGTGGAATGCACACACAATTAAACTGGGACCTTATTTGTACAAACCATGAACACTGGGGCTGGCAATAACTTTCTCTCAGTGCAATGAGCCCATAGCATATTCAGGAACACAATACATAGGTTAATTGGAGTGAAGCTTATCTCTCAGGCACCCATAGTAATTTTTGTTTGGCAATGTAATTTTCTGTAAATGTTGTGTCAATCAAATGAGAACACCCAAGTTCACCAAGAGTGGACTGCGTGAGGACCCAAAAATAAGTGACAGCTGCTTGTCAATGTTTCTCCTGCCTTAACTGTAATGTGACCATCTCTAGAACTATGACCATCATTTTGCCAAACTCTCATTCCAATCCTGTTGTGCAATATTTCAGTGTTCCAAAAAAATGGGTTTGTTAATGTCCTTTTGAGTTGTTTTGAATCTCGAAATTTACTTAAATTTACTTTGATTTCAGAAGCTAATACACCAAGGCTGTGGAAGGCGTTAATGTCTCATGTTTCCTTTGGAAACAATCTGAATGTTTAAGGAGGATTGAATTATTCACTCCTCTATATGCGTTGCTGTTTTTTGTAAAGTGAACTAATGCTGTGAGGTGGTTGGTTGGCAACACGCCTGTTTTCACTGCCAGTGTGAGATGTTCTCATTCTCTGTAGCATTTTCTCCCACCAGGGCTGTTGAGCAGTCCTGTTTTTGTTTACTTCTTTCTAGATGGAGATAAATGTAGTTTGTAAGCTATTTTAAGCACAGTATGCTTTTTTTAAATGTACATTCTTTCAAAAAATGAATTTTGTGCATATATAGAGATCTGTACAGTTTTGGGTCAGTTTTATTACAATAAACCTTTTATGAATTTTAATCTTGTGGTCTCATTGTTGCACTGCTGACAAACTGAATGTTTGGTTGGTAATTCTCTGATCCTCTTCGAGAGGGGAAAAAGTGGTAGTCTGGATTTTGGTAGACAGACTAGATTTCCAAAATGGTGGTACCTGCTCAATAACTGCTTTAAACCAATTCCATCTTAGTTATATGCTGGTTTTATCAGGTTTTGAGGAGAATTCTCATTGATTCTCATGTCAAGATTGGGCTTGCACTTGCATTTTCATGATTGGACTCATTGGACCATTAATTAATCCTAAATAGTAACAAGTCAAAGCATGCTCTGAATAAGCCCTTCTTTGCTCTGTGGTCTTTACTAGGTGTGGTACATTCTTTCAGGCACATCTGTGTTGCTGTAGGTTGCTGTGGTTTGCTTTTTCCTTTGTTGGCAGTGATTTGGCACACTGCCATAGGTTGTGACTTCCAGAATTCTACGTGCAGCTTTACACAAACCTGTGGGGTTGGGCTAGGTTAGGTGAAAGGAGTTGGGACCCAAATGAAAGTTTTTAGCTGAGAACTTTTCCTAGTCATTTCCCTTCAAAGGCATCCGGAGGAAAAAGCAAGTGGCCTGATTTGGGGCAGACCTTTTGGCCCATTGGAGTACATCTAGTCCTTTCCACAGAAAAGGGTACAAAGTTATCAGAGTATTAACCCTTGGAGAGAGGGAGGCAGGCAGAAGAGTGTTGTCCAACTAGACTTTAATGTAAAATTCTCCTCTGACAAAAACAAAACATGGAAACACTGGGATGTTTACAGCTTCCCTCAATCAACATTATGTAAATATCCTATCAGGAAACTGAAGGATGGGTTTCTGTCAAAATTAACACCACTTTGATAAAGCACATTTACTTATGGTGGATCTTGGCACAGGATCACGTCTTTCAGGTTTTGTTTGTGTGTTCAAGAACAAACGGGGCGCTGGCTAATGCGTCATGCCTTGAGAATGACTTAGGCCTAGTATGAAAAGGTCACTTATTTAGTTTTGCTAAGCACAAGCAATTTTTGTCTCTATGAACTACCAATGTTTTCTTGTCTTTCCCAGAAACTGGGTCTTAACTGGGGCTTTATGCTTAGACCTCACCTTGTCATGGCTATGTGCAAAAGATGAGTTTCGTCTCCTGTGGTGGCTGTGACGGCATGTTGTTTGTGTGACTCCATTTCCATGAGAATTGCTGCTGAAAAAAAAAAAAAAAAGAAATAGTCTAAGGGGGCACTTGCAGAGCTCATCACACCCCTACTACTACCAGCCCCCGAACCTCCCTGCCTCCCTTAAACGCTTAGTGTTATGTGCCCAGCAGCCCAAGGAGGCTGAGGGATGGCTGAATGGACGTGGGGCAGGCCTCTATTCTCTCTCCCCGTGTTGTTGACCCAGGGAAGGGAGGGTGCAGGGCCCCGCGCTGCACGCGAGCGGCGGACAATTGGCACGGCTCTGCCGCCTCTTTCAGCAGAGGGGCATCTGGTGTTTTTGAGAGACGAGCGAGTGGGCCATGGGGGGAGAGGGAAAGACAATAAAGGGAGGCGCTCCTCATTCCTGGTCTCCTCGCCTGCTTGCTCACGCTCCCTCCCTTGCTCCCTCCCTCCCTCCCTGCTTCTCTGTGTCTGCGCCTCGGTGGCAGTAGCCAGAGCACCATCTGTCACCCTCTCCCTAAAGTATCCCTGTCGTCTCGGCTCTAAACTACCAGCAAAAGGCTCCATTCAGCCCTGAATCTCCCCGCTCCCTAACAGCCCCTACCCCCACACAGACACATCTCAGCTCTTCACTCTCTCTCTCTCTCTCTCTCTCTCTCTCTCTCTCTCTCTCTCTCTCTACTCTCTTTCTTTTCTCTCTCTCTGAGGTGGGCTCAACTCTTCAGTCTGTGTGACAACAGCCTCTGGTGGATTACCCTGCATGGAGGGTTCCAGAGAAAAAAAGAGGCCAACATAGAGAACTCAATGTCTTATTCAGCCCTCTCTGCATCCAGAGCCTCTGCTGCTCACATAAAACATTTGCCAGCCATGGAAGGTTTCCATGGTAAATCGGCTGTTGTGTGCTGCGTACACACACACACACACACACACACACACACACACACACACACACACACTTAGAAGTGTGGCTTCTGCACTATGGCCCTTTTCCACTATTACTACTTGACTCGCTTGACTCGACTAAGCTACACACTTTTTTTGCTTTTCCATTTGGGATTGTACCTGGTACCTGGTACCTGTTACGATTTTGTCCTTTGGCCAGGTTCTATCCATCCTGAGACAATACTAAAATGTGATATGAACAGTCTGACGGCCATAGTCTGAGAGGGCTGTTGCAAGGGGCAAGAGTCAGCCGTGTTTATATGCAAGATAATCAACTTTGAAAGACATTTGGTGCTTCCTTGTCAAATAAAATATCCCAAAGCCATGAATTTCAACCACTGCTTTCCTTTTGATATCATGGAAAGATATTGTAGTGTTGGTCAAGAGCTCACACACTTTAAAGTTGCTCAATTTAAAGATGGCATTATTTCAGACGTTTCAGCCTCATATTCATAACAAGAACATGGTGTGTGCTGCATTAGTTAAATTTAACTTGTAGGTTTTAGGTTTGTAAAGAACGTGTAGTAAACCCCAGTATTTGCTACATTTCACAAGCTGCATGGATAGAACCTGGCCAAAGCAGTTACAAACAATCCCCATGTAATGGAAAAGAGGCATTAGTCCTAGTTGAAACTGTGTCCATGTGGAGGTCCTACACTGGAGCCAAAATGGCCAAGAGCCAACTGAATGAGTCAGAAGGCTTAAACTTGTCAAATAATTCTTCATATTTTAAGAGTTGCGCCTACTGAAAAACAGTTTGTTTGTATATTTAAGAGAGGAATATGCAATATTATGTTCATGATGGCAATAGAAGCACAGTTTTACATGGTGATACTACAGGCCACAAGTCACCACTGCCAGTACATAGCAGCCAAATGAATTAGAGAAAATGTGAATCAGTACTTTCATTACAACTATCGAATTTTGTTTGGATAATTATAGATCTTCACAAACTGCAACCACACGTGTCTGTTTATAGAGCTGTGTGGGTGTCTAAGCATAGTTAGGAGGTGACATTACACCGTAAAGAAAGTGTGAAGGTGTGTATAATGCAAAGTGTGTAAAAAGGGTGTAGGTGTCAGATCTCAAAAGGGGACTTTTATTTGTTTGTTTGTGTGTGTCTGTGCATGCGTGTGTGCGTTCTTCTGGATGAGAAATTCTTGTGGGTGTAAGTATTTATGAGTTGAGCATTTGGATACAACCACTGACGTAATTCAGAAGCGTAAGCTGTGCTCTCTTGCTCTCTCTCTCTGTGTGTGTGTGTGTGTGTGTGTGTGTGTATGTGAGAGCGAGT
>JAODXP020000012.1:2518650-2598650 GCA_027497455.2 Sardinella longiceps | reverse complement strand
CCCGAATGTGTAACCATACAGCCAAAGTCTGGTCAAAGTGCAACATAATGTATTTTCACCACAAAAGAAAAAGAATCCGTCCACACACATCAAATACACCCATGATATTTGACACAGGTTTTAGACAAATGCTGTACATGTTATAGAGTCAAGTTCCAAGCCCATACATTTTAGTGGTCAGTGTTTTTGGAGAGCAAAACATTTCTCTGCTGAAACTAACTGTTCTCTCAGAAGAGCTTGTTTGCTGGATCTATAAATACTACTTTTCTGTCTCTGATCTCCCATCAGCACTTAGCTAATATGCAGCCTCTGTTTCCTTTTCCATTTCATCGGATTCATTTGACACCTTCAGCAAACTGGTGATTTTGGCCTCCCCCAGGCCTCGGCTGTGGAGCCCCTGATCAAGGGCCACGGCAGGATATTCTGTAGCGGCGCTAACGACAGACACACCTCCCTTAACCCCTCCGCCTTAGCCCCCATGCCCCAGCCCCCATCTCCCCTTTCTGAAGGTCTTGTGGTTCCCAGTCAGTCCCCAGCTGAAAATGGCTGCCACTCGGCTGTGTTGTGAAGTTAGTGATTTATACTTGCCTTGCATCACAAAAGGAGGCCCCCACTACCAAGCCCGCGCCTCTCCCCTCCTTGCAGGTCCCCCCCACCAGCGGCTGCGGAGCAGGGGAGAGGAACGGATGGAGGTGGAGGTGGAGGAGGAGGAGGAGGAGAAGACCCATGTGAATGAAAAAGGGTGGCTATTTTGTGTAGACATTTACAAAGTTGTGATGGTAGTTGATGGTGACCAATTCTTCACACTTTTTTTTCAGGCCTGGGAAACTAATGATGAGTCTCATATGACTTAACAGCTTGAGCACCATCAAGTGTTCCCTATGGGACTTTCAACAGAAGTTCTTCGCTCTGAGAGAGTTCTCTGTGAAAGCCGTTCAGTGAAGTGTATCTAAAGTTACCATATATTTACTTACACCTCAGAGAGAGACACAAAAACTTTCTTTTTCCTTTACTGTCAAACACATAATCAGAGTAAGCAGTCAATATTATCACATTTTATCACAATATTTATCACACTTCTTAAATGTTAGAATAAAGAGATAAACTATTTTACCAATAGTTTTTTTGTTTGTTTGTTTTATTGACATCTGTCAAAAAATCTTCAAACAATTCAGTATTTGATATATAAATGGCCTTTAAATGGATTATTAGAGCTGAAAGTTTTGGGAATCTTTCCACAGGCTTCTCACAATAGTTTGCTGAACCTTTGGCCCATTCCTCTTGACAGAACTGGTGTAACTTGGCCAGGTTTTTAGGCCTTCTCGCATGCATATGCTTTCTCAGTGCTTCAATATACACAACATTTTCTGGTGTCATGATTTATATGTCAATATATGGTTTAGCTGCAGTGGGTCCTTGAAAATGTAGTTGTTTACTAAAGTGATACCTACTAAAATGTTCTGTTTGAGGTGGCATACGGCACTAATATTCATGAACCTTTTATGTTGAAATAGAAGGATTATTGATAAAATCATAGGAAAAGCTAAGAAACTTGGGAAAAATCCAAAATCCAATCCTCTAAGAGCTTTAACAACCTGTTGATGGTTGAGGTAAAGCTTGCATTTTTCTTAACCTTTTCACCTAAGTACATCTGCCCAAGTCCATCCAGCCCATCTCACGTAATACATCATCAACTGTTATCAGAAAATGTTGCACATGATTACGCACTAACTACGACCTGTTGCATTCCAGCTTACAAGACAAAGAGAGATGTGTGTTAAAAGTAGCATGCCATAAAAAATGGGCAACAGAAAAACCTGAGATGGGTGTAATTAAAAGATAAGACAAGAAGGTAATCGAATTTTATGATGTGATCGGATCATTTTAGCAGCTGTTTACCAGTACCTCTACAACCCCTAGTCTCTTCCTACTCTGTCTCCCTCTCTCTCTCTCTCCCTTCGTCTCGCTCCCCCTTCTCCCTACCCTCCTCCACAAAGCCTATATTGTTCTCTGTGGCTGCCGGGAACCCAAGCTTGGAGCAGCTGTCGGGATAAATCCTTCTATGCGGCCCCTGAGAGAAGTGCAGGGGAAGGGGTGTGTGTGGAGAAGGGGGGGTGGTTGGGTAGTGGTCAGACAGAAAGCGTAAAAAGGACTTCACACTCTAGCCCCCCTCTCTTCTCCTCGCCCTGGCCCATATCCTCTCTGAAAACACAACCTCCTGTGCCCTACCCCCCCCCAAGCACACACACCTCCCATCCACACACCCCTCATCTCCTCAGCTCCCAAAACAACCCCCACCCCTTTGACGGCAGCAGCAAACCAAACACTCGCACCATGCTGGCTCTCCCTCTGCAGGCCCTGGCATGTTAACCCCTTCCTGCTGATGAAGCCCTGCTGCTCTTAAGTCTATACAAACTTTGTCAATGTACAAGCCCAACAAAGCAACACACACAACGTAAACTCTCAACCACAACATATGTCACAGTCCCACGAAAAGCATACAGTACACACAAAAAGGAAAGAACTTAGAATGCATAAATAGATACAATGTCAACACAGTCATATCTGGTCTGGTCGGTGGAGATACACTGAGGAACAAAGTAGCATGGATCCACAAAAAAACACCAATACAGTTAAGGCTGAAATTAACATACCCTCTTAGACAGTATCTAAGTAAACTGACAAAATCAAACACACTGAAATACAAACATGCACAGACAACCATGTACAAACACAAGAGTATTTTCTCAATATCTCTTAAGTGTATGACTTGTGTGTTTAGCAGTAAAGGTAAATAAAGGCAGGCAAATACAACTTTAAGCATCTGACAGACATAACCTCTGGATTGCGCTCCTTAGGAGCAGCCAGCCGGTTGGCCAAGTTCTGTGTAAAGTGAGCCTCTGAGACATGGTAAGATCGTTTGGAACTTTCTTTGTGTCCCTGCTAAAGTCAAGCTGACGAGGACACCAAAAGGGGGTTTCTTATTTCCCTCTGCGAGACAACAAAACAACTCACATTGTTCTGATATTTAACAGACCTCCCCTGATATATCACACATGGTGTGTTTGAATCACTGAATCGCCTGTGTGCAACAACATCAGTTATTATTATGACACTTAAGTTGATTTAGGCTATTGACTAAATACTAGTGGCTTCTTCAGCGGATATATGGTCTTAATCACTCTGTTACAATAGCGAATCTCTTGGCTTTGTCTGTTTTGTTCTGATTATTGCAACATGACTTCATAATGTCCTTATGGTCTGAACATTTTCAATGAGATTATTAATAAGTAAGATAAACCATTGCCTATTTGTGGGAAGGCTATCAGGCTTAAGGCTTGTTTTTCTCACTCCTTTACTAAAGTAATTATCTTGGCTTGTCCTCGGGGACCATATGGGTATATTTAAGACACTGACCTCCAGGGGAAGACATGTTTTCTTTTTTTTTTATTATTATAATTATTATTTGTGGCTAGACAGAGCTGTGAGCTTTGAGCTCAGACCCACGGCCGCACCCTGGAGCGCTGTGCACCAGATAAGAGCCTGATAAGAGTCAAGGAACCGTGGCCCAGGCTCTCCCACTGGCAAACAATAATAAGCCAACAGAACGGGGACAAGATGTGGGTCGATAACACTTAGCATAGCGTTCAGGGCTGTTTAGGGATGAGACAACCAGGCTTTGGATCCCCAGGGGTGATGAGATCATGGCTGTTATTGTTTTTTTTCCCTTTCCTGGTCCTTCATTCAAGTGTCCTTGCCAGCTTAAAAGGTTAAAAGTACCATTCAACCTGATCAGCCTAAAGGTACAGAGTGGTGACACACCCTGAAATATTTTACTAAAAAAAAGATAGAAGGGGGGTTGGGGGCTGAATGTCTTCCATTGCCTTATACAAAGGAGAATGACTGCTTATCATTGCCATTGAGTAGAGGGATTTTTTAATGCAGACAATAATAAAAAGATTATCACCCCTAAGAACGTCTGAGTCTGTATTGCAAAGGGGATGACCTGCTGTTTGAGTGTAAAGCTTGAATTATTGTAATCTGTATTTCAGAATGATCAACTGTGAAGCCACACAGTAGGCTACATCAAAACAGCTTACTCAGTGTTTTCCGTGTGTAGGCCGACCTACAGGTTCAGACCTGTTCTGTGCCTGTACAGTATGAAAACACAGAGCTCATCAGACAGTTGATCAGATTGAACCAGCAGAATAATAGAGCTAATGTTTACTCTAAGAGCAAAGTTATGACTGGAACCACCCACTGCTATCAAACCAGGCTGTAAAGATAAGCTTGCTAAACAGTGCCGTTCGTGGGTGTGTTTCTTAAGGCAAAACGGTGTGAGAGGCTGGGGAGGCGCTGAGAGTCTCAGCAAGGCGTAGGCCCTAGCCGACTGTACCTCCCTTTCTCACTTCCTGACATGACAGAGACGGGAAACAGCCTACGGTCGACAGCATACAGTGGAACAATCGAGGCGAAGGCCATCTATACCGCTGTGGTTTCCACCAAAGCACCGGCGAGCGCAGCGTAGAGCGGCGCGGCGCAGCGCAGCAGAGCGCGCAGGGAGGAAACGCCTGCAGTCTCCTCCAACCTCTCTCTCAAGACCTCGGCCACAGCAGCCACTTCCTGCCTCTCTCACTGCAGCTGTTGGTGCTGCTACAGAATGTCGTCACTGCACCTCAGCCAATCAGAGACTGTTGTCGAGGTAGACTAGGCATCCACAGGGAGGGCAGGAAAGGAGAGGGGGTGGGGCAGACTTGTGTGTGTGTGGGGGGGGGAGAGAAGGAGCCCCTTTGCTGTTATGCTGGTTGGTCGTAATGTTTATATCTGTTTCAGGTCACCATGATCCAAACTACTCAATTTGGCCTAGTTCCAAATGACCACACACTCTGTTCATGGCTTTATATTACCATCAGCTCTAAACGTCTGGCAATCAGTGATTGTTTTCCTTCTCCAAGTGACACAGAAAGGGATTCATTTGGCCTGCAGTACATACAACAGTCACAACTAGCCAGACAGGCTATTCAGTCTAGGATAGGGGGGTAAATACCAGAGACCAACAGATGAGTGAAAAGAGGACTTGACTTTTGTTGTTGTTGTTGAAATGTTCCCCCAAAAGCCTAAATAATAGCCAGGAACAGACCAATAGAAGAGGGCAGAAACTTGTGGTCAGATGTGCTAAAGACAGATCTATGTTCCCCTTTTTTGCCTTGGATAGCTTACTACTCAGTTCCTCTGTAAACTTTAATAGTGCTGTTCCTTTTCTTAGTTCCTCTGGACATTTCACCAGTGGGCATCCCCCATAGTTGCATTCCAAAACATTCATGATGTAACGTATAAACATAAAGGGGTGACAGTACATCAACTTACTCTAGAACTCTAAACACTGGGATAAATCAATAGTTTGTTGATGGATCTAAAAAAAAAACCCTTTTACACACACTGCAATATAGTCAGTCCTATTATCATGTGCAAGGGACCCCCTAGTGCTCAATAGGTAAAAAGGCAGCTACAGTGGTCTCCATTTGCAATACATCTGTACAACTTCTAATTCTGTGGAACATTATGCCCCCTTGTGCTGTTTTAAGGTACTGCATAGATATGGCATGCGAGTGAAAATTAAATTTAATCTGGTGCTCAAACCTAATAAATGACATGTTTATGTCACCCGATCAACTCTAAGTTGCCATGTATTAGTGACAGATGAAGGTTATGAGTCTTCCAGACAGAACGCTGTGATGTCCTTAAGGCGATTTAAGCCACCCGGCAGCAAATCACTGATAAAAGGCAGATGAAAGTGTAAAGCTATTTATTGGCAAATGTAAATATCACTCGCCTAATAAGATATATTAAAGATAAGTCATACTGGCTCAAAATGGCAGCCCTTCCACTTGTAGCAAAACGCTATTGCATTCTTTCACACAGCCATGTAAATGAACTACAGTCACGGACCAGCTAACAATCCTTCAAAAGAAAAAAAAAAAAACTTCCAAGAGGCTCCAGGCTCCTTGGTCACTCACTCACACACAAAAACTCACATATGCAAACAAACAAACACACACACACACACACACACACACACACACACACACACACACACACACACACAAACAGTCTGAAGCAACACTTGTTTATCATACGCACATCCAAGTGTTTGATGACTAAAATCACACTCAGGCTCAAATCCATTTTCAGTGCTGACAGTCAGTTGATGGCAGTGGCACTGAAAACCATCTGGCCCCAACAGCAACGCCCTACCAGATTTAAAAAAAAAAAAAAAAAAAAAATCAAACAAAACAAACAAAAGACAGACCTGTTATTAATCAGATCTAAGGAGGCCAGAAGTTCTGCCCATGCTAGCATTTGCAGCTTGCTTGCTTTGAGTCAGTCCCTTTCACAACACAACACTCTCTCTCTCCCTCAGCTAAGCCTGTGTGAATGAGTCCGGTTCCTAGTTTCTTTCTCGGGCCTGGAGACGTCCTCAGTGCCTACGCAGAGATGGAGATGGTGGGCTTTGAGGGTGAGGGCTACATGTAGGTACAGTAGGCAGGCGGTGGGTGGGTGGGTGGGGGGGGTTGTCTGGAGAGCTTCAGCAGCCGTTCTCCGTGGTGCCGCCGTCCTGAGACAGACTGCCCTGCTGGATGGCAGCCGTCGCCATGCTGATGGCCTCCTCCAGTGTCTGCTGTTCCTCCAGCTGGGCGGGCATGCAAACACACACACACACACACACACACACACACACACACACACACACACACACACACACACAATATGAAAGAATTAGCACTGAAGTAGTTGATCAATATGGTAAACTTAATTCACCAGCAGCTTTTCCATATAGCCACAGTAAAAGGTCTAATGTATCTTCTGAATGAAAAGAATTAAAGGAAAAGTGCAACCCATAGCTATGCTGTATGAGGTCACCAAGTGCGGTCAATAGAAGAAGTTTTGAAAAGTTGAAGATCAATTTGGTACTAAGTAGGGCAAATAATGAGAGAACAGCTAAACACTGATCATGTTGAATTACCCTGGAAATTTTAGGCATACAATAAAACAAGCTTTAAAGGAAATGAATCTGAAATCACTCAGTCCATATCCCTGTTCTTCGAAGCTACCAAGTGCTATTGGTAGGATATTAGAGCGGCAGCATTTAGTACAACATAGACAAACATGCAAACTTGCAGCCAAACTAAAGGTGGCTACAGACCAAAGATCCGCGATGAGACAGGCTGCGACGTTCTAAAAACCTGCAACATTCTAAAACTCTGAAACTGCGATTTGACATGTTAAATCTTTTGCGATGGCTTGCAACTGCTTGCAACAACCTGCGACAATTCATTCACACCGCAGCCACTCCGTTCTAAAACCGTTTCATCTCGTTGCAGATCTTCAGTCTGAATTGAACAGATGTGGGCATATGAAAATGAAACTTTCATTACTTCATCAGTAAGCGTTAGCTGTCGTTTCGCTAGTTAGTCTGCATTACATGAAATTTGGTAATTCCCATACCTATCGAGAGCACTTAGCAATGTGAAACAACAGAGCTACCAGTTGATTCACTCTAGATAATTCCTCTAAGAAACAAGGACTAATTCTGGTAAGACAGGTCAGCCTTTCACAAACAGCAAAGGCTTCACATCTCCAAAGAAGAAACAAAAACAAATTCACACAGAGATCCAGTAACTGACATTATCTAAGAGGAAGCAGTCAAACTATGGGGATTTTTTCCCCCTGTATAGTTCCATTGTTAGTTTGTTGATCTAAGATCTTAACGTTTAACGTCTTGTTTTTTTTACTGCTTTTAACCTGACCGTTGACATGCATACATCATTTGAACCTTTCCCCTAAAATAGCAACTATGCTTTGAGGAAACAGAGCCCTGAACCATTTTCCAGAAAAATAGTTTGGGCCGGATAGTGTCTTTTATGATACCTGTAAATCTTTCTACTCCTCTTCAAGCCCTGACATCAGCCCTGATACCCCCTTCTCCAAGTTGTGTGTCAACAAGGCAGAACACATTGCGTTAATACTCTGTGTGTTAGCTTTGAAATGCAGCGAAGACCTTTTGGTTACAGTGACAAGTATCATGACTCATGGCCAATTGAATCGCATTTCAGAAACCTTTTGAAAGTTTCTCCATTGGTAGTTATGGCAAATGGAACCATATCTCAGTAACCTTTCAAATCAATCAAATCAAATCAATCAGCATTATGTCCAGCAAACAGTAATTTGTTGTTGGCAGCTGTAGGATGTTCACTTGTTGACATAATGTTTTGGGCTGACACAGCAGAAAAATAATATCTAATGCATATTTTCATGACAATAATGTGATTAGTTGGATACATTACATGAGTCTTGTTACCTTTTACCAATTAGCAAATCTGGTAGTGTGGCAAGTAGAAATTGAAGTTATGCAGTGGAAAAAGGTTCACAGTGGTGTAGGGCCAATAGTTTAAGTACAGTTGACAAAGGTAAAACCGGCGGCTCACCTGTACCGCAATCTGTGTGCCATTCGCTGTGGCCAACAGCGCCACCTGTTGATAATGAGGCGAAGCCTCTGACCCACCGCTCATAATCGCTTCTGATGTTACTATGGCAACCTGAGAGAAGAGAGACAGGCAGGCATTCAAAATAGAACACATCTTACATTTGGCACATTACTGAGAGGTTGCCATGGAGATCTTGGGTTTTAATTATGTCTCGCTCGTCAGCTGTTGTGCAACGGGCAAACAAACAAGTGGTGACACGCTGCCTCTCATTCTGTTGCGTGTGCTCTGATTGCTGCGTTTGCGCGAGTCTTACGGGCTGCAGTTCCTTGCCGTCGCCTGTAACCATAGTGACATGGTGCTGCGCCGTGCCCGTGATGTCACCCTGGTGCGTGGGAACCGTGATGGTGGTCCCATCCTGCGTAACCATGGTGATGGCAGTGCCAAGTGCTTGCAGCTCCTCGGCTGACAGGCTGACCTGACGAACCAAATAAGACAAAATCAACTCACAGAACTGCTTCATTATAGTCAATCTGAAACACTTTCAAGTCCTGGAAGATTAATAATAATAATCATAATTCACGCTAAGACTCTCACCTCCTTGAAATATACTGTCTGAAATATGATCATGAAGAATTACTACACTATGGCTGTCTCCCTGCAGAACTTCCTCAAGCACCTTCTATTGAGAGAATGCAGCCATTTCAAATAATCAAGGCCTTTGTAAAATACTAGTGAAACATTATGTGGACATAACCGCCACAAGAATGAGGGCCCGGGAACTTTAACTCTTTCTTTTCTTGTGCAGACCCCAATGGAGGTTAATCACCGGTGATGTCATACAGGTTATAATGTTACCTGAGATCCAATTATGTCCTCTGTTATGTCCTCTGTGTCCATCTGTGCCCCACCGTCTTTCTGCTCCGCCCCTTCTACCTGCTGCAGCTTCACGGGGGTCTCCATCGCCTCAGTATCTGTGAACACACACACACACACACACACACAAAGCCCAGAAATAAACATCACCACCCCATACACCCACCATGTGTGTCCACATTCCCACATTCCCCTAAACACAGGTGGCTATTCAGAGACCATGGGACCTACCTCATGGCTAACCGCACGAGTTATGTGTAATGACAAACAGGAATCAAGAGACTCCACTTAAATGTAATTTTGTGTCTGGGTGCATATATGTGAGTATGTATACGTGTGTGTGTGTGTGTGTGTGTGTGTGTGTGTGTGTGTGTGTGTGTGTGTGTGTGTGTGCGCCTACACTCAAGATCAAAATTCACATACAGTACTCTCAAAGGCCTCAGTCAGGATAGCTGATGCTGGGACAGCAGCCAAATGAGAGAAGTGCATTCAGTATGCAGACCTAGAGGTCACTGCCACAGTCCAAGGTGCCAGATTTCCTCCCCAGTGGCACATTCTATGATCAATACCAATTAAGCATATCCCTTTCCTGATACCGCTCTAAAAATAGACATGCACATGAGACAGCTTTATACGGGACGATGCCACTTACAGTACAGTACACCCTTCCCGTCCTGTTGGTCTCAACCATCCCCTTACTCAGCCCCCCTCCCCTCCCCCAGGGACTGAGTCCTCACCCTCCTCGGTGGCCTCGAAGTCTCCGTGGGTGGTTCGCTTGTGCATGGCCAGGGTGGAGGTCTGTCGATAGGTCTTTCCACAGTGGTTGCAGGTGTAGGGCTTGCAGTGCGTGTGCACCACGTGGTGCTTGTACAGGCTGGAGTATTCGGTGAAACGCTTGCCACAGCCGGGTACTGTGCACATGTATGGCTTCTCTCCTGTAGTCCAGAGGGGACAAGTGGACAGACAAAACGTTAGCATCTTGCTGGCGTTTAACAAAATGTGAGAAAGGTGGAAATAGACCATTGAGTTATGTGTGGGACTGAATTAATGGCTCTCATTCGCAAATATCTTCTTAAGAATTTTTAACATCCCTTTTCAAAGCCTGTATTGATGAATACAAATCGTAAAGAAAAATGTGTACGTAGGTTTTAAGGGCATATTTCTTCTTAAGAACATTTGGTAAATGAGGTCTATTGTGTTGAAGAAATTACTGGACTGAGTTGTGTTTGGGAATGCATTATTATGCATCTCATGTGTTGGACAGAATCAGTGTTCTCACTGCATGCTGTTCTTGATCACACATCTGAATCACATCTCTCTCTCTCTCTAGACTCTACCGGCCCTATTTTTCACCATTTCAGTTTCTTATTTGGTCTGGTCATAACCAGCACCTCGGTCTACGTTTCTCTTCATACAAGGGTCTTGGATTCCGGCTATTGAGAAACGATTGCTTGCTGGAGATGTTTAAATTAAAAAAGAATGTATCAGCCCTTGACTGATCGCTTATCGTATTCTTGCGCTGCATTCTCAAAATTTACTGATTGGCCAGGATGGTTTGCATCCTGAGAGAACAAGGCAAATTGTTCTGGCCGGAATCCCAGACGGAGTACTGAAGTGATCTGAGAATGGAGCGGAATTGCATAGGAAGGCAATTCCAAGCCAAGCTAGTTTCCAGCTCCTCGCTGTGACCTGTGACCACTGACCTGTGTGTATTCTCATGTGGTTCTTGTAGTTGGTGGCGCTGGCGAAGCCTCGTCCGCAGCTGGGCTCCGGGCACATGTAAGGTCTCTCGCCTGTGTGGGTGCGAATGTGAACCTTCCGGATGTTGGAGGTGGTGAAGGAGCGGCCACATCCTTCAAACGGGCACTTAAACGGCTTCTCACCTACACACACATGGAGTACAACAGTGTGTAAATGCCTATTAAAAGTCCACGTATTCTACATATTCACAATACCAACAACAACAATACCAACAACAACAACAACAACAACAACAACAAAACACACTAGGGGGGTATTCCAAGAAGGCAGGTAAGTGATACACCTGGGTAAGTTAAGCTGAAAGTAGTGGTAAACTTTTTAATAGAGGAGCCTCGACTCCTTGTTCTCTTAACTAAACGAAGCCAACTTCCTTGACTTATCCCTTAACCACCTTCTTGGAATACCCCCAAGTAGGTAACAAGCCAACAAGAAGAACCATATTTGCAATATATGTCGCCCATATGGACACAGTGCTGAAGTATATAAACTTCTTACAAAACCAAAATGAAAGTCTCAAAGTGTTTCATCACCAGACTGTCATTTAGACCTGTGGTCTTAACACATCACATTCCAAGGAACTGTTGGTCTGCCCTGTCCGTGTCCCTCATACCTGTGTGAGTGCGCACGTGTTTCTGCAGGTCCCCTGACGTCTTAAAGGCCTTGTAGCACATGTCCTCGGGACACTTGTACGGCTTCTCCCCTGTGTGCGTGCGAAGGTGGCTCTTCAGGCCGTAGCCCGTGGCGAAGGCCTTGCCGCACGACAGGACCTCGCAGCGGTACGGCCTGTCTCCCGTGTGCGCTCGTTCATGAACCTACACCAAGGGCAGAAAACAAAAAAAAAACAGAGGGTCAGACTTCTGCTGTACGTAGGAAGCAAGACCTTGCTTCGGCTCTTGTGCAACCAGGTCATGTCATCTTGATTTATACTTATAATCAAGTTGGGGAATGTTGGCCTTGCCTCAAAGGACATTTTTGTGAGTTGAGTGAGTGTGTATTCCTGTGAACAGTGTCTGTGTATATGTGTTTGTGTGAGAGTGTGTTTATGTTAGTGTTAAGCACCTTAAGGTGATGAGCTGTGGTGTACAGCCTCCCACAGCCTTCAAAATCACAGCGGAAACTTTTCTCAGCAGTCTGCTGGACCTTCCCAGAGCCCCATGTCCTCCCCTCGACACCTAACGTCACCTAAGGGACACAAAACAATTTAAAGCTGCTGACAATGTTATGCTGCTCAGAGAGTTTGTGGAGATAAGACTCACTTTACGCCCTATGATATCTTTTGAAATATTTGGAACAAAATATATTCACAGCACAGGCAAGGTCAGCACTATTTAATATGGATGGTGTTCCCATCACCCAATTGTTTGTGCAAATAATGGACATATAAACAAAGTGCAAAACACACAATCCCCATCCTCACCTGCACAGATGCATGCTCTTGATGTCCATTGGCACTGGCTATCCTCTTACTCGTCGGCATCTCTACCATCTGAAGAAGTAAACAAACAAAACAAACAAAAAACAGGGAAGCTTTAGAACCTGAAAATGTCATTGAGTGACATATGCCTTATTTTTTACAGTGTATAAATGCAGTGGAAATCCGTTACATGGGAATGGGCAGTTCACCTTAGAGTAGGATTCCAAGCAGGCGATGGTGTCTGCGTCCACTTGGTTCTCAGCTGTAAGCTCCTCCAGAGCGCCCCCTGCCTGCACTGTGAGGATTGCACTCCCTGCCTGAAGCCCACTGGGATGGTGGATGTATGCTGTGCTGCCGTCCTCCAGCTGCACTTCCTCCACTGCACTGGGGTCATAGCCATCTACAAGGGACACAGAGTCAGGGCTGAGTGACAGGTGAACAAGAAAGGGTCCTGCTGCTTATATGGCAGAAGCTGACAAATGCAAACATGAGCAAATGCCCCAGGATATGAGATGAATATAATACAATAGGAGAGTACATATAATATAGTATATGCTCAACTGATGTGTCGACGACACTGTGTGTATTCCAAAGTGTGGTTCAAAATGTGACTATGGCTCAATCAATTTCACCAATTGACATAAAATTACAAAATGTGTTTTCGGTCAAAGCGACCACCAGGTGTCACCATGGGAGGATGAATGTGATGAGGGGTGTCAGATTGTTTCGAAACCTCAACAATTACCAGCGCAACTGCTTTGAACATTTCAAAACCTTATTTTGCCCATCACTAATGTTTACACATTATGTTTGAGTGTGGGTGTAACGATGGCTGTCTGTAGTGAAATCAAAACGTTTGACAGAGCTACTGTACCTTTAGGCGTATGGTGAATGTATGCTGTGGTCCCATCTTCCAGCTGAATAGCTTGGCCATCCTCGAAGGGAAGTGGATCTGTAGAGGGCAAAAAAAGAAGGCCTCAGTATGGCAGTGTGGGCAGTCATTGGAATAAAATGTAAATTTAAAAATAAATTAGAAATACTGAAATGAGCCACAAAAAGGGCTATAAAAAGTAAAAAGTTACCAACCTTTCTGCTGCACAGTGACCTGTTGTATGTATGCTGTGGTGCCATCTTCCAGTTGTATTGTGTCTCCCTCTACGAGGTTGCCATCTGAGAGTTGGGGGGGGAAAAAAATGTCAGGACAAGTTCAACTGAATATATTTGACTAAAGCTTGGCCTTTTCATAGCTGAAGTCTATTTGTCTAATCTAAATTTAAAAAAAGTGACATTCACTGATTATAGTTGAAATTTAAGACATTGGCTCCCTGTTGCTGCTCTGACTAGCATACTTGATAAGTCTTTACGGACTTGATAAGTCTTTACGATGTGTACAAATGAAAACTATGCTGATTGTATCTGACACGTCACATGGAACGTGGCCTTGTCTCACCATTGATGGCTTGCTGAATGTATGCAGTGGAGCCATCACTTAAGGCCACTGCCTGAAGCCCCAGGCTCTCCATCCTCCTCTCTATGGACCTCTGTTAGTTTACCTGCAGGCCACATCAGGGAAACATCACTTGTTAGTTGAAACCAGATATTTACATACGCTTCAGAAAGAAAAGACACAAAACCTTTAATGTATTAAAGTTTATTACATTGATATTAAAGGAGGTGGCCACCGCACACCGTTATATTTTTTAGTAATTTGTATTGAGCAACGCGTTTTGCCAGTTGCTTCATCAGGCTTTATTATACTGTCTTCAAATTGGAGGTAGAGGTAACTCTTTGTTTTGCGTCAGTATATATTTTTGAAATATTTCAAGTGTAAGAATAAAGAGATCAATTATTTTATAGAGATTATTTGTATTACTTTTGTCACTCAGACAAGATGCTGCCTCCCCATACTTCATGTTTGGAATGGTGCTCTGAGGGTTGTCTGAGGCATGTCCTGATGTCTCACAAAAAATGTTTAGTCATAAATATGAATGGTATACTTGGAGGAAAAAGGTGGAAGCTCAGAACACCTTCCACTAACAGAGTATGGGTGTGGCAGCATCTTCTTGTGGGACTACTTTGTTACAGGAGAGTCTGGTGCCCTCCACCAAATAGATGTCATCATGACATCATGAAAATTATTTGGATATATTGAAGCATCATCTCAAGACATCAACTGGGAAGGAAAGACTTGGGTGCGATGGATCTTAGAAATGGACAATGATCCCAAGCATATCATTAAAGTAGTTACAAAGTGGCTTATGAACAACAAAGATGATATATTGGAGTGGCCACCACAAAATCCTGATCTCATTCCTTTGGAAAATTTGTATGCAGCACACACCAGTTCTGTCAAGAGGAAAGGGCCAGTATTCAATCAAACTATTGTGAGAAGCTTGCGAAAGAATATTCAAAAGGTTTAGCCCAAATAAAATAAGGCCATTCTATCATATAACAGGGAAGAGTATATTTTTGACTGATGAAAGTAATACAAAAAAAATATAAAATGTTTTCTCTCTTTATTCTGACATATAACAAATACATATGTTATTATTTGCTGTCATGTATCAGAAATAGTCAACTCCAATTTGATGTTTGAAAATAAAAGAAAAGTACTTTTCTTTGAAGCGTACGTAAATATGTGGTTTCAACTGTACACACTATACAACTGCAATGCATTATGCACCAAAGCACCAAAAAATGACAATCATGATTTAATTTGTATGAAAAAGATCTGGATTTGGAAATAATGCTTTTGATTTTGAAGGGACAACATCTGGGTCCTCTTACAGACAGGATGACTTACAGTAATAATGTGGTTTACTAAAGTATGCATGGACTGCATGAGTGTTGTCTGGACTTAGGTTGCATAAGCTTGGTTCAATTGTATTGAATTGTGCATTGACAAGATCAGAAATCCAAGGGCCTACTCAAAACACATACTGAACCTCAAACAGATACATTGTAACACGGCTTTTTCCCTAAGTGATACATTGTTTCAACTCTTGCTAACATAACCAGGCATGATGTATACAATGTGTTACTGCCGTGTCAAATAAAACACTTTCGATTACTGGAACAATTCGCCAATATTCGTAGGTCTTTTAGGAGTATCTAACTTCTCATCATAAAGTAGGCCATGTTTGCTTTAAGATAACGTTGCAACGCATAATTTCCTGTCTATAATCATTTTCTCAACGTTATGCAAGCTAGTTAGCGATGGCTAAGCTAGCTATCGCTAGAGATAATTAACAGGCCTCATTAAACCAGCAATATAGTGCAATAAGGTTAGAGATGACTGCCAACTCATGTCACAGGAGCTGACGGGCATATATTTTGTTTCTGATAGTTGCAACTGAACACCTGACACTTTTGAAAGAAATAACTCGAGCTAAGGTTGGCTAACCTGCTAACGTTAGTTCGCCAAACAACTTTTAATACTCGTTTTCAGGCTTGACACTGTCCATAATGTCACTGTAACCATTTACTTAATAAAACATTTCGTCACACGTCTCTAACCTTAAGAAACATTAAACAAAGTGATGGCTAACTCAATTCTTAAACCCGAGGAAGTGTTTCTAAGTATCTAGCTGTCGCTACCAAGCTAAGTCAGCTAACGTTTCTCCACAGGCCTCGATGTCTCCCCATGTTAGTTTACGCACGGACCTGCCATTTGGCTCTGTGATCCAGTCGGCATTCGATTCTACTTAGCATCAAGTACAAATCTGTATCATTTCAGAGCTGTAAACTAATTTTACAGCACATAAATTCTACACTCCAAAGCCACGAGAAACTATCCGGTCCACAGTCCCCCATTTTTCAATCCCATCTCTCCCTCGGCCTCTGAAGTTGCAGCGCAAACTGGGATACTCACCGCCAGCAGCCCGCCATGCACCAGGCACCAACGTGCCGCCCCGGAATCTGAATATTAGGAACTTCTGAATTACCACCGAAAGCAGTCGTAAGCCGATGCAGAAGAGGGTGGAAGTTCAGAGACTTAACAACACATAGTATCAAAGACAAATAATAAGAGGCTGATTTCTTCATTTTTTGGATTTCTTAACACTATATATTTCAGCTCATCTTAGCCATGATGTAGGCCTGAGTTAGTTAAACAGAGGCTTACACAAGACATCTGCTTCAATAGGTTCTATGTAAAATGTGTAGCCTCTCTAAAAGCAGTCAATTATGACTACTTTCAGTGTATATCAACAAAAGGAAAGATAAAGACACAAAGGAACCAGGCCACTTTCATAATTTCCAACAAAAACTTTATGCTGTGACATTTTGACAAGATAAACCAAAACATGTTTTCATTTGGCTTGCCTTCATGATTACATATAATCAAATCAAGGACCATTATTTAAAAAATAAAATAAAACATGTAGTTAGCGTCCATGGCATTTCATTTGTTCAGTGTCACATCACCTGTAAACTGAGCTAAATTTACTTGCAAAAGACAAAGCGGACCATTCAAGATTTCAGTGGTAAGACAGCAACACATAAAAATTAATTCC
This sequence comes from Sardinella longiceps, assembly GCA_027497455.2. Taxonomy (NCBI): domain Eukaryota; kingdom Metazoa; phylum Chordata; class Actinopteri; order Clupeiformes; family Clupeidae; genus Sardinella; species Sardinella longiceps. The sequence goes on along the minus strand of JAODXP020000012.1, from coordinate 2,581,602 downwards.
AGTTTGTCTAAAGATGCAACCTTGCAACAGGAAAGGTGGCACAAAAGCAGACAATGCAAAACGTAAGTAAAACAAATGTATGTGTTTATGGCAAACAAGCATGAGATCCACAAGAAGAGGAAAAAAGTGACTGTAAGCAAGACACGACCAAATATAAAGTGCTTTCACAGGCATAGCCATCAGAGGCAAGGATGGCTGACACAGAGCAGGCAAATTAAGAGATCATCTATGGCATTGTGGAACAACAATCCTCCAGGTGTCAAATCTGGCATGAGTAATGAGAGTGAGATTAAATAAGAATGTTACCGGCTGCTAAAAATAAACAAAACAAAACAAAACAAAACAAAACAAAACAAAACAGAACAAACATTCTGGCTACAGTGCCATTAATGCACTGTCATTGATGCTGCCATCGCTTGAACATCATCCAGAATTGAATAGTCATTTTGTACACAAGAGCATGAAGGTCTTTTTTCTTTCTTTCCGATGGTCATCGACAAGAGTAGGAACAGCCAATGAAACATCCAGGAATAGCTCCATCCTGTGATTATCACTTAATCATACCTCAGGGGTTCTCCTGGCCGCCCTATCTCCCTGTCTAAATAATCAAACAAGATAATAAAACAAAAACATCTAGAATTCCAAATTAGCTTCCTGATTTCTTCATTAGCTAGTTCCTTGACCCTCATAGAGATGCATGTCGATGTGGTTTTGGGAGGAGGAGGGGGTGGGGGGTAGAGGGATTTTGGCAGGAATCACTGTCCTTTGAGATCACTGAAGAAGCCATAACAACACTTCTCATGAACAAAAGACCCTCAAAAAGGCTGAGGCAAAGTTGGCAATTTCTTTAGTTCAGTCCCTATAGACAGACGCACAGGTTCGTACAGAGGCACGTAAAAAACAAAACAATCTAAAAAAAACAAAAAAAACAAGCAGTGGTGCTAGTCCTGATAGCGGGGCGCCTGTGAGTGAGGTCTCTGTGTAGAATGAGCACAGAACCAGACATCTGTAGAGGGAACTCTTCCAACACAGTATGTGCTCCCATTCTGATGGACTTAAACTGAGTCATTTGTTTCCCTCTCAGAAGGCTGAGCCATCGCACACAATGTTTTGTCCTCTTCCAGGGAACAGCTCCATCTGCCAGTAGCGTGGATCAGCATACACTACAGGATTTAAAACAAGACCATTTTAAGCAAGGTAGTTTGCTCAAAGAACTGAAACTTTACAAATACACAAATATATTATAGTATATTATATTATAATATACTGTGGTATTGGTATATTTCAATGGACTGAGTGTGGCAGTTCGATACTCACCCATATCTCCAGGGTTGAGCCACAGATGGAAGGAGCTGCACTGTTTCTGACAGCGGTGAACAGGCAACACCTGCACTGTGGGCTGACCTTCTCCAACTACCAGCCAGCCAAATACCTCCACTCCCTAAAACACAAAGAAAGTAGAAAACACATTACTGATTGAATGTTTCATGGCATAATGACTACATGCTATAAAGCACCAAAACAGAAGCTATCCAGCCCTGCACCTGCCTGGGCTAAAACCAGCAACCCATTAGCACCACAGACCTTGAGCTAACACCCTAAGGCATCAGTGTCACTCACTAGTACATCTGTTAGGCTTTCGGGAGGAAGGTTTTACCAATGTTCCACACTCGCATCTCAGCTAGCTGGCATCCTTTACATAAATATGACTGCAGTTATAGTATTATTATGCTGTAACATATGAATAAACTCAGTCTGATGCATTGTAATGCATCATAACACTTTCTAGTGTCATCAGGACTATTTTTGAATAGTTATAGCTGAGGTGGTTGAAAATATCTTTGGATATAGCCACTTGTGTTGTGTGTCATTACACAATATTATGAATACTTTAAGTAAAATGTTATCGAAAACTCTTTGAGCCAAATCATTTGATCAAACAAGTGGCCTAATTTAATGTCTATTCACCTTATGCAGCCCCGCCCCTTTTTATATTTTTTTCTTCCTCGAATGTCCTTCGATTGTCTTGGAACTTCCGTTAGCCGCTGCCTCTCATTCACATCAACGTAATTTTCATGAAATACCACGATCACAAAACCATCCTCGGAAACACTGTTTTTACTGCTGAAAACATAATTTTCTTATCTGGTGACGAACTGTACTAACATTATTGATGATATAGTGACCACAATTTCATAGTATGACCACTTATATCAGACCGTTAAAACATCAAATATTACAACGCTAAGCCAATGCGTTGCCAGACCGGATGTTGATAGACAATCGTCATGGCAGCCCCCATGTTTATCCGCGGAATAAGGTGAATAGTTTGTAGTGTGTTGGTGGGCCCACTCACCCTGCTTTGGGAGCTGGCGCTGTGAGTGACTTGGCAGCGCTGAAGCATAGTTCCTGCACTGTCCAGCAGGTGACAGAGCTCTGCTTTAGGAAACAGCCAACGCAATACTTTCTCCCTGGCACCCGATGGAAACCTCCTGAACACATCAGAGGTTGATGAGGACAAAGAGAAAGTAGATTACAAAAAAGAAAAACAGGCTTTAATAACAAGAAGTAGAGTAATTTCATGTTGTTCAGAATGTCAAGAATTCTTCCCTATGACTTTACAATCAAACAAGTGAGCCCAATACACATGTAATGTAATTGATAAAGGAGTATGTTTCTACCAGAGCAGTGTGAAGTTAGCGGGGCCCTGGGGGAAACCATCCTCTTCTGAGAGGCTGCTGTCCTGATCCTCCCGTAGGATGCTCATAGACGCTGTGTGAGCTGAATAAAGCTGCTCCAGCTGTTCTATCTGCAGGGTCAGAGATTCTCCGCCCTGCAGCAACACACACACACACACACACACACACACACACATACATAAGCATGCAAATTGGTCAACTTATCCTTTTGCCGCCCCAGCAGAGTTTTAGTCACAGTAATAATACATTAGTAGTGCAACAGTTCATAGAAGAGAAAATGTTGGGGGTAGGCTAAATTGAGGACAGAAGTGCAAATAAGAGTTGAAGTGACAGCGCAGTAAAGGAAGTGGTGCCAAAAAGAGGATCTACTCCCTCTGAGGTGCCAATGCTTTGGTAATAAAATAGACTCATTTTTTTACTCATTACTTTTTAAATGCAGGGTTTGTACACTATATAACAAACTCTGGCGGCTCCAATTATGGAAACAAATGTAAATGTGAAACACCATGAAATTCTTTTCATCGTCCCCAGTAAAATTCACCAACTGTTTACAATTAATTATAACCAGGAAATGCTATGGATACACGCCTTTGTCTCCATTCTCCAATTTGTGCACAACTCTAGGCAGACTTAGCTTACCAATAACTTCTGTTAACTGTATTAACAGTTCACAGAATCTTTAACTCGTGCCCTAATATTTTGTCACTTCTCTTTTTCTGCCATACCATCCAAAGTCCAAAGTTTATCACCAATTACATACTGATAGTCGTGTAACTGTATAGAAATTTAGACCGAGTAGAAAAACAAGATGTCGCCAGTTAAGCACAGGTTTTATGAATAACCGCCAATAAGATTCTGATTAAAGGTCTCTGAATTAACATCTCTGCTAACTTTTTCAGAAACAAGCACAGAGGCAAGCCAACCTTGAGTAAGACAGGCTGGGGTCCGGGCCGCAGCCCACTGAAGTCTGTATGAGAGAGCTCTGTGACGGCAGGGACATCTGCACAGCCAGAGCAATTTACCAGGGCTTCCTGTAAAGCACCAACACTCCACCACTCGTGAAATCCTGCAAATACAGTAGAATGTCAATATTGCTTTTGAGTTATGTCGCCATGTCACAGTGTGCACTTGTGCCTGTGTGTGTCACACTGTATTTACAAACAAAAGACATATTGTGGTTAAGGAGCTTTACAGATTGGGAACCATGCCAAAGATAAGCCTGACATATTAGTCTTAAACTGTACAGTATAATCAGGGTTACCAGTTACTGGTTGGTTTGTTTGTTTCTTACCGCTAAAGCATCTATTACTATTACTAAGGTCATAAGGCATGGCATCAGCAAGAAAAATCATTCATTTTTAAGGCTATTAATTTCTGTTCTGCACACAGACAAAAAAGCAAGACTATTCACACCTACAATGTAGGATACAGTTGATTGCTTTACCTTGCAGGTTATACTTCTTGGCAATAGGCAGTGACAGAAGTCTCACGTGACTTAGGGGGGAGGACCAGTTATGGCTGCCTGAGTCCAGTGACCCCAGCTGGCGAGGATTCTGTGGGTAGGTGAAAGCTAGCACAGCTACCACCAGAAAACCTACAGCCACAACAAACTGGAAACAGGACAACAATTTAATCATCGGTACCTACACCCTGGCATAGAAGGCTACTGACCCTTGTGTCAATTATAAATAGAGGCACAGAGTGACTAAAAATAATGGCTCAACATACAAACTAATGAACTGTCTCTTATCATCTGTTGGCCTATGTGCGCTTATTAATTTTTAATTTATTAAGAAAAGCACAAAGCATATTATATATCATACGACTATATCAAAACAATCATAATACAGGTAAAGCATAAAAAAATACAGTAAAGAATACTGGGTTCTTACCTTAATGGTAGCTCGCAGAATGGGAAATTGGGGTGGTTCCCTTCGTGGTTCGTTAGTCTCCAGAACTTGCTTGATGAACTTCTCAATTTCCCTCTCGGACATGCCATACCGATACCCTGACTGCCGTAAAATGTCAATGCTTTCAGACAGCTTGTCATAGATGCAAGGTTCACTCAATGTTGTGCCCATAGCGATTTCACTGGTTCCAGTTCCAGCTCGTTAGCTGTTGGATTTTAATCAGCTTCAGAAAGATGAGGTTATCACCATTTATTTGGGAGAAACACACATGCCGTAAACTCCGTTTCCGTGTTGGGAGGGACGGAAGTCTCAACAGATAGACTATTGCAAAACAAGGACAGGTATTTGCGCCTTGTTATTATTCAGGTGCGTTATTCATAGGTTTATAGACCTACAGATATTAGCACACTTTGGAAATAAGTTCAGTTGAAGTTGAAGTCCATGGTAGCAATTCCGAGGCTAGAGAAGCCACTCTTATCCCATATCACGTGAAAATTCCTTTGCCTTCATCGTCGAGGACTTCTGTAATATGACATGGACAGATTCAGTTCATGTTAGACATTCATCACCACGACTGCCATACTGTACAAAAGTCATCCCTCAAGCTGTCATTACAACTAAAATGTACTTGTAACAGAACATAAGTAATGCAGTGTCCATTATAAAGTGCCTTCGTGAAGGTGCGCAACAAGGTAGTGTTAACGCTAGCCGAAACTGGCCAGGTAAGAGTAGCAACATTCAGCTATGCTAACAACAGTATCGACAGCACAGCTAGCTTACTACACAAGCTACACCAGCACTTGCTCAGGCATACTGATTTAGGTCTTTCGCTAAAAACACCAGATACAAAACCACGTATACTTACATTTATGAGAATACTAATGAGTCCGTTTGATTTTCATGGCTAAGTCCTACCAAGACATTGCGGTGACCACCGACCAAACTTACTCGATGACACTTCACCTCCACCTTCCTCCACTGACGAAGTCCAAAATTCCGGTCTCTCATTTCAAAATCCGCAGATTCGACTATTCCAGCTGTCATCTGGAGAGCGCCCTATCCATTCTCTGGGGTAACTTATAAGTTTATGAGGCCTACTCTGTTTTGTATTATATTTCAGATTTTTTTTTCCAAGTCTAATCGTCTGGTAACTAGGATGCATTAATAATTTATTAAGATCATTAAGTTCAAGTGACAGAGATGGGAAGTAGGCGAAGTAGGCTACAAAGAATATCTATCTGAAGAGTACTTACTTGAGTAGCCTATTTATTTTCTGACGACTTTTACTACATTTTAACAAAAATATCTGGATTTTCTACTCCTTCTACTACTCCTTACAGGCAGGTTACTTTTGGCTATGCATTAAGGAAGTTACCAATATTTTCACAATTGTGCCTTTCAAACATTAAGCTCAATTCAAACATGGATGAAATAATAATAGGCTATACTTACATTTGTTACAGCAATTCATTTGATGTCAGAAATGGAAAAAGTAGGCCTACACACTTTCCATACTCAAGTAGGCTATTGTAAAAGTGCATGACTTCTTTAATCAAGTTAAAGTGAACAGTATAGCCTAGCTACAGGCTCTGAAATGTAAAGTGTAAAAATAAAAAGATTTCGGCCTATTCTTTTTAAAGGACTATTTTTACCTTTTTCAGTGAAAGAAGCAGACTAGCAGTCCATACGTCAAATGAATTGCTGCAACAAATGCAAGAAATGATCATTTCATCCATGTCTGAATCAGTTGGGAAGCCACACCTTACTGCCATACACTGAAAGTTCCCTCACAATGCATTTAGCCAAAAGTAACTACCCTATATTGAAAATGTAAGGAGTAGAAAGTTTGTTAAAATGTAGTGGGGTAGAAGTCAAAGTGGTCTGTGGTCAAGTAAGTACAGATACCTACATGCATTAAATACACATTTTGTAGCCTAGCCTACTTACTCCCCCCCGCTGGAGAGGCAGTTAGAGCAATAATTGTACTGTACTGTTGATGTCCCGGGACACCCGGACACTGGCGTATCAAAGACTAAAGTCTGTTTTCTTCACCAAAACAAACAAACAAACGAACAAACAAAAAACAGCCAAAACAGTTCTGGCTAAGCTGTTTTATTTAAAGTGGTTTTAGCCTACAGTATATTTCACAGCCTGTAGCCTACTTTTCACACTACCTGTAGCCTACTTAAAGAAATCAGTACTTGCACTTTTACTAGAGTCTTATTTTAAATGAGTTGGCTAAATAGACTACATGTCTACATCTATTTGAGAAGGCTATGGAAAGTGTGTACTTTTGCCATTTATGTCAAATGATAATTAGGTTTGACACTTCAGAGATGATTGGCCTTTCAGTAACATTAGCATATGCTTATTCAACGTTGGGCTACTCAGGTCTTGGCTATGTTTATCATTTAATAATAAATATGATTACTATTTAGATAATGGCTATGATGAAAATGGCCAAACTTATTTTTGGATGTTTGACCATTTACTATTCATGGTTAGATATGCTGTTATTGGGGTGCTGCATATGATTCAAATTAATGGTGAGTGCTGGCAACTAATATTCCTTAATACTTTTTTCAGAGTGCAGTCTATGTGAATAAACGTTTGGTGGATGATCTGACCTAATTAATCCGCCTGTCAAATTAATGTTTGAAGTGCAATCTGCGTTTCTCAATTTAAAGCTAGGTTGCTCGAACTCCATGAAGTGCGCCTACGATAGGGGGCGCAATCTGAAGAGTAAGATGAGCACCCAAAGCAGCATGCCTTCTTTTACCAGTCGCCCTTCTCCCTGCATTGTTTAGGATCAGCTGTGCATGGATCTGAAACCCCACCCAATGAGGAAGGACAAACCATAGGGAGGAACAGGGACTGCAAGAAAACAGAGCGGAGTGTCTCTCAACGATAGTGTCGATCATTACAAGATAACAATAACGTTTATTACTGTCATCAGTGAAATTTTCTCCTAGGAAGAGGATAGACGCCAATACTGCAACATTTCTCCTGCTGTGCGCCGCGACGGTGAAGCTAGTCAGCTGATATTTCGTTAGCAATTTCCAACGAGCGGCGACAAGATGATTGCCTTGATTAACAAGCTTCTGGACTGGTTTAAAGCTCTGTTTTGGAAGGAGGAGATGGAACTGACATTGGTTGGCTTGCAGTATTCGGGGAAGACGACCTTTGTAAACGTGATTGCGGTAATGTGTTCATTTTATGACTACTTATAGTAATAATGCAAATCATGTCTCCTCCGATGTAGCGGTCCCGTGATTGACGCTGCGCGCCCCCTGTAATTGCTAAGTGTCGTATTTCGCTGGATCAAGAAAGATGCCTTAATTACGTCGTCAAAATACAATGTCATCTTGGTTTGCTTTGCATATAATCGACGTTGTTTCATTGCAACAGCAGAAAGACGACGCTTGATGACCGTGTGGGCCCAGAGTTTTGCTAAAAAGCGTGCGTGAGTGAACGGCGAGAGCTAGCCTCAGCTCATCATATGATGTGCAGAGACCCGTAATGACGGCATCGCGTGTGACGTTCGGTGAATGAAAATGGAGTCCTCACAATATTTGCAAGGTGGTTAAATCCATCTGTGAGCCTTCAACTATCGTTATATTTACCGGCCACATTGCCCTAAATCCGGCAAGGAATGCTAATGGCCAAGACTGAATTGCTTTATGGATTAAGCTAGTTTCCAGTGACTGCTGGGGATACCACGGCTAGCCTTCAGAATCGGTGACCGTCCAAAAGTTGTAAATCATGCAAACATGGATAGGTCCATGACCGACGGGACTATTTATTAACTGCTTAAATTGATGGTAGTGGCTTATACGCAATATTCATATTAACCTTAAAGTATGCATTTTTGAGGCCTATGGAGTGAATGACGAGTTATAGCTGACACTTGTCTAACGATAGATGCATGATTTTACCTGTTTGGCATACTCTTTCGTACTTTAGAGAAAGAAATGAATTCAAAGAATTGTGTGCTTACCTCAGTCATTTTTCACATCCCCTTTCCTTTGACGAGACTAACGCTGGGTTCATGTTTTGAGCATTTTGCATTTGGCCTGTACTGCAAGAGTTAGGTGAGGATGATTCAAGTTTGACAATAATGCCTTCAAAAAAAATAAATATTTCTCATTCTTTCAGAACAGAATTCCCCATTGAAAATGCCCCTAAATTGCTAGTATGGCAAGCAGGATATTATCAGCTGACACTTGGTCATGATTCATACAGAGTCAGTCATATAATCAGTTTTGATTAACCCTTCCTGACAGAATGAGTATGCTTCAGATGTCAATTTTCTGTTTCGCTTTTGGCAGTGATTATATTGGGTAACAACAATGGTCCACTGAAACCTCACTGAAATGTATAGCTTAAGAAAATTGCTATAATTAGCCTAACCTGTAAGGGTTTGAATCTTTCCCCTTTTTCTTGAAGTGGAACATACACTAAGCTTCATCCAGCCCAACTTTAGATCCAGTAGCATCAAATACTTTTCATTTGGGTCATAACAATTATTTTGAACCTCTCCATGGCTCAGTTGGTCATTACTTTCACTGCACTGTCACTGTTTCTAGCAAAACATCAACATCAATTGAAATAGAAACACCAACATCCCACAAAGTGCTGCGTGTCTGATGGCCCACTCTAGATCTTCTTCTGTTGGCCTGTAGCTTTAGAGACCATTTCTCAGCATCCTTAAAGCAGTTTGTCACTCACCCCTCTGCTGCACGCAGTGAATCAAGTTGTCTGTCGCAGCTAATGAGTGTCCCACCTGTACCGGAGGAGAATGCTAGAAAGACTTTGCGGAAGGTCATCCGTGAATAAATTCACCTTTGGCAAGGACATAAATTCAACCTGCTTTTTGCCCCACCCTCTACTTGCAGTTCCTCACCCCCCTCACATCGATTGAAAAACACATCATCTTGCCAAACTTTCTTTTATCAGAGAATCCATCACTAGGACAGTAGGGCAGTGACACATTAAATGACAAATTCTATTTGACTCATCCTACAGAGAGAGAATATCGGAAGCATGAAATAGCCTGAGGTACATCAGCATCTAATGATTTCTTTCACTAAGTGGGTAATTTAATAGAAACACCCTTAACAGGCGGGACATTTGTATACATGTGCATGTGGTCTTTGGAAGAGATCAGATAAAGCACAGTTGACTAGATCAGGCAATCCATCACAGTTTGGGTGTGTGGCTCTTCAAGTGGCTTTATTTCTACCTTAAATGACTGATTGTGCAGTATGGATGAAGGCCTGGCTCCAACTTTCTTGTGGAATATGAAGTATAGGCCTACTACAGGGCTGATTTGGGACTGAAATCATCATCATCATCATTATCATCGTCAACCATTCTTTATTCAGGGGAACTTGACTGAGCTCTAGGCTCTTTTACAGCAATGTCCTGATAGGAAGTAACAGTCATAATATTCGAAAACACAGACAGACAAAACACAAAACAGTCACTAAGTCCATCGGAAACGTCACAAAGGCTCCCTGGCTATTTCAGGGTGCGCATAGTTGTTCATCTCTATCCATCCATAATGAAAGTACAGGTGATGGTGACAGAAAAAGCACCTGAGCCAGTACTTTAGAGATCTTAACTATAAGATCTTAAAAGCTACTGGTCCCTTAATTCCAGTCCCCTGACATGCAGGACCCATGGCGTTGTGCCTTTAATTCTCCAGATTCTTGAAATTATTATCCACCTCTGAGAATGCTGATCATGCATTGTACATTCATAGTGATATTTCCACCCCTTGGCCTTTTTGGGAAATAGTTTATTTTCTGCATTATATAACTGATAGACTGGAAAATGTCTTGTGGCACAAATTGCCACGCTTTGCATTGGTGGCCGTGGAGGGTAACAGCCTTTGGCAGGTGGGTGGGTATGTGTCTGTGATGTGTGAGACAAGATGGTGTCAGCCTCAGAAGGTTTTGCCAACCGTTTTATCGGTAGCAAAAACCTTACACCCAACGGCATCAGCTAGTTTTTATAATGCTGTGTGTGTCTGTGTCTGTGTGTGTGATGAGAGTTTTATTAAATGTGCTTCTTTACTGTTTCCTTTTTCCAGTCAGGGCAGTTCAGCGAGGACATGATTCCTACGGTGGGCTTCAACATGAGGAAGATTACCAAGGGAAATGTCACCATCAAGGTCAGTGCATCAGCAGTCAGATATCCAAAACAAACACAAGACTCCAAATCTGAATACAAATGACTATGACCTTATTGTGTGTGTGTGTGTGTGTGTGTGTGTGTGTGTGTGTGTGTGTGTGTGTGTGTCTGTCTTGAGACTGTTGTCATTCATCCTGTGGAACATCTGTCAAGCTTTTGCCAAAATGATGTAAAATGCTGCTGTGATGTAACTTACTGTATGAGCCAATGTAATTCATTTGGCTGAATTAAGTGGACGTTAGTGTCAGGCATGAGTGAAGACTGGGTCCTTTGGTCTCAACCAAATCCTATTTGGCTGAACTGATACTGGCGCATGTCATCTGCTTCCACTATGAGGACAGATCCTCTGCCCAGCCTTGCTTGCAGCTCATTCAAATAAACCTCTTTTTCTTTGCAGTGTTGAAATGTGTGTGTGTGTGTGTGTGTGTGTGTGTGTGTGTGTGTGTGTGTGTGTGTGTGTGTCTATACAGAATATACTTTTTTGTGTGTTTATTTTGGAGACACACCCATACATACACACATGTCTCAGTGTAATTTATCTGGACTGTTGTATATGTGCTTTGTTCGGACAGCTTTGGGACATCGGGGGCCAGCCTCGATTCAGGAGTATGTGGGAGAGGTACTGCCGTGGAGTCAGTGCTATTGTGTGAGTACCGTACTGCTCCCCTTCATTCAGGTGTCATCAACCCCATGTTTTTTAGCAATCTTAATCACTGACCACAGTTACATGCAGGAACCATTCCAGTTTTATACGGAATAGTGAAGATTTGATTTGTGTGCGAGTCATGTAAAGTCATTCCAATTGACATCAATCGATTTTGCCCTATTTGGGTATCTGGCGTAAGCTGTATATTGCCAATATTCTGTTTAAACTCGGAATAGTCCCTGCATATAATTGTGATGAGATTAGTGAATATTGAGCTTCATGAGGATAATACAATTCTTGCATTACATTAGTGTGCTCTGTGCGTTGAAAATGAGACCATTAACAAACCACTGTTTTGTATGTGTTCTCGATTGCAAGGATGTATGCTTGTCATGCATTATGGTGGGCAAACAAATGTCAGACACACCTACTTTTCATTCTCAGTAGTTCTGAAAATACACATTTAGAGAGCTTTTACTGTAGTTGGTCAGGATTGGTTGTCTTTGCGATAGTTATATCATAATGATCTAATGAAGTCGTAGATTGCACTGTCAGCACTGCTAGGATACAGTAATCATTAAAGGAATATTCCACCTTTTTATGAAATTCAGTCTTACCTGGAATTACATATGTGGGTAAAAGCATTTTGGTCATGCATTTTCCTAGTCTGGTAACCCCAATTTTAGCTTAAGCTTAGCATAGGCACTGGAATGCAATGTGGCCACAGAGTTGCTATCTGGCAACTTAACAATCCAGTGCCTGTAAGCTAAGAGAGGCCAAAATGCTTTTACCCACATATGTAACTCTAAGTAAAATGGTGAATAATCCATAAAGGTGGAGTATTCCTTTAAGGAATTAAATACTTTTGAACACTAAACTTTGTTGGCACAGCTTTGAAAGTGCTTCACTACCAAAACCCATGCATGCATGCAAGCACACACAGTCCAGTCCTTACATGTCTTGGTTGTTTATCAAAACTTTGGCCTTGTCCTTGAACACATGATCATGCTTGATTGTGCATTGCAATTTTCTTGTACCATTTTAAACATTTTTGAGTATCTGTGTGTGTCTTTTTCATGATTCTGGGGCTAGGGTTCGTTTTGGTGTTGCAATACTTGCTACTGATCTAATCTTGTGTGTGTTTTTTTGGTTTTTGCTTCCTGTCATCCAGATATATGGTTGATGCTGCTGACCCTGAAAAGATCGAGGCCTCCAAGAACGAACTGCACAACTTGTTAGACAAACCTCAGCTGCAGGGTATTCCAGTAAGTACCAGTCAGTAGGACCATAAATTAATCATATAACCAACCACTTCAGTGAAAGCTTCAGTTGAAACAATGTCTTGCTCTGTAATAAAGAAGCATTTTTTTCATATTACGATTAAGCAGTTACCAATTTGATCATGAATGCACTTGTTGCATTTATTAAGAGTGACTTCTGAGGTTATAAGTAGCTAGAAGGTTTTAAATGTAAACATTTTTCATACTGGGGAGCTTTTGAGGTCGTTCTTCTAAAATATTATATATTGGGTTATAATTAGCCTGCAATGCCTTCCGATGTAATTCTACTAGATTATTACTTCCCTTCAGTGCTACATCTGGGTTCTGTCCCATGCGCGAGCTTCCTCAGGAGGCATTTCCTCCTGGCCAATCAGCGGACAGAGAGAAGTGTTGTGAATGTAGTGCGAAAGTACTACTGGCTGTCAGTCAAGGGCTGGTCTAATCTATTTGCATTTAACCCCCCCAGCAAATGTTCAGCCCTGTACAAAACATAATTGTAGAAGGAGGGACCGAACTATTACCAGGCTGGGTTTAGTTATAATAGGTTCATTAAGTCAAATGACACACATTATAGGTGCTCTGAAGTGTAGCCTTTTACTACGATTGAAAGATATGCACCTATTGAACAGCTGAAAGATATGCACCTATTGAGCAGCTGATGACATCATCTTGAGAGCCATTTCCTCTTAACAACAGTGTCTTCGGTCAGAGACCTCTTTTCGAGCATAATCAGCCTGTTCTTCACACCGCTTGTAGTTGGTGTTTGTGGTCTTTTCAGATGCTCCCTCTAAATAATTTGTGTGTTATCTTTGGCATGGCATCCTGAGTAGAACCTACAGTAGTCTTCTTATGGGCCACAGCTGGTTAAAGCAGCTGTAGGGCTGAGGGCTTAATGCAGATCCATATCCACCTGAGCCTCTCTCGTGGAACCCCTCCCTCAGCGTCATGATGGGAGGGTGGCATCTGTCCTGTCTGGGCCCTACCATGAATAATGAATGTCTGTGTGTGTGCGTGTGTGTTTCTCTCTCTGTGTGTGTGTGTGTGTGTGTGTGTGTGTGTGTGTGTGTGTGTTTGTGTTGAGTAATGACCACCACTGCAGTGCTGTCTGATTTATTGAACCAAGGGGAGAGAGAGGGAGCGAGTGAAAGAGAGAGAGAGAGAGAGAGAGAGAGGGACGGATGGATAGATAGATGGATGGATGTTACAAGTAAGGAGAAAATGAGGATACTGAGCAAATGTGTATATTCATTTGGTTGTTTGTCTGTGTGTGTCAGCGTGCTGCCCTCACATTATTGTCTAGATATGATTGATATGTGTGTGTGAGAGAGAGAGGGAGAGCAAGCGTGCGGGAGAGAGGGGATAAGGACAAGGAGAGGGGTGGGGTAAGGTGGCTTGTAAGAGCACACTCTCGCCACACCAAGGTTGGTAGGTATCATTAAAGAGGTGGCTAGACCACGTGTCTGTCTGTGACTAGACGTAGGGGGCCGTTAAAGGGACATCTGCGTCGCTGGACAGAGAAGGCAGGGGGCCTATTGATTCCAACCGAAGGGCAGTAGCTTTGGGACTCACAGAGGTCTTAAAGGCTTTATCACTGTGGCCAGTGGTGCACTGGGATGCATACCAGCTGAAATCTTTTTGTCAATTCTCATCAGGATTTACTGGGGCCACCTAAATTTGGTATCCAGGAGAGCTCAGAGGAGGATGGTTCCAAATTAAGTCGTATTTAATTATGTATATGATGATGCGACTTTAAATGAGAATGTAATGGATAATGGACTGTTGCACCAGTAAATGTCACGTCATCATATTTGACCTAGTATATTTTTATAGCAAAGAACATTGACACTGATTTTATTTTAATGAAGAATGGAATAATATTTCTGTCTGTTCTGTGACTGCAGGTACTTGTTTTGGGAAACAAAAGAGATCTTCCAGGTGCCTTGGACGAGAAGGAACTGATCGAAAGAATGTGAGTTTATCTTTTGGGGTGTCAAATATTACTCTTTTTTTTTCCATATTGACTGTATTTGTTATTTTAAACTTGGATCCTGTACTCTCTAGGAATCTGTCTGCCATTCAAGACCGAGAGATCTGCTGTTATTCCATCTCATGCAAGGAGAAGGACAACATTGGTAAGAGAGATGGGCAAAGGTTTGCCCTTTCAATTGTGAATGAACTCTGTCCATGTTTCCATGGGAAAATGCCTGTAAATTGTGACTATATGAATGATCAATTTTGAGGTTTTAAACTTTGAATAAAATCTGTGATTATGATTAGGAGTGACTCGAAATCAAAAATTTGAGTAAATTGGATACAATTTACTATTTTATTCAGGGGTTTCCAAAAATATTTGCTTGTAGCAACCATAATTTTCCTTGTACCAGCCTTTTCATTGTACACTCATTCAACGTGTCCATCACATCTTTTAAAAAAATGTCATATTATGAAGCATATACAACCATAACTATGCTGCTTCAATTTTGCCAATAATGTCAAAGAAAAGCTCTTTTATACCCAGACAGGTCTTGAACAAGAACTTGAATTTTGTCATCCCATGTCAGGTGTAGTCATCTTGTTGACAAGAACAGCTGTCTATGACTCAGCTGTGATCATATGAAACTTTTGTGAAGAGACTTTTATATTTTACTATGACGTAGAAGAGAAGGAGACCCAAGACTCTGAGTACAAGTTAGGCAGCAATTTGTACAGTAGGGTTAGTTGAGTTTTTGTTTTTTTGTTTTTTTTTTCTTTCTTGATCTACATGCCCTGCCACAATCGACGACTAGTTGAATTTCGTTGTTGGTTTGTCTTCATGTAAGTGTTTGCTCTTTGTGTCCCTGTAGATATCACGCTACAGTGGCTCATCCAGCATTCAAGGACCAGGAGAAGCTGAACCCCCCCGCCCCTCCAATCCAGCCCACCTTGTCCTAACCCTGGAGGAACAGCGTCCGGTGCATACACACATGCAGATACAAATACACAAAGACACACACACACACATTCACATTAACACAAATACACACGTACACACACACACACACACAGGCTTCTCAGTTTCACTGTTCAGAAGAAAAAAAAAATAATAACCCCTCGAGCTCCCTGGCATTTTCCCTACCCCCACCCCTCCTACACCTTCACATTCCCATCCATTACACATTCAGCCAAGTTCCGTTCTTGTAAAGACATTGTGTAAAAAATATGATTTGCACTGTTTTTTTTTCTTCTGGTTTTGTAGTTTGTTTTTTACACATTTACACTTCTTTTTTTTTTACAAGTGACTCTGACTGGATAGTATTTGACTCTTTGATAAGTCGCTGATCAAATAACCGCTTGTTTACTTTCTTTGCGCTTTGTTTGTTTGTTTGTTTGTTTGTTTGTTTGACAGAAATCTAAATTGTCACTTGATGGTCGATGGGGTTTGTTGTTTGCTTGGCATCACTACAGACAGCCTCTAGTGAACAGGTTCACATAGCATGGCTTGTCTTCAATATCCACGCCCTTGGCCTAATGATGGCCACCTTAATGGTTCTGTTTTTTAAAAGCAGTTGTCATATTGTCAGTGGCTAGATCAGGTCACAGACAACTAATTGTGACTTCAACTCTATTGTTGATTGTCAGCACAGACTTCCCAAAATGGGAAGTGTCCCACCTTTGGCTGGGAGGTGATGACTCTGCGTGAGTGAGTGTGTGTGTGTGTGTGTGTGTGTGTGTGTGTGTGTGTGTGTGCGTGTGTGTGCATGTGTGTGGGTGTGGGTATACCAGCCTAATGCCAGTTAATCATGCTTTTATTGGTAGGGAAGTGGGCAGTAAAACTGGGCATGATGGTTCAGAATACCTTATTGCTCAGTGTGTTTTTTTTTCACCTGAACAAAGGAAGAGATTTCCACATGCAGAGGAAGAATCGTAGATTTGCTGCGGTGTGCAGGTTGGTCTTTTTTTTCTGAATGCATTTGCAAGACGCAGTAGGCATAAGATCAGACTCATTTCTTCAGCGAGGTACTTGCATGCAACAACGCCCGTACTCTCATACCAAACTCCCCTCCGCTTTGTCTCGTATGTTTTTTTTTTTTATTATTATTATTATTATTTTTTTTTGGTGAAACCCGCCTGGAATTCAGTGTGCAAACTATGTATCTTCTTGCCTGTCTTGTATTACTAAGCTGTAAGCAAAATTTTAATAATATCTGTATCATGAAGAGAGTGATTTGCTGAAGGCTCTTACGACCTGACCAGACTTGCGTTATAAGATACTGTGTGTGGCCGTGTGTCTGTGTAGACCAGGATGGCAGGCCAGCCATAACGGATTGGTTAGTGAATTTTTGAAAAATCCTTCCCACGGAAAGCACATTGAGTGGCTAGCTTTAGAAATCTTGTAACACTCGGCTGCTCAGACGCTGTTTTTGTTTTGTTTTTGTGTATTTATGACGTCATTGTCCAAATAAATGATGTGTGTAGTGCTGAGACCATTTGGTTCAAAATTGAATGATGATCATAATAATCAGAACCAGCATGTTTGTCCATTATTGGATTAGATTAGATTATAAAAGTCAATATTTTTTATCGGCATCATGTGATCTGTTACATCTACCCTCATTATGAAAGCCATAGTTAGTGCTTTTTAAGCTTTATTTGGGGAAGGGTTCCCAATTTTTTAAAATTCCATGTATTATTCTCCCAATTGAAAACAGTTTTGTATGCGTTTCTGAGGGCACAGATTCACAGACCTATGTGGTGAATTGAGTGCACGTTTCCAGCATGGTGGTTTTTTGTTTGTTTGATTTGTTTGTCATTCCCATTGGTAGGGAAAAGGTCTGTCTCTTGACGCTCCTAGGTCCTGTATACATCATTGTTTGGGGGACCCTTGTTCGACGGAAGTATCAGTATGCAATAGGTTTTGGTTTGGTTCAGGATATGATATTTGTTGCACGACCCACCATTAGATGTCTTAATTTAATAATGATGCATCCCTGGACCGTGTGTGTGTGTGTGTGTGTGTGTGTGTGTGTGTGAGCGCGAGATTCTTGGGCCTGAATCTGTATGCCCCAAACCCACCACCCCTAACCGCCCAACCCCATCAGAAACCAGCAGTTCCAACAGTGGCCATTGCATTCTTCTGTTTGTTATTATGATTATGTTTTCCTGTCTGCCGGACTCTGCACATCGCACACTAACATACCTGGCTGTGATTGGCCGGGCTTCAGCTGTCTTATCTCTGGGTTTGAACTGGGAGCCAAATTGGGAGTCATGGAAACACGCTAGGCCCCATAATTCTGTTTGCCAGTTGCCTTTTTACATTTTTTTTTTCTCCCCCTTTTTTTTACTGATAGCTTGAGCTGTTGGGAGGTGTACTGTATCAGATTCATTTTTTTTTTTAATGGTACGTTTCTGCTTCATTATACATATGTACATTTGCTAACAAACAAAACAAAACAACCTTTTGGCATGTTTTTGAAGAGTTTCTATTTGTGCTCTCTGAGGGGATGTTGTACATAATAACAACTTCAAACCAAAACAAACTCTCCTGTTTGTTCAAGTCCTATGAGTTATTGTGAAACCTGTGTGCAAAAACAAACAAACATATGTGTATATAAAACAGATTGTTTTATTAGCGTTGTTGGTGAAGGAATGAGTTGAATGGGCATCACCTGATTCATTACATTGGTGGAGGGATCCACTGGAATAAATGGACATCACCTCTTTTTGGTGAGGGTTCCTTTTCAACATAGGAATCCCCTCTGAGATTAGAATATTTGTGAGATCCTTTAGCTTGTGGTGATCACCATTGGAGGATAGGCAACTTGGATTGTGTGCTGTGTGTCTGTCACCTCATGGTAGCTGAGCCTAGGGCTCTGTTCAGTTCAACCTGAGATGGCATGAAGAACTATCTTATAGACAGCACAATTTTTTTTTCTTGGTCTGGTTCTCTGCCTCTTTTTGTCCCTCTTCTACAACTGTAACAATTTGAGGGAAAAATGGAGACTCCTGGTGGATTAGAAGGTTTTGGACTTTTTTTTCCCCCATTTGCGACACATGAAATATTTTTCAATTCTAGCCTTTTTTGTAGCTTTGACATCTCCTGAAAGCAATGTTGGATTCAGTGTAATTGTTGTCCGTAATTCTCTGGTATAGGATATTGGTATTGTCAGATGTCCAAGCAAAGAAAATGTGTCCTGTTTCTGAAAGACGTTGGAAGATGTTGAAAGGCCAAACCTAATGGCTTGATTCCCATGATGAAAATATCTTGGGTCACCACTAGGTGCCAGCATTGACCATTCATAGCCGCTCTTAGCCATGTTCTTCACAGAGCTAACCTCATGTTGCCATCAATTCACCTTGTCTCCCTGAAGTCCACAGATAGTAGATCCGTATATTTTTCTTTGAACATGTTTCATCTTTGACTCAGCAGAGCTCCAAATTGGCCTTCATTTTTTTTTTTTTTTACTTCCTTTCTTTCTTTTGTTTGTTTTCTATTTGAGGTGGCAGTGAATAAGAAGCAGTTTGCAAAGAAAAATAAAAAAGACGAGAAATGACAAAAAAAAAAAAAAAAAAAAAGCAATGCCGTTCCTCCAGCACGTAATCTATGGTGAGTTTTGACAGGCTTGGCATTTTTACTGTGTCTGACTAATATCTTATAACTGTGATGCTCTAATTTTGGAGGACTGCTGAGCACACTAGTGATTGTTATTATCAAGTGCTTGCATCATGGGCCTCATGTGAAGCCCTGACCTGCAGCACGGAATATCAGTCCTACATAACACACATTTTGGTCCCCTTTAGAAAAGAAGAAGAAAAAAAATATGTATTCTATGTATTCATGACAGAAATAGGCTGTTCCTTGCTATCTTTATTATAACTCTTTCTTTTGGAGAATAACTTTTTAAAGAATTGTTGACATGATAACGAGTGTTTCTGTATAACTACTTTGAAGAAACTTTCAACTGATGAAAACAGGTGACTTTTATTTTAACTTCTCTTTATATTCCCTTGTCCCTCCAGTGAGAACTGTACATGTTGCTATTGTTATCTTGAGATAATTTAAAGATGAATAAATGATTTCCCACTCAGTGGATGTTTTCTGATCCCATTTTTTCTACCTGAATGTTCAACCAAAAAGTCACTAGAGGGTGTCTGTCTGTCTGTCTGTCTGCGTGCGTGCACACAGTCTCTTTTGGGTCTCCTGTATTGCAGGACTGTTTCTGGCTATTTTATTAGATCGCAGGCCGATACTTTTTTGCAGATTAAAGGCCCCTATTTGGATTTCCTCAGACTATCTAATTTCACAGTGCCTGGTTATTTCCAGCATTTTCATCTTGGGGACACACAAGAAATGTGCTACTTAAATTTGAAGAAATGCACTTGAATATGAGAGGCGGTACATCTCCAACCATTCGGTGTAATCGGCATGTCACTCAGATAAGGGGTGGAAATGAAAGAAGGTGTTGGCACACAGGCGTCCGTTTCCCAAAAGCATAGGTGCTAAACGTGATTGGAACAGAGCACAGATGTGGTCACTCATTCCTTAACTTTGCTTCCTTTTGGTGTGGTTCAAATGAATGAATGAAATATAGAGCTTACAGTATGCAAGCCTTGTGGTGTCTGACTTTTGTGGCAATATAGAGTCCCCCCAGTAGAGGGCAGTACCCACCTTCCCAATCCAGGCTGCTTGTTGCCTCTCACAGATGTAGGAGGCAAGGGCTGGGGCCGCGTTTGTTTCTTCCTTTCATTCTCGCTTTGAAGCTCCTACACTCACAATTGATGCACTGTGGCTTGGGAAAAATCTTGAGTCACAATAGGGAGCCATTGCTGGGAACACTGTGACGACTCTGGTGGAAAATCTGTGACGGGGAGACAGAGCTTTCAAAGATCACGTCAGCTTTCATCTTTGTGTCTGGGTCTTGGTGGGTCTTGGCTGGTCTTATACTGGAAATGATAGATTGTGTCTGTGTGACACTAAAATCACACACACAAAATGATAAATTACAAAAGATCATTTTCATGATTCAAGTCAGCCTAAACTGTTCTTTAGTGAATAATAATCCTCATATTGATGCCTAGCACAGAAATAATGAAATTAATTGAATCTGAATTAATACCTAATGATAGTTGCTATTTTAGTGGCCTTTATGGCTTAAAATAGATGTCTATAAAGGGAAAGTGTTGGAGGGCTTTTCTTGCCTGTTCCAAGGTTTTTTTTATTTAAAGCCCACTGGAGTCTTTTCAAAGAGTAAGAAAGGGGTCCCACCGATGTTGATTTTGGACGAAGCTACTCAAACTGAGCAAGCCTTTATACCCATCTGTGTAGACCTGAGGCTTCACAGTGTGTGTGTGTGTGTGTGTGTGTGTTTTTGTTGCACAAACTTGGATGGATATGAAACGGGATGAGTGCATGTACATGTGTGTGTGTTTATGGAGGGAGGGAGAAAGCAGACTGTTGAGAGCAGGGGTGTCTTGAGAAAAGGCCTTTTAATATGATGGCCATGTCTACCATTGCCACCATGCTGTTTCTTCTCACGCCTTCTCACCCTCTGATGCTGAGAACAGAGCGACAGGAAGCAGGAAGTGTCCAGCTGGATGCCATGTGAACGCAGTCCGATCTGACCCCTGCCCCTCCGCCCCGCGGTGCCCACTCCGGACCTGTCCCCCACTCTCCCACCAGGGCCAGTGATGGATCGCTGACAGACGGGCCTGTAGGGGTTCTCTGTGCTCAGGGTTCTGATCTGAGCGGCACCGGACTCGGCCTGTGGAGTGCTGGACCCAGTCCGGCTCCTGTTTGCATTAGTCCCATGGCTGGAGGCTGGCAGTCAAGGCTGTTGTCATGACAGCACAAAACGGTCTCCCAGGACTGGGGTGTGTGTGGGGGGGTGGGGGGGCTATATGTCGTCGCCTCCCTCACTCTCCGACCCCCTCTGTGCTTTGGATAGGAACAAGATAAACATTGTCCTCTAAGTGTCTGCCCCCTCACAGCGAGACTGTTCAGTGCTTCATGTCCCCGCACACACACACACACACACACACACACACTTCACATACATAAATACACACACACAGAGACATAGTATGTAAATCTCCTTACTGTCATGTATACACACAAGTATCAAAGTGGTGAACACACCCTCTGTCCTTACTCCTTTCACATGTAAAGTTCATAAAAAATGTCAAGTAAACATGCTGTCACCTACTCACTTCAATACATAATTCATGACGCTGCATGTGAATTTGCAGCAATGTACACTATGCACTATGCACTAATATTTATGCCCAGCAGTCATGCTCAGTAATGCCACATTTAGAGGGGGAAGCAGGGAAACCAGTGAATTGTTTTTCCTGTTACGGTTAATGTTTTAACAACAACAACAACAACAACAAAAAATACTTTAAAATGTTTTATATAATTATTAGGACATGTAATCCTGCATGCAATCCAAACATGTTCTCTAATATTTCAAGGACAGCCCTGAAATCCATGCATACATAGTCTGTCTTCATATTATACTTTTGCCTGCACTATTCATATGGCCAAAAGTCCATCACTACACAACACCCTTATTTCTTTTCACAACTACTCTATGAATGCACTGAACTCTCATCCAGTGCTATAAACTGCAGATGTGCATAAATTGTGCCCACTACCAGGCTGGCTAGTCCCTCTTGTTGAGATAAAATACAAGCCCCTTTTTTTTACTTTGGCTCAGACAGTGGCTGTCATTTACAGTAAAGTGTCAGTAAAGCCATTCCTTGCCAGTCGGACGGTCCCAGTTTTTCCGGTCTCACAGAGTGAATCTGTATGGCCACGGTCCGTCAAAACACAGGGTACATTCTGTCTGCTTTGGGGTTAGTTTTGAGACAGACAAGCATGAGTTTCCCTTTGTCAGTGTTGCAGATGGGGGCTTTTGGAGGCACAGACAGGCTTTCAAACCTGTTTGTGTGTGATGAAGCAGCAATGGAGTTCAACTCGCTCACGTGAGCTGAGAAAAGAGCAGCGGTTAACCACTGTGGAGACCTCTCAAATCCAAAGAGACCTATGATGAACACAGCGGCAAGCAGTGATGTGCTGAATATTCATTTCACAGAATCCTGAAATATCCCAAGTGTTACACCAGGTTTAAAATTCTCCTATTTGATTTTTAGCATTCGTTAAGCCTCTGAGTGCAAGTGCAAGGGCAAAGTCAGCCTTGGTGATAGATGCAGAGCATTTAAACTGCTCTGGGAAAGACGCCATCATTTAAACACTAATTTCTGCGGCGCATTTAATCACTGCCAGCACTCTTATTGTAAATCACAAGCCGAAAGACCACCAAAGACTTCTCTCTAAAGAAAAGAAAAGAAAAAAAAAAACTTCTCAGGTCAAGCTTTTAGTGCCAAAGATGTTTGTGTACTCAGCTGTGCAGTTCATTAGAGACACACTTGATGGTTTTTGACCAAGGCTCTGAAGAGCCAACGACCTCGATTTCATTTAGAGGAGGCATCTGGCCGCTCATATTAATGAACCCAGCAATAACGCTCTAAATAGGGGGCCAGTTTGTGTCCAGGCCTCGCTCACGTGCAACAAGTGCATGTGGGAGAAGGAGCCAGCCAAGGCGTCGCGCCAGGGGAGGGGTGTGAAGGGGACCAAAAAAAAAGAAAGAAAAAGAGAGAGGGAAGAGAGAAGGGAAGGGGAGAGGGAGAAAAAAAAGGCCCCGGTCGTCCCGGCAACGGCTGGGCCGGCGGGGCATAGAGTGCGGCTTCTGTATTCACACTTGCTGCTCCGGTCCTGCTCGCTGTCTCTGGAGTACGCGCTTGAATGTGACAGTAGCTTAGCAACCCCCTCAGTGGCTGGGTATGGGTATTGATATTCACTGAGGGGGCTCAAAGGAGGGTAGTGAAGGGGGTTGTTGGATGGGGATGGGGAGGGGTGGAGGAACAATAGTGTCCTTATGAGAACCTCGATTCCTTGTGGTGTGCAGAGTGACTAACGTGGGAGGACAAATATTTCATCCGAGAGAACTAAGAGCCACCCTCGGCCAACCAGCCACAGAAACCTCCCAGTATCTCAACTTCAGTACTCCCAACACCACCCATGTCCCAACCCTCTCTTCTTTCTGTTTGTGTGTCTGTGTGTGAGAGCGAGGTAAGAAAAAGAAAGAAAGAATCAGACAACAGACAACATGGATAAAGTTGACAACAGACAACATTGATAAGGTTGTTCATTGGTGATGAATGGTGGTTCACGTTTCATTAAGTATATATTGAGAGTAAACTGGAGTTTGAACTTTTATTGTTGGTTCCAAATCTTTACAAATGAAATTCACATTTACAGTTAAAAAAACAAAGGTCTCACGCTGCATTCACTCCTTCTCAGGGCTCCTATGAATTTGTCAAAATCATAATCTCGTTCAGGAAAAAAAAAAAAAAAACATATTTGAATGTACCGATTGTACCATATGGAATAACCTGAATTGTCTATTGGTAAAAAAAAGGCATTTGACCGGCATTATGGACCAAATTATGGAGATGTCAAGTTTTTGATTCTCATTTAATTGTCAAAATGTAAAAAGAAATGTTCTTGGTCAGAAAGAAAAGCCTACAGAGAAATATCTTGGACAAAAACAGACTTGAGTTAGTTTGTTCATTTTTATACCAGCTACCTACATTTAGGCCAAAGCAAGCCATATCAATGACTTGTAGATTTAAAACTGACGTGTCTATCTGCTTTACAAATAAAATGTTATACTATGCATTTTTCTACACTTGAAAATATAAAACATATTATAAACCATACTTTTTCAGCTCTCAATGAAACCAACTAAATCAGTCCCTCAGCATGATCTTACAGTACATTTTGTTATTCATTTAACTGTAATAACTGTACGTATTGCTATGAGGGCTTGAATTAACTAAAGATAATGTGAGTAAACAAATACAAAAACCCAGCCTGTGGATGGAGCAATGTCATGTGTTGATGAATACAGAATCCCGCCTCTCCATGTTCATCATGCAATACAGAAAATGGAGGTTAGCATAACAGAAGACAAAAGGCCATCTACTGAGTCAAACCACCGAATGAAAAGCCTTCACTGCACTCATTTAGCCCACACAACTCGACATGTCAGAAGTCCTTTCAAAGACGAGAAGAAGAACACCACATCATACAGGCCACACAAGCCGTTCACAGTTTAAGATTTGTAATCACTCTTTATGGCAAAGTCTCTTTTGAGATCGGAAAAAAAGAGGGAGGAAGGATTTCTCATAATGCTCTTGTGTAACTTCTTCACTCTCCTCTGTTGTTTTTATTCTGAATTTGTTTAGTGCCAGAACCAAAAAGGGTTGTCTTAAAGCCTCTACAGCCAGAGGCCTCAGCTCTCCACGTGTAAACGATGTTTATGTACAGTAATGGGTCACTTCAGCACACACATGAAAGTATCAGCAAAAGAATAATCTCCATGTCAAAAAAAAAAAAATACTTGACTTCTTCTTGCCTAATAATTTCCGTCTTTTTTAACCCCACATATAACTCATGGGGGAGAGGGGTCATGATATGTCCGCACACAGCACAGTATTTTGGAGACATGGTCCACAGGGCTGTTCCCTCAACAGGGGGTGCCCAGGGCCAGGATGGAGGAGTTGTCCTTGGCTTTGTCAAAGAGGATGGCGGGCGTTGTGCCCGAGACGATTTTGAGCTTGTCCTCGGGGACCGAGGACGTGGGTGAAGAGGAGGTGGTGGCGGTGGCGGCTGTGGAGTGCGATGAGGAGGAGGAGGAGGTGGAAGAGGAAGAGCGGTCCGGCAGGCACTCATCACAGCAGCAGCAGCAGCAGTCCATGAAGGCCTGGCCTAAGGCGCGGCACAGACACAACAGGATGACCGGCGTGGCCGCCGCCCGGGCAAACATCAGGAACTGGCCTATGAGCTGGAGCAGACTCAGTGTCCCTGCCGACACCTCCAATCCGGCATAGGCCAGCGTGATGTTGGCAGCGTTTTCCGGCAGGCCACAAACACCGAACACTGTAGCCAACGCCAAAACCGTGCGGGTTAGCTGCCGCTCCCTCCGCCGCCGCTGCTGCCTCTTGGGTGAGGAAGAGGATGAAGATGATGACGTTGATGATGAGGATGTGGTGGAAGGCGAGAGCGAACGTCCCGCCGCCTGCCGGGCCTCCTCGGCCACGTGCCGCGTGAGGAGCTGGCACGCCAGCGTGAACAGCAGCGGCAGGCAGAAAAAGCACCCAAAGGACCACCACATGCGCGCCTCGTGGTAGGTGATCACCAGCGAGTACACCGACTCGGGCAGATCCGGCGAAGGCCGCTGTACGCAACAGTCCACCGGCAGGCCGGATCCCGGAACCACCTCCTGCTGGAGCTGCCACAGAAGCAGCTCAGGGATGGCCAGCACCATGGAACCCACCCATATGACTGACAGCTTGGCCAGGATGGACTGGCAGGGCTCCACCAGCCTCGGCCGGGGCTGTGGGCTAGTAGCCGTGTGAAAGCGGTCAATGCTTAGGGCGCACAGGCTGAATGTGGTCACTCCCAGTGATGTCACCTGGATGTGGAGAGAGGAGGGCAAAAGTGTAAAGAAGACATGAAGGATTTTTTAAGGTGGGGGAGGAGGGGGGACTCATCCAACTCAAGAGAACTGGGGGGACAAGAGGATAACATGTGGGCCTAACTGTATAGCCCACCCGTGGGAAAAACTGCTGAACTGTTCTAGGTAGAGTTTGAATAAACATTTGGTCTGTTTTACGACCATAATGTAGAGGCCTGATAGAGGTCGTTATGAGATTCCTTTTAACTGACACACTCCAACCCAATTCTAAGGCTTATCAAGACTATTGATTGAAAAACTTTTATGTATAATTCTCTTTTTTCACCGACATACAGTTTCAAGTGAACCCAAAGCAGAAGAGTAGTAAATACTTGGTGGTAACTCATCAGGTGCTCCTGCTGGTATCACTGCAGCTAAGTATTTGGCCTTGTTTATTTATGTAGGGCAAGACAAGTACACAATTGTCACTTGACGACCGTTTGACCTAAATCTGGTCTCATTTAAAGTGGTAATGGCTCAATTAATTAGTCTTCCCTCCAGACAAATAGTGTTCTGAATAGGTAATTAGCATAACAAAGTCTGAACCAGTAAAGCAAAATAAGGGGGCAGGGTAACACTCTCCATGGGGAAGATATACTACCAGAAAGCATAAAAATGTATAGATTTTTAACATATATTTTTTTCCAGCACAGACTGCATACCACCATATTACAGATGCCAAATCTATGATTTAAACTCACCTCCATGTACGGGACAATTCTACAAGAAAGGTCTCC
This sequence comes from Sardinella longiceps, assembly GCA_027497455.2. NCBI lineage: Eukaryota > Metazoa > Chordata > Actinopteri > Clupeiformes > Clupeidae > Sardinella > Sardinella longiceps. The sequence goes on along the minus strand of JAODXP020000012.1, from coordinate 2,554,579 downwards.
CAGTAATCTCCTCTTGGTCAGTTCGTTAAAGATCACCACAGGCAAACAGAAAAATAGGACTAGGAAATCCCAAAAGGCCAAACTTGCGAGAATGCAATTCCAAGCAGTTTTCATGTAGTAGTTGTGCCACACGATGCACATCACTGCCAGGTTACCTATGATGCCCACGGCGAACACTATCAACGACAGGAGCATCACTGCATAGGCGCCATAAGAACTGTCAGTCACGGGATATAGAGGGTTGTGGATACGGATCGAATTGCTATTATTTCTTGCGTCCCTGTGAGTGTTGTTTGGCAAATGTGTATTCCTGGGTGTTGTAAAATAACTGTCTGGGTCATAAGGTCTTGCGTCCTTGAAGTTAGAAGGGAACTGTTTTTCCCGTTGCTTGTGCCTGCCATCCTTAGTCCCCCTGGGTACTCTTTTGAGGTTTGATTTCAAAAATGGCATGACATGATCAGATATATCTCCAAATAAATTTGATTTGGTGCCTCGAATTGAAATTTTCACATCAGTAGTTTCTGCTATTCCACTTGGTAACACTTCCACAGATGTCAGCGACGCCGATGGTTCCTCAAATGGTTTTGCGTAATGGGGCACCGTCAACCCCAAAACCAACAATATAATAGCGCAAATCATTGTAATCCAAGCGGTGAGGCTATAATTCCATCCAAATGATCAGCCACAATCGTTGATGTAGTTTTTTCACGGTCTACAAATAAATGAAGACTCTAGAACTCTAAGTGCACGTGAGACCCCAAAGCCTCAGACAAGAACATCTGAAGTTTGAACCAACTATCCTCATCCAATGAACCCGTTACTCACCAGCAAACGCATAATTGCCAGGCTCATAAGCCCTCTAGTGTTCATACTAAGTTATGCAAAGCTCAACAGACCACTTGACTAATTGAAACCATTATGCCCCTAATCACGTGAAAAGTGTCACTGTGCAATTTCCTACCAACAAAAAAATAGACTTTGCCAACAAAGTCTATACAGTATGCCACAATCTTACCCCAAAGGCTAGGTAATGTAGGTCTGCAGTAGGCTTAGCATCAGACACCTATCACGGAATTAAATGTTGGCCTATTGTGGGAAGTTGTCTGAACTTGCATGTCAAGGGATGGCTTGGGTCAGCTGCAATTGAATTAGCTTTCTTGAGTCTGAAATAACTTTATGAAAGCTCTGGGATATTGGTGCCTGACATCATGCAATCTTGTCCAGAGCCGGACTGTTACCAAACAATTTGGCATTTTTTGGAAATAATATTTGAAATAACATTTAACAATATTTTTGTGCTTGGGGTGTATTATATAATATAACTCACTCATGGATATCTACAAGCCTATTATATGTCATCCATCTACTAGCCTGATCTTAATTTTAAAAACAAAAATTGAATTTTATTTTAGCAATTTCAGTTTCCATATTGGTTGTGTTTTAGCAGGATACATATTTCTAAAATCAGGTCACACAGGATGGTGCACTGAGAATTCCCCATTGCAGGTGGAATACAATGAAGTTATTTAAAAAGTCTCTCTTATGACTGGTTTATGATGATAAACATGATATCTGTCAACTTGCTGTGTACTTAGATAATCCGGACACTCTATTTCCTGATATTTCTTCTGGCACTTGGCATGGCACAAAAAAAGTGTGCAGTTCTTACGGTAACTTGCTTCCTCGTCCACCTCCCAAGGTAGATTCCATTCCGTTGTTTGAAACCGTTGACAAGCAAATTGTTCCTTGCTGTTGACAGTGATATCGACTTCGTTGCATAAGTGTTGCCCGCAAATATCTCGACAGACTGCCCGTAATACTCAGAAATTAGGCCATCATTTTTGGGGGCACTAATGGAATGCAGAGAAGCAACATTGTGATTTTCATTCATTGCACGCAACATAAATAAGTCTGCTCAGCAACCAAGCAGCAGAATTTGTCTGCCTATAACATTCATAACCAGAAAAGTTCTAGATGGCTTTGCCCATTATTGAGGACAATAAGCCACAATGTCAAATAAAGCTGACTTCAGATAGCCGTTTCCAAAAATGCCTATTACAAACTACTTGTATACTGATCTCTGCAGAAAGCAGTGTGTAGCATGCAGTCCATCACAATTAAATATCAAGGAAGTAATGTGGTGCTTACCTTTCAGTCAGTTACGGTAGAGCACCTGCAGTCAATTAATTTATGAGGTTCTGGTCATGTGGTCAGTAGGCCTCTTCTGCTGCTTGCATACCATGCTGCATTCTGGTGAGTAGTGTATGGGGATAAGCCAGGAATGCAAAAACCTTTAAATACCTCTGAGAGCCTTACTGGCAGTGTTAGATCACTAACATACAGTACATACCTGTAGTTACTGTGGCCTGTTGACAACCAACTCAGCAATATACAGTATAAGGTTTGTTATGTTTGTATGTGGTATGTTCCCACCCAGAACACAGAACTGCATTAGGTTATCTTGTATGGCAGTTGGGAATAACACACATTTATCCATCCTTCACGTTACTATTTACCAAAATTGATATGAAGATAATAAAAAAAGGATGGTAAAAGAATACCTCAAATAGTGACAAGTAGTGTTGGAGAGATGATTTAAAGGTAGGGTTGGAGATCCTGCAAAACGTTTTTTGAGCAAGCTATTCCACAGGGAGGGCCGTTTCAAGATACTTAGGGGGCCCCAAGCAAACAGGACATGGGGGCCCTTCAATTACATAAATACTTACATGAACCACATTGTTATAATTTTCAAACATCATCAATATAACTATCTGTATTGTACAGTTGTCTAATTCCAGTTTAAAGTCATTTTTTGTCTCATACTCTATAGTAGCCCTACTGTGTTTGTCCAACCATGAGTGAAGCAATGCAGTTTTGGCAGTGATTTATAGGTTAATTATCAGGTAACTGGAACCAATCTCAATCAGTGGCCTTGTGGCCAGAGATATCTGTGTTTCCTGTTACTATTCTTAGCAGATTTATATATAGCCTCTTGTGTGTGTGTGTGTGTGTGTGTGTGTGTGTGTGTGTGTGTGTGTGTGTGTGTGTGTGTGTGTGTGTGTGTGTGGCGGGGAAGGGGTGTGGTATTTCATCATCACTTTGCTCATACCACCTTATCACCTTGACCTTTGGCATTTGACGTCATTGACGTCATCTTCTGATGTATTTCCATTTTAATGGCCATGTTTGTTGTTATCCTGAGGTGTTACTGTATGGAAAGACTGAGTCAAGCGTTGGTGTTCTATATTGAAGATGTTTACAACTTCAAGACTTTGGCAAGAACATTTAAGCCAGTCAAGCTGAACTGTCATATTGAACTAGTGGGCCTGGATCAATAAACTTACTTTTATATGTTAAAACCTAAGTTAATCTAGTTATCCATTACCTTTTCCACCAAGGCAAAGCATTAACTAAAGAAAGCAAATGTTAAAAAACAACGCTACTCAAGGTCTCCTTTCGTGAGACAAACATTGGCAGAGAATGTGTTTTTTTTTTTTTCGGAGGAATTTCAAAATTACGCTGATAAATGTCAAATGTAACTGGTCTTTTAACCTATCCTTACTCAATTCACAACACCATATATAAAATCTAATAGAAAAGAAATGTGTTTTCATTTCTCTCTCTCTCTCTCTCTCTCTCTCTCTCTCTCTCTCTCTCTCTCTCTCTGTCTGTCTGTCTGTTTCTGTAACAGAATTATGTCTATGTGGAGCATCAGCACTGCAGTGATGTGAATCCCTCTGCTTAGCCTGCCTGTGCTAAACTGACTGAATGCAAACTTGCTACAAGCATGTTTCATGTTTGGCCCACCAGGGGTCAGTACAGATCACTTAAGCTTACTACTTGACCAAGGCTGTATCTCAAGGAAGGATACCTGATCAGGCTCAACAGCTGCTTGATACATCATCCAACACCAGCAAACACTGTTACAAAGTCAGACATCGTCGAAAATGATACCAAGTGCAGAGTGCTCCTTTCATAAAATTTTCAAGGATGCGTCAGCGTATATCCTCAAGAATAAAAAATAAATACCCACAGTTCTTCGCATACAGTACATACAAGTCAGCAGATTTACAAATGACAAATGAAAGCAGAACCTATTCATCTCAAATGCTAGAATGATTCTCAGCTTTGCCCCCAGTAGCAACCAACTGGCAAGGAAACATTCTATCAAGGAGGCATTTTCAACATTAATAAACAGCCCAAGTTCAGTTAAGGACACATTTTTAAGGGAGTGTTCAACAGATGTCCAACAATTGCCTTTCACCAGCAGACCTCCAACAGATGTGAGCTATAGACTAGAAAATTAGTTGCAATGTTAAATAACCCACATTAATAATACAACGGAATTAAACCAGTTATATCTTTGTATCACCATCACCTCTTTTACGGTATAATTTGCCATAAAGTTTAACAGCTTTTCATGCTGTTTCAGATTAAATTGATGGTGAAAATCCTAATACTGTATTTCAGGGGAAGTTACAGGCTCTTGGCTTCCATGGTAATAATTGTCCAGTGTAATGTCAGAAGTACTGAGCCAATGCCTGTCATCTGGAGTCACACACACACACACACACACACACACACACACACACACACACACACACACACACACACACACACACACACACACACACACACACACACACACACACACACACACACTCATTGCATAGCACTGCACACAAACACATAGGCTTACACACACTCCATTCCATCACTCACTCACTCACTCACTCACAAACAAAAACACTCAAATACTCTGTTATGCTAAAGCTGGCTACTACACAGGTATGTGGCTGGTAGAGAATGCTGCAGAGCTGCCACTGCTCCACTCTGTCTGGCTCCGTTTTGGTGTCCGTTACGGTTAAAGAAACTTTGTTTTCCTTTCCGCATCTCACTCATTGTTAAGCCCATATCCATTGGTTTGGCACAGCTAACCTGATAGACTGGAAGCGCAGGATCAAGCAATTTCTTTACATAACAGTCGCATCTGTTTAGTAGTTTTATCTATAATAGCAAGAGAATTGTTACCAGCTGCCTATTACATAAAAATTATTCGCCAGTCAGATTGTACGAATTCTGCAAAACTAAAAGCCCAACTTTGCGCTTTATTCTCAGATTGAAATTTTGGAACTGTAAGCACAATGTACTGCACAGTACATTTTTTCAAAACTATGAAAATTCCTCATCGCAATTAAGCAAGGACCACTTAGAATTTTTATAGCACATTAAAAGGAAAGATGTACACGGCTCTGTCTTCTGCTCACACTTGCCTATGTAGACACATGGCAAATAATATTTGATAATTATTTCACTCAACATTCACACCTTTAGCACTGCAAAAAAGACAGGAAAGGAATTGTCTGGATTACAATTTTGGAATATATTTGACAGAGAGTGAAAGAGCTATAAGAACTAGAAGAGAAGTTGTTGACGAAATAAAGAGGAGAGAGACAAGGACTATGAAGTGAAAAGTGGAAAAAATTCTTGAGATCAAATATCAATGAAAACTTAAAGAAAAAGAAAGCTATACTGCACTTTTGACCCCCTTTCTCATACCATATAGGCCAATACTGAAATAAAAGTAAACATCCACAGTTTACACATTTATATTCCTGTGTATGATACTTTTCTACATGCATTACAAAGTTATAAGCTTCAGAAAACTGGCACGATGATTTTTATGTGGCATTTTGTCAAAAGTTCAGAAATTGTTCCTAATCAATCAGAAAAGAAACGGTAAGCAAGGAGAAAGTGACATTGCTTTAACCGTTGTCTACCCAACTGTTTTGCAAGATTTGCAAAGCATGTTGACAAGGTGTGTTTTTGGTATTCAAATTCCATATTCAAATACTATGAAATAAAAACAAGCTTTACTGTGAACCATGCATGTCTCCAAAGCTATTTGAATATGTATGCAAAGAGATATAATCCTGAAGAGCCAGAGGAATGGCCTTGTTTTCACTGATAAAGACCAAGAACCTTGATCTGCACACACACACACACACACACACACACACGCACACGCACACGCACACACACACACACACACACACACACACACACACACACACTATGGTTGTCACCTCTGTCAGGTTAAAACAGTACTGTTGCAGGCATGCCCAAACACACACACACACACACACATGGTATTTGTATTGTCATGCTGGCCTTGATTTAAATAGAAGGCCTACTGCAGTTCTGGAGAACGAGGGGTTACATCTCATCAGTTTTTTTTGCTGATATGGATCACAATACTTTCTTTCTGTGTTATTTTTGAACTTACTCTATGGCAACATTTTTTTAATGACTCACAAAGCAGATTAGCAACAGTCATATTTTATCAAGATTTTAACTGTTCTAAATGTTTATTATTTTGTTAATATTCTCATTGGGCCTCTTTCACCAAACATGTTTACAAAGAAATTTGTTCTTATACCTGGATGTACTGTACAGTAGCCCATCTAAGCGCCTATCGTTTACAAACAATGTGGAATGTCGTTAAAATAAGATAAAAAAAATTTTCATGTTTCGTTTCAGTTTTTGTTTTTTTCAATTCATGGCCTGTAATGCTGTATTTCACTCAACAAGAAATAGCCAAACGCATTCTGAAGCTGACAGTAGACGAGTTACTCTCGCAAATTGCTGCTGGCTGTGCCGGCTCATCATACTGCTTACATCACTTGTGGTACCTACTCAGCCCGGTTGGAACTACTGCCTAAAGCAGGTGCTAAAAATGGTACCAGGTACCAGGTGTGGAGGTGGTATATATTGGAAGTGCAGGAGTTCATTCCAGTTTAGGGAGAGAGGGTTATCCTATTTCCTTGTTCAGCTGTCTGACTGTTTAGCGGAAGAATCTCTTCCCCATTCTGGAGGATGAGGCAGTTTGTGTGGTACCTTATGTCTGATGGCATGTTGTTGTTGTTGTAGAGGGAGTGAAGAGAGGCCCCAAAGGTCTTTTCAGTTCACAATCTGCTGCAGGGCCTTTCATCCTGCAGAAGTGCTGTTACCAAACCACTCTGTAATGGCACTGCTGATGCTCTCAATGGTCCCTCTGTGGAAGGTGGTTCAGGATGGGGGGATGGGGAAATTGTCTTTTTGCAGCTTCAGCAGGAAGTAGAGACATTGCTGGGCTTTCTTTGTGATGTTTGTGGTGTTCGGAGTCCATGAGAGATTGACGCCAGGATGCATATAAATACTTTAAACAAACTCAGTCCAGTAAGTCAATATGTGATAAATCAAGTATGACAAAGAGAGTGGTACTGCGTCTTCAAACAAAGCTGCTATCAATTAATTCTCGGTAAACCCTCTGAAATGGGAGGATGTTTTGCAGTAGCCTACATGTGCCAGATGCGGGTGCATGCACAGTGTCCTGATCAACCGGTCTTGCCCATAGAGGCAAGAGAGAGAGGCTATTTTATTTAATGGATTTGACAGTTGGGATATAGGGCATGCATTTTTCATGCATGGCACCCTGCTGGTTTTTCCCATGCGGCGAAAGTTCTTTTCAGTCAAGGGACGCACTTCCAATAACAGGGAGGAGCATCACTTTGATTTCTCATAGTCATGCCACCACATTGTTTTGATAAATAAAGTTTGGAATGTGAATGAGGAATTAGGTCAGACAGAAATTAGTTTTGTAGGTCAGTGTCATCAATGATCAGCCTTATTGTAAGTTGTTGGATGAGATTAATTCTTATTCTCGGAAGATCTGCTTTGCACTTCAAGCTTGCAAAGGTTTAACATTAGGGTAGTCTAACATTAGGGTTGTGCGTGCAAGAGAATGTGTGTGTGAAAGAGAGAAAAGAATCATTAATTTAATGACCACAGACCAAAGTCTCATTTTGGGACTTGAGGGCACTTCTTTTGTCATTGAGCAAAGTAACAGTAAGGCTGTGTGTGTGTGTGTGTGTGTGTGTGTGTGTGTGTGTGTGTGTGTGTGTGTGTGTGTGCGGTGTGAGGGGGGGGGGGGGTAGCTAAAGTGGTCATACCACACTGAAGGGTCATGGACTGGTCCTTGATTCTGGTCCCTCTCCCTCTTATTTCCAATCAATAAACTGTAAAACAGTAAAAAAAAAAAAAAAAAAAAAAGAGCTAGCCTAACTTTCTTGCCATGGGGCATTGAGTGAGCGCTTGGAGAAAGCAGAGCAGAGTTTGCACAGTGACCGTTGGTGCCAGGCATGTGCCCTCCTGTGGAATGCATTCTCCTTATCGTGGCTGATAACACTGCAAATCAAAAGCTGGCGGTGCTGTGACATGCCACACCAATACCAAACTTTTCAAAAAAAAGTCAGTAGCATGAAAGCCACAGCACCCACACACACCACCCCCCCACCCCCCATCAAAACAACTTCAAGTAGGAGCCTTGCCAGATTGAAAGCCCAGTTTGTTTTGCACGTTCAGTGAGAGCCAGATCAGTGCTATTTTCAAACTCTTTTAATTCTGATGACCTTGAAGCCTTGCCTGGATGAAATTGAAAGTAAATGTTTCACTCTGAGAAAAGATGTGGTCAATTACTAGCACACACATTAGACCAGTTTGACTAATCTATCTACTTGTTTTACAGGACACTCAAGGTTCATGGCTGAAAGTTCATATGTGCCACCACTCACAATCCTCAAGTTCACCGTAATGTCTGCTCGAATCGACTCATATCTATGAGGAGCAGGTTACACAGGTCTGGAATCAACAGAGTCAAATTCACAGCTCCACTGTCACAATAGGGGTACCCGCAGTCATCAGTTTGTGCTGTGTAGAAAACTTGACTTATTGACCCACACCTTGAGGCCAATGATGCCCACTGTTTAAATGAATCGCATCGTTTCTTTCATTAGTTAGAGGCTATGTAGGTTAGTTATGCCAAATTATTTAGGTCATTGGGTTCATCACAGATGTATTTGTATGAAGATGCCTTCAACCATCTCTGCATTGACACAAAGATGCTGCTTGTTACCAAACCGAGTTCTCAGGCCAAAGTTATGGGCACTGTCACTACAATCATCTATTTCATGGTAGAGGCGCTTTTATTCACTTATGCACTGCTTCTTGTGATTATGGTGCAGTTCGTGACAGCTCAGTTGAACAGTGAGCTAATCATTAAACTAGACAGAATCTTTTTTTTTTTTTTTTTTTTCTTTCTCTTTGGTTGGATGTTAATCATAAACATCAGAGAAATGAAACCAGTCGGCACTTCGCAAACAAGCCCCAATCAAACCAACAGGGAATGATAAGAAATTATGACTATAGCACAGAAGCTATAGATTAAAATTTGACTGACAAAGGTAGGTGAAGTTAATGAAGCCAGTGACGATAGTTAAAAATTAACCCTGCGTGGTCTGAAGTCAAATCTTTGATTGGAATGGTCAAGTGGTTATTAAGGCCACTGATGTCTAGCAGTGTGACAGCACAAAAAAAGGAATCGCATGTACCCAACTGTATGAGCTTCCACCATGGTCTTGAAGCTGCCATTATATGCAAATGCTTGCTATTGCCTCGGTATCACCACTAACCACCAACTGCTCTCTGTCTGCCTGTTTGTCGATATATCCATAGGGAACCGAAGTTACGCCCACTTCCGGTTTGGTGATGGGACCTATCGAGGCCATTAAAATGAATGAACAGATAAATGCAATTTCTGGTCCACCTTGGTAGGCTATGAACCATGGGTTTCACACACAATGTTCGTATTGTTTAAACCTTCATTTTGAGCTCCAAAAAACGTAAAAATTAAATTGATTGAAGACGATCTTCAAAAGTTCCGTTACATTATACAACAAACATAGTCTTGATTGGCATTAATGCATTTTTCTTCCCCTCTGGCTACAACATGGTTGAGCTCCATCTTTTTTTGGCATTACAGTGCAGTATTTCACAATCGTCCCTGCCTCATGAAGATTCTTGTGATGCACATAATAACCACCCCGCCCACCTATCAAAACCCACCTGTGCAGCACTTGTGGTGCTCTCCTAGCTATCATGGATATCTGAAACATGTCTAAGCCAATATCTCAAGGGCACTGTGAATGTGCAATACACCCTCCCAAATATGTAGAGCACTGCCCACTTCCTCCCGTGCCTACTCTCAGCCAATCAGGATGGAGGTATTTGCATAAGAAGGCAGAGGGATTTTCCCTTCTTTTTCCCAGCAATTTCCACAGAATTCTGTCATAAGTCTATTCACTGTATGCGTGAGACTTTGTGTGTGTGTGTGTGTGTGTGTGTGTGTGTGTGTGTGTGTGTGTGTGTGTGTGTGTGTGTGTGTGTTAAAAAGAGAGAGTAGCTTAGGAGAAAAGTTTGTATTTGCTGTGACAAGACAATACAAGAGTGTGGTGGTGAGTGATTTTATTCAGGAGAGATTTCACACACACACAAACATACACACACACACACACACACACACACACACACACACACACACACACACACACACACACACAGAGACTCTTTAGATATGTTCATGGGGAAAGGAGTTAGTGAGAAAACAGATACAGATCAAATTCCTTTCAGACGAAAGCCATTCTTGCATAATAAGGAGGTAGAATGGAAGATCAAATCAATATAACAAAGGATGAAGACATACCCTACCTATTTTCGTAAGCATTGAATTAAAGTGCATTTCAGGCGTGGAAACATGGAACAATGAGTTGCCACATAAAGCTTCTACCAGTAAAATTGCATGTTGCTAACTCTACATTGTAGATATCTAAGTCTCAGACAGGGAAATTTTACTGACAGAAATAAACCTCACAGAAATAAGTACTTACTGATTTCTTTCTCTTTTTCTCTATGGTTATGCTGTATTTATTTATTTATTTATTTATTTATTTATTTATTTATGTTTTACTCACGTTGAGTACATAACAGCAATAATCAATTTATATATTTTGGCCAGAGTTTAACACTTTTCAATCTAAAAAATTTAAATCTCATGTTAGCTATATCACTGTTATGCAGTGGTCAAACACTCATTGACAGAGGCTAGATGTAGCCTAGATTGTGTGGCTTTGGTTCCCAGCCTCATCATCAGCAAAAGGAAAAAAAAGAAAAGTATTTCAGATTAACATTTCAGCTGAAATTCGCTTTAATTTACAAGTTGGCTTGGATAACAGAGTAGGCGTTTGTAGGATTTTAAACTGTCAGTCAGACATGATGGTTTCACACTACATGAGGCTGTCAGGGTTTTTTTTTGTTTGTCCCTTTGTTCTCTAGTGATAATGAGGCAGTATGTTTGTATGCGTTGGGGGGTGAACACATACGTTAAACAAAAGGTTTCATCTTCTCACGTGTCACTAGACCCTTTTTACATCACCCAGACAGATATGTCAGTGTTATGTGTACACCATTCATGTCCCCCAAATCCACCCACCACTCGCACACACACACACACACACACACACACACACACACACACACACACACACACACACACACACACACACACACACTTTGGTCTGGTGGTTTGGTGGGGTGTCTGCGGCATCCTGACACAATGTGGCATTCTTGTCAGACATGTTCACGTCTGACAACACTAATATACATCATTTTCACTAACCTTTCCAAGTTTCCCTGATGACACCTGTGTCTATGTCAAGCGACAACCTTTTGTGTTGTCCAAAACCGCTGACAAAAAGGAGACTGTTTGTCTACCTGTCCAACATGCTATGACTTTACCACACAGAGATGCCAGACATGCAGTAAATTTTCACCCTTTCATCAGATCTAGCAGGTTGGCATCCATCTGCAGTCCTTTTTTGTTTGTCTGGCAGGTTTCTCTATTTCAAAATCAGAATTAGTTTTATTGGCCAAATATGCTTGCCAATAATGGCCAATAGACTTTGGTAGGTGTTATCTCTATATACTTAACAATAGACATGGTAGTATACAATTAGTAGACCATAGACATATCCTGTACAACAGAGGCAACAATGTACTGTAGGCACATATAAACATAATGTACAAATAATATAATAAACAAATGAGACATAAATGAAGACATAGTAGACATAAATCACAGGCCAAGTGGTGGGTGTGGAATGTAAGGTACTACTGTAGTAGGTTAATACTGCAGTGTAATGTAGTGTGCAGGATGCATGAATGGTAAGTATGTAGTAGGAATTCAGGCATCCTGTACCATCCATAACAAGATACACATCAATACACAAACACAAAAGTAGTGGAAAATGTGCAAATAGTGCTTGGACATGTATACATTTTGTGTCTTGATAGTACTTGATGTTATAACTGGATATGTTTTAATATATAGGCTAGGTACAGTATATATTTGTGCGGGCAACATTTTTAAAATTGATTATTTTATGTCAAGTTTTTTATTTTTAACTGTTCATGCCAAATAATGAAGAGTTACATGTGCTCATGCATACGCTAAGGTAATTCTTTAGATAATAGCCATAAAGAACTACGGCGGAAGTAAGAAAGAAGTAAAAAAAAAAAAGTAGGCCTATGTAAGTAAAGGATACCTTATAGGTGGAATATGCTGAGACAACAAACAACATCAAAGTAGTTTCTTTTAATTATGACATCTTAACAACATCTGGTTTTTCTTCAAAAGTTCATTGCATAATGTGTCTCACGAGTCATTTTAAATTACGTGAATCTTCAGTTCAACCCTTTCCCAGAATAACCAGTGTGTCTTCCTTTGCCAGTTAGATCTTCTGTCATTGGAGTTAACTGAACACCTCCAAAACCAGTGGTGGGAACTGCATGTAAGAGGAGAGCCCTTCCTTTCCCCAAACTACAGCCTAATCCAGACAGAGTGAGAATAGAGCTCATACAATGGCATTTTCCCCCCAATTGTGTGGTGGTTCTCGGTAGAGAAGACAGGTGGCCAGGTTTCATGAGGTCGGCTTTGGTTACGTAAGGTGAATGAGTAAGGAACCACAAACATCAGATTTGATGGCAGCAGTGTTGGCACCAGCAGAGCATAGTTGTTGAGATATGTGTGGTTATTGACTATTGTTATGTAAGTCAATGAAGTGTAGTAAACTTATAGGTAAAGTAAATTTACCTAATTAAAACATTTTTAAATCATTCATTTATGTAGTGTAGGCCTACAGTATGTTCATTATTCATATAATACCCACAATTGTTCAGAATCTGTTTACTGTATATTTTTATATATATTTTTTCCTGATGTTTTTCTAAATATTTTTTCAAGGTATTTCTTTTTTGTTGTGTAAGAATTCAGTGGATTATATGCTAATAACCAAACCAAATGCACCGTTTTAATGGGTAAAGTTATTACCTCCGCCAAGGAGGTTATGTTTTCGGTTGCGTTGGTTTGTCTGTCTGTCTGTTTGTCTGTCAGCAGGATAACTCGAAAAGTACTGCACGGATTTGGATGACATTTCCGGACAATGTGTATATTGAGACAAGCAAGAACGGACTCGATTTTGGTGGCGATTGGTCGTCCAGAGCATGATCTGGAATTTATATTGTGTCTGTGACCACATTGCCTTGGCGGAGGTCTACGCTCTCTGAGCGCTTTTGTAGTTATTATTATAACTTAATCTAACACCATTCGAAGAGATACTGTCATTACATTGATAAATAGAAATACATGTATTCATACATTGGTTTTAAATTGTGCTTAAAGGGAAAATCCGGAGTGAATCAACATGTAGCCCTACTGTTTTATTGTGCGAAGCGCTATTGATAGCCACCTCAATCAATGTATTTCATGCAACGCAGATAGCGAGATAGCGAAACGGCAGCTGACGGTAACAGAATGGGGCATTTCAAAACGAAAGCAAATCGATTAGGTTTCGTTTTGGACATGCTTCATTCAATTAGTGTTAGCTGCCATTTCGCAAACTCGGTCTACGGTGCACAAAATTTTATCATTGAGGTGCCTTTCAATAGCGCTTAGGCTAGTCAAGTCAAATTTATTTATATAGCACATTTAAAAAAAACAACAGGAGTTGACCCAAAGTGCTTAGCAGTATACAACAGCAGGGCTACATGCTGATTCACTCCGTAGTATACCTTTAAAGATGAAAATGGCTTGGTAAGACTGAGACTTGTGTAAGCGTTATGGTGTAGTTATAATTCGGGGGGGGGGGGGGGTGGTGACAGCAGTTATGCCAAATCATAGTTGATATCTCACCCATCTTGACACCCAACCCAGAACAAAAATGTCTTCAGTTTAGTTTCATTTTGATTTTGCAGTTGGAAGTTGGCAGACTGCCTGGAAAGTGCAAGGCCCTACGCGCAGTTGTAGACAGGCAGGACCAGTGCAGATAATTACACTGCAAACCACAATCTGGCATATTTGTCTATTTGTCAGCAACACGAGACAGAGAGAGAGAGAGAGAGAGAGAGAATGTTGAAGAAGTTTGATGCAGGTGGATTTTCATCCTAATATGATACAAAAAAATGTTGGAGATCTGACTCGCTGGGCTATGATGATGATACTTAGCCGGCCCCATTGGCAGTAAGATTTGGCTTCCAACTCTCAGCAGAGGGGCTTGCAAAAACCTGCAAATGCCAATAAGAGCATTTGTGCTCAGAATGCTTTACTAAACATTTGTGCTTGTTCATGTGTCACAACACTAAAGCACAACCAGTATTGCTGGTGGGAAAGTAGCCATGTTATACCTGTTCCTCACTCCAAAAGTAGGCTTAGGTAACTTAGCAAAGTAGGCTTAGCTAACTTAGCTAAATTGCTACTGCCAGAGTGCAAGCCTACTGTGATTTAAAGTCACTGATTTTAAGAAATGCAAAGGCAATAGAGGCCTATTACTTGAACACTTTCTTGTCTTCATACAGTAATAAGCGTGTGCCATATTGCTAATGTTGTCCACGGTGCTATTGTTTGAGATAACATGACAGCCAGTTGCACAAGCTATGCTTGTTAATCTAGTCTTTTCTAGTTGTTAATCTAGTCATCATCTGAACCTTATCTCATCTGACAGCTCTTGGAAATAGATAGGCTACAGTTGTCTTCTCTATGATAAATTACAATGTTATGTTACTGAAAAACGATATGATATTGTTCTGTTGTGAAGTTAAGAGATGACTGTGCAAATTGGCAACATGTTTCAGAACAATAGCCTACAACCAAACAATAGCGCTCTACAAAAAATAGGCAAAAGTTCTACAAACAAATATTATGGGGGTCATATTTGAAGACTTGTCATTCACGCAACAGACGTAAGCCGTTGCACACCTCAGTGCATATCTATTAGGTTCACCGACTTTGGACACTAGCCAAAAAACACATTATTTGGTGGGGACATGTTAGGTCAAAATGAGTAGCATAGAGGGCAAAATGAAGACGCTGACCAAGTAAGACGATTGTAAAAGCATGTGGAAATGAACAGAGATGAACAAACAGAGAAAGGTCAGAAATAACTGACTTTTAAGTTCTTACAATGCCCCTCTAGTTTGCCGAATCTCAATTTTTTATGACAGTTTAATTTCAACAGTGAGAGACTGAATGTCACTCTGACCCACTTTAAAATAATTTTTTTTGGGGGGGGGGGGGGGGTTGCTGCTTAGCTACTAGGAGTTTTTCATCCATGATTTTATGGTTCTCAGGGCCCAGTCTAAAGAAGTTGTCCTGTGCTTAATTGTGGGGATGGTGTTTTTCAGGTCATATTCAGCATCCCAACATTCAGTTAAGTTAAATCCCTTCCACTTTATGTGTGTCCACTCTATTTCCCTAAAACCCAAGGCCACATGGCTGCACAAGGCAGTGCAAGTACAATGGTGGGTTAGTCCTCTGGTAGTCCCATTTCTTAACTTTACATCTAGATATCAGAACACCATGGTGGAGGCAGTAGGTAGGCTACAATTTTTATGATAGTCTTTGGTGGATTACCCATCTACGAATCTTCCTATACTGAAAAATCACACTTAGAGTTAACCCTCTTACCAGGTTTGTTGCTGATGAATTCTGGCGGTGTGGTCAAATACTTATTTCGGTAACGATTTTACAAAGTAATTATGGCCCGTAAAGTTTTGCTTAAGGAGTAGGTAAGAAGGCTTTTATAAAAAGTATCAAAGGATAATTTATACTTTTTACTGCATGGTGGAAAAACACAAACTATATGAAAGATTAATCTTAATCTGCTTAATCTGTCCAATTTTGCCTTCTTACAATGCAGGCAAGTTTGACCCGTGAACTAATCAAAATACCACATTTTGCTTCTTACACCCTGCATAGGCAAAGTTTGTGTCATGCATTTCTGATGAATCATTGAAAAGACCTGCCGTTAGGTAGGCTCCACTTTTAATATTTTAATTTCAGGTGTGATATTACCGTGATTTTTGGTGCACCAAAACTCATCAATAGTAGTTTAGGCTAGCCTGGCGATGCCATCCTATTTACCTCCGCTAAACTATTTTATCTCCATACATAGTCTAGCCCAGAGCGCCGCTCTGTGTCCATCGGTAGCCCTATGGTTTAGCCAATCAGCACACAGTTTAGAACGATGTCTCAGAACTTGAAACGCGTTTGTTATTCTCCCCCCTACTTTCCAATTACATTTACAAAATTGGTACATGACATTAACATCCATGATCTTGAGGACTTATTGCCAGTACGATGTCAAAATAGATTGGAACTGGCCAGAGATCTGTTATTACTGAACGCGGAAGTTGTAGGTGTGAGAGCCAGGTGAGAGAATACGTCATATCCAAAACCTATTTCAATTGCACTGGGCCAGACTGTATAATGGAGTCAACAGTCGGCTTTCGCCCAGGCTAAGTTTAGGCAGCAATCAAACAACTTTGTCGTTTGTGTTATTCCAGCATACTTACACCGCAAGTATTCTATAATAAATCCCCTGATACATTCTTAAATACAAATCATAATTTCTTTGTTAGTTTGCAAACTTACAAAAGCAGCCGGAGAAAGAAATGATTACCAATCCAACACTTAAGTGAAACAAGCACAGATACGTCAAGTTCATTCGCATCTTGTTACTTTTAATAGTTTCACTGTGAGGCATACAAATTAACCTATGCTTGAACAGAGCTCAGGTCTCTGCCTCTCCTAGTTCCAGCTAAGTCATTATTCACGGCATCCGTCTCACGTTATCCCTTTTTCCAAAATGATGCAACTGTAGTGGGTGTTGGGTCTTCCACCCCACCCTTGACAGCTGTTTATATGCAAGGAATCTCATAACCAGGCACGTCTGACTCCATGACATCCCGCATCTGCATATCTAGACAATGAAAGGGTGTGGAAAATTACATTGGAAAGCATCTTCTTGGCAAAGACACAATACACACAACTTTCAACGCCTTCCATTACACACAAAAGCGGCAGATATCTGAAGTGACAAAACAAACAAAGGAAAAAATTCTTCTTTCAGTTCGCTTCACCTCATGCCACTGTGGAACAATGCATTCATTTACATATAATACAGGGTTATCTAGGCATCCCCATCAAATGCCTTTCAGCCAGTTAATTGAGTATGTTACGTAAATGAATTCAGTGCCTTAATTCTCATGCCACAAAGTAAATAATGACATTGTTTTGACATGAACTTTTATCTGTGGCTTAAATCAGAGCCATAAAATAATGAGACTAAATTCTTCATCTACTCAAGCTTTATATATCTGTATCTGTAACTGTTACAGTAAAATAAGCCATTTTGGAACATTTAATTTGTGTGAAGCTCACATTTCTACATTTGCAAAAGTGTAATTTAAGAGTTAAAAGTAAAAAAAAAAAAAACTATTGCAAAGTACTCTGGCTCTCTCTCTCTCTCTCTCTCTCTCTCTCTCTCTCTCTCTCTCTCTCTCTTTGTCATTACACACACACACACACACACACACACACACACACACACACACACACACACACAAACACACAAAAACATGAAGAGGAGAGGGACAGAGAGAGAGAGAGAGAGAGAATTGATACCATGCTTCATAAATTAAATTAAAGATTACCCTGGTTGGCCAACTGACTTATTGTTATTGCTGTTTGGGTGAACACCTAATTACCCCCCCCCCCCCTCTCTCTCTCTCTCTTTCTCTTTATTCCTCTCCACCTACTTGGCATTTGTACTGCACACACCAAAAAAAAACCAAAAAACAATAGTCTTCTCACTCGCTCACGTGTGACGGCAGATAAGGTTCGTTAGTAAACATCACAACACCACTGGCCTGTGGCTACGTTTATGATCCGTGCACAGCCACCCCCTGTGAACTACATGCTCATGAGTAATGACACAAATCTGGGTCCAGTGGCATAGCATACACCTGGGTTAATAATACACGCTAATGCACAATGGCCAATTGTACTCAAGCTCCAAAAACAATTAATAATGCATGTGTGTGCTTGATTGTCCACTAGCCCTTGAGATTATGAGGGCTATGCCACACTGGTTTGGCTCAGTAACTGGTACCATTTGGTTTTCAAATTCACCTTAATGATATTGACTGTTCAAAAAATATGCCACCTCATATCATGTATCATGTGCTACTTCAGTTAATGTTTTTAAAGGATTTTCTACAAAGTTACTAATACACAGCATCCTGTAAGACAGGGTAATGTTCATAAACTGATTCTGTAGTGCAATGTCTTGAATTCTTGTTGACTACAGCTGTTTCGAAATTACGATTCCAAAGTCAGAGTGACTGTATCAACGTTCATTGCCATCCTTGTAGGTCCAGGAAAATTATTGTTTGACAAAAGAATTATTCATAAATAAATCACTACATTTCTGTGCTGTTCATCACATTGTTTTTTTTTTAGAAAACAGGGGAAAGGAAAGATGACCTGTGAGTTGAGTGCAGCTAAGGCTGGTCCGCTTTAGCTCATGCATAATAATTAATAATACCCCTTAGGTGTTTGAAAAATCTAATCTCTGAGTCCAATAATGTTCATACAAGGTCTCCTGAAAGGACAACTTACTTGACAATCTTGGATGGTTCAATGCTTGTACAAGGTGTCCTTATAGGCCTATTACTAGCCTGGCGAATGCCAAACTAAAATCACAAGTGATATTTAGTCTGGGGACCTACCTATCTACCTACCTACCTAGCATCGTTTACAATTGTCCATAGCCGTTTATTGGGCCCTACGAATGTCTATCATAGCGTCTGTACATACCTCGGAGCCAATACCAGAGCCACCACGTGACGTAAAATGCAATCGAGGGCCGTACAAATCCCTTTTTGTTCTGCGATTGGATACCGAAAGCAGGCGAGAAAAACGGCCATGGTCACCATGCTGCTCTGCTGAGTGATATGAAATACGCGCAAAGGAGCATGGGAATTCCCAGGCTACCCTATTACAAGGATACGAAGAGTTTTCATTTCTCAGATGCATATGATTACAAGTGTAAAAAAAATCAGTGAGTCTAGTGTCAGCCTATTTGTGCAAAGTACAGAAGTGCCATAGGAAAGTGGTCAGATAGGAGGGTTGGCACGGGAAGGGGGTGCACCAACAAGGTGCATCCAAGAGCATTAAAGGAGAACTTCAACAATCTTACAACTTACAGAATTTACAGGAGCCATGGGTGCCCACAGTACCTGATCAAATCCTCATCCAAGGCCTGGAATTCTTTTTCTAAAGATGGTGGAATAATAACAGGCCTCACCCTTGGCAGGTCAATAAAACAGATGAGTTTCGAAAGTAATTGCGTTGCCATGGATGCCAGCGCCAGCATTGGGTCAGGCAAACAGGGTGTGTTCCGTGGCATTGACCAACCTATGTCGGGAAAAACTGGGTAAACATGGAGCGGGAGGCGCGGTGGAGTTCAACGTTCAAAAGCAACATAAGAGATTTCCGAGAGCCCTTTATCAACTCACGTGTGTTACTCGGCCGATGTCTGAGAGTGCTAGTCTGGACTGTTGCCCTGGTTCTGAGCCACCTCTCCCTTCCATAGAGAAATGTTGTTAAGCAATTAAGGCCAGATTTCCAGTAAGCCTTTTCATCTATAAACAAGGCGTGACAATGAATAAGGAGATGTTGCATTCTGCTCATAAAACTGCAGCAATCACAATCACCTTGTGAAGTTTACTGACATACAATTTAGATTCTTTTGATACGATGAAGAGCTGTGTTTTTGTCTTTGGTAATCTGCAAGACCTGATGCACATAGACACCGGATGCACATAGAAACCATTTGACCAAATATGTCTCAAGTCTGCCAATAAGAATCTTCAGCGGCATGTCGACCACTTTCATGTTTGATTAAAAAGGCCTGCTTCTTGTTTTGCATGATGGCATGACTGGCACATTTGTCCTGTATGTTTAAAAGGTATTTGCATAACTGTGAAAGACACATGTTCATGGACACAGCACAGGATGATGTTGTCTACTCTCTTTTTTAACTGCCAGTAATTGCCAGTAGAGCTTTGAAGGCAGCGTTGCCTGGAGGGCGCCGTTGAGGGCAAAAAAGACTAAAGAGCCTTACAGGGAGGTTACACTGGATGCATCAAAGATATTTCTGCCGTAACAATTAGCTTGCATTATAAACAATCAGTGTTGGAGTTACAAAAGTAACCAATTACTGTAATGCATTGCTTTATGTGGTAACTTGGTAATGTAAGGCATTACAGAAAAAAACAGGTAATATTTTACTCGGTACAATTGTCGGTAACGCAAGTTACATTGCATTTCTAACTCGGAATGAAGTGGTGTTTTTTCCTTCATACAAATTCGCCAAAAATCACTGAGAGATCAGCTAACATCTGCTGTGCTGGAATTAATACAAAACATTACAGTCTCCGCTTGTCATTTTCAACATTCACACCAGTCATACAGTGCAAACAACATGATCCTCTCTGTCTAACAAATGTGAGAATGCCACAACATATTTTCAAGTCATGTTCATAATTAGGTCTATGTGTAAACAAATGGCCTATTGATAGGCCAGTGGTCAAGAACATTTCATATCGACCCTACATGCCAAAAAGTTTGCCGACCTTCCTAATACTCTATTTACAGTACATATACTGCATATTTTCATATTCTACTTTTTTTTATAAGCCATGTTTAGTCAGATACCACATCACCTTCCACTGCATGTTTGATGTGTTACTTTAATTAAGCATCTTCAGCTGCATTTAGATTGCCAAATCCATACTTCGTTATACTGGTGAGAGTAACTTAAAACTTTCATTTTCAAAACGGTAATGTTGTAATGTAAGGGATTACTTTAAAATGTCAGTAACAAGTAATAAATAACGCATTACAGTTTTGTAGTAACACTGTAAACAATGGCAATGTCTACACCAGACATGGCAGCACAACCAACATTTTAAATTCTATTCCCCTTTCATTTCAATGTATTTTTGACAAAATTTTACTTAAAGGAATTATCCAGAGTGAAACAACACGTAGCCCTGCTGTTTTATAGTGCCAAGCACTTTTGATAGGAACCTCAATGACTGAATTTCTTGCAACGCAGACCGAGAGCGAAACGGCAGGTAACGGTAACAGAATGGGGCATGTCAAAACCAAACCTAATCGATTAGGTTTCGTTTTGGTATGCCTCATTCAGTTAGCTGCCGTTTTACATATACTGCATATTTTCATATTCTACTTTTTTTTATAAGCCATGTTTAGTCAGATACCACATCACCTTCCACTGCATGTTTGATGTGTTACTTTAATTAAGCATCTTCAGCTGCATTTAGATTGCCAAATCCATACTTCGTTATACTGGTGAGAGTAACTTAAAACTTTCATTTTCAAAACGGTAATGTTGTAATGTAAGGGATTACTTTAAAATGTCAGTAACAAGTAATAAATAACGCATTACAGTTTTGTAGTAACACTGTAAACAATGGCAATGTCTACACCAGACATGGCAGCACAACCAACATTTTAAATTCTATTCCCCTTTCATTTCAATGTATTTTTGACAAAATTTTACTTAAAGGAATTATCCAGAGTGAAACAACACGTAGCCCTGCTGTTTTATAGTGCCAAGCACTTTTGATAGGAACCTCAATGACTGAATTTCTTGCAACGCAGACCGAGAGCGAAACGGCAGGTAACGGTAACAGAATGGGGCATGTCAAAACCAAACCTAATCGATTAGGTTTCGTTTTGGTATGCCTCATTCAGTTAGCTGCCGTTTTACAAACTCTGTCTACCTTGCACGAAATACGATAATTTGGGTGGCTATCAATAGCACTTAGCACTATAAACCAGCAGGGTTACACGTTGATTCACTCCAGATAATCCCTTTAATCAAAGCATCCAGTGTAGCCCCAAGGTCAGTGGTGCCATGAGCCGTCGTGGGACTTTTTACCCTCAATGGTGGCTTCCAGTCAGCGTTGCCATTCCAGTCAGTACAGTAGTGAGCATGTAGCGTGATTTCCACAGTCGCTGTACTGGGTCATTGCAGTGTGTCGGTTCATCAGATGCATTCCTTCAATTCTTGTGCTGGTAGAAGCTACCAATAGCACATGCTTGGTGGTTACTTTGTAATTAAACAAACATATTGACCTACAATCAAACCCATCCTTGAGGCTTTTCATTATGCCGCTTTCCTATAGATCTTCAGGGTCTGTAATCCAAAGCATTACCAAAATTTACAGTATGTGGGTGTTGCTTTTATCCTGTTGCCTTTCTAGAATAGATAATGAGCTTTATGGTGTCAGATGAATTTTTGAAAGGCTAATAATACATCTCTTTATCCAGTTTCAGTTTTAAGCCAAGACTGTTTGAAGACTTAGACACTAAGGGCGGTTATTTATGAGAATGTGAAATGCCTTCACGTTGAAATTAAGCTTTTCATGCAACCTACTGAAAGGGTGCAGCTAGTCTGAAATTCCCCTTGGGCAGGACTTCATTGACCCTTCTGAAAGACTTTCAAAGAATGAACACAAGGAGATTTCCCAGCAAGGTTTGTTCAGGCTCCACCTTTGTCACACATCTGCAAGGAGGCGGGAGACAGGGACACTTAGGAGATGAAGAGGAGGAGGAGGATGTGGGGGTGGGGGGACAAGACAAGTACAGAGGGTTGTGGGGGCGAAAAATCATAAACTAAGCTACTGAGCTGACAACACAGTTACGTCAGTGAGAGCTTACTGGAAAGTTTTATCAGAGCCTAAGATAAGATACACGTGTGTCAAACCTCTGCCCCTAAGCCTTGTGGCCCAGAGGAGAGAAGGCTGGAGGTGACACTAATGAGAGGGATTTTGGAGGTGTGGATGAATCGCAGTGGGCTTTGTTGTGTGCCTCAACTATACATTTACATTGTTAATCACACAAACATTACCCTTATTTGTTGCTAAGAGACAAGATCGCCTAATTTACACAAACCTTATCACTAAACATACTGTATTTGATCTGTATCTCAGCTTCTGTACTTCTATAGAGTGTGATAAACATACAGTTTATCTGTAAAGACTTCAGTAGACTTCAGTAGCGTATTATGTTCAAGCCACTGCGCTTGAAAAGATCAGAGATCACAATATGGTAGCAATTGTAGTGCTTATAGATTTGGGTCATGCTTGTTTGTCCAAATGCATTCAAATGAAAGGCCTTAGAATGAAATAAGGTAATTTAGTCAACTTATTTAATTCTAAGGCCTTTCGTCTGGGATCAAAAGTATCACAACTCTTGCACATAAAAAGCTATGCATTAACCTTGTACAGAAAAAAGGCATAAACAAGACTTGAATGTACTGTATTGTAGAGCACGGCATGCAAAAATTGCTTGCTTATTAAACAATGACTTCTACCAATAGTTTGAGGGAGAAGAAAATGTTGTCTTCAGCCAATCAGTAACCAAAGGCTCCTCCTTCATACTTAGTTTACAAGCAGCGTCACAGCTCTTCCAGTAAATTACGTGCCGAACCAAAAACCTGGCCGCAGGCCAAATGCACCTGTTGAACAGGTGTGACTGACAAAACGCGAGTGAGAGCGTGTGTATGTAACTACATCTGTGTGGGGTTATGGGTTGTCTGTAAGCTAAGGTGCTTCAGTATTTGCATTGTGTGTATTTACAGTGGTTTGAGCCTGTTAATTACTTTGGCATTGACTAAAGGTGCAAGCGTCTAAGGTCTGAATACTGTGATTGCAGTTAGTCGTTGCTAGTTCCAACATCTGATACAATGGTGGCGCAAGGGTCCATCTGTGGTATTAGATTATAACACCTTAATTACACAATTAGTATCAGTATCAGTTAGTATCAATTAATCAGTAATAACAGGCTATGAATATTGTCACTCAATATAATCTTTCGTCACTGGAGCCCGTTAGGTATGAAACTTGTGATGTATGCCACAAGACACAAGGAACACCTTCCAGCACAAGCTATTTTTAGAAAGAGAGTTTCTCCCAGTTTATGAGTAACCATGGGAAAGTTCTTAGGAAAGAGGTTCTCTGAAAAATGGCATCATTGCTGCTAAGGCTGATCCACATATAGTGTGAGTCATCATTTAGTGAGAATGTAAAGCTGTGTCCACGGTCTCAAGAATCTGAGCTGGCATTGCTGCTCTTTGGACCAAACAGTGGAGTTATTTGGAAAAGTAACGTGCCCCTTTTCATGCCAATGTGTCATGCATTACAGGCAGGGGTGAAAGTAGTTTGAATTTCTTACCTGTACTACAAAAAAAAAAAAAAAAAAAAATCAATTGCCTATTCTAGTGCGCCCTTGTGTTATGTATGGCTCAAACAAAAAGGTAAGCAGGTCTACGGCATTGGGCTAATTTCAAACACATTCCGACATTCCATGGTAGCAAACTGAACATACTGTCATACTCATTATCCCTTTTTCTGACTTCTAACTTATTGCCACATTACAGTAGTACTGAAAATGGCAGGCCCACATGTCACCTGTGGGACTCAAAACCTACTGTGTGTGAGCATGTGAATGGCCTGGCTACCAGGCACAAAAATGTTTTTGTCTTTCTTTTTTTTAACATTTACTCAATTGTAGTCATGACTTTGAGCCTGTGTTTGAGTGTAACATCTAGGCTACTTGGTTATCCCTTTTATACAATAATCTATGTATATATATATTTAATAAAAATTATGCAGCACAGCTCATCATCATGGCCTAGATCCTAGATCAAGAGGATAAAAACAACAAACCAATGTATAGCCATTTCTACTAAGTTCCTCTTTTTAATTTTTTATTTTATTTTTTTTGCTAGAACTCTATGGGATTAGTTACTCTACTCTATGCAAGTCTAGCTTCTACAGGGAAGAAAAAGATCTGAAACTCAAACTCCTCCCCTTTCTTGTGTGTGAGACTTCAGCACTGAAGTCTGAACTGGCAAACGGATTTGGGGTGTTCACTTTCTGCAAATGAGAGATAGAAAACTCTTCTATTCAAATTACAGGTCTATATCATAATGTGTAGTGTTTTTTGTTCAGTTTTATTTTTTGAGCTCTTGGTTATTAGATGGAAGTCCAGCAGCTAACTAAGCCAAGTTTATAATATCAAATAAAGATATTTCCCTAGCCAAATTATCTTTACACTGAAATTACCACTTATTCTCAAGCAAGTACATTACAAGTGGTACCAATGCATGCCTCTGGTTGTCTACTTTAATTTGATACCGAATACCTCCATTGTAGATGCAGGTATGTCCATATCAAAGCTTCCAAAAGACAATGAAGCAAAACCGCTTCACCCGCTATTGTATTTTTCGGCGCTGGCGTGCGCAAAAACAAACAACAAAGAAAAAACTTCGGAGTGCCAGATGCCAGAAAATGTATTTGCAAATGGCACAAATAATTGGTGAGACATTTTAGCGAATTTCCAAGTATGAACAACAATTGTTACTGTCACAAATGCCAAAGACAGGCAGGCCCTGTCAGAAGGGCACTTTTGACATCAAAGAGCAAAGGGGCGGTAACCCCATGTCTTACCACTACGGCGTACCGTCTGTCAATCTTATACCGGTACGTAGTATAGGTGCGTACCGGCTTACTTTCACCTCTGATTACAGGGAATATGTTTTACATACAACAGAGTCACTGGAGTACTTACTTTTCTGTGTGAAGTTTGCACCACTTAACGCATTCTACTGCCGCTTTACAGTTTTGTAATGGAAGAAAGGCCTTCTTCCTCTGTGTTAATAGCTCTATTCTAAAGAAGAGAAG
Source organism: Sardinella longiceps (assembly GCA_027497455.2). NCBI lineage: Eukaryota > Metazoa > Chordata > Actinopteri > Clupeiformes > Clupeidae > Sardinella > Sardinella longiceps. Next base: position 2,528,533 of record JAODXP020000012.1, on the reverse strand, counting down.
GGACTTTTTTTTTGTTATTTTGTTTCCATTAATATGCAGCAGTTAGGCATGTCAATGATCAGCCAGACAATCATGATGTAGGCCTACAGTAGCTCACATAATTGTCAGTCAGTGAGTGTATTCAAGAGAAAAATCTGTGTGCTTAAAGGAAAGCTCCCGAGTGCATTCAAGCATAGCCCTGTTGAACGAGCCTGCTAAATGCACAAGTTAGCAAGTGAAACAAAATAATTTTGAACAGCATAGAGCGAACGCGAAGCACTTTACATTGAGTCAACGGTACCTTAGATCTTACTTTTGCTGTTCCAAATTACTTTGTTCCACTCACTAACTAGTGCATTTAGCAGGTCGTTTAACAGGGCTATGCTTGAATTCACTCCTGAGCTTTCCTTTAACCACAGCTGTGATTACAGTAATTAAGATGATTCTATTATGGATCTTCTCTCTTCCCTTCGCTTTTCATTTTTTTGTTTGTTTTTGACAGTGACACAAAGGAGTTTTTTTTCTCACAAAAGATTTATTTTTTTTTCTCAGACAGACTTTGCCTGTGTGAACGTCTAGTTTGTCTGCTTTCTGCTTGAAGATGACAGACAGGGCCAGGGAGACTCATGTTATGCTTATAATTTGTGGCAACCACCTTCCAGACGTACTGTCAGACCATGGTGACATTGATATGTGTCTGCTCTACAGTAAGATGGAGAGCGTGCAGTGCTGAAGGACATTGAAGATCAGTAAGGACTGTACAGTAAGGTCTTTGTATACAGTACGTAACGGGTGGTTGGAAATCGAGAGTAGTGTCATGACAGAAGGGCCCATTACTGCTGTCACACTGTAGGGGTGGGGCACTTTGCATCCATATGTCTCTTTGTGTCTCTTTGTATATGTGTGTGTGTGTGTGTGTGTGTGTGTGTGTGTGTGCGCGTGTGTGTGCGCGCGCGTGTGTGTGTGTGTGTGTGTGTGCGTGCGTATGTGTGTGTGTGTATGTATGCGTTTGTTTGCATGTGAGCACTGTACGTGCAGTGTACCTGTGTGTGTGTGTGTGTGTGTGTGTGTGTGTGTGAGAGAGAGAGAGATAGAGAGAGAGAGAGTATGCATGTTTGTTAGTTTCATTAAAACAGCTATATGTCACTTTTCAATGTGACTGCCAAGATGCCAAGAGCATTCTTTCAGGTGCATCTGCTTTGTCTAATTTCAAAATCACAACAACCTCTGTGCAGGTTTTTTAGTTCATGATTAAGGCCACAGGCTGAAGTTGAAGTGATTTTTTCATAGCCTGGTTGGTTCACTGTCACCTGATCCTTTGAGACACATCAGATATATATTGATAATATCTTCATCCCCGGGTGGCTCTAACTGAAATACAGACTTTAAAATTCTTCAGATGCCATCTATTGTTCTTTGTGAGAGCATTGAAGACAGCCTTGTGAAATCACTGTCATGTCATAGCGGAGAATTGTTTGGGGTGCAGGACCTTGTGTAAATTGTCAGTCTGCCAGTGGATGTCGTGCCATCTGATTTGGTTCATCCAAATAATTTAGCCCTGATGTCATGTCTGCAGAACACTAATTAGTTTATTAAAGAAGTTATTGGGTTGGTTTAGAAATTATTTGCATGTGTGCTGATTTTGTCTTTTGTTTAATTAATGATAAATGTTGTTTTGTTTCCCTCATAATCTGTAGGCCTATAAAGGTTTCAGTGGATGAAAGAGAAATACAAACTGAGAATATTGTTGTCACTGACTTTATTTAATAAAGATGTACAAAAAAACAATATGCCATACATAAATGGACGAACATCATACAGTAACTGTAAAATATAACAAGTTGAGATTTAACTCTCATACAAAACAAGCTATTGAGTGATTTTAATATATATTACAGGCCAGCTGAACAAGCAGTAATCATCTATAGCCAGGGATTGATTTCTTGTTGATTCATAGAGGGGTGCTTATTGAAAGTGTGCATATTTACAGTATATTGGTGTTAGAACACAAAGAAAAAAACAGAGATGTCATACATCATACGACCATTCACAGTAATCTTCACGCCCTGAGTGTTTCATGTCTTAGTTTTGCTCTGTCTTCCTTAAATCTTTTTCATCTGTGCAATTAGCTACTCTTTAAGATTCACTCAGACTAGACTCCCTTGGTTGCCAACTCTGTTACCAGCGGTAAGACCAAAGCCTTCACATGTTTTCAAAAGCTGTCAAACAACATTACTTGGTAGCATTTGTTTTTGATTGCAGACTTCATGCCATGTGAAAGCTTTAGTCTTCTGCCTTACTGCAAAAGGAGATATGGCAACCTCCACAAGTTATAACAATACAGCATGAAACAGTAGCCCCTGTTCAAAGACCATCACCATAAGTCACAGAGGGTTAATATATGCAGTCAGTGCTTCAAACAGGACTTCAGAAAGAACGATTTAACAAGAGGAAAGGGTTTCAAACCGTGACCTCATAGGGGATAAAAGCCCAAAGTAGTCCTATGGATTCTTCTGTCAATTCTAGGGTTTTCAACGCGGATAACTTATTTTTTTTTTCTTCCCTCAGATGAAACCCAGAGTGACAGAGAGAAGAGAGGAGTACTTAGACATGCAAGGCCTGAGATGTGTAAATAGCAATGTCTAACCAATATTTGGGCAACAAACCATGCTTCTATATCCACATTAGGGAACATGGACATGGAAAAAGAATATTATACACTATTCATACAAACACACACACAACATACTCTCTCACTCTCTCTCACACACACACACACACACACATATATTATTGGTTCATAAAACCTACTGGAGCCAAAAAACGTTGGCTTACATTGTCTGTAACACCACTTCCCACATTCTTGTATGTGAGAATTTTGTGTCTTGTGTACCCTGGAGGCAGGAGTAGGAGAGGGTATTGGGTGGACTACCCCCATTGGTGGGGGGGGGGAGTTTCAGTCTTTTGTCCTTTTGCACAGAGGGTGCTAGAAGACACCTCTTTTTCCTCTCATCCCCCCTCCACCCTGCCTGTTGACACTTCACATTCCCAGGCCTACTTCCTCCAGCTTCCAGCCACTGGCGTTTTTCCCAAACTTGTAGACAAGCCGACGCCCATCCACACGCTCCAGGATCTCTCTCTTGTAGTAGTACCTACGGGGGAGGGGCAGACATTGTTTGTAAGTTTGTGGTTTTATTGATGTTGTTTAGATATACATTTGGTTATTTATTTTTCTCATGTTTTGCCTATCCATGTTGTTTTGACTACTCTCTCTTTTTAGAGCATGAAGCCATGAAAAATCCTCCGGCTATTGCGGTGTTGTATTTGAGCTTTACCATTTTTAACGTTTTTATTATTCTTTATCAAGTAAATTGTGGTATGGTTAAGTTTAGAATGAGTTCAACCTTGGATCAACCTAATTGCTCTTATTGCTCTAGTTTCTCTCTTGTTTTTTTTTTGCAGGAACTCCTGCTGGTTCTTCCAATGTTCTGCGGGGTTCTCCACTCACCTCATGGCGCGGCTGAGCTTCTCGTAGGTCATACTGCTGTTCTTCTTCTTCTGCCCCCAGAGCTGGGCCACGGCCTCAGACTTGAGGAACTTGAAGACGCCGTCACGCCGGTCCTCCCACTTCATCAAGCCCTGGTTCTTCTCTGGGTGAATGAGAATGTCACGGATGAACTCCCACAGGTGCGTGCCTCTTGGTGCTGTGTGATAACAATAAAGCATGGGTTATTCTTTATCAAGATTAATCTGTGTGTGTGTGTGTGTGTGTGTGTGTGTGTGTGTGTGTGTGCGTGTGTGTGTGTGTGTGTGTGTGTGTGTGTGTGTGTGTGTGTGTGTGTGCGTGCGTGCGTGCGTGTGTGTGTGTGTGCAATACTATGCATGCATACTAAAACTCAAAGCCTGATTAATAAGGCAGTTGATAAAAGTGAATGCGTCTGGTAGCTGTTTTATTTTGCATGATTAGTGAGTTCAGTTTTGTGGCGGGGTCTCACCATGTTTGCTCTTCTTGGTGTCACTGTAGTGGTCACCGCCTCTGTTGATCTTTGGGGGTCTTCCCCTTCCTCTCTTCTGTACACCGCGCTCCTGTTTCACAAAGCTCTCTACAGAAAAACAACAACAACAACAATAGGATGAGCACAAAATCCCATCTGGACTCATTCAAAGCGTTAAGTATGCTAAATAATGAGAGTGAGAAACAAAATGAGGCAAGAAACTTACTGTTGATGGAGAAATGCTTATCCATGTATTCTGGGTCTGACTCACTTCCTGTGGATTCTGGGGAACTGGGGTTCATGAAACTGCCTGCAATCCCAAAGAGCACAAAAATACACTTTAATCATATTGGCAGAAGTAAACAATAATAAATAAACAATCATATTCCTGTTCTTAACATCCTTCATTTCAGTGTCCTGAGTATGGAGTAGAAATCCTCCTTACCCATGGTGGAGCTGTGGTGACTGTCAGACAGCGAAGAACCAGACTCATAGCCATCACTCGTGGGAGTCATGCCTCCACAGCTGAATCCACTGTTGTAGTTGTAGGTGTCCCTCTCTTTCTTAATATCTGCAGATGGTAGATGTTAAGAGAGAGCCAGTCAGTGTCTATATCTCAGCTTTAGTTAGTAGGACAAACGTAGGAGATAAGAGTCCAGTGTGACTGGGAGTGGCAACCTACCGGAGCCCATGACCACACTTTTCAGAAGGTCAAAGCCTTCATCGAGGGTAGGGAGAGGCAGGTCGACCAGAAAGGCGTTCAGAAGGGTGTAGGTTTCGTTGAAGGGATCTGACAAGTCGGAGGGCATATCTGTGTAAAACAAACAAAACAAAAAGCACATACGCAGGGCAGTGAGTAAAGAGAAACAACTGTGCATGAAATGATACCCCTAATAGACCTCTGATGATATGTCCACTAACATCAGCAACTGCACATGGGAAATGGTACCAGATTTCAGACTGGCTGGCTTACCGTGCTTGAGTTTGAGTCTCTCCAGGCTCTGGTACAGGATCTCTCCCAGATCACCATACAAAGATCGAAAGTCTTCGTAGGACAGTTGACAGAGACTAGCACCGTCCATGCAGCAGTATTCCATGTTGAGCAGGCTGGCGTCGTACTTGCTGTCGTCCACGTGGTACCCGATCCATTCCTGGACGTTGCTCTTGGTCCAGTGCATGGGATTCATCTGCTGCCATTGACCTGTGAGAGAAAGTCCATTTGAAAACAACTTTAAGTCAAAGTGGGTTTCTATGTGTATGTGTGTATTTGTTATTGGGTTTTGTGTGTGTGTGTGTGTGCATCTGTGTGTGCATCTCTGTGTGTGTGTGTGTGTGTGTGTGTGTGTGTGTGTGTGTGTGTGTCTGATTTGCCATCCCAGTTACACTTTAATCTAATGAGCAAGAACACACAAAAATTAAATGCCATGGTCAAAACATTGGTGCCAAGGTCAGCCAAGGCAACCTAAAAAAAAAAGACTCCTGAGGCAGTCAAGCCTCCATCCTCCCAGCAAGAGCAGACTGGCCTCAATTTAACCCATTAACCCATCAAGCATGTCTGCATGCCCAGGGCCTAGCGTTAGCGTTAGATCAGCACTTTACCTCAGGCTTATCTGAGACTGTTTGACTGCCTGGGCAGGTGACAGTGTCACACCACAGTTTTATCACCTGGGTGAAGTTAAATAAAGTTTTGGGTGGCTTATGGGATGAAAGGGACACATTCATCTCAGACGCCATTGGGCCCAGTTAAACATTTTCTGAGAGTTAATGATTCAAGAAATGAGGTCAATGCAAAGTTCAGGCCATCATGCTTTTCTTTTTTTTTTTTTACCCCCCTCCTTCTTGTTTGTACTGTTGTCGTTTCATCCCTTAAGTGCACCAATCGAAACCTCCGAGGACTCTTTGCAAAGACCCAGCAGAGCAGACAGTGACTGATGTTGTACAAGCTACTCAAACGAAACAGTTGTTTTTCCGACGCTCTTCAAACCCCAGTGGAAGTTTTGGCACTGTGAATGGTGGTGAAGGTTAATTGCCCTTACCCTGTGTGGTGCCAAATGACAGGTCGGTGAGATGAGGGGTCTTGTTGACGACCAAGGAGGGGAAGGTCACAGTGTTCAGCATGGGCAGAAGGGGAGTGGGCTCGGCGGGGTACACCGTGCCGTTCACGTTATTTAGGATCCGGCTGAGCTCACTGGAGGCTGCCATGACAAGGCTGAAGAGATTCCCATGTAAACATGTTATTCATAGGGAATACTGCACCATTTCAAAATGGCAAAGACACATTTCAGCATCTCAATACACATCCCAAGTATTGTAATGTTGCACACTTGTCATTTTGTAAATATAACAACACTTATAGTCTAATACATTATGCACAAATGTCATGAGCTGAAGTTAAAATAAGATCTGTTATGATTCTATTACATTTAAAAAAAAAATAAAAAAAATAACTAGTGATGGTGATGGGATGCTTTATGTTGCATTAATCCCTTCCTACAAGGACTCACCTGGTTTGGAATCAGGAGATCAAAATTAGTCCAGGTTCCACAGTATGATCCAGTAATGTGTCACTAAATGGTAATCCACAGGAAAGATAACTTGTCTTAGGTCCTTATAGCCTCTCCGCTTCTCTGACTCCTAGTCTTTCTCAGTCTGTTTACTGCCGTGTGTGTCTAGTGCACCTGTTACCACATTTACCTGTCCAGTGCTTTTATACCGTGCCGTGTCTGGTGTGGGCGTGTCCAGGTGAGAGCAGCAGAGGGGGATTTCCACCGGCGTGGCAAGTAGAGCGCACACACACACACACACACACAGACACACACACACACATAATCCTCCCTGCCTCCAAACCACACACCCCTCCCCTACCTGCTTTCCTGAGAATACAATCAAACAAAAAACAAGCCCTTGCCTTCACACCCCCACACATCACACGTATCCTCAGGCTCATGTCTAACACCTATAAAAATAATATTTATCCACTCTTGCTTCCTAAGAATCATCCACTTATTCCATGACGGGGACGGGTCGCACTTTACAGTTTAATACGCACCAATAGTGGGAGAGCACGGTGTTACAGAAACCAAGGGTATATCTTATTAGCAATGCAAGAATGTAAAGATCTCAAGAGGCGAAGCAGGTGTAGCAGGAGTTTTCTTTTTCATGTTAAGTGTCAATAAAAACTTAATCTTTATCCAAAACACAAAATGGTGTAGCCTATACTTCACCAACCACCCAAACATAACACATGCTGTATACTTCACCAATGTTGTACACCTCACCAACCACCTTAGCAAAACACACACACACACATTATATATTTACACACACACACACACACACTGAGACAGAGAGCGAGTTACAGGGGGTGAAAGACACACACACATTCACACAAACACGTTCTGTTTGTTCCACACAAATGAGCTCATTTGTGCCAATATTTACTGTTGACATAAGGTCTCTAGCTTGACCAGTGTTTTGTGGGCTTTTATCGCAGGTTTCGATTTGAAGCCTCCCTCGCCACTCAGTCCACAGCGTCTCTCCCCTTCAGTAATCACAGTTGGCTCCTATCAGTGCCTGTCACACAGTCACTGCACTTGGCAGGCACTGAAGCCTCTATCCAGATTTCCACTGCTCAGTCTACCAGTCTTGCATTCATATTTAGGTCACTGAACATTAAGCATTCACAGAAATGTTCACCTGCTTCAAAGATGTTCTTTCATTTTTGGAATCATAGCAATGCACATATAGTTTTGTATGCATACATGAATGCATATGATTTGCCATGAATTTCTTGTGTCTTTTCTGCTAACTATCCATATATATTTCTGCTGTTCGAAGTTCTTAAACTTTTTGGCATTAGATGTTTTGGCACTCAGCAGTCAACTTGACTCAGTACTGACCTCTTGTGGTTAATCTAATTTCAATTAAAGGAGATTGCTGTTGAAATCATATGCAACTAGAAAAGCGCTCAGAGAGCACAGACCTCCGCCCTCCGTGGTCACAGATGGTGTTCTGGATCACCGACACGTCCGTAAATTTCATCCAAGTCCGTGCAGTACTTTTCGAGTTATGTTGTACACAGACAGACAGACAAACAGACCCGCGCACACACACACACACACACACACACACACACACACACACACACACACACAGACACACGCCGGCGAAAACATAACCTCCTTGGCGGAGGTAATGATGACAACTTCATGGTACTGATAGATGATGATGTGTGATTATGTGATTATCATGTGATGCAGTACGCTTATCTTCATAAGAGAGCTATTCTCATTCTAAACATTTACTTATAGTACTAAACACACACAGACACACTACCACCACCATGGCCACCACCACCACCACCACCACCACAGGTAGTTCATTGGTCTTGGGCTCAAATTTGGACAGACAATGGAATCAAGTGTGTGACAACACCGAAACCTGTTCTCCAATTTCCCCCAAATTGCACAATCCTACTGGCTGATGCCCTTGCACACCGCGGGGTAATCCTGCTATGTTTTCCAGTCATGGAAAGATAAATTATACTTGCTGCTCAGGAATGCTGAGATACTGGTTTCTGACACCCACCTGCTCTCTCTCTCTCTCTCTCTCTCTCTCTCTCTCTCTCTCTCTCTCTCTCTCTCTCTCTCTCTCTCTCTCTCGTGTCCGGAGGACTTAGGATTAGTCCTCCCATAAAGGCATTGTCTTTGACATTGGCTCACTGCCATTCACAGTCACATAGTCTAAACAATATGGAGCCACTGCTAACATAAGACAGTGATTCAACACGAGTCAGGCGTATGCTGGAAAGCCAAAGGCCATTGACGAACAAAGTCATGTTTTTACAATAACACTGTTGACTGACTCATAATACTTCTTTGAAAGCAACCGCACAATTGTGAAATGGCCTCATTTGCCAGTAGTAAAAAAACCACTACATGGATTTGATGAGTGTAGTATCACAACATTTCAGTACTTGTAAGTGGCTACTTTTACAAGTAAAAAAGGTGATTTATGTTTTATATTTTGTACTGCAACTACTGAGAGCGACTGAATGTATGTAAATATTATATTTGCTATAAAATACATTTATTTAATGATAATGGGAAGGGATCAATTGTAGAACACTTACTACTAAGTATACTGTAATAACACAAACCAAATTAATTGTCCTGCTGAATCTGTCCAACTTCATATTCCTGCAATGCAAGCATTAATTTGACCCCTTGGCAAATTTACTAGCTCTGCCAGTCAACAGTACACTTTAAATTTCAAAGATTTGTGATGCTCAGTTTAATCAGCAATACTTAAGAAAGAGCTCATACTTTTTTCGTGCCATTGGTGTTATTCCAGCATACGATACAATTCGTAAGTACTCTACAATTTGTTTGTTATAGCATTCTTAACTACTCTTTACCTAGTGCATAACGGCTGTAATCTAAAGCGTGATCTATTTCTTTGTTTTGATTGGATAAAATGTAAATTATGTTCAAATTTAATTTTAATCTAAAATGAGCAAGCAAACAGTAACTTATAAACTTGAGGTTTTATAAATTTGAGGCTGAACATTTAGACATATCCCAGAGGCCCTGAGTAGAGGGGCTTAACCTGATTTTATTCTTTTCACATAACACAATATACAGTGATTTGTTACATTATGGTAGGAGGCTAGGGACTCTCCACTCATGGAAAAAGGTCAAGAAACAGACGACAGACACTCTTCATGGGTTACTGGCCCGAGAGTGGGCACAGACGAGTCTGTTACACATTTATGGAGGCTCAGGAGTGAACCTGAACCAAAGGAATTCCCCCTTGCTGTCAGAGGGGTGGTGATGATGCCGGTGTGTGCATGTGCATGTGTTAGAAGTAGTGGTGGGTTGTGTGTGTGTGTGTGTGTGTGTGTGTGTGTG
>JAODXP020000012.1:2401150-2513650 GCA_027497455.2 Sardinella longiceps | reverse complement strand
AGCAGGTCCATATCTATAAAGGCCCAACGACAGCACTGGAAGTGGCCCAATCGGGCACTAAAGCTGCTGAGAGACGTAAGGATGGAGGAGGAAAGGGGTGTGGTGGTGGAAAGAGAGGGGGGAGGGGAAGGGAGGTTGTCAGCAAAATGGAGCATGAAGGGAGTTACGGCAGGGCTGCAGTGGATGGCCTTGGTTGGGCGTCATGTTCGTCTCACGCTAAATGTGAGGAGACGCGAGCTGCACCTGTTATGCTTGTTAGCCTGTCTTGACATTTTGTCATTGAATGTCATTGAAAGAAATATCAACAATGGAAATACATATGCTGCAAACCTCACAGCAGATACTTAGCCTATAAAAATCCAGATAAAACATTTTGAAAACCTCCTCAGTTCAGACAGAACACGTCTACGTTTCTGTTGTGTTCGATATTTTAACTTTTTTTTTTTTTTTTGGTGTCCATTGACCAAGTGTTATTTAGAGCGCATGGAACAGGTCAAAAGCTCTTGTGCTATCAGGTCACAGTGATATGCATAACACTTGACCAAAGTAAGACAGACCACAACCCCTTTGACATATACTGACCTAGTAACCTGGGATCCAACACATTCATGGTCAATGTGAAAGCAGACCACTGAGAAGGACATCTTAAAACTAAGGACTTGTTTACAAGTGTCTACATTCTTTTATAAACAGATGCTTTAAATTGCATTTACACAGTACACTCTGAGTGCTTTTTGAGTTTTACACATGTGTATACTTTTCCTTTAGTATGGAAAGTGTACTTTTGCTCTCTGTGGTGAGACTCCAAGTGAAACTCAAACAAGTACTAATAGGCTACATATCAGTATATGACTGGATCCATATGAAAGATAACCTAGAAATCTAGATGTACAGTACCCAAGCAGTAACCAGCCAGTACATTTAGCGATGAGTCATAGGGAGTCTCAGTGCCCGAACCCTTGGTGGTGGGGGACCAATCACAACGCTTTAGCTGTGTAGAGAGTTATTGGGCAGGCTTAGCGATTGCTCAAAACGGCTTGTTGTATGCTCTGATTGGTCGTAACCAGAGCCATAGAAAGCCCTTGTCCCTGTTGTAGCATTATCCTCTTGCGTGCAGAGGCAGTTTGAAAAACAATGCTGATTTCACCCCTAGTCTTGAGCTGCAATCTATCCTTTGCCACCAGACTATACATTACATGTTATAGTCTGGCTTGTCAGACTATGTGGAAGATGTAGAAACACAGGTTTTAAAGCAACAGATAAACAAAAAAGGTGACAATGTTTTCTAAAGGCATACTTCATGTTAATTTCACATGTACTCTTGTCTTTTATTCAATTTCTCCAGGAACCGGATCGACCCTTTCTTCTTCAAGTTCCAATTCAAGAACGTAGAGTACTCTTCAGGTCGCAACAAGACCTTCCTCTGCTACTTGATGGACCCCGGTAACGACGGGCTTCTCATGCGGGGCTACCTGGAAGATGAGCACCTCTCCGACCACGTGGAGGAGGCCTTCTTCCAGCAGGTGCTTCCCTACTACAACCCTAAGACGAAGTACACCCTCACATGGTACATGTCGTCAAGCCCGTGTTCAGCCTGCGCCGCCAAGATAGTGGAGATCCTGAAGGCCCGACCCACGCTGCGCATGGCCATCTTCTCCGCACGCCTCTTCATGTGGGAGGAGCCAGAGATCCGGGAAGGGCTGCGGGCGTTGGCGGCTGCGGGCTGCAAGCTGCGTGCCATGAAGCCTCTGGACTTCGCCTACTGCTGGGACACGTTTGTGGAGAGCGACTGTGAGCCCTTAATGCTATGGGAGGACTGTCAAGAGAACTACGAATTCTACCACGAAAAGCTGGCTGAGATCCTGGAGTGACAGTGAGTGTGTTACTGGGCCAACAAGCCACACACTCCTATCACCCACACAGCCCACAGAAAGGAGGGGGTGGGCACTGCACTAAAGGTGTGCCTGATGATAAAAAAGACTTTAAACAACATAGATAAGTCAGATAAGAATCACCAGGTATAGTTGGTAAGAGTAGATAGTTCTTTTAGCTCTGCTTGATAGGTCTTTAGCTCCACTTGTGTCCATCCCAGGTAATGGCCCACAAAGTGTCAGGAAATATTATGAGTAACAGCCAATGCAGACATTCAATATTCACACACTGCCGAGTCAACCTAGGGTCAGGCAGTTCACGTGTCATCTGTTACGGCAGCATGCCATGACCCAGATGCAGCATGCCATGACCTGATATCAGCTGTAGAGTTTGTTGGGGGTTAGAACTCCAAGAGGGGGTGTGCTACTGCTATTAATTTGTGACAAGTCATGGTTTCTTTACGCTTCAACAAGATTGTATTACACAAACACTTCTCTGGCAAAGTCATAGACTGACACTGGTGCAGTTTCCATCCATGATTTTCCATACGCCATTTGGTTGAAGTAATGTCCTTGCTGCCCTCCATTTGACAGTGTTCAAATGGAAGGCAGCAAACCTGTCTCTATTTTCTAATGCAGAAGGGAAGACTTAGCTGCAGAGAATTTGTACAGTGACAGAGATAAATATCAATGATGCCCATTTGCCCGATAGGAAATTAATATCATCAACCACCACCAAAATGTGTCCTATTTGATTTTATTTGCTTTTCATTTTATAAAATGTTCCCTTTTTCTTTGTCAGGACCCAGGAGATCAGTTGGAGAGGACTATGAGAACACACCAGTCAATTTCCTTACAACGGGGGAACCTTGCACATTTGTATGTGTGTGTGTGTGTGTGTGTGTGTGTGTGTGTGTGTGTGTGTGTGTGTGTGTGTGTTAACCTGTGAGCAGGTGTATGTGAGAGAATGAATCCATTTGCAGTGAGACAATTTTTGATATTAAATTGATATTACTGATATTTATGAAATGTTAAAGAGCACATTACAACAGCTAATAGCATCACATTGATAATGATTACTGCAACATAAAGATTTATATTATCTCTGGCATTTACTGAATATTTTAGCTTATTTGCCGTCCATCACATTTTTGTAACGTAACCTCATAAACACATAACATTTTAAGAAATATAAAGAGTTTGGTTCCAAAACGCTATAAAAGCCATTCTACGCCACTTCCAGAAATCATTTCATTACACTTTATTTTTTAGATGTATGAGTGTAACTACGTTTGGGATGCTTTTAGTACTTTTATCATCTAAAAATAAAATCAACATAATTGAAGTTTGGTCAATAATTTCTGAAATACATAATTAAAAAGCAGGATTTTTCAGTATTTTCAAAAATGGATTTATAGCGTTTTGAAATCAAACTCTTCATTACTCTAGCCTATTGTATCTTAAGTGTTACTAATGAGAAACATTGTTATTAAAATCTATTTGCTTTTGAAAAACAATATTTTTTTTGAAGAACAAATGAATTATCAGCCACTATTCACTATTAGATAATGTGTTTTTTGTATTTTGTTATGTATTTTTAAAACTTATCACTAAAATATTGTATAATCCAAATCAAAATGTCTAAAACAATAAACACATTTAACATTTATGTGTTGTGTACATTTGTTGAAATGTTCTGAGAGTGAAAATACATGTACAGTACTTTGTGATATGTTATCTGAGAACCTACCTGACAGGCTTTGCTTTTATAAATGACAGTCACAAAATAAACAAAGTGCCTTTTATTGATTATTATCTGACAGCCCCTATCAGTCTTCATCCTTAACGACTTTTTCTGCATATCAACTGCATAGCAAAACCATAGCAAGACCTTAGAATTTCCCCAGGATGTTGGCTGAAGAGCATATTTCCTTTTCCCATGACAATTCTGATTAGAAAACATGTCATAATTCAAGTGACTCTGTCTTTCAAATGTCAGCTCAACTGTCCCACAGTATCATATACAGTATGTTTACAACAGTAGCAGTGTTGGCAAAATGTGAATACTGTAAACTAAACAATGATGTCTGCAGAAGCACACATATTGGAATGCACACAAGACATACTGTACACATATACGTCTCCTATGTAAAGTAAAATGAAATAAGAGGAAAAGTTTAGAAACCATGAGATGTAAAAGTAAAAGCTATTTTTCTGGGACTGGCAGTACAGCTGTAAGGTGGGGTCTAAAGATGTCATTGAACAGTGACTCTAATGACCCCTTGTGGGCGCTGCTGTCCCTGGGAGCTGGAGTGAGCTGTGGGTGGATAAAGCAACACCTGGATGGGTTGTCATTATCGTCATTGTCGTTGTCGTCTACAACGACCGCACGGGCTTGAGCCGTGTGGAGTCCCTCTATGGCACTGGAAAGCCAGATGAGCCTCTTCAGACTCTGAATGGTGCGACCACGGTCGTGTAACAGCTGATGTTCTGTCACTGCTCTCCTAGAAACAGAGAGAGAGAGAGAGAGAGAGAGAGAGAGAGAGAGAGAATACATCCAGTTTAAGAATAGACCTAATATTGCATTGAAGCATTTGCAGTTGATGATTACTTACACAGGAGAAGTTACTACTTTTTGGTCTGTTGTAGACTGGGAATCCAGAGGAAACAGTCTCTCATTTGTCTTTCAGACAGATACATTTTTAGGACAAATGAACAAGAATTCAGTCAAATTTGATTTAAGCAGTCTACCATTCTTGGCCAAATTAAGATTCATAGATAAAGTGTTTTTTTTCATAATATATTGAATGAATTATATAACACATCAGATAACTGCATATCTAGAATAATAGCAGCCACCAAAAAAAGGCTCTCACTCTGTGACAATAACAAAACGTTTTCTTTTACTACCGGTACTTCCAGGGGTTAAAGTGGGGGGGAACGCAGGGGTACGCAGTACCGGCACCTCAGATAAATTAACAATATCATCCCATTCTTCTTCTATACATTTTTATTGGTTTGTGACAACCATTGGGTGACAACACTAAATATGAGAGTTCCCCCTACCAAATCCCACTTTGGGTACTTCTACTTCAACGTCCAGCATAACTACACTTGTGAAGAAGCATACAACTGCTATACTAATTGCCATAATGCCAAGCAGACTTGTACAGAAATAAATTGTAGCCTAATACTGTATGCTCACTACCAGCCGTGCCAAGTTTGTGAACATAAAACTGGGAATAATATTTCACATAAAATACAACAAAAAGAGAATATTTTTGTCAAGCACTCACCGTCGATCATCCTGACTGTGAACAGCTGTTAAAACCACAAGGACCAGTACAGCTACAAATTGTGACTGAGTTGCAAGCATTGTCTGCATGAAAAGTTATTAAACCTTGTAAATACATATTGCATTTTACTCTCACAAAAAATATATAGAATCCTTACAACATTATAGCAATTAATCAGAATTTCACTGCTTCATGTCATGGTTACTTCTTAACAATTCTGTCCATATCAAGATTAATTTTACATAAATAAACAATAAAAAACAAAGTCATAGGCTTTCCTCTCTCATTGTATATTAAAATCAACAGCCCAAACCTGCTCCAGGCGGATGGCAAGTGTAGCACAGGTTGCGTAGATATAATGTACTTGGTCCCCTGACAAACTTCTCTAGCCATATGTGTGAAGCCATGGCTTTTATATGCAGTGTGGAATAATGCACAGTCTGTTACCTAACATTCTTCTCAGTGCTTGAAAGAGTGCGTCATCCTGACATCTCCAGACACTCCCACAGAAAACTGATGGAAATTCTTCTCGCTCTTATTTCCATGTAAATTTTTAGAAATGGTGATCCAAAGTATATTTTCAGATGCTTTTGTACCTGGCTTTCATATTTACTGATTGACACTAAAGGCAGAATGAATCATTGCTATAGATTTGCTAATCTGGTGGATAGTGCTATTTTGCATTATAATCCTTCTCCAGAAATTCTCTTTTTTGCATTTCTTAAACAATTCACTTCCATTCAATAACTTCAAAGGCTTTTTTAAGTCATTGGTTTAATTTTTGTGGCTATCATTCTCTCTATTTTCATCATTTACTGACAGCCAATTTATATGTATGAGAAAACATCCCACAAAAAATATTGATAATGATAATGCGGAGAAGCAAAAATGATTTATTCAGTCATTTCAAGCTCAATTGCAAACAATTGTCCAACCCCTGAGAGCACTGCAATTTTCCACTAGTGGGTCAATCAGCACTGATAGCATAATTATGGGCCTTAAACCCTCTTATGCTAGTTAAAATTCCTTTGTCATGGAATTGATGCTGAAATCCGAGCTTGTGCACTGTCACAGCTGACGTATAAGAAAGTCACAAGACATGAATGCATAGCCATAGAACAGAAACCATCACCTTGACTACCTGATTGTATTGGTTTCTCCTTGGGAAAAATGCCTGATAGAGGATAAATGGAGATGGGAGGGGGAGATAGATTAAGCCAATTGAAAATTCTTGACTGTCAAAAAGCTTTTGGCTAGCAACTGCCATTCTTGCAGTTCAAAAAAAAAAAAAAAAAAAAACATTTGTGGCAATAACATATCTTTTACAAATGTAGCATAGGCCAAATGCAAGTACATTGTATATAAAACTTTATATGCAATATCAGCTTGCATGATTAGCATAATACTAAAACATTCTATGATATGAGGATTTTCTTTCTAATTCAAGAAACTCATGATCACAATTTAGTCAGCCTGCACACAATCTCAATATAAGATGACACTTCCCAGCTCCTGTCATATGTAGCAATATAATTCCAATATTTTGGAAAACTGCAATCAAAACAGGAGTGGTTCTGTTTAGGTTGAAGTGGGCCATTGTCTTGCATTGTGTAGAGGAAGACCTACACAGGTTTAAATGTTGTATAGTTCAACAAACTAGGACCAACAGTGTGCTGGGCATTTATCTTTTTCTTTGGTTTACTTGCTTCAGCACCTGATTTATTGGATGGGCGCGCACCCACCAACATTACAACAGGTCGAACTATTTAAATATAAAATTGAATGTCCGCACACTACTCCCGTTTGTATGACTGACAGTTTTTTGTTCACAATCTCATGGCACAACAGTTGGTGGTGTAGCCTAATTCAAACAACCTGTGGGAAAAGGAGAATGGGGGTTACAGGAGGACTAACCTGAACCAACACAATTTGTGTGGTATGTAGGCCAAGTCTTAAGGAGCCGCACCCAATGAGCCCTCACACACCCACGTGTGATGTTGCGCCACCTAATGACAAAAAATGGAAAAACATAGTCATTATTAGCCTGGCGAATGCCAAACTAAAAATCACAAGTGATACAGTCTGGAGACCTACCTATTGTATATCTCGTAGCGGAAGCCTAGTTTACGATTGTCCACAGACGTTTATTGGGCGCTACGAATGTCTATCATAGCATCTGTACATAGCTCAGAGCCAATACCAGAGCCACCACGTGAGGTAAAACGTAATTGAGGGCCGTACAAGTCCCTTTTTTTCTGTAATTGGATACCGAAAGCAGGAGAGAAAATCGGCCATGGTCACCATGCTGCTTTGCAGAGTGAAATGAAATAAGCGCACAAAGGAGCATGGGAACTCCCAGGCTAAGAACAGAAGTTCAGAAGGATGGGAACAGGCTTCACTCAAGAGTCTTTTTGTAATTTTTAAGAGTGCTGGCCCAGCATTTATGCAGTCAAGAACTTTTTTCACTGTTGTAACTGAACACACTGAGGAAGGCAGAACGCCGAAACGCGTCTGTGTGAATAAAAGGTGTATATGCGTAGTGCGAACTCCCAGGCTAAATCATTATGGGACTTCTCTTTGTTTCAAAAATTTTCATCAGTGCTTCTTGGAGCACTTAAACACAGGGCCCTTGGTGGCCTCTATGTGTAGGCCTATGTTGCCCACATAGTAAGTCTGTAGCGCCTATAGGCCTAAAGGTAAAGGTGTAGTACACCCGTAGGCTATATAGTGCCTAGTAAAGTTTTGTCCCCAGAGATTCCTTCTATTCCCCTTGGAACACAGATTGGTAGTAGGCCTAACTTGTAGGCAGTGGATAAAGTGGGATTTGGAATGAGGGGGAAACTCTCAAATTTGTGTCAGTGAAACAAAAATTACTTAAATGTTTATACGTTGTAGATTCGCCCTATTTTCTGATGTTCCAAATATCATGCTACTTTAACATTTAATGGTTTTATTTCGGTTCATCTACACTGAACTGCACATCAAATAATGATCCCTCATATAGTACATTCATGTGTGGCACAAATCCTTGGCTTAGCCTATGTGAATGTTGGCTTAGTGCAGGGGTAGGGAACCTATGGCTTGGGAGCCAGATCTGGCTCGCAGAGAAATCTTTAATAAAAATGAATGACAACGTTAAAAATATAAAAAGCATTCTCATGTAGGCCTTTTTCAATTCATTCATCTATCTTTCCCAGTCCAAGGTAACTGGGATTTGGCTAGCAGTAGCTTTGCTGGTGCTTTAGCAATTGTGAGAAACGGAAAACCATTCACACACAGATGGGAAGTATGCACTCATGCTTGATGTTGCCAATGAACTTTGATGACTTTTCAAATAAAGGCAAGATAATGACATGCCTCTGACATGTGTGTCTTTATATTGTATGGCTCTCATGGAATTCAATTTTGAGATATGAAGCGTGCAAGGCTCTCTCAGCCAAAAAGGTTGCCACTAGTGTGAAACATCTTCTGGGGAAAGGAGGATAGTGAAATTATGAGAATTCCGTTCCCGCAGGGGGCGCAGTCCGCTTTACAGGCCTGTAACGCAACTCTAACCCTTGAAAAATTCAAAGAAGAACTCTACCTGGTTTCCATGAGGCCGGATATCCGTTCGGATTGAACAACGCCATTTCATTTCAAGACACCCTCCTTCATAAGAAGAGAGCAACTGAACTACAGTTTTTTCGTTCTGGCAACATTGACGGTAAATTACGGTCTTTTAAAATCTATTTATGATGTTTATACTGAGATTCTTCACGAAACGGTTCTAAAATGCATTAGTGGCGCCATATTCGTAGGACTTTGCGGCAGCCATTTTCAATGGCTATAGCTAACGTTAGCAAACCATTTTAACGGAGCATCGACTTGGCCCGCTCTTACGGTAACATCATGTGAAACGGGGGGTATAATAAGCAAAGTGATACGAGACGTTGTAGAACTCTTCAATTCAAATATGTAGAGTGTATTATAATGATGCTTTCTCTGGAGGACGAATGATACTAACTAGTCTATGCCGACAGAACAGGTTAATGAATGGATGAATGGCAGCGTTCCAGCTAGCTGGGAAAGTTAGCCAAGTAGCAAACGATAGCGGCAGTAGGCCTGTCTTTTCCGCCATTTTGATGGTAGACAATAGCTTGCAGGGTCAGGTTGCCCCCATGTATTGTATTTGACTTGATATGCATCTACTTAACTATGTTTGGTACCTTGTTTACAGATATAAGCAGCGACGTCTTCGGTAAAGCGGAATGCTTGAAATGTTCCCTAGTGAACAAGGCTAATGGCTCTGCGTTCGAATCTTGCGAGCATCATTATTGCTAACATTGGTTAGCATTGATCGCTAGATGGAATATAGCTAACAATTTTAACCATCAGTATTTAATGCATCACTTCTACAGTACTGTATGCGTTAAACATTGTTCATTTCAATGACTGCGTTTTATGAACTTTGTTATAGATAATGCAAAGACATAGCCACCAGCGTAACCAGTATGTCATGATCATTGACTTGGAACATTACCCCCCACGTTGCATTGGATAGTAGAATGAGGAAATTATTCTGTGACCTTTTTCATTAGATTTATGGCTCGTGTTTGGCATTGCATCTGCATAAATCTGCATGAAATGGCTCTAAAAAGGCTTTATATATAAATAATTCTTGAAGGCATAACGACAAACTTTTTAAAATCTATGAAAATAAAACCTTCGCTGATGTGATGCAAAGTTATAGGCCTACTAGTTTTACTACATGACTGGGCTACAACGTTAAGTGTGCTCTGTGAAATGGTAACAGAAGTTACCTTAAAGGCCTATTTCAGGGCACAACTTTTCAGTTTAATTACAGTGATGGGGATTTGGAAGGGTAATGTTTTGTTACAGGCCTAGGTGGTCAAGACTAGTTGTTAACAAGTAAGCATCCTGTTACTATTTTGTAAAATAGTGCCCTGGCCCATTAGTAATACTGATATAAAATTGAAAAGCAGATGTTGATTAAGTCGAAATGCCTTGCTCTAGGTCTAATTGTTAAGCTGACACACACTCACGCACCCATTTCATTGACCGTTTAAACCATTTCTTCATTATTTTTGTAGTCTTTCATTTTCAAGCAAGACTACAGCTGCCACCTGTTTGTATGCATGGTTCCTGTCCTTTTGTTTTGTGGTAGCTTCTTCGTGGGAAAATGCAGAATATTGGGTTATTTTCTTTGAGTTTTGTTTCATCTGTCAACCGTTGCAGCCTTGTCATTTTGACAACTGTACGCCCCAGGTATTGGGCCTAAAGTTCTGGGCCTGGTCACCATTCCAGCATCCTTGCCTTTGGCGGTACAAACCTGCTCTTCCAGCCCCATACAACAATTGAAACTTTGCATAATATTATTTTCTTTTATTCTTTTTGACAGCTTTGAATATTAGGGGCATGGCCAAACCAGATCTCCATGAGTTCAGAGATTTTTGGCCCCACCCCTATTCACAGGAGCTGTTTATACAGCTTTCAAAAATAGGGCAGGTCTATGTGAGATATAAGCAAGAAAAGTTGCTAAGCGCTTCATACTTGTTTGTGTTTTCAGAGCCCAACATGCACAGAGATTGCCCACTCGACTGCAAGGTATACGTTGGGAACCTGGGGAACAATGGCAATAAGACAGAGCTGGAAAGGGCCTTTGGCTACTATGGTCCACTCCGCAGTGTCTGGGTGGCAAGGAATCCCCCAGGCTTTGCCTTTGTAGAATTTGAAGACCCCAGAGATGCAACAGATGCCGTGAGGGAGCTTGATGGAAGGTAAAAACCTGCATGCATTTTACAAGAGGGACATGAGCGGAGTTGGCATTATGTAACACACTAGTTTAACTTCATGAATGAAGAACAGCCTTAGGCTGTCATTGCATGATGCTGTGTACAATGTTCTTGGAGATTTTGCCTACAGTAATGTTGAATTGTCATAAAGACAAGTTATTTTCAACCATACGCTAATCATTCTTTTCACAATGACTTTGTAGGACATTGTGTGGCTGTCGGGTGCGTGTTGAGCTGTCCAACGGTGAGAAGCGCTCTCGTACCAGGGGCCCGCCACCATCGTGGAGTCGGCGCCCACGCGATGACTACCGCCGGCGGAGCCCACCCGCTCGCCGCAGGTAACCACACCCCATCCTCCGCCTTTGCTTGAGTACGAGTGCTGGTCTCTCTGGGCTATAACTAACCTTTTTTTTGGTCCCACCTCCAGTTTAACCTCTCCTCTATTTTCCCCTGCTCTCCATATGCTGCAGCTCTACTTTTTACCAGTGCTATAAGCCAGCCAGGCAGTGTTAATGGTGTCATGCAAACATACTGTGTGTGTCCTTTTTTTCCCTTTTTGTAAGGACAGGGCATGTAGGGATTTCTGAGCAGTTATCATCGTCATTTTCATTTTATGATCATTGAACCTAATTCAGGTCATATCAGTTCCATACAAGTAGTCTCAGGGAATTTTTTTTTTTTTTTTTTTTTTTTCGTAGTGACTGGGCTGTCTGGACGAAACGGGTTATATACATTGATTCTTTTCAAAAAGCACTTTAACAGAACCTTACAAGATTTTCTGAATCACTAGCCGGCAGCCCAAGTCTTAAACAAAATTCTCCTGCATTTTGAGAAGGTTTGTATGGTAATAGATTTGGTTAGTTGCAATGCAAGCTTTTGTTTACTTTTTTTTTCTTAAGGTTGTTTTTATTTATCATCTATATTAATTGAAAAAATGAACCCCGTTGCAGAGTCACCACCATGCCTCTTCTCACCAACCTGTGACTCACAGTCAACTAGTCCTCTTTCAGCATCATGTGACCGCTGATCAGCGTGCCCCAATCAGCTTGGCTGGTGCTGTGTCACATGACCCAGGCATGGCCAACCTTCAGGTCGCATCAGCCCATTGGTTCCTGAGCATGCCGTTCTCAGCCTCCTCCTCCAACCTCCTTCTCCTCCAACCTTAACCAAATCGGCAGCGGCCCACTTCACATATCCGACCAATCAGCGTTTTGCGTTCCCAAATGTCTACACTACAACCTGCCAGCTGCAGCCCTCGGCTAACCAATAAAAGCAGGAAAAATCCACAGCCAGCCCCCATCCGCCAGACAACTAATCACCTCGCAGCATCTGGCCAGTCCTATTCAGCCAATTCTGCCTACCCAGCCGACAGTCTGCCTCCCCTTCGTCATTTCTAGCTTGTTGAAAACCAAAAGACTAGTAAGTTTTTCCTGCTTCATACGGTTTACTGCTGATAACAGTTTTAAAGTGAAGAGAAAGGTGCTCCCTTTTATCAGGCAAATGGTTGGTTTTTATTTTATTTCTTTTTTTCTTTTTGTTTTCCCCTTTTTTTGGAGATTGAAATGAGTGGAGTTTGAACAAGTTAGCTCTTGACACATTACTCTGATACCCCCCAAACATTAATGGAAGGTGTAGATGTAGAGCTCCTGGGTGTTTCTAAGCTGCAACAGAAGCATTTGACCCCCCCCTATGAGAAGCAGCCCTGACGAGAGCTTTCTTTTTGTCATTTGGTCGGGCTCTTTACTGTGCGTGTGTGAGAGAAAGTGTGTGTGATTGCTGTGGTATGTGAGTAAGAGGGAGTGCTCTGTGAAAGCTCCTTGGGTAACTTTGACTCATGGCATATTCAGGGCCCTTTTTTTCTCCACTCACTGGGTGTGTTTTTAGGTCCCACAGTAAAATGGGTGCGATATAGAATTGTTATACAAATGTTGCCTCAGTTGTCCCAGAATACGGCAGAATATTGCTAGTCCAACCTGATCAGTTGGTGGTTCAATCAAACTTTAACTTCCAGACCCTTCCCGCCTCAAGAAATTTACCGCCCTCCCATATACCCCACACACACACATATCCTTTAGCAGGGATGGGAGGGTAACCATGTGTAGTACAGAAAGTAGGAATGGGAATCAAGTACGTTTTAGAGGGTGAGAGGCTGTTGGGCAGGTCTCCATGTCTCCTTGTACACGCTCACCCTTTCCTGTTTCTCTCCCCGTCCTGCTCCTTCCAGATCCCCAAGGAGAAGGAGCTTCAGCAGGAGTCGTAGCAGGTAAGATGACCTAACTTTTTCAGATGCTGGTAGACCACTAGAGCTTTGCAAAGAGCCTGGGAAATTTTAACATGTTTACTTAGTGGCAGATGGGAACTTTGATCAAAAAAGTGTTGGGTCTGCATTAAATTTCTGTTCACTGATTGGACATAAAATCTGCCCAAAGCTAACTGAAGCCTTTGTAGAGCTCCCTGACCTAGTACAGCATTGGGCTGGTGTCCGTTTCCTATCCAAAGCAACTATGCTTTTGGGAAACAACCCCCTGGCTACATCATAAGTTAGTAGTTAGTATTGCGATCTTGTGCCCCATGTTGCAGAATAGAAAGAACAGGAGTCTGTTTCCCGGCTTAATGCATAGTTACTAACCACGTGAGCAACTTAGTTGGCAATGGGAAATTACATTGCAATCAACCAAGTTGATAACTGGCTAGAAACTATATCTTTTGCAAACGGATGCCAGGGTTTAAAAGATGTACCTGAATAATCCCATGTGCAATTTTCTTCTTGGTAGGTCACTCTCCAGAGACCGCAGGAGGGAGAGGTCTCTGTCACGGGACAGGAACCACAAACCATCTAGATCTTTCTCAAGATCACGCAGGTAAGCAACCTGGACCACTTGTGACCCATTCTATTGTTCATGTAGCCTAAGGGAAACATTTAACCGTCATAAAAGATGGTTCTTTACATGTAATAGACAGCAAACAGGTTTTTTGTCTCTTGATGGAGGTTTAGTGTGCATACTTCAAGTCATCCACTTATGCCACACCTCTAGCAAGAATCTCAAAAATTTACAAGCCTATGTTTTTGCATCTAATTTGTTTCTCATTTATTCATTCACAGCCGCTCCAGGTCAAACGACAGGAAGTGAAGCCCATGCTGTATGTGGCTAACAAGAACATTTCGCCAATCAGAGTCTAAGGCAATGAGGAAAATCAAAACGGTCGCCCATCAATGGATATTACTGCCCCAGAGTCTTTTTTTCCCCGCTTTTTTTCTCTCTTCTTTTTTTTAATGCCTTGATTTTAGCTTTTATCTTTTTGTTGTGCATTTCCCCCCGCTGTGATATGTAAGGTACCTGATATCTTCTGTGATTTTTGTAAATAGTTGTTGTATTCAGGTGTCATGCTTTACTGTTAGTCCACCATTCTGTTTGGCAGCATTCCACTGCTTCTGCCTCCATTATGGGCTCTGTCTTTATATTGGTAGTCGGAATGTAAAGATCACAAATTATAACTGTAGTCTGTGTTTTCCAAATGTGATTTTTATTACTTTTCCAACTATTCATGTAGACATGTCTGGTCCCAAACTTCATGATGTAGAATTTTTTTTTTTTTTTTTTTTTAAATTGTTATTTACGCTGCCATTTCATGTAGAAGGCTCTGGTTCTTTTTCAAGAGATTGTATGCTAGGGCTTCACAAGGGAAATGGATGGATGAACTGAATGGCACAACGAAATGGCTTCTTTTTTTAAAACCCATGGAAGTTTCTCCCCATATTTGTACCGTTTATAATGTTATCAAAATTAAAACTGGTTACACTAAGCTAATGTTTCATCTTTGCTGTAGCACAATTAGAGTGTGTGTGTGTGTCGTACATGTATGTGGGAGTGGAAGCTTACAGTATTTCTCGATTGCTAAAACACTTAACCCTGTGCCTTGAATTAGATTCTCAAATGCCTGAACACACTAATTGAATGAATCTCCCTTTTGGCTAAACCATAGACTACTTTCACCTATAAAGGCACATTTGGCAAAACTTTCACTCTTTTTGCAAAACTCTAAGCACATTTTCATACTATAAAGCACATTTGGCATAATAATGCACTTTTTACTGTTATTACTAACCAAACAAGGCAGAAGATGAACACAATTAAAGCACAGATGTCACTCTATAAACACTACAACTCAAAATTGATAACACTTCCATCTATGTCACAATCAATCTAAGCCAGTTGAGAGTTGAAACAGGTTGATTGCCACAGAGAAGTGTTTTTCTAGAAGTACTGTATGGAAAACAGAATTGGAGTGTATAAAAGGTGATCAAATAGAGTAATGATACCTTACAGAAATGCCACAATGAAAATCAAGCAAATGTGATTGTCACCAAGTTGTTACTGTATGAAGTGGCTTTCAGTATACAGTATTTATCTATGTGAAGTCATATTTGGATCAAGAATTTATATAAAGGCATTCATTTTGAGTATTTCTTTGTCAAGTGTTGCTTTTACTGCTTTACAAATAATGAGTATTCCCTCTCTGGAGTTACATATCCTGAGTGCTGTGTTATTTATTTTGTTATGTAGTGTCTAATGACTGCTATGAGGTGTTAAAGGTTTTGAGTGTCCTGAGGACACTTTTGAGGTGATTATTTAGTTTTGAGCACAGTTTCAACAGTTTTTAGGTGTTTGAGAGGATTTTGCAAGAAAAATCAAGGGTTTTGTGAATCTTGTTTGAAAATCAGGAGTTGTGTCTAGAGTTTTGAGAAAATGATTAGAGGTTTCAAGAAATGTGTTTTAGCAGTTGTGAAATACTGTAATCCTAAACTTCTCCCCGCCCCAGAATTTTCATTAATGTGAGTGAATTGTCTAGTTTCCACGGAGGAGCTGCAGTAGTTCCAAGTAAGAGGGATTCATTTATCTTGCACAACAGGTTCTATATTCACCTGCCATAGTGAATTATCT
The DNA here is from genome assembly GCA_027497455.2 of Sardinella longiceps. Classification (NCBI taxonomy): domain Eukaryota; kingdom Metazoa; phylum Chordata; class Actinopteri; order Clupeiformes; family Clupeidae; genus Sardinella; species Sardinella longiceps. Next base: position 2,497,748 of record JAODXP020000012.1, on the reverse strand, counting down.
GAGAGGCATCACTTGGACCCACATTGCTGGCAAACAAGCTGTATTGCCTGTCAAATGCATTGGTGTGACACTCACTCATGGTTCTCGTATTCATCATGCTCCAATAATTTCTATGGCCTAATATTTCTTCTTACAAGATATTTGAATGAATGTAGAGAAACATTTCGTTTACCCTTTTCAAAAGTGATTATAGCTGTTGGAGGCAGGTTAAATATTTTTTTGTACTTAAAATCCGTTTCTAGTTAATGTGAACGATCATGGAAAATAGTCTAGGGGTGAGACTGGTCACTTGATGTGTTCCAGCTATCCCATATTCAAAAGGAACCTCCAAGTTTTAACACTTGTTTTAGTGGTAATTCTTCCCCTTAAATGTTTTCCTGTTGCATAACTAGCCAAATTTTGGACATTTGGATCTCTGATCACCCTCACCACCCTGACCAGCTCAGATCTGGTTGTATGTTTTTAGTCGCACAATAAAAATCATTTTTTCTACAATTAAGAAAGAGTTGCTTTCAAACTTCTTACTATTGAAGTTGCATTCAATGACCTTGTAATTGGTATGGTATCCTTGTTTATCAGTTAAAATATTCAGTATGATAAACAACCATACAACTAAAAAAAAAAAAATCAAAATGGAACATGCAACTCTCAACTGAGAAAAATAAGGAACATGCAACTCTTCCACATCTATTCTTATCAGCTTTTGCTTTTCATTTGGTTATTGTGGTACATAGCCTACAGCTAAATGCATAATGAACCCATTTTCTCCGTTTTCATCTTACCCTGCACCTTGTACGCCTACATTAAAACACTCCTGACAAGTGAAGTTATGACATCTGCCTTAAGCCGTAGGGTGAATAGTTTTACTACTAGTTAACAATAATAACAATTCACCCTGCAGCCATTTGGTACACTTAAAAGTAGGCCTTTTTTTTTCTTCAGTCCTTTTGAAAAGTCAATGGCACGCTATGTAAATGTCATTTTACGTAGTTTTCACACAATATGCAGGTGTTTAATGCATTTCCTAATACATTTTCTTTGTATGTTAACTGATACACAAAATTATCCTTTTTTTTGTTATTGACCAATTCTACACACAGCAAAAACCTATTGTTCAATACCTCAAATAAAGTAGAAAGCAATAATTGTTTATTTAGAATAATTGTTATTCTTTTGAAACAACAAATGATCAGATAATTGAAAAACGTAGATAGTGATACAGACAATACAATCTGTGCCTTTAAATTCAGTAAGGTAGGCAAGTATCAAGACGGATGTGCCAAATTTTATTTTGAGTTTTGAGTAACTACAGATGGGACAAAAGTGAAAAAGGTAGAAAAGATTGGCAAAATGCACACATTCAACTTTTAAGCAAATATTAGGTAGGCCTATAGATAGCCTAAGTATAAATAAATATTTGGTGTAAAAAAAAATATGGTACATTCCCAATAGTATGAGAGCAAATAGGCCTACTAGAAGCATAGAGACATTAAAAGTAATGTAGTTTTGTTAATACCATCAGTACTATTTTCAATGATTGACTACTTGTGTATATGGGAAATGTGCTAGAGTTTGGTAAAAAAAAAAAAAAGAAAAAAAAAAGCTTTGAGTCTGGTTGTCTGGTTGTCTGTGCAAACTGTTTGGCTTGTTGTGTTAGATCAGTGGTTCTCAAAGTGTGGTCCAGGGACCACTGGGGGTCCGTGAACAAACTGAAGTAGTCCGTAAGGGGTTTTCCAAAAACGTGAATTTGGTCTAGTCTAGAATTTAGTGTTTCTCTCTAACATTTTTGAAGGCCAAAGATGTTGTTAACCGAATACTATAATGCAGGCCTGTAATTTATATTTAAAACGCCAGGCTATCTGAATTTGAAGTACCTATAAATGCCCATGCAATCTCACTAATTTGGTTAAAGAGAAAAGGGTAGCAGCATGTGACTTGGAGAGGGGGCATGAAAAACTTTTTTTGGGCAAAATGGTCCTTGGTCTTTAAAAGTTAGAGAAATACTGTGTTAGATTGTAAGATTTGGATGTTGTAATGTTCTCATCAGTTTATGTACTAGGTTAGGCAACTGTTGAACATGGTCTCACACTGACACTCTCACTGATTGAAAACAAAGACAATGCCTGAACAACGTGTCATTAATATATAACAAAAGCACCTTCTAAAAACTGTAACTTAATTCCTTTGAAGCCGGTTATTCAAACTGTTATGTATGGTTGACTGATTTGCAGAATCCTTCAAAACAAAAAACAAAAAAAGAAAGAAAGAAAAAAAAAAAAAACTGGAGCAACTTGTCTAATGTATTCTTGTGCAATGTCTCATGTGTACAGCAAGGGGGAGACAGAGTGAGTGAGCTTGTGAAAGATGCTGACGATTAACCAGTCATGCATACTTTGTTGAGCTTTGTCCACAATTTAACATCCCTCCAACTAACCCTGTGTGGGAGGGTACAGTAGACCCACATAGCTTTGAAGTCAAACTTGGTAAGCCCATCCATTTGCATCAACCTACCCACGGCCATTGCACTCCACACACGTAGTGATCACCCTATTATTTGTGCTTGACTCTATGGAATATTTTGTAGCCTATGAAAATAATAATAATATAGTTTCTGATAAATATAGTTTTTAAATATAGCTTTACTTTTGTCGAAAGAAGACTAAAACTAACGGCCTTGAATAATAAACACTCATGATTCAGTCACACTTGTTTTTGTACTCACATTTAGTCAAATTTATCTAGTTCTCTTCATGGAGACAGGCTGTAGCCTATGCTGTAGGAAGTAATGCAGAAATGACATGCTTCAACCTAAATTTAACTCATGCCATTGCAAAAAACAAAATCTGTCAAAGATCAACGGGTAGAACTATAACACGTATATAGAATTATAACACGTTTAAATAAACCCTACACACAAACTCTGTTTTCCGTTTTGAAAATTAAATCTTCTTTAAAAATGTGTCTGTCACATACAGTACAGAGCAAAAGCTGACACACTTTCTCATTCAATCTTTCCTTCAATGTTTCCAATGTTTCCATTTTCATGACTATTGGAGATTCTCAATGAAGGCATCGAAACTATGAATAAACACGTGGAAAGATTTAATGAGTGTGAAATAACTGAAAACATGTCATTCTAGCTTATTCAAAGTACCCACCTTTGCTCTGATTAATGCTTTGCACACTCGTGGAATTCTCTTCAAGAGGTCGTCATCTGAAGTGGTTTTCCAACAGTCTTGAACAGTCATTCATTCCCAGAGATGCTAAGAACTTGTTGGCCATTTTGCCTTCACTCCGTGGTCCAGCTCACCACAAACCATCTTCATTGGGTTCATTGGTATTAGTGTTTGATGGATAAAGCTTCCAGGCATCAGCTAAATCATGATCTTTTTGCATACAATTTTCAAGGCTATTGCTAAAAAATAGCAAACAACACTCAAGATAGTGTGTTTATTTCAAATATTTCATTTAAATTCATTTAACTGTTAGTGGTATGGCTGTCAGGGGAAAAAATAATATGAACAGCAGGAGGCGATCATGATCCTCTTTTGAGGTAGGCAGCGCTGTGAACTGGATGACCTGTTCACCTCAGAGCACACTAAAGTACAAGGAAATATATCCAGGATTTTCTTTTGTCAGTGTTTTGATTGTCCCCCTTTAGAGCAACTTTGATTACATTTCTAGATGACATTTTGAATCAGTATGCTTTTTTAAAACTATTTCTTTTTTTTCTTCTTCTTCTTCTTCTCCTTCTCCTAAGTTGGTAATCTTATCCATGACACTGTTTGTTTCCCTGTATGACTATAGTGCCACATTGCTGTGATCTGTGATGATGGCTTCAAGAAACCAAAAAAAAAAAAAAAATACTATTTCTTTATGATGGGATGGACATCTATTTGGGTTAATTATAGCCTAGTGCTGCCTAGTCCTTTCGGTGAATTAATATTCTTCAGTAGCACATTGAAACAAAAAGTGTTGGCTATGATACATACAGCACTGAAAGTACCTTTCAACAAACTGAAACCGTCTTGGGACTGATGTAAAACTTTTCCTAATTAACTTTTGGTTTCGGTATAATAGCCTAATGTTTTATTTGTATGATGGGGAAAAAAATGTAGAAAAAGACGTAAAAGTTTAGACTGAGTATTATTGCCAAATTCAGTCACTTACTTAAAGTAATAGCCTACTATGCCATTTTTGTTATGCAGTAGTGAACTAGTATTTTCTTTGTTGTAATAGATGTTTGATTGCAATACAGGTGCTACTACCATGCTGTTACTGGGCTTTCTTTTATTTCTTTTATTTAGTGATGGTTTCCCACCCGCCATCCAGAACTACATAGTGCATACTGTATCCTGGAAGGCTGATGGGAACAAAAGTTGAGCCACCCCTCGTAGCACTATAAGTCAAGGAAATTAATTTGGAGATGGTGTCAATGTACATCGTCTTAAAAAAGAATACTTCAGACAGTGGTGAAAAGTTGCATATAGTTGAGTTATTGTTTAATTAAGTTTAAATTAAAGTTTAGGTGTTAAGGTGGGGCAATTGTAAATGGTATGTTGCTAGTCTTGGACTCTGAGGAAGACACACTGCGTCGAAACGTTAGTCAATGTTGTCACTTCAATAAAGGAAATTTTTAAAAACTTCTGAGTGCTCCAGTCATCCTTGGGTCTAGTCTGTAAGGAAGTAGCCCAGCCGGCTTTTGTTGATTCAGTTCTGGACTGGAAGCAGCAAACAGGCTTGGGTGCAAAGTGACACCCTGCTTGCAAGCTAAAATAACACTTTAAGTTGAACACATTGAATGAACATGAGAGAGATTTAATAGGACAAGCCCAATATCCTTCAGGAAAATGATTATATTACAACTGTGCCGGCCCAAAAATGACCATCGGCCCACCAGGCATTGCCCTGTATGCCAGCCCATGCCTGATTCTATTCAATTTAATTTGTAGAGCGTCAAATAGAAAACATTTTCCTCGCGACGCTATATAGACAGTACAAGGAGCACCCGTGACCGGAGCAAGGAAAAACTCCCTTCTTTTTGTAGTAATTCATTTTAGGAAGAAACCTTGGGCATATCCACGCTTCATGGGCTCAACTCAATTGCCAGTAGAAAATGAGTGATAATGTTAAGAGGGGAAGTGTGGATATAGGATAGGCTATATTACTGGTCTGTGAAATCTGTGTGAAATCTTAGGTGCAGTACTGTGCCAAACCTTAGGTGTGTATTGTGCCATTCAGCCAGCCAAAGATTCAGCTTACAGTAGCCTATACTGTAGGTTGAGTGGGGGGGATATGGTCATTCGGTCTTCTGAATAATTATACATTTGAAAAGTTAATCAAACAGGTCACAAGACAAACAGTTACATAACTAAACAACTTAAGGGCAGTGGCTTTTCAAAGTCCTACAGAATTCCCTCCATTTTTCTATGCAGGGGAGAGTTCTCCTAGTGTCTGCCTCTGTTATGTAACCTACACGGGAGCTGAGTGGAGTGGGAGGTTAACCCTTTCAGCAGGGAACCACTCAGTCACAGTCTACAAGGCACTAATCAATTTGCCACTTAATTATTTAGTGTATAATTAAGGCTGTTTTGTTAGAAGTGTCTTGGAGTGACTTAGAGTCGAGACATCGACTCTAAGTGATCCATATGGCGTTTCAATATAGCTATACCATCAACTTTTTAAAAATTAATTATTACAAATTGCTGTAATGAATATTTGAATTTAATCATAGATTTAGAACAGTGTAATATGGAAACCTTAAGTAGGCAACTGGAAGACTGGGGGTTCATTCTAGGCCTAGGCTACTATCCTGTCACCGTGATTTTTGTTTCAACTCCTCCACCTGTTCTTTTTCCCATGGTCTCTTGTTGTGAAGATTTGTTTATTCTTTGTAAAATAGTAGCCTAATAAGCAAATCAAAAAGTTTTAGGCTACCAAAATTCCTTATATTGTTCCTCACCCTGTTTATTGACTATGAGTGAGGCTAGAGATAACAAATTAATGAATTAGTACGCTACAATTAATATCAAAATAAATATTCATAAAACTTAACTTAAGGTTTTTTCTATGAATGCCATGATATTTCTAAATGAAAACTATTTAAGTGTAGCCTATTGTCTTTGCCATACTCTCTTTTCCTAATTCACAGTTTAAGAGCTGGCGAGATGGCACTTGTGCGCGTTAGCCTGTATAAACCCCTAAAAATAACACAACTTTCTTTAACATACAAAGCCACACTTTCTGCCATGAATGGTAATCTGTGTAATTCCTGCCCCAGGCGCTGTCAGTGCTTGAACCCCACCTCTGGATCGCCATATTACTCGACATTGTCCAATTGCGTGTTTTCGGTCCCACCCCTAGCAGTCCACAGCTCCCACGACACGCTCCAAGTCCACGTGAACCGGCATGCTGTGTGCATCCAAGCCGGTCTCCAACTCAAAAGCCCGCGCGCTTTTTGCTCCTATTACTCAACGCTCCGTTACGTCAGGGCCATATGACTCATGGTCTCCACAGCAACTCTACCCACCCACCGGCAAGACGTCCCGCCACAATCCACTCGAAAACTTGTAACTCCACGAAGTTATGTAACTGTCTCGGGACAGTGTGTCAGAGGCAGAGCGCGAAAACTGATTGCCTGTTAGAGGTTGTTTGCGCGTATTTTCTACCGCCAAGAGAGTGGCACGTCTCCCTTTCCCTTTCCCTTCCCCAGAATATAATAATAATATCCTTATAATAAAAATGTATTCATAGGCTAGAATAAATCAAAGTGCTTGTTAGGCTTCAATCAGAATAAACGTTAAAAAGCAGTAAATAATAATACATAAATATGAATGCATCCTACACCTAGTGTAGGATAGATATTGAAATAGAAAAAGACATACAGAAATGTGGGGGGGAAATCAACATACTTTTCGGCTAAACAAAATAAATAAAATAGAAAAGACTACTCAATCATTAGGCAATGGAAAGTCTTTCTATAAAAGTAAGTCTTAAGGATGGCCAATAGCCGCTCCATCTGATTAGGTCTATTTTATTGAATAAGAAGCATGCCGAATACGCCTAAGTGAAAATTACTCAAAACTGTTCCTTAGCTGTAGGCTAGGCCTATGTAATGTACTTTCTCACTGCTGTCCTCATCCTTGACCCATCCTACAAGTTCATCTGAACACACTTTATGTCCACTGTCAGAGGAATGCCCCCTCCTCCTCCCTCTATTTGAGATTCCTTTAGGTAGGCTAAGCTGTCAGTTTTTACCACACTCCTGCTCAGGACCTTGAGATCATGTGGTAAGGCAGGCTAGACCGGGCTAGGAGGTGATCTACTTCAAACGAAAAGTCTAGTTTGGGAACAGTTTGCTTTTGCTCCCTGGGATAGCCTGTCTTTTACTTGATAAGCCTCCGGAGGTCCTGAACACACCCTGTTTATTCTCTGGGTGTGTGAATAAGATCACTTGAAGGGTCAGTGGGCCTTTTAGCCTGTTCTGTGGTCCAACCAGGGGGCACACACCTGGTGTGAATTGTTCCGATAGTGAATTATGAACCTGTTGAAGGTTGTTTCAAGTTATCGATTTCCCATATTCCAATAGCTCTCTACATCTCAATTATAGAAAATCTTATCAGTTTTAAAAGACAATTTTCTTCCATAGATAAGGCTACTCAGACTCTCTGCAGCAACAGCCGTTTTTAGCCGCTCAGTCTTTGGTTGAAGCTTATGTTTAAAGCGACTTTCAAGAGACACAGTGTAAGAAAACAGCTTTCATGTAAAAGCAAACTGCTATAAAAATCAAACCTTGGCCCCCTGCTCCAGTGCGAGACAACCATGGAAAGCTAGTGTTTTTTATTTATTAAGGCTTCAGAGAACTTACAACATATAAAGAGCAGCTTTTACCTTTCAAGTTAACAAAGCAGACTCACATGATCATTGGTCTCATTTATATTTCTCAATAAAGTCTGTCCTTGAATTATAGCCTAAGTGTGGAAAAGAAGTATTGTTCAACAAAGGAGATGCAATCAGGAGATTTGCATGTGACAGAAGTGACTGCACATTTGTCTCAGCAGTGCTCTTGTAGGCCTTCAGCTTGGTGTGCAAAAGTTTCATTTTGCTGACAGCGAAAATCTGGCATTTTAAAGTGTGTGGGCTCTAATATGGTTGTGGACATTAAACAGCAGTTAAATAACCATCAGTCGGTCAAATTATGTTTCAGTAATCCACTTAGTAGAAAGGCTTACCTTTAATTCAATAGGGGATTGTATTTCATACTTAACGCTGCTTTGCTTGACAGTGTAGGCCCATAAACGCAGTAAATGTAAACGCGTGTTATGAATGTTCTAGGCTTTAATACACAGTTTATACCATTTGGAATACTTAATGCCTTTTGAAAACGTTTTGAAGTTACCCTGCCAGGCAGTTGAGACATTGCTCTTGGTAGTCAGAGTTGACCTTCAGCAAGGTAATGCATATATCTGACTATGCTGCGCTGTGCCGTAATGTTCTGAAGTAGGCTACTATTAAATCATAAATTACTGATAAGAAGTTGTGAAGATATTTGTTTACATTTATGTTTTGCTCAACCTTCATGAGTGAAGTAGCATGTGACAGAAAGGATCAGATTGTTGGAATTTGACACCAAAGCACAAAGTTTAACAACAATTCCACACAGAGCAAAGGTCTCACTGATTCTGCCTGTATTTTTATTTTTGCTCACTGTTTCCATATGAATGTAATAGTCTTTATCCTACATTTAGCTGATGGTAAGAACACAATGTCTGTAGTGTTCCCCCTAAATGGGCTGGCTGGAGTTTTTACTTCTCTCGTCATCTATTTTATCCAGGTGCTGTTTCAACAGAAAGTGAGCAAACATTGTGGTGTTTAAACATCATTTCCAAATGTTTTATGCGGTTATGACATAACCCCCTTTTTATGTGTGTACCCTGTAACTGATTTGTGCTGTATGATTTCACAAGAATAATCTACCAGACTTACCACAAAATATGTGTAAAGACGGTTATCATCTTAATGTAAAGTGTGTAGCCGGTGGCAGTCCGCACTGCACACGAGTCTCGAATCAGCCCCACCACCTACAACAAACTCCAGGCGTGGGAGTCGGACGCTCTAGATCAGGGGTGGCCAACCAGTCAGAGACCAGGAGCCACATATCTGACTATGTTACAGCAAAGAGCCACATCGGCACATGGACACATGAACCTGTGTTACTACTACTACATTACCCATCCTTCTGACACACACACACACACATATACACACACACACACCTCTGCCAGTGAGATGAATCGTAAAAAAGTCACACACCATCATGATAACAGAAATATACCCCTACAATAGTAAGATCACAAGTTTAATTCGAAGTTCAGTCCCTTTTGGAAAATCATGGTCGAGGTTAGCATGGAGTGAGCTGTAGTGACGCTGAAGATTTGAAGCCTTGAAATGCGCCAATGACGACTGACATATAAGGCAGAATGGCACACAAACATAAATTTGGACATGAACATATGAGCCGCATGACTCCGGACAAAGAGCTGCATGCGGCTCCCGAGCCTCGGGTTGGCCACCCCTGCTCTAGATCTAGATGCAGTTGCTAGATGTACTGGCTGAGCAAAACAATTACTACTCCTATAGGTACGTCTAGATTTCTAGGCTACCTGCATAGGTTGTTTCTCTCATTTTGTCCTCATCCATCCTCATCTAAGAAAAAGAAATCACTCATCATGACAATACTTCATGATTATTATTACTTCCGCCAAGGAGGTTATGTTTTCGGTCACATTGGTTTGTCTGTCTGTCTGTCTGTTTGTTTGTTGGTCGGCAGGATAACTCGAAAAGTACTGCACGGATTTGGATGAAATTTTCGGACAATGTGTATATTGGGACAAGCAAGAACTGATTCGATTTTGGTGGTGATCAGTGATCCAGAACATGACCTGGAATTTATATTGTGTCTGTGGCCACATTGCCTCTAGTTAATACATAATACTAATTTAATGTGTAAAGAATTAATAGTTGTCTTTTTGATTTGTTACCCAACACAAATTACATTTATTATTAAACAATCAGCAAGGTACAGTATAATGTACTGTAACAGAAAACATAAGAATGTCACTGACACCGAATGTGCATGTCAGTGAAAAAGCAAATGGCTGCTGATGGTGTTTGCCTTTCAGAGTTGCAAGCACCACACTTCCTGTGTGCAAGTGCTGTATGGAGGTCTGGCACTAATTAATGGTTTTAAACATGGTGTAAAATTAGACTCAAGCTGGTTGCAGCAGCAGCAGCAGAGAGCTACTAATACTTGCTCCTTAACCACCTGAATACCAAATCGAATGCCAAGGTACTCTTGAATCTTCCATGGAGAGGTAATGGCATGTTCTGTGTATAACCAGAATAATATGATGTCAGAATATTAATCAAACGCCTGTGGCCGTTAAATTTAATACTATATTGTTTGTATAGTGCATAGAGTGGTAGGCCTATTTAAAAATTCCTTAGAGATTAATGAAAGAGCTAATAATTATGATTGGTTTATGAGATGACTACAAACTTATCAAGGAGAATTGTCATAATTCTTGATTCAGTGTTTCACGTGGGTGGTGTCATGTGTAACAGATGCCAACTAGCTCGGCTAGCTGGCAGCAGGCAGCACGTGTAAATCCTCACAACTCAATTCCTTGGCCCTTTCTAACTGCTGAGTTAGAAGCCCAGATTTTTAGCTCAGTGGTTAGAGCGTCCGACTCCCATGCCGTGAGTTTGTTGTACAGTAGCTGGCGGGGTGGCGGGTTCGAGACCCGTGTGCGGTGTGGACTGCCACAGGCTACACATGCATTAAGATATTTAAATCGGTCCCCCGAATAGGCTATTGCATGGAATTCTCCTCAATCTCTCCATGTTGTATATGTGATCTGAAGACATTACTCTTCACTTCTTACTTGCCTCATCTTAGTCTGAGTAAAGCAACCTTGGCGCAGTGAAAGGTGCTATTATGAATATCTCACACAATGTATCCTTTGTAGCCTAGTAGTCTCTGGTATAGTCAAAAGATAACTGACTTCATTGACTGGATGCTTCAGAACAGAGAGGTGTTTTCTTTGTGTACTGAGCAAGTATTTTAGTTCCCCTGTAGGTTATGAAATGATGATGATTCAAGGTCAAGAATATCATGTAATGCCTTTTTTCTTTGCCAAAGGAAAATGCCTTTTGCTGGGATGGCTAAGCGACCGCTTTCATAGCAAAATCGATCACTTTGCAATAAAAGCGTGAACTTTGCACACTGAGGAAAGAATTCTCATGTTCACATTTTTCTCTTGAAGCAAGCTTCCTGGGCTACCCAAATATATTTGATATAGGATTTGTTTACTTATTTCCATGTAAATTGCATGTTTAAGACACATATTATTATTTTTATTTAAACACTTAGGCCTAAAGCTAAGAAATAGCAGAACATTGCATTATCTTATGGTTAGTAAGTAACACGTTTTGCAGCAAAAGGGTGAAAGGAACTCAAAACATTCTGTGGATGTCAGTTGAGAAATGGAAGAGAGAAAATGCCAATACTGTATGTCCAAACAGGTGCATCTAGTGTTGCCACCTGTCCTGGATTTTCCTGATTGTCCCGGATTTTCATGGTCTGTCCCGGATTTTTTTTTTTTAAATCCTGAAAAAATCTAGCCTGGGAATTCCCATGCTCCTTTGCGCGGTTATTTCATTTCACTCTGCAGAGGAGCATGGTGACCATGGCCGTTTTTCTCGCTTGCTTTCGATATCCAATCGCAGAACAAAAAGGGATTTGTACGGCCCTCGATTGCATTTTACGTCACGTGGTAGCTCTGGTATTGGCTCCGAGGTATGTACAGTCGCTATGATAGACATTCGTAGCGCCCAATAAATGGCTATGTACAATTGTAAACGACGCTTCCACTACGAGAAATGCAATAGGTAGGTCCCCAGACTAAATATCACTTGTGATTTTAGTTTGGCATTCGCCAGGCTAGAAAAAATCCTGTTTTTTAAGGATTTTAAAGAAAATGCCTGCTATTAAATAAAGCAACTAAACAAATAATTAGTAAGTGTCATTTTTACTAATTAGAGCTACACAATTGCAGCTTAGAAGGGTGATTGTTATCGTGGGTTAGATGTGCGAAGGGCGCTGTTGCTTACAAACAAAAAAGGTTGATTCGATGGTAAAAAATTAACAGGATTTTTGCCAGACACAGGTGGCAACCCTAGGTACATCATAACATTACATAGTCATTCTTATAGGGGAAATGTTAATGTTTAACTAAGACTTTCACTCTACTGTAATGCTACACAATTGTTCCAGATAGGGAGGCTATAGCACAGCTAGCACCTGCACTTATGTTTTATTTCACTACAGCACGACTACTAAGGGAATTCCGAAGGGTTATTCTACAACCGAATTCCAAAAAAGTTGGGACACTTTATAAATTGTTCATAAAAATCGAATCCAATCATTTACAAATTTCATAAACCTATATATTGTTCACAATAGAATATAGATAACATGGCAAATGTTGAAAGTGAGACTTTTTGAAATGTTATACCGAATATTGGCTCATTTTGGATTTTATGAGAGCTACACATCCCAAAATAGTTGGGACGGGTAGCAATAAGAGGCCAGAAAAGTAAAATTTTCATATGAGGGACAGCTTGAGGACCCAATTGCAACTTATTTGGTCAATTGGCAACATGATTTGGTATGAAAAGAGCCTCCGAGAGTGGCATTGACTCTCAGAAGTCAAGATGGGCAGAGGATCACCAGTTCCCCAAATGGTGCAGCAAGAAGTAGTGGTCCGAGATCACAAAGGAGTTTCTCAGACAAAAATTGCAAAGAGTTTGAAGGTATAATCATCTACAGTGCATATCATCATCGAAAGATTCAGAGAATCTGGAACAATCTCTGTGCATAAGGGTCAAGGCCGGAAAACCATACTGGATGCCCATGATCATTGGGTACTTAGATGGCACTGCATCACATACAGGAATGCTAATGTAATGGATATCACAAACTGGCCTTAGGACTACTTCCAGAAAACATTGTCAGTGAACACAATCCACTGTGTCATTCGCCATAGCCAGCTAAAACTCTATAGGTCAAAAAAGAAGCCATTCCTAAACATGATCCAGAAGCGCAGGCGTTTTCTCTGGGCCAAGGCTCATTTAAAATGGACTGTGACAAAGTGGAAAACTGTTCTGTGGTCAGACGAATCAAAATTCAAAGTTCTTTTCAGAAAACTGGGATGCCATACCATCCGGACAAGGACAACCCAAGTTGTTATTGCTTATTGTTAGCGCTCTTTTCAGAAGGCTGCATCTCTGATGGTATGGAGATGCATGAGTGTGTGTGGCATGGCCAGCTTACTCGGCTATTGAGAAACCATCACTTGCTGAGATCGTGGGTTGACTCATCAAAGTCAAAGTCAAAGCAAACTTTATTGTCAATCAAGCACTGCAACAGTACATTGCACGCAGACTGAAATTGCATTTCTCAAAGCTCCAAATGTGGTCGGTTCATCCCAAAAGGAACCTACTGCCACTAGCCGACCTTAGATATCTAGATGGATTTGTAATAACTTTAATTCCACCATGGAGGTTATGTTTTCCCCAGTGTTGGTTTTGCAGACCAAATAGCAGGGCATGAGTAGACTTGTAATACAGCAGTGGCTATAATGAGTTAAATTCACAGTGGCATAAGTAGGCATAGAAAAGGAGTAACTGTCAAAAGTTGAGAATATTGGCTGCAGAGAAAAAGTGAAGGAGTGCATATAGGGTTTGCATCATGTTTTGTTGTTCAGCAGTTGCTAGGAAAAGCTCTTTGCATTCTGGAGGTGCGAGCAGTTATGATGCATTATCTCCCTTCAGAATGTGATTCTCTTCACTGATTGGCTGACGGGGTGGCCATTATTTTCGTATAACTGGCTACCTGAGACGTTTTTCTGTTAAAAAGTTTCACCACAGTTCCAACTTTTAGAATGGTATTATAACAACGATAAGCAGACTTGTAGATCTTCTTTCAGCTGAAAATAGTACCCAAACCGAACAGGTTAACTTCTTTTAAATTGGAGTTGCATGTTTCTTTTATGTTTTATACGCTTCTTTAAATATACAGGAGATAAATACAAATGGGAGATAAGCTGGATAACAGCCTTCGAGGTGACCGGTTCTACAGAAATAATGTCTCGACGGCGACAGAAATAATGTCTCTAAACCTCCACCTCCCCATTATTTCTGTAGAACTGGTCACCTCGTCTGCCGTTATCTTTCACGAATAGGCTACGTTCTGCCTGATTGCAGTAGGCTATAATGCATGATTGTAGTTGTGTCCTTTGCAATGTTCTTGGCTTTGCAAGTCGGTTGTAGATGTCAGAGAGGAAAAGGAGAGAGGCCCCAGTGATCTTTTCAGATGTCCCCACGATTATGCTGCTGTCGGGCCTTTGGTTCTGCACCAGTGCAGTTACCAAACCACTTTTTTATGGCACTGCTGAGGATGCTTTCAATGGTCCCTCTGAAAGTTGTCTGGATCGAGGAGGGCAGGTGGGCTTTCCAAAGCTCCCGCAGAAATTAGAAACTTAGCCAGGCTTTCCATGTGATATTTGTGGTTTTCTGAGTCCATGTGATGTCTGTGATGTGGACATTTGGGCTATGAACAATCTCATTTGGAAGGTTGTTTATGGACAGTGGAGTATGCTTGCTTGGAGTTCATCTGAAGTCAATGATCAGTTCCTTCATTTTGTCCAGGTTGAGAAGCAGGTTGTTGTGGGTGCACCAGATGCTGCCGACCGGACTTGGCAGCCTCATAACAAATACATAGGCTGATTGACTCAAAATTGGCCCTTTAAACTTCTAAATGATATGCACAACTTCTAAGAAGAATACATATCAAGTCATTGCTGGGACATGGTCTGATTGTGTTATCCCTTAACAATTTTGTCTATTCTCTATGCCACTGTCCAGTTCTTATTTTTTTAATATTTTGTTTGGGGCTTTTTACTTTTAATTTGATAGGACAGTAGAGACAGTTACAGGAAATGAGTGGGAGAGAGAGATGGGTAAGGAGCAGGAAATTGCCTCGGATGGACTCGAAGCCGGGTCCTCGGATTTATGGTACGATGAACCAGCCCGCTTAGACACGGTGCCCTATCCAGTTATCCAGTTCTTCCCTTAGTTGAATGACTGGGTGTGGTAAAACTGTGACTGTTCTGCACCATCTAGGCTGAAATGCTCTGTATGATGTTTTCACAGCATCAATTAATGCTGGTAAAATTGCTAGCCTACCACTGCATATTTTTGCACAGAGCATAAAATAAAATGTGTGGCAATGTGGTTAGCTTACAACCATATTTAGATAACGTAGAATTCAAAAGAAGTTTGCATGTTACAAGTGGGAATGGATTGTCTGACTTTTTTGGTAACTGATCAGTTTTTTTCAGACTTTGAGTAGCAGAGGATGAATGTGAGAGTCTTCAAATGATTAACCTGTAGACAATGGCTCTTCACATAGCCTATCCTTTTCATCCTCTGAGCATCTTTCCTCCACTTTATTCATGAGTAGCCTAACTGAGAATGACAAAGAATAGCCAATTGGAAACTAGGCTAATATTTAAATTCAGAATTGATGGAGGGCAAGAAATTACATGAAATGTTGTTCCTCTCATTTAATTCAGTTTAATTGGGATGTTCACAAAAGACCTGCAGTTGCTTTCTAACCAGGAACAAAAAGGCTATTCAGCAGTGATCAGAACGGAGATTGTTACTCCTGAAATACCACACAAAAGAGTCACTGTCCCACTTTGGTACCGGTCATTAAGCCCTACATCCTGCATTTGAGATGCTGTTTGGTCGACAGCTTCTTCATAGAGACGAGTCAATGGCTGGGAACTCGGCATGTGGCCAAGGAAAAGGGGGCGTAGCCTAACCAGCAGGAACTAGCAGAGAAGTTTTGGCTGACATAAACAAACCTGACTTGAGAAACACGTGGAGTGGGTGGAGATTTACTCAAATTTCGGCGCGGATTTCGATATTACTGGGAGGAGTCTGAAAGTCCCAGCAAAATCAACCGGTCTTTTTTATAGCCTCATGCTAGTCTTAAATGAGAAAGAATAATCATGTGGTTTAATTAAGATAGAATATTTTTTACTGAATTTTTTTTTTCATGAAAAAAATAATTAAACAGATTCGGGATATAGGCTAGCAAATAGAAAATTACCATAGGCTACAAAAGTTCAGTAGGTTAGTTAGGCCTACAAAACTTAATATAAAACTTTGAAGTAGGCTATGCATTGAGAATAAGATGTTAGGCCTTCTCCACTTTTCAACCTATAAACTAGCCTACCTCAACGTTATTGAGAAACAATTGCTTCTTTGTTGCAAATCTGTCTAGAAATAGATCTGACTGTCTTTGAGTGGGTGTGGGTCACTGGAATGCATCCAATAATGAGCTCCACAAGGAGTCTGTGGAAGTGGACTGCAGAGGAATTTCCTCAATCTGGAGAAGGGAAAAGGGTAGGCAATGCATTCACGTGTCCCTGCGTGTTTACCGTGAAAAATGCACGTGTTTCTGCCAACTTGCTCCGCCCGTCCACGAGAGAAGTCCCACGCCCACGAAGATAAATTTTTCTCCCTTCAAGTCGAAGGTTCAGTCTGACCCATGTACACTAAACGATAAAGGCTAGGCTACTATCCGGACAAGGCTGAGAGGATACAATTTAATTAACACAACCCTTAACCATACCGTGGAAATTTGGGGTTTGAAAGTGGACATAACTGTAGCCTAAAGGATTTTTGAACTGTTCAGTTTCGGTTTCTCATCTCAAAGGGTAAACCAAAAGAAATACACTGATACGCAACTTTTGCTGTCGTCTTGTTCGATTTGAGGATCAACAGGATCAACACTAACCTGTAAGTTGAAAGTTATTTTCTTTTTATGCTTACAGAAGTCTATGATTTCTAAGTTAACCTATCGATTAGTCTAAAACGTCTTCAAGACACTTTGTATCGGTCCATCCCATAGAAAACTGTTACACTGTTGCAAAGTAGCCTATTCTGGATACCCTGTGAATTATAAACTTGGGCTAGGCTATATTTTTATATTCTAATAGTCTATATTGAACCAACCGTGGATTAAAATATAGCTTGGAAGTCTGAAAAGCTAATATATGGTCATAAATAAGTTTACTTGGGTGTTTTTAGAACTGTGGTCGTGAGGTGTCATGTTTTTACAATAGCCGTTTCAAGGGGAAAGAAAAAAGAAAAAAAAAGACTCTCGTGTCAACCTCGGAGTGAACTTCACCGGTCACACGAGTTACAAATTCACGTGGAGTGAAATAGTAGGCAGTGGCCCAAGGTGTGTCAAATATGACTTGAACCAATGAGACAACACGCCTGCCTCCCGCCATTACATTTGATTTTTGTCCCTAGGGCGGTATGGCTCCATGGCTCGGCCCCCAACTTTTTCACGTCAGTCATTTCTAAGGTTTTCAGATTTCTGTGCTCTGGTCACGAGGTTACACTAGTGGCAGCCCATTTGAATTAAATTGCCGAGTAGACATAGGTTATACGCCTGATGCATTATAATTCAATATGTGTAGGCCTATTAATAGCCTAAATTTGCCATAGGCCTACCCTTGGTCTTGTTCGCAAAGAAAAGAAAAATGTGCATATTATGTAGACTACTACTGTTGCCAAAGATCAGATGTGTTTGAGCATATTGTGGTCTGTTGTTTTTATTGTATTTATGATTCAGTAAGTATGGCGATGGATCTATACTATCATTAATGTAAATGTAGGGAAAGGCATCTGCCTGACAGAATGACAGACAGGTTTGACAGAATGACATCATACTGAGCCACTCCCTGTCTGCTTATTGTGAAAACCATAGCATAGTAATATCCTGTGGCAACCATCCCTTGTGATTTGCATGGGGTATTTCTGATGAGTCATATGAAATCTTTGGTTGATTTCAGTCAGTAGTCTAGGTCCAACAAAGCTGTGAAAAGAGGAAGGTGTAATGTGGGAAACTGTCTACCATGAAAGGAAATCTAAATTACACTCTTGAATAGGACAGTAGAGACATCTCTCAAGCCCCCACCCTCAGCTTCCCCTGTCTGACTCTCAGTGTGTGTAATTTCCCTGAAGTTACCCAACTGACCATGGTGGTTTCCCAGCACTGTCAGTATGGGGCCTTGTCTTCAAGTCCATTCATTGAAACCAGGAAATGCTGAAAGAATGTAGGCTACTTAGACACTTTGATATATTGGAAGGGATATATAGAAACTAAGCTGAGCCGAAGAGTTACACAATAAAAAGTTCCTTGACGATATACATAGATTATGGTATTTTTAGAAGATTATAGAAGTAATCTTTCTGAAGTATGCGAAAAGTCTTTTTATGTGTTTGGTTATTGAAAAAGGAAAGTACATTGGTGAAAAAACAATAGGCTACACCATACAGTAGGGATATATTATGAAATACAGCAGGCCAAGTTGAAAAGTAACAGGTTTGCAGTCACTACCACTACAATTTCATCTCAACAATGTGCTTTTATCACCCCCTAGAGGTTGTAGTTGGCCATAAACGGCTGTCTGGTTGGACTTGCCCCTGCATGTCTCTAGGAGTTTTGCCCAGGCATGTACTAGACTAGTCCAGCCCTAGGAAGGGTGGACCTTCATGAGTCACTGCAGACTGACCAGAGTTTAAAAAGCATTGTGCCATCTGACAAGTAGCCTTAGTTTCAACAAAGCCTGTGAAGTGAAGGTAGTGCTGAAGGAGTAAAGCTCAGTTTGTTGCAGTCATGGTGAGATTTAAATGATTGTTGATGTGGTGAAGTTTTTTAGATATTGTGTTGAAAGTTTATTATCTTCATTACATGTGTGTAAGGTTTAGATTGTTGGTTATGAGTAGGCCTATTGTTGTTGTTTAATTCTAAAGTTTTTGTACAGGAGAACATTAACATGTTGAATGTGTCTAATCTTTAGTCTCTGTTTTCTTCACAGTGTAGAACCATGTCTTTCCACAAGCGCATCCTAAGGTCTCTGGGCAACGCCAACGGATCTGCCAGGCGGAACCTGTTTGGGCCAGTGGATCGGGAACAGCTGCAGCAGGACTACTGCATAGCACTGAAGCAAGACCTGGAAGAGGCATCGCGGCGCTGGGGTTTCAACTTCCTCACTGAAAAACCCTTGAACGACGGTGACTTCCAGTGGGAGGGTGTTTCTGGAGCAAAAGTTCCCCTGATGTACCGCACCTCCACCCTCAACAAGAACACCAGCTCGACAGGAGCGTCCACATCCTCGGAGGCCAGCATTTCCATGGAGACGAAGTCGGAGTCAGCGGAGGCCAGGTCTAGCACATCACAAACTGGGAAGGAAAATGTCCCTGGGACACCAGAGAGGCACACAAACAACCTGAAGAACCTAGAGAGAACCCCAGTAAAAAACAATGCCAGTAGCAACTCGTTAAAGAGGAAACAAACCAATCTTACAGGTATGTGTGCATGTTGTGTGCCTTTATGCAAGCATTCACTGTAATGTGTTAGTGTATGATTTTTTCTGCCACTGTCTTGTCATCAGTAGGCTCATCATGTTGTTATTACATATTAATATGCATATAATTGAATGTCTTCTCTATTCTGGTTTGATTCTAGATTTCTATCAGGCCAAGAGAAGGGTAGTGGCCACGCCCAGGAAATCAGGCCAGTGATCGGATGTGTGGGAGTGACCCAGGAAGCCTCATTAGCCATCCGTATACTCACTACTTCTCTCAGGAACTCATAACCCATCACACTCACTGCACACACTATTCAAAACCTACCTAAAGACTTGTACATAGAACACACCTCAAAGGTATTTTTTGCTACCTTCACTGGGGAAATCATGTCTGTTAAAGTCACAAGAACCCCCTTTTTCTGAAAACCTCACAGAAGGGGGTTGCTGTCGCTGTTTTGTTGTGGTCTTGTAAAATCAGTCAAACCTCTGAATGGTAGAGTGGTCAATGCTGTACCGTGGACCAACGTGGAATTCACTAGGCTACTGGTTTCTGCTTTATTTAAACTGTCTGAGTGTTACAGCTCAGACTGAGTGGGATAATCATAAGAGCAAGACCAATTAAAGTGCCCTTGTTTACTGTGCACATACTGTATAGGTACCAATATTACATCATAGATACAGGAAGTAGTCTCAGCAGAAACACAAGGTGAACTCAAAACACTAAGTATTAGAAACAGTTTTCTAAAGGTGCACAATTTTCCAAGGTGATTTTGTAATACTCTGTTATTTTTATATTGTTGTTCTTTTTTACAGTCACTGTAACACTGAAGCCTTTCCCATGTATTTGTTATAGGTAATTATTTTGTGAAAAAATTGTCATATTCACAAGATAACCTGTAAAAGTAGGAAACTGTAAGGAAGGCATGCAGTGGAAAACTGGTAATCTACATCACTAACAATCTGCTATAATAATACAGTTGCAGTTCTCAAACAATAACCTCAAATAATATGCAAAGGTAGGCATTGATAAAAGAGGAAAAAAATGAACACCTGTACAGCTTGAGAAATCTTCATCTATTCTATCGTTTTTAACTTTCATGTTTAATTCCTCTCGACCACCCAAAGCTTTAGCGCAGCTTTTGCAGTACAGTAATGTTGTAGCTAATGTTAAGTGCCACAAATTTAAGTCTATTAGGCAACTGTCTGGCCTTTGAAGGAGTCTAATGGAGAAATATGCTAGACCTCCATATTTTAAGTAAGCTAATTCCACATACTAATGCACATTTTTATTTAATTCACAGTGCAATTGTATTTTTTTTCAAGCTCTCTCTGAATGTAAAAAGTGCATTCAGAATTATAATTTATTACTTTTTTTTTTTCTCTCTCTCTCTTGCTGCTATGGGTGACACAATGGGGGAGACAGGCAGCATCAAAGCTGAAAGTCATTCAAAAAGCAACCTGGAAATTAAATAGCTTTGAATAACACGCACCACCTAAATGAAAATGCCTTGTTCAGTTTGCAGAACCCCAAAAATTGCACTTAACCTGCTTCTTTGAGTGCACAGGGCCTTCTCTTCTTCTGTGTCTAAAACTAGACAAATGAAATATAAATATATATATATATAAATCTACATATTTATTGTACATAAAAGTCACATGTTCTGGATATGTATTTACTTAATTATGAGATGGAAATAAATATGTTACTGTATATCTGCTGACTCATTGTTATTATTTAATATAATTGATTATCTGTATTGTTCTGGTGTATCAATTTCATGGTAATTTGGTTTATATGGCCTGACAGCTAGTATGCTTGGATAAAACTTATCATCACCGGTGTCTAGATTCTGTTCACTCAGGTGCCAGCTCCCTACAAGGCACTGTGACCTACTTGTTGTCAAGCAGGTTGCTAGGAAGATGACGACAGTATTTGTCCCCCCCACTAATGCCACCACCATCAGCAATTCTCTTGTTTACATCCTTACATCCACACAGTCATTCTCTCTCCTTCTGTCTCTCCCTCTGAATCTCCAAGGAAGACAGAATAGACCCTGGAGTCTCAAATTAGTTGTTGCAGTCACCCCCACCCCTTCACTAGCACTACTCATTAGTGTACAGAAACCTTTGCCAATGGGAATCTGGCCAAGTGACCTGTTGGAGTCTAGTCAAATGGAACTGACACTCACTGCACCAGTAGCCTAGTCCTGAATGTTTTATATGTATATATTATTATTATTATTATTATTATTATTATTATTATTATTATTAGATAATAATAATAATAATAATAATAATAATAATAATAATAATGATAATAATATTAAGGAATCATCCAAACAGAACTGTTAGTAGACTGTAGCCTATAAGATGGACAAAGAATTCACCCTGCTTTGGTGGAATAAACCTTGGGTCCACGTCCATAAATCCGTTTCAGTTGAACTGGACCACATTCAGGAAATCCAGCAGACCGAGTCAGATCCAGTATTCAGTTGTGTGTGTGTGCGTGTGTGTGTGTGTGTGTGTGTGTGTGTGTGTGTGTGTGTGTGCCTGTGATGCCTACCATGAAAGGGGTGGGGGCGCTGCCTTGCTTTGAGATTCTCTTGCGGTGACGAGTCTAGTGATTTTTGGAAAAAAGAGGCTCCGATCTACCGCTGACAGCTGCAGATAACGCGCAACTCTAGAGCTTGCTAGAGATTCCAGCACTTTCTCTCGCGCCACTTGTCCTTGTTTTCCTTGCCGCCCCTCTGCACGCGGCAGAAAGAGGAGCCCTTCAGCCCTCCCCAAAAACGGGTGTGAAAGCGAGGGGCCAGAGTTGTAGAGCGGACGAGTGGACCATAATGGCACTGACGCATGCCCTGCTGCTCTCCCTCTCTCCCGGTCCCCTCCCCCTCCCTCTGTTTATCCAGCTTGAGCTCAGAGGGGCACCTGCACGCGTGCGCTAAGCTCACCCTCCCATCATCTAACCCCCTCTCTCCCTCTCGCCTTTCATTTGTGCCTCAGCAGCAGCTAGTGCTGTGACAGAGCAGGACCGCGAGCGGTTGTGGTCCGCCGGCTAGATGAAATCAGAGCTGAGGACACAGGGGAAGACGAAGACGAGACAGTGAAACAGAAAAGAAGAAATAGGAAGGCAGAAGAATAGCCTAAGTGTGAGATGGGCTGCTGCGGGAGGGAGCAGAGCGCTACATGGCACACGAGGCACGGATAAAGCTGTAGTCAGACAGCGGGGAGACAGAGGGAGAGGGAAACAGAGGGGGTTTTGGGGAGGGTTGTGAGTCTGTTGTGACTGAGAGAAAGAGGGGGTGGGGTGGGGAAGGTAACAGAGAGAAGGATGGGCCTCCTATACAGAGCTGCAGTGGCACTGCCAGTCCTGGATTAAACAGTATGGTAATGTTCCCAAATTAATCTTATCATCACCATACGTTTTAGTTACCATGTTTGCCTTCATTTACCATCTCATTTTTTTCCGTTATTTTGTAACCATCCATTGCTCCATCATAGCCTACATCATCATCCAGATTTCTGCCATGCTGCAGTGCATGTCTTCACATATGTATAAGTCAGCGCCACATCTGTGTCCAGTCAGTCATTTTATTTTTTTGCCTCAGAGAACCTGTTCTTGTGTAATTTTGGAAAGAGTATAACCCATTATTTTCACACCCCTGGGTTTAAACACAGCCAGGGTTGCCACGGTTTGTTTATGTGTGCGTGTGGATCTATGTTGATTGAGCGAGGCTATGTTTACGCAAAGACACTGTGCAGTGTGTATTCCTTCTGCTCGATTAATCTCCTCATCTTAGCCCGGTATCTGTATAAAATCCTTAAGTGTTCGAGGGATATCGAATGGATGCAAGTACCCTGGCCGTGATACTATTTGACATGGATTTTTTTTCTTCCCTGCTTTTTGCGGATAAATCCACTCATTTGCCGTGTGGCTTTCTGGCGTAACCTACTTTCTAAAAATGTCATCGGGTGACCGGCTGTTGAGATCATTGCGGAGAGCACCCGTCCTGAGCAGCTCTCGTGAAGCTCCTGTAGCCTATCTTTCGGATCGTAGGATAATAATAATAATAATAATAATAATAATAATAATAATAATAATAATAATAAACGCCATCAGAAGAAGCCGGCTCACTGCCAATTGAAATAGGGCACGTGTTTGATATTGTCGTCGTGTTATAGCTATAGTGTCTTCGAACCCTACAGAAAGTAGTTGCCCTACGTTGCTGGCAGGCTTTTATTTTCCTCCTTTCCCTTCTATCTGAATGATGAGATGAGGGGAATGGTCAAAGCAAAAGGCCATAATCATTAACCCCGCCATGAATCCCCCCTTCCCCTTCCCCTTCCCCCCTAGTGGGGAGCAAATATTTAAACTCAAAACTGGCACAACCCACCGCGTGCAGACTATTATTAACCTCGCCGGGCTCCCGTGTAATTTTCTCCTTGCTGATTCACAGTGGAGAGGCGTACTCAAACAGTGTCAGAGTGACTGGCACTATGACTTGAAGGTTTTATGAGCTCATGCTTGTTTACAGTGTTCTTGAAGCACTTCCTTTGTTTTGGAACATCAAATAAGGAATATCGTATCTTTGTAAAAAAAAAAAAAAAAAAATGCGTGCATATTCACTGTCACATTTATTAGGCTAAAGCAATGATTTTGAAAGGCATGCAACTGTTAAGTTGCTTTAATGCAAGCATGCCCTTGATTCATCAAACTGCGACTGGGAGATTTGCCTGGACAGATGTTCCATATTTTGCTTACAGTGCAGGGGAATTCTTTATTTATTTAGCCCAGATTTGCTTATTTATTTATTTCCCTTATAAAATGCTGCAGCTTACAATGGCTAGTTCAGCCCTGCAGTCTCTCACACACACAAACCAAAATGAAGGCCAATTCAGACAAATAAGTGTCCTGAAATAGCTGCTAGCCAAAGGAGGGTGTGTTTATGTGCACAATTGAGTTTCTAGGTGCACTGGCAGTAGCCTACTGTTTGTAAACACATAGATCTGCTTCTCTCCTCGAGCTTCAACTTCTCATGTTTTCTACTTTCATCAGTGTCAATGGTTTGATCAGGAAGATATTCATACAGTATGCCAGCATGACTGAAATCAAACATCCTTTTTGTTCTTTCCTCTGTATTCCGTTCTTATTGTCACCTTTTCATTCATCTCTTGCATTCTTTCACATTTCTCTGCTTCTTTTCCTCTTTTTTCTCCCTCTTCTTCTCTCTCCACTTCTATTCCACTTCCTTTCCCCCCTCTATCCTTCTTTTCACTCTCTTCTTTTCTTCCACTTACCTTCCTCTCTTTTCTTTCCCTTTTCTTCCTCATCTTCTCTTCTTCTTCTTCCCTTCCCTCCTGTACAGCTGGATAAGAGTGAGGTGTCCACACTGGGCCTGCCGCCCTCCACCAGCCACGGAGGTTCTGATGGCAACATCAGTGTGGATGCGGCGGCGGCGGCGGCAGCAGCAGCAGCAGTAGGCCTGGAGGCTGGAGAGGTGCAGCGTACGCGTGCTGCCCTGGATCACCTGCAGCAGAAGATCCTTAAGATCACAGAGCAGATCCGTGTGGAGCAGGAGGCACGTGATGAGAATGTGGCGGAGTACCTGAAGCTGGCACACAATGCTGACAAGCAGCAAGGGGCACGCATCAAGCAGGTGTTTGAGAAGAAGAATCAGAAGTCGGCGCAGACCATCGCACACTTGCACAAGAAGCTGGAACACTACCACAAGAAGCTCAAAGAGATAGAACAGGTGTGTGTTTGTGTATGTGTGTGTGTGCGTGTGTGTGTGTGTGTGTGTGAAACACAGACACATAAACACATTAGAGAAAGTTGGCCTGAAAGAACCAGGTGCACAAATTGCACAATTTTTCAGGATGTGGTTTGTTGATCTTTTGTAATTGGGAAGTTAGGCAGTTATTGTTCCATGGGATTTGGCATGTACACCAAATACACCACCAAAGGGGCAAACACAAACTAGATTACTGCTTTTGGATGATACGGAACATCAGCACAACACCTGAGCCATTTGTTATACCGCTCCTCCAGTCACCCATAGTTTTATTTTAACACAAGGCCCTACCTCACTGCTTTTGCAATTTATCCTTTCATTCCTGCTTTTCCTCTTCTCTTTCTCTTGCCTTTCCTTTCCCCCTCTTCTGTCTCGTCTTTGTCTTTCTGTTTTCTCTTCCCTACTCTGTTGCTCTCTCTTTCTCGCTGTAGAATGGTCCTGCCCGTCAGCCCAAGGATGTCTTGCGGGATATGCAGCAGGGCTTGAAGGACGTGGGTGCCAACATGCGCGCTGGCATCAGTGGCTTCGGTGGTGGTGTAGTGGAGGGCGTCAAGGGTGGCGTATCAGCGTTCACACACACAGCCGTGGTCTCCAAGCCGCGAGAGTTCGCCAGTCTCATCCGCAACAAGTTCGGCAGCGCCGACAACATCGCCCAGCTCAAGGACCCGCTGGAGGACGGCCACGGGCCGGAAACACCGCGGGCGCTCAGTGGCAGCGCCACGCTCGTCTCCAGCCCCAAGTACGGCAGTGACGACGAGTGCTCTAGTGCCACCTCTGGCTCAGCCGCTGGCAGCAACTCTGGGGTGGGTGGAGGAGGGGGAGTTAGTGGTGGCGTCGGTGGTGGTAGTGGCGGGGCGGCCATTTTGGGGAGCCCCCGCCTTGACGGACACCACCATCACCACCACCATGTGCACAGCTCTTGGGACGCCCTGCTGGAGGGGCTCCAGGAGATTAAGGCCAGCCAGGCCCACATGGAGGATGCCATAGAGGACATGAAGGGGCAGCTGCAGAGCGACTACTCTTACATGACCCAGTGCCTGCAGGAGGAGAGATACAGGTACAGTCAGGCACTCTCTCTCTCTCTCTCTCTCTCTCTCTCTCTCTCTCTCTCTCTCTCTCTCTCTCTCTCTCTCCTTCCTCTCTCCTTCCTCTCTGTCTCTTTCTCTCTCTCTCTCTCTCTCTCTCTCTCTCTCTCTCTCTCTCTCTCTCTCACACACACACACACACACACAGAGGTAGAAATAGACTGGGTACTGAGATGTTAAAGCAGCTAGACAAAAGGGACAGTGTGGCAGGTAAGAGAAGGCTGAGACACACCAAGAATGTGGAAAAGACAAAGGTAGGAAAATACAATGGTAGAATTGGACAGGGAGAAAAGAAGACACAGTCCCTACTCCCTACTGTGTGTTTAGAACATTCATTCACGGTCTACTGAAGTGCACTTGTCAGTGAATACTTATGCGGTTATCATTCATCATAAAGAGCATCCTGTAGTGGATGGGCACATTGATTGAGTAAATAAATTAGAGAGGTTAGAGGCAGGGGGACATATTGAGATGCATATGAATACACACAGGGAATGGAAGGGTGATGTACAGTACAAGAAGATACGCTGAGATACATTCAATTTAATTCAATTTTATTTGTAGAGCACTAAATACAACACAATTGCCTCATCAGGCTTAATAGACAGTGAGGAGAACCTGTGAGTAACAAGGGCAAGGAAAAACTTCCTTTTACAGTACTTGTAGCAATTCTTTTTAAGAAGATAGCTTAGGCACATCCATGCCTCATGGCATGGGCTCAATCCAACTGGTAGAGGCCCAGTGAAGTACAAGTACAGTCAGACTCAGTAGTTTAATGATAGATCACAAATTGTTCATGGTTTTGGCTAAGCATCATAGCAGTATGAGTACATTACATTGCCTGACAACATTATATGGTCGTCAAAGCAAGTTTTTTTTGTCTACAGCTGCCAACCAAATGTAGGAGTCAAGGGGTGGACTCAGTGGCGGGGGTAGCATTTAGACTTAGTAGTGGGGGTAGCATTTAGGTACAGTAGAGTTCTATGTTTTGGGTGGTGCCATCAAGGGAGGAGGAAAGTTGGTCGTCATCCATTAAGGCAGGGTGTTGACAGGGAGGCAGGGGGTGAATAGCAGACTTGACACTCAGCAGAGATGATTGTGTAGAGGGGCATAAGAATTAAAAGAGTTAGGCCAGTCTAGGAGATTAGCACTTCACATCTTATGTCTCTTATACTTGTGATAGCATCAGTAGGCTATAGCAGCATGATATAGGTATGGTGCAGGGCAGCTCAGCCAGAGAGCTATTCCATGATCTTTGGCTCAGCACCCCAGTAGGGATGGTCAGTAGCCACCTTACCCCAGGCTTGAGTCAACAGCAGAGGCAGTGCTTCTCAATAAGACCCATGATGTGTGATGATATACCATGCAACATCCCTAACAGTAGGAACTAGGAAGATTTTAAGTAGATAGATAGATAGATAGATAGATAGATAGATAGATAGATAGATAGATAGATAGATAGATACTTTATTGATCCCCTAGGGTGTAGACTTAAAGGTAGGCCTATTATTATGCTATTAAAGGGTATTGAGAATGTCCATAAATGTTGAGGGGGAGAGAATTCTATAAGAGAGGTGCCTGGTAGCAGAAAACTCTTCCCTCTGTCGTAGATTTAGATATTCTCAATTTTCCAAGAAGACTCACATTTTGGGATCTCAGGGGGTTTACCAGGGCAGTAAAGGATAAGTAGGTCTTTGATATACATGCTGGAGCTAGGCCATTGAGTGCTTTATGGGCCAGGAAGAGAATTTTAAAGTCAACTCCAAGCCAATGGGATGCAAGAATAGGTGTGATGTGTACATATTTTGCAAAAGTTACAGAGAAAGACAAACAGAGACATACAAGGACATACGTTGGTATATGTACAGCAGCAGTTAGGAAGATGTACCGGTAGAAACAGACCAACAGATGTGAAAAGGTGTAAAAAGGATGATGAAGTTCATGTTTTGGCATAGAGAAACACACCATACTGGTGTGAAAATACAAGGCATAGAGACACAGAAACAAATATTAGGGCTGAAAGCTGCATATTTTAACAGAGGAAGACAAGTAGTATAGTATAGTATAGTATATTATAGTATAGTATAGTAGCATACAGTATTGGTACTGTATATAGTTAGATACACCCTGAGACAGAGAGGAACACATGCAGATGAGGCTTGTGTAGATAATAAACAACAGACTGGCGTCTTAATGACTCTTGTGTTTGCTCCAGCGAAGCTCTGCACTCTGAAGATTTATTAGTTTGATTGGTATCATTTCATTTGATTACTGTGATTCATGAACCTTTGCTCAATGGCGGATCCTTGTGGTCGACAGTAAATACTGGAGCCGATTATTACTGTTCTCCGTAGTAATAAATGAAAATACTGGAAAGGCTCGTTTATTAAAACTAAGACCATACCAACTATGGGCACATGGCGTTTCATTCATAGATGATAGATGACCATATTTGTTATGTTATTGGATTTTTCTCATTATGTTATCCATGAAGACAAATGGTAGTAGTAAAGAAATAAATCACATACACGAGGAAGAAACTAATATACAGTACATAGCAAATATGTTAAATACACACAGATACAGTCTGAGAGGGACAGAGGGAAATCTCACATTGATAGATGTGTGTGTGTGTGTGTGTGTGTGTGTGTGTGTGTGTGTGTGTGTGTGTGTGTGTGTGTGTGTGTGTGTGTGTGTGTGTGTGTGTGTAGGTATGAGCGGCTAGAGGAGCAGCTGAACGACTTGACTGAACTCCACCAGAACGAAATGACCAATCTGAAGCAGGAGCTGGTCAGCATGGAGGAGAAAGTAGCCTACCAGTCTTACGAGAGAGCCAGAGACATCCAGGTCAGCGCTTTCACCTCAATGTTATGGAGTCTTTAGTGAGGTTTATGCACATGTGTTGGCGTTAGATAAAATCTGTTTAATGGGAGGTCTGGGTTATTAGAGATTATGGTATGTAGGTCATGTTATTAAAGTTTGCAAATGTTGCTCTTTCATCGCGGTTCCATGTGTGCATACAGTTTAGCTACTGTACTGAAAAACCTTAATATGTGCCTGTGTAGGCACTTGTGTATAACATGTGTGTTAACGTGTGCTCAGCACTTCAGTGCATGTTTATGTTCATGTCTGTTTATATTGCTATGTGTGTGTGTGTGTGTGTGTGTGTGTGTGTGTGTGTGTGTGTTGACCCGTGCAGGAGGCAGTGGAGTCATGTCTGACACGCATCACCAAGCTGGAGTTGCAGCAGCAGCAGCAGCAGGTGGTCCAATTGGAGGGTGTTGAGAACGCCAACGCCCGCGCCCTCCTGGGAAAGCTCATTAACGTCATCCTGGCCCTCATGGCCGTGCTGCTGGTCTTCGTCTCCACTATGGCCAACTTCATCACGCCGCTCATGAAGACCCGTGCCCGCGTGGCCTCCACCGTCTTCCTGGCCCTCTTCCTCTTCACCCTGTGGAAGCACTGGGACTTCCTGGAGGTGTGGTTGCTCCCCAGCTGAGCTTGTTTTCCCTACCCCGCCTCCCTGCTTCCCCACCTCTCCTCTTTTTTTTCCACCTCACCTCCTTATTTCATTCACTCTCTCCTTCCTTCCTTCCTCCCTTCCTCTCTTCCCTTTCTCTTTTTGGTCCTCTGATTCCATCACCCAGCGCTGCCTCACCTCCCTGTTCACTGGCTCTGAAGGGAGAAACGGATCTGACGACGAAGCACAGACCTACTTGAGCCATGACTATACTGTATCTGCTGCATGACTACTGTACTACAGCAGAAGATAGAAGTTGTGTGCTGTTTTCTAATGAACAATTTGCACTTTTCACTTTTTCCCCCCCGCATAAGGTTGCTATTTTGTTTTGTTTGTTTTTTTGTTTGTTTTTGGCGAGGGACAACATTCTGTTCATAGGGAAAAAAAGAGGGCGTGACAATGGGAGGGAGGTGTGTGTGTGTGTGTGTGTGTGTGTGTGTGTGTGTGTGTGTGTGTGCATGAGGGGGGTTGGATTTGGACTGTGATGCCAACAAGCTTTGTGTGCTTCGAGGCTGCAAGCTCGCTGTGAACTGCCCGACTTGCATGTGAAAGCTAACTAATGAGAACTAATGGCCAGTGATGGTTCAAGCGTGACTGATAAGAATGGAGGAAAGAGAGGAAGAGGAAGAGGAAGAGGCCTTCTGCGGACAACTGAAGAAGACAGAGAAGGGAAATTATAGACACAACTCTGGTTGGGTCATCTTTGTAACCCCCACTCCGTCATCTTTATATAGACTTTTACACCAGGCAGTAAGTGACATCATAAGCCACAACATTTTATAGCCTTTAAAATTTGTTTGATTTTATTTTTTCCCTTCATTACTTCATTCATTACTGTGTCTTCGGTCTCTGTGTTCAGTCGAGTGGGATTTCTTTTTTTTTTTTTCCCAAATTTTGTTTGAGGCTATAGCCCTTAGAGGGTTAAAGATAATCAGGAGGTAGAGGACGAAGTGACAGCATTATGTGATATAAAAATGATCAGCTTGTGTGCTGAATATAAGAGAATGTGCTTATGCATGCCTGCACACTGGCATTCATGTATTTTGCAAGGAGACGTGGCCATAACTTAAAGCTATGTCATGAGTGGTAAAAACATTCCAAAGTTGTCAGACATGCTTGGGGCTCATTGAGAATTTACGTTTTGTTCTCCTGGTGAATTTATATGAATGAAATTCTATTGTCTTTGAATGTTTTCATATCATGCTATTTTGTGTCAGTCTTTTGGCCTTTTTACTGCTCCAGTATTTGTTTTTTTGCTTTACAGGGCTGGAAAAGAGATGTGTGTCTTTTTTAATGTACATGAATGATGAAATGAAATGTCATTGCAGGTAGACATGTGAAAGAAAGAGCTGGGATTTTATCTCTGCGGCAATTATCCATAAGTCCATAATGCAGCCAGACCATCAATACGTCTTTATAACCACAGTGGTAGTGCATCATAGAGTCTATTACGATATCAGATTCACAGGCATGTTTTATCAGTGCTTCTTTCTATCCAGTTTGCTACCATAGGTCCATCACAGCTCTCTTGGATTCTTAATAAAAGAATTGAGATAGAACAGATGTGGTCTTTCTCACTTTCACAAGTCATTGTGTGTGTGTGTGTGTGTGTGTGTGTGTGTGGCCGTGGCCTGCCAAGTGCTGTATAGTTTGCCATACATGTGTATTGGTGACACCTGCTGGTCAGACCTGTGCTTTGAATGTTGTACACGCTGTTTGACAATTTCCTCAAAGGTGACTTGTCTGTGCAAGTAGGAGGCCTATAACAGATATATTTTATATATTTATAATGAATATGTACCATTGGAGATCATCACTAAAGAATTGAAAAAGGGTTAACACCAAACAACACTGATACACAATGTGCTATGTCTCTCTTGCTCTCTCATACACACTCACAATCTTTTTGACACACACACTGTCAACAAGAACTGCTTTGCTTTTCTTACTGCATAGGGCATGTTCTGTCAACCTATACCAATGCAAAACTTTTGACTCTTGAAGTTAAACTACACTTAAGCCGTAAATTAAGCCGTAAATTAACATAAACATATGGGCAAAACTGGGAACAGTCTAGATAGTTTATAGTGTTGTTTATCCCATCTAGATTGATCTAGATACTAGTGGTCTAGGCGTAAAAAGGCGAGGAATAAGGAAGGATTATAGCTGCTTAGGACACCTTATGATGCTGAGAATTTTCTGCAAGATATGAAGGGCCAGTGAGATTCTTCTTCAGCTCCAGTAGACGCTCATTCCCCTAATCGCCTTTATTAAACCATTCCTCACACTTAACTGAACTGCTCTCACATCTTCCCTAATCCTCGTGTGTGACTGATGGGTGAAAGGCGTTTCTGCTTGAATAGCTTTGAAATGGCGCTGGAGCGAAACAAATGCGCCACAAAACTTCTGCCTGAAGTTGATCATTCTTTAGCATTAAAAGCCTTTTTCACTCGAGGTACCAAACAAATTGTTTTGTATGGGGCCATGAAGTTTCAGTGAAGGAGAAAAGGAAAAAAGTGTTGATTTGTAGCGTGTTCGTTTTCCCTTGCATTTGGCAAGAAGCCTGAAACAGTTTCATCTACTTAAAACGGATAAACCAACTATTACAGTAAATCCAGTAGACCAACCTCCTATCTCTCAGCAAATGTGCAAACATCCCCTGAGCAGCCTAATTTCCCTAAACAGTGTTTGACCTGAAACCACCACCACCAAATGACATGTTATTGTAGTATTGAGTTAAGAGTAGGAGTTAACCCTTAAGCCCACACAGATGTGGGTATTCAGTGTGCAGTATTGAGAGCGTAAATACTCAGTGTACTTATGTGCAGTTTGCATTTGCAAGGACTTGCCCTCTAAGAGTGATATATGGCTTACAGGGCAGGTAAATACCTGTATTTCACTCTCGTTCTTACAAGCAAACTCATTGCATTGCCAGTGGTCTATAAGCTCTATAAATGTGTGGCCTACTAGACAACTGTGTGTGCTGATGTTTTGGGGAGAGATCTTTTTGTTAAGCAGGCTGCAGTACGTACAGGTCTCTGCTTTTCAATCACACAAGAAACTAATTACCCTGGTACAATACAGAACAGAACAGAAGTCAGCTGTGATGCATTGGAGACATTTGTGACAATGAGCCAAAAAGGTCTTGAGTTTTTTCACAGTTATAACTGTACACCAGATGTGGCTTGCTTCATATTTTCAAGTACATGTTTGGCGTTGGTTTTGGTATGTCATACAAAATACCTTTACACTTCCTTGGTCTGATATCAGAGTGCAGTGTTTTTAAAATCCACTGGAGGCCACCATTGTAACCACGTGTGACTACAAACAAACAAAAAAAATGAATGAATGAGGATACATGCATAGTGACTAAAGCAGATGTCTCTTTAGATTAAGTGACAAAAGCGGGGAAGTCAAAAGCTCAGGTTTCTAAGCAAGGATAGAAAAGAAAAAAAAAAAACTATCTGTGGCTGTCTCAAAGGCCTTTTGTGTCATTCTTACAGATAAGGTATTTATGTCTCTACATAGTAGTGACTGATGTTAAGTCTGGTCACCTACTTCTGTAAATCAACCCTATTTACACATGCACACACTTATTATAACACACACATGGACTATTTGTGCTCAACATTGAGCCCAGCCCACATTGAGGCTGCAAGTCCGCAGCTGGGGATACTTGTTCCAATTCACTGCAAAGATCTACTGAGAACAATCTAATGTTTCACTGAAATTGCAAAAAAAAACAAATGAAATGTGCTTTAACACATTGGAAAGAAATTGTTACAAGGGACAAAAAGTAGGACATGGCATGCCCAACATTTTGTATAGACTACTCCTAATCCTAGCTAGCTGATAGAGGCACGGAGTCAAGGGCAATCCATTTGCATAGATCTGCCATGTGATGGATAAAGAGGGATAAGCCATTTGTTAAGGTGCAAAAAGACCATTTACAAAATGGAGCACCAGCTCCCAATACTCAGTTCTGTGTATCTGGACGTGCGGAATGATTTGCTTAGATAAAGCAAAGTGTGATCTGACACTGATTCCTGAGTGAAAATAAACAAAAAACAAAAAGAAATATATTTCAAAAGGAAAATTGTCCATACTTTTTTGTTAAAGCAAGAGCCTCAAGAGGGTTACACATTTCATAAACCATCATATATCACTTACATCTGACTTACTTGACTACTACAAACAGATAAGCATCCTGACATTTTAATACAGACTAAAAAGATTAACAGCTCGTAGTTGGATAATGGCTGCTGGCCCAATAAAAATTAAGTAGGAAAAAAAAAGGCTGTGGGCATCTTTCCAAACTAGTAATAGCAGTGTCCTTGTATGTGGAGAAACAATAGCAAGATATTACATTACCCGACTACCCAATAGACAACGCTGAAACTCATTTCAACCAGGAAGTGCACAAATAATGCAAAATAAAATCCTCAGACGCAAGACGTGTTGCTTTTTAGTCTTTTAATTATCATCATCATCATCATCACCACTGTCATCTGCCATCTGTTGTTTGATCATTACAGTAAATCACAGGTGCTTTCACAAACACAGGACTAAAAGGTCAGAGCTGCTGACCACAGCTAGAGCTGACCACTGCTCTACATCTCCATCCTCCTGATGGAGTCAAGAAACTACAACCCCCCACCCCAACCCCCCCCCCATACAAAAAGAAAACAAAAAGAGAAACAAAACAAAAAAAGCAAGACATTCATTGTCATCAGATTGTTTCATTACAGGTTTATTTTATCGTTACCCTTTGTCACAACCCTAGTTTTTGTTTTTTTTTTCTTTAAAAATGCACTTCCATTCATGATTGATAGGACAGCAGTGATATTTCCTGATTACCTGGCAACAGAGGTTTAACAGCCACAACCCAAATAGAAACAGCAGAGTAGTTAAAAAAAACAAAACAAAACAAAAAAGAAATTGTATTACAAAGTCAAAGATTTTTCCTGATTTTTGCTTGTTGGTTTCCTGTCGTGACGTCTGTTTTTTTTTTTTTTTTATATTGCTCTGCTCTCGTTCTGGGAAGGAGACAAGCCACTCCTCTCCATCACTCTCCCCTCAACTCTGAACAATCATTCAGTCAATTAATCAACTGACCAATCAATCAATCAATCAAGTCGGTCAATGCCCTCCCTTTCCTTCTGACAATGTGAAGAGATGTGATCGGAGCCCAACAGAGGCTCAACGACAACACTCTCACGTCTCGTGCAACGTCTCCAAGTACATCAGCCTCTCACACTCCACCGCAACGGTTGCTGCTGCTGCAGTAACGTTCATCATGGAGGGCACGGGGGTGGTTGAGAGACTCTTAATGGACACCCCCCCCCCCCCAGCATTGCTTCCACTCACTCACTCCCACCTCCATGCTCACACCAGAGTAGCACGCAGAGCTTGGTCCTAAGTTTAAAATGCCCTGGGTAAGAGTGTGTCTGAGTGTGTGTGCGCTGTGTGTGTATACATGTGTGTGTGCGTTGTGTGTGTGTATATGTGTGTGCGTGTGTGCACACATGCCTCAAAGTATGTCTGTACATATAGAGGCAGCAGGTCCCCATCCGTCTCTGGCTGGCTGGCTGTCACTCTGCCATGGCAGCAGGGGCATGATTGGCTGCTGGTGGTGGTGGTGGTTGACAAAAAAAGGGAGGCAGAGAGGCGGGTGGTAGACGGAGCTCCACCCCCCTTCATGCTGAGCGCTGGGTGTAGAACAGGATGTAGGCCTGAGTGTTGCACACCTCCTCCACGGAGCACACGTTCATCACCGAGTCGTTACAGTGAACCCAGAAACCTGCCCAAACGCAACCAAGCAAACACGCACACAAGCATGCTTTAGGAGAAGACATTCACTGTCCAAAAAGGCTCAACTCTTATGCAAGCATCCATTTTATTCTTTTTGGGGGGTTAAGGTACTGTATATCTATTGATGTTGTGGTGCATTCTGATTAAATATTCAAGGTGTTACAGAAAGCTAAAAGGAGTTACAAGGCATTCAGAAATGCCCAGAAATTGGATTTAATCTATTTTTAAGTCACCCAGTCAAACAATGTAAACAGAAATGGCTTAATGAAATATTTAGAGCTTTTAAACGCCTTTGGGTGGGAAGAAATGCACTCGGGACTTAAAGGAGAGTACCGGAGTGAATTCAAGCATAGCCCTGTTGAAAGAGCTTGCTAAATGCGCTAGTTAGCGAGTGGAACAAATTAATTTGGTACAGCACAGACCGAACGCGAACGCAGAAGCGAACAGGCACTTTACACTGAATCAATTGGACATGACTGTTGGAAACCGAAATTAAGATCTGAGGTTACATTGACTCAATATAAAGCGTTTCGCGTTCGTGTTAGGTCTGTGCTGTTCGAAAATCTTTCATTTCATGCTAAATATATTGCTGTTAGAAGGCTCGTGCAGCAGGACTATGCTTAAACTTACTCTGGTATATTGCTTTAAAT
The DNA here is from genome assembly GCA_027497455.2 of Sardinella longiceps. NCBI lineage: Eukaryota > Metazoa > Chordata > Actinopteri > Clupeiformes > Clupeidae > Sardinella > Sardinella longiceps. The sequence goes on along the minus strand of JAODXP020000012.1, from coordinate 2,461,376 downwards.
CTAAAGGTAACGGCTTGCTCCTGTCTGAGACTGCTACTCACCCCCCTCAGTGTTGTAGCAATACGCTGTGTAGTGTCCTGAGCCAAAGCCCTTCCCATGGTGCATCACTACAGCAGAGAGGTCATAGGTGAAGCCCTCTCGGTGGACGCCCGAGGCGGAGTCTCTGCAGCAGTAGGGCTTGATGTTCAAGACCTGGTCGAACGCCACGTGCACACCGATTTTCTCCCGGTGGTTTCTTCCCGACCACCTGTGATGCCGGCAAAAGAGAGGAAAAAATAGCAAGGCAATTCAAGTTTGGCTGTGCCGCCCTAGATTCAATCTCAAGGGTTGAAATTGGTGTTTAACAAAGTAGACTGTCAAGTTAGATCTATAACACATAGCAGATTTTTCCAGATTTTGTCTTTTGTCTAGGAGAGATTTTGTCACAGACTGGGGCTGTGTTTTCGATACAGCAGCAACTTTGCTAGCTAAAAACATTACTCTGAGGATAGCACAATAATGTACCCTGGAGACATTTTATTTACTTATCTATTAGTCGGAAAGGGCTAGCAAGGCACAATTAGGACCCCAATGAAGTGGTTCTGATTAGAAAATCGTTCAAGCACTGTTCCAAATCAATACTCCTTTGGATAGCATCCAGCCTATAATGATCATCATAAACAGGAAGCTTAGGGAAAGTGAATCAATCGGAACCAATCAGATATGGAACTATTGCAGAGGAAAATCCACTGTGCTGGTCTCTTCCCATAGCATAAAAGCTGATGTAATTAGTACTGTAAGGCTCTGAGGTCTGTTGATTGAAGATTGAAGTGAAACGCAGGTGCTGAAGCCATTAAGGTTTTTTCCAGCATGTGCAGTACAGGAGCCAAACTATTGTTCAAAAGGAAAATTACGTTGGTAGCTGGATTTTTAATTTAGAACATACAAGTGCCACTTGGCCAAATTAAGTTTTTTTAAAATACAAAAACGGCTCAACATAGCATGACACTTCAGTCCTAGCATTATGAGACTCACTGCACATCATTACTCACAGCATTATGAACGCAATTGGCGTAAACAGAGCTAATAAAAACAAGGCATGTATGCCTATCCATTTAACACACCATGTGTCCACCAACAAGGTTCTCAGTGCTTGATTTCACGTGTACGGACAGATGATGCTATGGAATGGCGAGCCGTATTTAAAATTGTGATTTAGATGCATCTGGCCAAGTGGCACAGGTATGCCCTTTTGGCTTAGCGTTCACCCTTAAAAGACAGCTACCGCCGTAATTATGATTTTAAAAGAATGTTTGACTCATGCCCATGGTGAGAAAGACTCAACAGCTTCAGCAACAGTGTTTCACTGCATTTCTCCTTTTACATGACATTCTTGCTCATCAAGGCTCATTTTGAACATCTGGTTTGTCAAATTTGACGTTAGGATATTGTGACGTAGTGTTGTTGCACAAGAGTTTTAGAAAATAAGCAAAGGCTTTGTTTCCAATACATATGCAACTTGTAAAGTTGTCTCAGTTAACATTTTCGTAAAAAAATTGTGTTTTTGTAGAAATTCAGCTGCCTAGATATGACATGACTCCCTTCATCAGTACACTATTTGGAAACTTGTGAGCAGTTTACCACTAATATCCTTTTTAGGGATTAGTCAGCTGATTTGGCTTTAATCACAATGTTGTGGTTGATGCCAGATATTGAGGAACTGTAGCTTTCAATTTGACAAAGAAGGATTTTGCCTTCCTTTTTGGCTCATGCCACAAGAGTACTATGCATTGTAAGTCCAACACATCAAAAAAAAAAAAAAAAAAAAAAAAAAAAAAACACACACACACACACACACACACACACACACACACACACACACACACACACACACACACACTGAAAATGTTAACTTTTAAGGTCTTTGGTATTTTTTGCGCTCAACAGTGTTGCCTTCAAGGCAACAGTGTTGCCTTCAAGGCACTACTTCAAGGCACTACTCCACTCAGTTTAGGGTGAGAATGAGGGTTGAGGGGGTTAGGGTTAGGAATAGGGTAAGGGTAGTGCCTTTTAGGCTGTGCTGCCTGGAATGTGCCGTTGGAGGCAAAAAACACCATTGAGCAACTTTTAACTTGATTCTATCTCAATCGATGAACAGGGTTTTACATAAGTATTCAATTACGCAAAACTAGAAAAAAAAAATTGCAAATTGATCAAATTGCTATACCTCAATTATTACTTTGAAAAGAAGAGTGTTGTCGTAGCACCTCAATAATAAACAAACAAAGAAAAAGGGCTGTGATGACTGATGAAAGCTGACAAGTGGGAAAAGACAGAACCTACCGGAAGCGTTTGAGGTGTAACCGTAGCACCTGAGGCAAGCGGTAGATCAAAAGCTGCTTGCAGGCCTCTGTGAGAATCAGTGGCTTGTGAGACGTCTTTCGTCGCTTCTCTGTCACGCAAACAAAACGACAAACCAACCCATTCATTTCTCTCATACCTGACATACAAGAAAACCTACAGTGCATTCCCCAAAACTACAGTTGCTAAAGAGTTAGTTAATTGGTTGGTTGGCAATGGAAAATAGCATTGCAACCAACAAAATAGTTAACTGAGTTAGCAACTATGGTTTTGGGAAGCACACCCTAAATTGTTGACGGTCAGAGCTGTCACAACATACAAAACATATTGTACATACAAAGTGGCGTTCGTAATGGCCAAACCCTAATTACCTACTGCATTCTGATAACAGAGTATTGGAACATGTTTGGCACAGTGTGACACAATGGAACAATAACACCACAAAAAGAGGATATAGTTAAAACACAATTGCGATTTCCAAAATGGCATACTGCCGGGTTTCCCACACACAGGCTTTACTTGGAAATAGACCAATGGCCTATTCATTGATTGTTTTCTTTTAATTAACTACCGGTACTTGACTTTGAAAGTGCAGAGACTATGGTGCCACTGCAATACAGCCAAGACTGATTGATTGAGTGATTGAGTGAATGAGTATGAGGCATGTGTGTGTGTACACTGAAGATACTGACTGTTGCAGTGGTTGCAGGCGTAGATGCGTCCCTCCAGCGCCTCGGTCTCTGTGAACTTGGCCAGCATCTCTGTGAGGGAGCAGCTCTTAAGGCCTAGAGAGCCAGACACCTTCTGCCCACTGTGGTAACGCTCTGGGAACTCCAAGGACAGGTCCCAGAATGGCTCCACTGTGTTGGACTTGTGCTTGCAAGAAAGACACGTCACCTGGAGGATAAGGGGAGGGACGGACAGAGACAGGGAAATGGACAAATTGAAAAACAGAGAACGAAAGACGAGACCATATAAGAAAAATAAAGGAGTAGATTAAAGAACTACGAAGAAAGAGAACAGAAAGACCCACAGAAAGAAAAGAAAGTACAAGGATTTAAGATGGAATAAAGGAGAAGAGAGAGAACCAACAAATGTAGGAGTGGCTACACACACACACACACACATTTTCTAAATTCTAATCAGGGAGGTACAAAATTAATATTCCCCTGCTGAGCAGAATATGAATAGAAACAATAAGCTCATAAGTGCCTCTCCCAAAATCACTGTGCGGTGCCACAAGAGCTGTGAGAGAAACGGTGCTTTAAAAAAAGCCTGCATTGATAATACTGCACAGAACATGCTTGCCACTTCATACTGCATAAAGTCTTTAAATGGTATAGTTGGTACAGCTGCAGAGAAAACCTCGAGGCCTTCCACTCGAATGCCCAAAGACTCAGGGCTGAAGTAGGGATCTCTTGATTACAAGCGGCCAACCCAACGACATGGAACTACACTAATCCAAAAAACACAGGGCGTGGTCCTCCTCATTTTTTTCGTCAAGCCACTAATATTTAATGATACTTATAGCTTTAGCAGGAGGCTTTAAGGAAAATCTGTCAAGCTTGAGTTTCCATCAGGACACACCTATAATACGGACTCCCAAACAAAGAGAGCAGAAACTAGGGAAGGCTAGGGGAGTCTGTGGCCAGCTTAATGAAGGCAGGCCCTGCCACAGATAATCCTTCCTTTTCCATCATAGACACGACCAATTTGAGTTTCTCAAGGTCGACCACTGGAGGGTTGCTAAGGGTGATTAATTGATTCGTTATAAAAGGCAAGATTCTGAGTCACAGGCAATGGAGTCCAATTACTTCATTATTAGATTGCCGTCATGTCAGTGATGACAGATAGGTCTGTGGTTTCCCTCCCATCGATTAAGTCTGCATGACAAACAACATGCTCTGGATACAAAACCACAAGATCTTAGATTTATAAAGAGGCAGGCGACTACGCCTCAATGGTTAAACACAAATATGAATATTAAAGCTTGTTGCTTCACAAATGCTCTACAATTCTTAGCAAACAAATAAAACACTGCCGCAAAATCTGATCACTAAAGAGCATCACCAGGACAGTGAAAAAAACAGTTTTGCAGGGGTGTCCATTGCTGTGGCATGCTTGGATGTTCAGCAAGTCTGTTTTGCATTAGAACTTCATCACCATTATGTGACAAAACAAACAATACGGAAGGAATAAGGCCATAAAATCTAACCAAACAATAAAGCCCCGTTCCTATTTATGGTAAGTGGCACAAATTCAATTCTTTGTCGTCCTTCAATTTCCTTCAGAACACAAGACTTTTAAAAGCATAGTAGAATTTAAAAGTTCACAAATAGGCAGTTGAATACAGGCGCGCGCACGCACGCACGCACACACACACACACACACACACACACACACACACACACACACACACACACACACACACACACACACACACACACACACACACACACACACACACACGTACCCTTAGGATCCATAGGCCCATGTGGTTTAAGATAAAGTAGCAGATGCTTTTGAGCCCCCAAGAATGCATATTCAGCGGTTATTAAATACCCCTACTAACATAGTTTGACTAGATAATCTCACTGGATCATCAGCAAGATTCTTTTCTTCCTTTTCGGTTAGTCCCTTTAAATCACCTGATTACCAAGAAGCATGCATTTCTGTTTGCTTGCTCTAAGATGGGTTTGCTCATTATCTGTGCCCATATGGTAAAAACCTCTAGGCTCCTCGTCTTACTCTAGAGGAATCCGAATGCAGCTCCGACTGCACCATTCCAAACCAAAAGACTTAATGAGTTCCACAGCCATTACAGCACTCAAGTCCTTAGCAATCATGATTTATACCTACTGTTATGTCAAAATAAGTTTTACTCAAAAGAAACATTGATTCCAATGAATTTAAAATATAGCCTTAACAGAACAAATTCACTCACTTAAAAACAAGAATATCAAAAATCAAATAACAAAGATCACTAAATACTGACAAGGACAATCAAGATAACATGTTACTAGAGAACTATTTACAAATATAAATAGGCCTAGTTCTAGTCTTTATAAGTGGGAGCCTCAGAGTCAAACTTTCAATGATTGTTGGTATCAGCGTATGGTATGCTCGACTCGGGTCTGCATAGAGGGGAACCCCCTAGCAAGAAATAGAACATGTAAATGGACGAATGTCTTCACCTCTTATGGCGCTTTTACCCTCTCTGTTAATGTGACTGGAATCTTCAAAAGTAGGCTAGAAACCTCCTTAATTCCAAAGGCATGGCACATATGCTCCTTCTCCTGAGTTCTTTTGTGTGTGTGTGTGTGTGTGTGTGTGTGTGTGTGTGTGTGTGTGTGTGTGTGTGTTTTCACACCACACATATCAGATGTGATACTGCTGCTAAGCTGTTATCACCTTCCACAGTACCTTTTAAGATGGTGTTTCTGACATGCGGGCTACCACTTGTGTTCTCTACCTAGGCGACTTCACGACTGCACTGTGGTTCAAGAGCCACCTCACATGCATATTTCACACTGCACGACAAGTGGCGTCTCACACTACAGGCGAGGTGAACGCTCTAATAGTGAATATGGGTGCGTAAATGAAAATACACAGGCAGCACAGGCCAGTCTTAATGCACAGGTTAGACAATTGCCATAAATGGAATAAAAACAGAGGTACAGTAGGCGAGTTGGTGAGTGAGTGAGCGAAATGTGGGGATGGCGAACTCACCTGGCTGAGTAGCTGGCCGTGGAAAATGGTGTTGAGCACCTTTAGCACCTGCTTGGACAGCTTGCGCTGGGTGATGGGCATAAGGATGCGCCTCTTGCTGCCGTTGGATTCCAGCTCCTGCTGAACCTTGTCGAGCAGCTCGCAAAGGAACTCCTGCGCATCCTGCTGGTCGTAGCCACGGAATGCCGGGATCAGATTCCACACCGAGTGCAGCATGGCGAAGGGCGACACCAGCGACCAGCGGCCCGACCACATGACCCTGAAGAGCGTGTGAAGCTCATGGCACAGCGACATGCGCTGGCGCGAGGACGAACGTGAGGACTCTTTGTTGCTGCCTGCAGCCGGACCCCTGGATTCACCCTGCACCCCTCCAGTCCCACCTCCAGCACCTCCTCCTGCTCCTGCTCCACCACCAACACCACCAGCACCACCCCCATCTCCCCCACCTGCACCACGGCCCAGGGGGTATCCAAGCGCCCCCGCGCTGCCCACCATGACACCTTTGACGCCCTGCGAGGTTTTGGTTTTGGCCAGCAGCTCCTCCGTCTCGCACAGGTCCAGTGTGAGAAAGCACTCGCGGAACTTCTGCAGGTGGCTCAGCACCTGCAGGATGGAGTTCATGTAGCACGTGTTGCCCAGGTTACGCAGGCCCGTCACGCCCGGCGCCAACCTCCGGCGGCGCGTGGACGAGGCGGCGTGGTACCGCCGCGGCTTGGGCGACTGGGTGTTGGCGTTCCTGACTGATAGCGCTGCAGGTCTCCTCACAGTTGCTGAAGCCGTCGGTGGTGGTGCAGAGGCCTGCGGCAGGCGCTCGGGAGGATCACGAAACTTGACAGGTACGAGGGTGAACGTGGGGCGCGGCGCCTGTGTGAGCAAGCGGGCACTTTTCCGGGGCGGCCCGCCGCTGTTCCCCGCCAGCTCGCCCATGAGCCTTCGCTTCACCTCGCGCCGCTCCCGCTGCTCCTCCTCCAGCTTGTGGTTACGCTTCCGCTCCTCCTCCTCCCGCCGCTGCTGCCACTGCCGCAGCATCCGGCCCAGCAGCGTCTTCCGCCGGTGCCACAGCGCCACCTGTGAGGGTGGCCGCAGCATCCCCTCCGCTTCCATCCACGCAGCCCCCTCGCCGCCACCCGCCGCCGCAGAGCGCAGTGAGCGCCGATTGGGGCTCCTGATGGTGGAGAGTGCCCCGCGCAGCAGCTTTAGGTCCCCCTCGGCATTGTCATTGAGCACACAGTCGCCGCAGGCAAAGCAGAAGACGTCCAGCTCGCGCACCTCCATGGCCAGCGGGTGCCGTGAGGCCTGGAAGTGTGCGAGCGCGTGGTTGTGGAGGTCACGGCCGCAGGCCACGTGGGCGCACTTGAGGCATGCCCACACCGACTCGGAGGTGCCGCAGTCTGCGCAGAGCCATTTCTGCGGGTTCAGTATTGAGTGGTCCTGTCCCAAGCGCAGGCGGCCCACGTGCTTGCAGCGGTCCATTGCAACCGCCGAAACACCGTGTGCTCACGCAGTCACGGGTACACTGGCCACCACACCCACAGAGAGCACATCCTGGGAAAGGGAAAAGAGAGGTGCTTAGAGGACACCAAATTCATATTGTGTTCAGGGCCTTCAGGCTAAATAGTTCCCATATTCTTAACTTTTAAAATGTATAAACTGCATGGACAAAAACTGAATAAATCTAACACACACACACACACACACACACACACACACACACAAGTATGCACGTCTCCACATGAATAGTACCACAACGCAATTGGATAATTAATCAGATAAGGGGAAAAAACTATTCTTGGATCATGATGATTTAAGAGACAGAGTCCAAGCTGCTTCTAGTCTAATGGCCACTGGAGAAGTGAATGGGCTCCCATGCCTCTTGTGGGTCCCTTTGTGCAACTCCCCTCCTGCTGTGATTGTTCAGGCCTACAGAGGGGGTGTTCTGCCACAACCAGTGTCTCAAAAATATAGGCCCGACATTAGAAAACGGAGGAATTCTCCAGTTTTGCTTCTTTTTTAGATTAATATCATTAAGACACATTTAAGAGTACTTACAGTAAAAAGCCTGCAGTTAGTCCTCTGGTGATGGTAAAGGTACGGTCACCATTAGAACTATAAAAGTTTTACTGAAGGTTTCAGACAACCACCTCCCGACCACAGGCACACATCAGAGCACTGCAAGAAAAACCCAGAGTAAGTGTAAAAACAAAATGGAAGTGATTTCCAGTTACAGCACAACACAGAAGAGCCCTTAGCCTTGCCATTAGACTTGCAGGATAATAGTACTTGCCTTTATTTCAAGGCATCTTGTGGTATATCAAATCCTTGAATAAAATAAATATTTATCCTAAGAGATAAACAGTCAATAGAGAGCAAGGATAGCAAACAGTTAATCTTAGGGATTTCACTATTGTGGCTGTTACATCCAATAGGTATCAAGGCATTCTCAATTAGCTACCAAGTTCGGCTACGCCTGAGTGTTAAAGGGGTAAATATTTGGTTTTGGAGGCATTGTTCTGATATGATCCGGTACAGGCAAACGTAGCTTATACTATAGCCTACAACATCCAGCTATCAAACGTTAATGTCATATATATACACGCAAGGTTTTCAAAGAGGTAAACCACAAAGTTAACGTTGTACCGTTATCTAGGTATCTATCAACTTCTTGTCCTCCAGCGTGAGCGTTCTTTGATGTTGCATTAAGCAAATGTATTTCAGCTATTAACGTCAGACAAGTTGTAAACAAACCTGAAAACAGGAATATTAATTTGTTGACCACTCTGGAGACCAATACTAAACACATGCAGATTCGAATTTCAGACGAAAATAACGATGTGGCAATTATAAAGTTAAGCAGCCATCTGGGTACCTTCGTTCACGAGGCTGAGGCAGAGACAGAGCTTCTGGTATTGTTCGGTCGCATGCTAGCCAGCTAGCTGTCTGAAAAAATAGCTCAGGTTTAGTGATGGGACACACCATTTCAAACCACGGCTGTAAAAATCAAGCTAAATGGTCTATACACCCATGATGTTAGCGGGCTAATTGAAGGGCTTCATTATTAGAGCATCATTAGTATGCTAGCCAGAATGTCATGAAACAAACGCATCAGGCGGAACAAACATACTTCAGGTGTGTATAGTAATACATAAACTAACTTAGACCATCAACTCCCAAGTGTTATTTTGCTAGCTGGCAAGGCATGCGACTTGTAGCTATCAAACATTAGCGGGTTAGTAGATTGGCTAGCTGGCTAGCTTATGCATACTAGCAATGCGCTTAATGCTAGCCCAAACTACGTGGCTTTGACAAGCCTACTTTGCTCTAACCAGCCATCAACAGATTTTCCATGACGCTATTTGGGTAGCCGTGTCTTTTGTTTTTCGACTTCGTGTTGATGTTTTCACATGGGCAACATTATTGCCAGCTATATCAACCATGGCACCAGTTTGCCGGTCTTGTTAAAAAATTTAGACAATGCAGGCAATCAATAGCTAGCAATATACTAGCTAGCTTGCCATAGCGAGCAAGCTACACTGTACTTACCAGAACAAAGACCACTCTGCTAGACCCTCTCTCCTCAGCGAAATCTCTTCACAACTTCTGGGTGGTGTTGATAACAACCCGCAGTACAGTTCCTTTGTCGTGATTTAGAAGAGGATTCAAAGTCAGGATAAGATCTTGAAATCAACTTTTGTGTTAATATTTTAATAAAAACACCGAGGTCAACCAAGCAAGAATAAAGTCATTTTCAGTGCAAAACACTGGCAAACAAAAGCGCTTAACTTTTAATCAAACATCAAATAGCGCAATTATAATAGTTGACACTCACCGGGGATATATGTGGTCCTTCTTCTACACTAGTGTTACTGTCCTACAATAGAGGTTTTCATGGTTTTATTTTGTATACGGCTTTTATTTACCGCCATCATCTGCACGCGCGAGCTGTCACAGATCTCGAGTCAACCAAACTATTTTACTTTAGACTTCGCTCTCTCTGATTGGATAGAAAGTGATCAATCTTCCGCCTACTGCATGTCTCCGACCTTTGCCGGTCAGATTGTAAAAGGGCTCCGAATGACTTTAGACTGTGATGTGTTGACCAATCTCACTGACCCAATGAGCACTTTAAAAATCTCAAAAGATTCTTAGCCCTACCTTAATTTGTCACAACCATACTGTTTCTAACAATAGACCTCCCGCCCCATAACTGCGCATGCTTAATCATAATCCTTTGCCTCTCAAGAATACCCTTCCTCCAAACAATAATGTCAAATTTCTGCATGTATGCAGCATCTACCATCATTACACAATGTAAAATTTAAAAAACCTTAACTCAACTGAAAATCAACTGACATTGAGTCGGCACTTCTCCATTGGATTACAATAACCATCATTTAATTGTCCTTGATTAGCAAAAGAAAAAATGAATTCAAGGGTTGATGCAAACATACATAAGAAAATATACATTATCCATACTTTGTAGTCTGTATTCTTTTTCACATTTTTATACCTCATCAGTCTCAGAAGTAGAAATGTCCATGTAAAAGTCATTCTTGATGCCACATAAAACCAATTCCGTGAGCTTGTGCAGCTTTGACAGTCCCTTGGTGCTATTTAGCAAATGTCATTAAGGAGATGCCCTTAGCGTACACTTGCTCCTGGCAGCACTTGTTGCTTTCGAACTTTGCCAAAAAGCTCAAGATACTGGGTCATGGTGTCCATGCAGTCTGAAGGGGCATACAGTCCATCAGGCTTGGTGGCAAAGACAGAAGGCAGTTCTGGAACATTGCCCCCCAAGAAGCTTTGCATGAATTCCTTCATAAGATTCCAGCAGTCTCCTGGGACCACACAAGCACAGTACTCCACCTAGTGCAATCACAAGAGCATTAAAAAAATGATTAGGCAATGGCACACAATCATACTGAAAGTAAAGAATTTCCTCAAATTAAGTTGAACTATGTAGGCCATAGGCCATCTTCCTCCATACCATGAACTATGCATAGTTTCGTATTGGGTTTCTGTGACATTAATTTTTCATTAAAATTCACATCATGGAGCTAGACAAAAAGTTTAGTTTTGTTAGGAGGTCTGTGTGCATGTTCATCATTCACAATTAGGCATCTTTGTATCTGGTTCTAATTTACAGAGTAAAGCAATATGCTGAAAGTAATAGCACAAAACAATGTTCTGTGTCTCATTTCTTTGTTGAATGACTGCCCAAACAACTACACTACTAGTGGAAAGTAAGTGAACCCCTAGTTACAGACATACAACAAAAAGTAATTTTAGTCAAAAGAAAAACAAAAGTAACTCTGCTTTTCACCAGGGCTTTGTTCACCTTATCAGGACTTATTTTCCCATAATGATGAGCAGACAATACATTATCCTTTATAAATCCCAGGTAAAGATGGATTTGTTTGCATGAATGAAATAACACACCTCGACAGAGATCCCCCTGGCACTGGAGCTCATGGTGACTGTCCCCACCTTCACCAGGAAGTCGCAGTAACGGTAGCGGGAGCCGCGGCTCTCCACTTTGTGGCCTTTAGCATTCTGGAAATGACTCTTGAGTTTCAGCATGAGCACATCAAAGTTGGTGTCTGCTGTGAGGTAGGGCCCACCTTCAAACAGGGCCATGCTGCTCAGTGGTGTCTCAGAGTTGTGCATGACGTAGAGCAGCTTGGAAGGCTGGCCTGGGAATAGTAAAGCCAACAGATGGAATTAGAGGGTAGCCTACACAGAGAATACACACAGAATAAAACCACAACTTTTAGACAACAGTTACAGTATATTGTCTAAAAGTAGTTTGAAGTCAGTCGACCCACAACACAGTTGTCTGTGGCAGACAAATGCTGAAGGTACGAAGGTATGAGAATAATAAGTAAATTGACATCAAACAGTGAAATGGTAACCAATGCTAACTTATGAGGGCAAGGAAACTTTGCTACAGTTTCATTATTTTGTGCCCTGTTAGTGTTTGCTTCCAGTTCATGCTTTCATGCACATGTTTTAATTTTATAGTTAGCACTGTTGTTTGAACGGGGCACGGTTAGCTGGGTGACACCCACAATTAATTAGATTTGTGTGCGACACGCTGCTGCAATGTTATAGGTGTACTATGTAACTTTTCACCACTATTTAAGATATCCTTTTTTTTTTTGTTCTGGTCCATCTCAGAATGTTAGTCATATGAAGGGTGCATAAACACAAGTGTAATTCCTACTAGCCATTCAAGTTCTTGTTGGGGGTAGGAACCACCTGGAATTAAAATAAAACCTAGCTCAATTTTACAGCAAAAACTACATATGGTACTTATCCACAAGACCATTTTAAGACCTACTTGGATTACTCGCTTATGATACTTTTCCACTGGGAGGTGTACATGGTACCTGGTACCAAATTCCTGTTGTAACCAGTAAAGTAATGTGAATAGACTGATGGTCACTGACTGGTCCAAGAGAGCTGACTTCTATTCTGTTTTGTAGCCCACTCTTGGCTTTAGGAGACGTTCAGTTATTTAAGTAAATTAGAGACAGACATGAAACAACAAGAGGCACAGGGTAGGCTTACTGAATGGGAAACTATATCTATATGGTTGCCACACATTTAAATTAGACATTTAGACTGCTGTTTCTGACATTCTTGACTCGTATATTACTGTTGGAAACAATAAGAAATAGCATGAGCATGTGCGATGCATGTTTAACATGTGCACTGCCTATTACGTTTAACATGTAAACTTGTGGGCAAACTACAGTAACTAGTTAGAAAGAGGCAGACACGTTGAGAGGGAAAGCCTCTGAAAGCGCTTTTAGTAGGTTGAGAAGTAGGTTGGCTCACTTTACCTTGTGTCAAGAAGATGGACAATGAGCATAAATAATAGCCTACACTTTTTCCCTTCAGAATGAAATAGGTAGACTAGGCTAGTTTAGTAGATTAGTGTAGACTGGCCAGTTTGGATCTACTCTCGGCCCCATCCACCGCTGGCCCGAGATTTTATACCTGAATGCAGTGGAAATGCAGGTGGAATTCAACCAAACCGAATAGAGGAGGGCCGTGTAGGTACTTTGTATGGAAGAGTGCCTATAACTCAATGTAACGTTAATTATGGCACATCCCTGCCCCTCACCAATTTTATCACATATTGCGTACTAAAGAATACCCCAATATCACTGCCACAGCAGACCTTCAACAGTTCAAAGACAAGACAAATGGACTATCATTTACACAATATAACACACACCTCATCGTAAGGTAGGCCCAGGTCAAAAACTTCAATATTTATCCTCCCTCTCATATTCTGAATCCTGAATTCCAACAGGCTTAAGATACAAATATCATCAATACACTTGTAAGAGGCACACTTGGGTGGAGGTCTTGTTCCTTCAGTGGTAGCCATCTGAAACAGCCTTACTAACCATGTACAAATCCAAATTGGACTGTAAGTGCATTATGTGCAGTAAGTGTGCATCTGCTGGAGGACTGGCTTTGAATAAATGTCATGTGACAATGTCTGTGTGTATTATGTCATCAATGTTTTGGATATGATACTAGATAAGATACGCACTTCCATGACAGTGTGTCAGTGTCCATAGACACATGAGCCTGCAGTTACCTGCCTTGTTTTGATGTAGAGTGAGATCAGCCATTTAAACAAAATAAGGTAAACAGTAAAATAAAGAAGGAATTGATCCTGCAAATAGATGTATTATTCTCAGTTTCAAGAGTTTATACTTACCGCTAGTGTTACCAGTTGCATGGTATGTTTCACAGTCCACCCAGAAACTGCCCTGCTTCACTGCACCGAGCTGCTCCAGTTTCTTGTGAAGTATGTCCACTGTCTGTTGCACACTCTTTCCCTCTGCCACTGGGACTTGGCACACACTGGCGGAGAGAAAGCAAACCACCTGAAGGGGAGGCATCATACTGTACTGCAAAACGTGTGCCTAGCTAACACTTGTTATTATCAACAACATTAGCCTAAAAAATGAACAAATGGTTGTAAAAATTGGAGAGAGAAGACGTAAGAGAATTACCATCACAACAAAAGCACCACTATACCAAAAAGTGAGAAATTTGACAAGTTAACGATACATTTCACAAGATACATTTGATTACTAAACCTTGACATCTAGCCTAACGTTAATACGTCAATAAGGTTAGCTAAGCTGGAGTAACGTTAGAGTGTTTACATTAAGCCTGAAGCTGGAAATTAACGGCATATTGTACTCTTGAGAGGCAATTTGATGTAAGATAAAGTTTGGAAGTAAAATTATGGAAATATTTTCACAGTTTCACGTGTAGCCTACATAAACTATAAAACTGTAAGTCTTCCTGCCCAACTGGCTGACAATGGGAAACACGGAGGTCTAAATTTACCAGTATTTCATTGAAACAATGCAAATACATATTTAGCAAGATGTCAGTGACATGAGTCAGAAAGACATTTGCACGTATATAATGAAAAACATACCATGTTACCCCCATTTCTTTGACAGCACTCCTGTATACACAAAAGGTTGGTTGATGAGCTTGTCGTTTCTTTGAACCAACCGGTGTGAAACAAGCTTCCGGTTTGAAAAGGAAATGATGTACGATACACACCTAAAAAAAAATAAACCTTTTAGCTTGGCGAACATGTGTTCATATGGGCATAATGATGAAAATTTATGAATCTATAAGGTGTCAATTGCAAGTTATTTACATTTCTCCCGACAAAACTCGGGTTGAGAAATAGACAGCTTGCAACATTTTGGTGACGTTGTTGTTCCTAACCTACTACGTCATCAGAAAGTGCGACTCACACACGTGCGTCGCAAGTTAGCAGAAGGCTGCGTGTTTGTTATTACTGAAAATACATATTTGGCTTCCATGCCTCTGACTATCAACTGTTAAGTTTAGTATTTGATGGAATAGTGTGTAACATGCCTAAGGCAAAGAAATCAAAAGGTGGGGGAGGAAGTTCTGGAGAAATGATGGGACTGGCTGAACAAATTCTACAGTCGGACATGGTGCGACCTCACGGCCGACTAAAGAAAAGGGATCAGGTGACGATTAGAGGAGAGAGCGACGAGTATGTTGATGAACGTTTGTCGCGGAAAATCCTGGAACAAGCTCGTATACAGCAAGAAGAACTTCAGACTGAATTTGGATTGACACCAGAGAAGAAGACACCAGCCACAGTTTTGGGTGTGTTTTGGTCTTAACGTTACTTAGCTAGTTTAGTTATTCAGAATGCCCAAGTTATTCAGAAATTGACATGGGCTGTTTTAGGTGTGAGGTGACATAACAGTAAGTAAAGCTGATATAACGTTAACAAGAGAACACTTTTAACTTCCAATCTTCTTTCGTTTAAGTCTTCTCTTATTACGTAACGTTAACGGCGTTATGGATAAATGTGAGCTTTCACGGTGCTACTAACAGATGGCATGACCAGTAACGTTAAAAATGGCAACGTTTAGTGATTTCAGCATGTGACTGAGCAGACGTCAGAATAGGCAGGAGTCGCGGAAATAAATATTCTCTGCACTAATGTTAAGGTCACTCTATGTAGTCCGACTGAGCAACATATTACTAACTATTACTGTGAACCTAACGTTATATGCAAAGGTTACCTGAATTTCCCAGTTAACAGTGTTGATTCTAACGTTACAGGTCCCTCAACCCAGGATGGGGACTCTGATGAAGAGTGGCCAGCTCTTGGAGCAGCAGGAGCTGAGGATGAGCTGGCGGGTGATGGTGTGGTGGAGGTGGACCCAGAGGATGAAAAAGCCATTCAGATGTTCATGAACAAAAATCCTCCTATCAGGTTGGCCAGAAACTGCTTGCATACACTATACGCATAAATGTTTTCACAGCTTCATGCTGTAGTTGTTAATTAATAATCAGCAATTTTTGTGCTTGCATTGTTAATTAGGACATGGCAAGCTTATATGCTGGTTTCCTCAGTTATTGTTTTTGCCAAATTAATCATGCATTATGCAAAGCATTTGGAAACCATATTCTGTGTTTTGTTACTATTAGGGGACAGGCTTCCCTCGCTTTGTTTCCAGTTCATGCTACCATCAGTGTCTGGAAAGTAATAATACTCAGAGAATGGTACACTGCCAAATATTACTAAATGCTTTGTGTGGTAGGAATGTCTTATTATGATGTGTGCTCCTCTAATTACCTTTTCATTTCTTCCTGGTTTTTGTGTGTGTGTGGTATTAACACATTGTAAACAAACTATAGCATAGACATGGCGGTGACGTATGCTTTTTTCTGTGTTTACCTCTGTAGACGGACTCTGGCGGACATCATCATGGAGAAGATCACAGAGAAACAGACAGAGGTTGGAACAGTGATGTCAGAGGTGTCAGGACAACCCATGCCACAGCTTGATCCCAGAGTAGTTGAGGTTTACAGAGGCGTACATAAGGTAGGCTACCTTGTTTGTGGAAAACACTGCACTACGCAGTGCGTAGGTTTATCCAGTGTATACAGAAGCATTTTGAGCTATGCCAGGTGATTCCTCTTCAGGAAATCGGCCTGACTTTGCAAAGCAGATCAGTGTGTGGGAACCAGGGGTCTGTTTCCCAACAGCATAGTTGCTAACTTAGTTGCAACTTAGTTAGTTGGCAATGGGAAATTGCATTACAACCAACATAGTTGCTAACTAAGTTAGAAACTATGCTGTTGGGAAACAGACGCCAGGCTAGTGTTGGGACCAATATTTGCAAAAGCTTGATGTATCAAAAGGTGGAATGGGGCCGAAATCATTAATGTAACTTGTAGTTTTAAGCTGAATGTCTAATGAGAGTTATAAAAGACTTTTTAGACATGTTTTTAAACTATTGACTTTCACTTTGAACAAATAGGGTAGCCATGCACAAAGTGTGTTGCAAAAAACGAATGATATCAAAATGTACCGTATGCTACACCAAGGTGTTTCATTTGTGATTCGGTTCCATTTGTGATTGTCATTTGGGAAAGTGACGGATAGCATAGAGCCTGTTTTGCATTACTTTGTATACTTTTGGTCAGATGTGTGTTCAGATGGTCTGTAAATTTTTAATTTTTGACTCATTTTTTCTTCTTCTAGGTTTTATGCAAGTATCGCAGTGGAAAGCTTCCCAAAGCTTTCAAGATCATCCCAGCGTTAGCCAACTGGGAACAAATTCTCTACCTGACAGATCCTGAGACTTGGACTGCTGCTGCAATGTATCAGGCCACCAGGTACAAGACTTACCAGAAACAAAGCATTGTTTAATTATGTGTACCATAAAGAAATGACTTGGCATCTGAAATTCTTGATGTAAAATGAGAGCGTTGTTTCGCTAAAAAGACAATGGGATGCATATTATGATAATAGTACGTCATTGCATGTCAATAGGAAATATTGGAAACATTGTCAATACTATGGTAATCCACCACAGTCTAATATGCCCCATCATAGTCTCTTTTTTTGCTCCACCACCACCCCTCTTCCAGATATAGACCACAAATATTCTATTATATGATTTTTGTCATTTGTATTATATTCAGTTCTTCCAGTAGTGTTGATTAATGTCTGTTTTGCAGTAGAATTAATGGACATGAAAGTGAAATCTGCATGCAAGTGCACTACATGTATTCCAAAGTCCCTCACCTCCACCAAAGATCCTGTGTGAAACACTGTCCTGTTCTGTCCTCTTCTGCAGGATATTTTCCTCCAATCTGAAGGAACGAATGGCCCAGCGTTTCTACAACTTGGTGCTATTGCCTCGAGTACGAGATGACATTGCTGAATACAAACGACTAAACTTCCACCTCTACAGTGCCCTCAAGAAGGCTCTCTTCAAGCCTGGAGCATGGTTTAAGGGTGAGAGATTGTAGATACTAAGATCGAGTACAATATGGTGACCCTATTGCTCTCTTAAAACTCTTAAAACATTCAATGGTCTGTGGGAGTGTCAAATGTGGTTTAATCTTTCTCCAGGTATATTGATCCCACTGTGTGAATCTGGAACCTGCACCCTGAGAGAGGCCATCATCATTGGCAGTATCATCACCAAATGCTCCATCCCAGTCTTGTACACCAGGTATAATCTGTTTGTTTTTTGTTTTTCCATTGTTACATCATTCAAAAAAAGTGAAATTATGTTTTGTACTTTTTTACACTGCATTTTAGAGTTTAGATTTAATGTCCGATCAATTTGATCTTGACTAAAGTTTGCTCTAGTAAATTGCACAGTAGACAAACTAGATTATTACTCCCATTGGACATTCTCCAGGAAGTCGATGAATGAATGAGTGAATAGTCATACAATACATTTATTCATTGACTCGCTCTTTCTTTTTTGAAGTGCTGCCATGCTAAAGCTGGCTGAGATGGAATACAATGGTGCCAACAGCATCTTCCTACGTCTGATGTTGGATAAGAAGTATGCGCTGCCCTTCCGTGTTCTGGACGCCCTGGTTGCCCACTTCCTGTCATTCCGGAATGACAAGAGGGAACTGCCTGTGCTGTGGCATCAGAGCTTACTCACACTGGCTCAGCGCTACAAGGCCGACTTGGCTTCCGAGCAGAAGGCTGCACTGCTGGAGCTGTTGAAAGTGCAGACACACCCACAGATATCGCCAGAGATCCGACGAGAGCTCCAAAACTCTGAGTCACGTGACTTAGAGACTGCTATGCCTGTCATGGCCATGGACTGAATGTGTGTGTGTGTTTTCTATGTCTTAACCTTCCTGGATTTTCAGTGTAACAAACTTGAGAAATATGTCAAAGATCATTATTTCAGAAGAGTGTGATACAATGGTTGAAACTTCTTCATTGACACAAGTCAAAATTGATCTCTTTGGATCAGTAAGATTTGCCTTTTGCATTGTCTTTCAGTGGTCACTACTGATGATGCTTAAAAGAAGTAAAGTGAAAGGTTGCCCTGGCAGTATCTCAATACTATCTAAAGACTACCAAAACATGGTCTGGTCTGAATTTGGTTAGGTCTTGCCAGCTGGAACTGTGGCTGTCCTCTGCTTGCTGTACCTCAAGCATATGTATTTGAGGTAGATTTAAGAATAAATACCACCTGTGACTTCTGTCTGAATTTTTTTTTACTTAATTATACTAATGCATGCATTTGCATTTACATTTACATTTAATAAGTGATTTCAGCTTTAAATTGTAATGGAACGTAAAGAAACTTTTTGGAACACTGACTGTCCACATGACCGCTGCGAACAAAGTTGAAGTGCACGAGGACAAGTGAAATTCTACCGTGGCTGGAGCGGGCTTGAGTGGAGGGTGGAGATTTTAATATTATTGCAGGCTATGTTAGACAAGTAGTAAATACCAGAAAGAGACAAAATCAGCCTTATACAAGGAAGACAGACTTTTTTTTCATCCATTCTTTATCGTCTACGACGACACAGTGATTGTGGAAAGACAAAGATTAGCCAACATCTGCTAGCAAAAATAGCGGGCTTCAGTTTGCTAGTTTGCTTTGGAAACCCTGGTGTAAGATCAAAGTTAGACATCAGCATTGTTTTGTTGGTTTAGGATTAACGCTAACGTGTCTTATGGAGTTAACGTGCTATGAAAATGGAGGATTTGATTCGACCTCAGCCAGTGCGACAGAAACCAACAATCCCCACATACGCGCCCTCTGCGACCCTGTTTTGACAAATGATCGACGGATTTGGATGAATCTTTGTATTTTAGAAAAGATTAGCCAAACTTCAGATAACTTCTTCGGCTCTGTACAAACGGACATCCAACCTTATATGCGACGAATATTAGCAGTCTGGATCCTGCAGGTATGACATTTAAATAATCTAATCTGCTAATTAGCATTGGCAACATTAGCTCGGCTTTGCATTAGCCTAGCTGAAACTGTATGGATGTGTTGATGTTTTTGAGGCATTTGATGTTATTTGCAAATTTTATTCTTATTATTTTGGTTAAGACATTTAGGATAATATATATATATTTTTAAAGTTGGACCACTACACCTCTCTCTCTCTCTTTCTGTGTGTGTGTGTGTGTGTGTGTGTGTGTGTGTGTGTTGTACTCCCACCTCCCTCATCACAGGTTTGTGAGGAGCAGAAGTGTGAAGAGGAGGTGTTCCCACTGGCGATCAACTATCTGGACCGCTATTTGATGCGGTATCCCACTGAAAGAGGCCATCTGCAGCTACTTGGAACCGTTTGTATGTTCGTGGCCTCTAAACTGAGAGAGACTGTTCCACTCAGTGCATCCAAGCTTTGCATCTACACAGACAATTCTGTGTCAGTCCCTCAATTACTGGTAGGCAATAGTTTGTCAATTGCTTAAACACATCTAATGTCCAGCTCAGGTCATTTCTCTCTAATTTAGATGTGTGAGACCCTAAAAGATTCTAACTTACTTCCTTTTGATAGCAGTGGGAGATGATTTTGGTATCCAGACTGGACTGGAATCTTGCTGTAGTTTTGCCTTCTGACTTTATGGAGCCTATTCTGGCAAGTCTACCCATCATTCCACATGATCTCCATGTTCTACGCAAGCATACTCACTCTTACATTGCCCTGGCTGCAACAGGTAGGGTTGCATTATGGTTGAATCTAGTGTAAGAATCTACTGTCTGAATCCCATTGCCCTTCCAAATCGCAAAACCATAACCCCATAACCAAAGACTGGTTTAGTCAGTCATGATGTAACCATTAAAATAATTATTTCACCTGCTTGAACAGCAGGGGGCAGCAAATGTCCTTTCAAAAGACCACTGTACATGGAGATGTCACACCACTGAAATGCCTGGTTATTGTAATGTACATCAGTGTTTACATTCGATATATACCATTTGCATGTAAAATGCAGTGCCTGTTTGTGTTATGGCCCTTTTTTTGTTTTTGTTATGGCCTTTTTTTTGTTAGCCTTCGTCAGCATTTCTGTAGTATCTTTAGAGGTAGAGTGAATAAACCTAAATCTGATGTAATTTATATCCAGATACATCCATGGATATAATATTCATTACGCTATTATATCTAATGGCAGGCTCATAGCAGAACATAATGACAATATTGCTTTAGAAAGAGAGATAATGATGTTCCCTACCCTGTCAGAAAAGAATAACAGGCATGCGGCAGCCATATTGTGAGATGTCAGCGAATTCCTTTTGATGCTGGGTCATGGTAATCCTGCATTGTCCGCCATGAAAGGCTCCACAAGTGCAGTTAGCTGGAGGCTGTGCTGGCGAAAGAGCTTCAGCCACATAAGTATTATGTGCCGTCACACAATCTGTCAGACAGAACCATTTGGCTGTCTGCTGTCTGGGCCCGGCTCTTTTGTCTGAGAGTGTTCCTTGCTCTTATATTAGCCTTAAGGCAGGGAGTGGGTCTCTAGGCTGTGGTTATACCTTCGTTTTTCTTTAGGTGTTCTAGTAAGGGTGAATAGACACCGATTTTCCCATGGTTCTCAGCAACCTTCTGGTTAGATCTCGTTAATTACCCCTTGGTAACACTTTTGTCCTGTACTGCACTGCCCTACTCTTGCTCAGGACTGAATAATCTGGGTGTCTAAGTCACAGTGACACATTGTATGGCTTTTAGACCAAACGGTGTGAGTTTTGGAATATGCTGTATCACCTATGTAGCTTCTCTTCTTTTCAGAGTTGAGGTTTTCAGTCTTCTTGCCGTCTGTCATTGCGTGTGCCTGTGTCGCAGCTGCTGTGCGGAGGTTGAACCTTTTGAGTAGTGGCCTATCCTGTGACACACTCCTGCAGTTGCTGGTCAACACCTTCGACACAGATCTGGTGAGGATTTGAGCTTTTCAAAGACAGGGGATCTGAATGTTGGAGTCTTATTAAACCAAGAACATATTGTGTTTTTTAAGTATGAACTAGTAGTAGACTCTTGATTTTCATTACACTGTAAATTATAAGAATTGTGCATCTATTAATTGCATCCATCAAGTAATCAGTTTTAGTTCACAAAGGTTTTCTTTCATACAGAATTCACTCTACAGCTGTTTTAATCAGCTTGAAGTGGTTTTGGACCTAAGTTTGCCCGCCACATCTGCGGCGAAGTCTCGCTCCAACTCTCCCAACGCGGAGGTCAGCGGCACGCCCACAGACATCCTGGATGTCAAGCTGTCTCCACTGGGTTCGATTTAAATGTCCGTCATGACGAGCGCTTAAAGTGACGTATTTGTCAGCAAGAACAAGTAAAGTTGCACACAGTGGAGGGATTAAATAATAACTATGATGTATTTATGAAAAACAATAGCAATCCAGTAACCCATAGAAGGGAAAAAATAATCACAGAGTGACATGGAGGAGTTAATTTCCTGTTCCATTATATCATTTTAAATGTTGTAGTTTTAGTTTTGATATAGTTTTACTAGCAAGTTTTTTTTTTCTTTTTTTTTCCTCATTTTTATTTTATGTGTGCTAGTTCACTATATTATAGCCTCACATTAGATTGTAGCTTCCTAATGGCCCTTCATTACCCACTAAAAAACTTGAATGGGAGGTGTCCATGGGAACATGTTCTCTCTAGCAGATGGTCTTTACTGAAGCAAATATTTGGATTGGGTTTCAGTCCACTCTTGGTAAATATTTGAGCTTTCAAAAGTTTCATGAATTGTCTCTGACATGCTGCTTTTCTATGTTTGGTCTGTCATTATATATATGTAATAAAATCTATCTAAATGAATTATTTTGTTGAATCACGTTCTTTGTGGCAAAGGATTGTAATTCAACTTCGAGGGGGGTGGATGATTTGTAGGAGAGTAATGAAAAGTAATGTCAAATGATGCAGAAAAACAGATTGGCAGTTTCCTCAAGCGCAAGATGAATATGGAATTTGACAGCATGCAACCACAATATTTCAGACATGCCTGTGCATGCTATACAAACAGCTTTGTACAAACTGGAATGAGGTTCTGGTTCCTGCCGCTCATGGAGTAGACGCAAATACAGAGTGATCCCACTACATTGATTATAAAACTACGCTTAAAATATCCTTTTCTTGGTTTAAAAGCAACACAGTGCATTTATTTTAGATTTGGATAGGAAACACAACCACCGGTCACATCATATGGCTACTAAACCGGCAAAACAAAGCAAACTGGAATGAATTCTTGTCTTGGGAAACAAAATAGATATTGTCTTTACAGAAAAGCCTGCACAGTGACTGTAAAAAAACATTTTTCTTTATCGTGTTAGGAAAATGCAGTCAGAGGTACATGGCCTAAATTCAGTATGGCAGGTCACCAAGGAATGGATAATGAAGAGATAAGTGTGGAGAGTTCATTGTATGGAAGCCAAATGAATGTGAACATTAACATTTGAAAGTAGGACACAAAAGGCAAACTTAGAAATTTCTGTCAAACAATGTGTTATTTTAATAACGCATTTAAACCAATGATGGCACATGTTGGTACAAAATATAACTTAAATCCTTTGGATATATTGAAAAGTATTTCCAAACACAACCTTAACAACTAATTACATTCTGAGTGGGAGAGAGTCAATACATAGTGAAGAAAAGACTAGGCCAACTACAACAAAAAATGAACACTGGTTGAAGTCACTTAACAAGAAGGCAGATTAATTGCAGTTTACCTCTCTGCCTGTGAAGACATACTCTGAAAGTCAATGGTCTCAAAGGTTTTGTTCAGATGGTGCTCTAATGTTCCATTTTTTTTTTTTTTTTTTTTTTACAAAAATGATCTGAAGATGAATGAGTGTAGGAACATATACTTCAACATGGATAGAGTTTGCCACTGTGATCAAATCTGATATGGGTTTATGTTTTTTTGTTTGTTTGTTTTAATCATACAAACTCCAAATTCCTGTGACTGTCCCTGCTTTCCCTCTCAACATGAAAGATGTTTTTTTTTTTTTAACTGGTGTCTTCTGTCAGCTCACAATTCAGAGTATAAATCCAAAAATTCAAGTTGTAACCAACATGGAATTGAACTTCAGCTGTAGTCTCAAGTGGCCCTATGTACACGCAGAGTTCAAATAAAAACATCTCTGATAAAAACAGCAGCTGAACCATCACTTCTTGATTATTATTCTTGCACTCTGGAGCTGGTAATAAAATCCCTTGCTGCCCATCTGTGATCATGGAAAAAGAAACAACCTGCCCTTCACCACAAAACAATGTACATTCTAGTTAAAGACATGATCAATCTAGACTTCAGGAGCTGGCTGTAAAAGTGAAATATTAACGCACAGATAAACAGCGTGAGCTTTGTCTAGCTTCTTGTGCGGCAGATATCACCCACCCTTCATTTGATATAAATCATTCACACCGCTGATCTATTGATGTCACTCAGTGACCCGTGTCTTTCTCTGGAACTGTTCTTCCCGAATTGGCTAGATTATGTTTAAGTAGAACTGCTGGCCCTTTTCAACAGCGCTGCTCTGCAACCAGTGTAGGCCTTAAGTGCTCCTTGATGGATTAAAAGAAATGTAATCTTTGGTAGTGATATGAAAATTTAGTTGCAAAAAAGAACCAAAGAAATGATCTATCGAAATGTGAAATAAAACTAGTACACAATGTTCTTTTCCCCGCCCAACAACTTTGTGAAATTTTAAAACTTCCCTGACTTCTCTTCCAACACACTTAGTATGATGCAAGATACTTTTTTTCCAGTCCCAGTAAAATGTGCATAAAACACTAGTTTATCCTAGTCTCCCATTCCCTGACATATTACAAACATTCACGCAGGTTTCCATTTTGGTTAGTAAAAAACAAAACAAAATGAAACGCGAACCAAACATTCTCTGCGGTGAACTGACCAGTCTCACTAAATTGACATGCAATAGTCTTTCTACATTTTTTTTCTCTTCTCACACACATCAATCTTACACATTCATGTAAGCACTGGCCAGCACAAACCGCTCTTTAACCAGCACAAGGAATGTCCCTCAGCAGTTCTGTATCATAATGCCCTGCTTAGCAAGCGCTGAAATGTAAGATCAACCACACCAGTGGCTGGCTCTGCTTAGCCTCAGCTAGCTGCAGTGGTGGTGACCACAACCTGACGGTAGGCCTGGGTCACGTTCTGACAGTCCGAGATGGAGAATGCGCTGTCGGCCATGCCGGGAGTCTGGTAGCAGGCCATGTCCAAGGGGCCGTGCAGTCGCCTGTGGCCCTGTCCCTTAATACCACAGTCCTCACGAAGGTCCAACAGATTGTCTGCAGACACACAACCCCTCATGTTGCCTGAAGACATTGCTGGCTTCTCCATTGGTGCAGTGGGTGTTTCACGGTCAGGCAAGTCAAGCCGGTCAAAGGATTCGGAGGAAAGGATGCTGTCCTCACTCACGGCACCTTTTGGCCGTAGTCTGGTGACTCCCTGTGGCAGGGATGCGGCTAGCTGGTCCAGCGATCCGAACTCCTGCAAGCCACCTGAGGAGAATTTGCCATTGCGCTTGAGGATGCCCTTGCGGCGCGGCGGGACGGAGGGGCAGAGTGGGGGCTGAGGTGTCTGCGCCGAGTCGCTGCTTTCAGGGGACGAGGAGGAAGAGTAATAACCCGACTCCCTCTCGGCGGGCTTCTTCAGGATGCCCTTGCGTGGCAGCGTTTCGTTTGTGGGCACCAGGGGTGGTGGTGGTGGTGGTGCAGGAGCGTTGGAGGTGGAGGAACCAAAAGGGGTGGCAGTGGGCGCCGGGCGCTCCTCCAGGACTGCAGGCTGAGCCTGAGGGGGCTGGGCATCGTTCGAAAGCTTCTGCTTCAGGCTGCCCCGCTTCTTCAGGATCCCCTTGTGCGGGCGGGCCGCCGAGCCGTCCTGCATGCTCTGGGAGACGTTGTTCTCCTTACGAGATCGCCGTATGGAGCGTTGACGCACCATTTCACCCCCGCCACCGCCTCCTCCTCCTCCTCCGCCGCCGCCATGGGACCGCAGCAGACAGCGCACCTTCGAGCTGCTTTCCAGCAAGGGCCGGGAGGTACGCCGCAGCCAATCAGCAATCCGAGTGGGACCCCCTGATTGAGTTTGCGTTGCCACTGCCGTATTGGTAGGAGCCCCAGCATTCAAGCTTGTACTGGTGGAACCAGTGGTGCAGTTGTTGACTGCGATCTTGCTCTCGGCCAGCAGGGGCCGCTGGTAACCCCAATTGAGCCACCAATGGCGAGCGATTTCCTCCAGTGTTGCCCTGCGCTCCGGGTTCACCATCAGCATCCAGCGGATCAGTCCACAGGCATCTGAATACACAGAGGATTCACGTCAGCGGGTCAAAAGGACTGTAATACAATTCCACTCAATTCAGAATTACACTACAATAGCACTTTTGACAATAGGCGGTCCAGACCCCTTTACTGTTGTCTTCAGGAGTCTTTCCCGAAACAGTAGCCCTGTTCCCCTAAGGGCAAGTCTGAGGGCCTATTGACTGAGGCTCACTGAATACATTCCTCTCCTTCATCATCACACAATGCATGTCGTACACCTTACGTAAAATCAAATGGGTGGATAGTTATCCATCTAGCAGTTGTAGCAGGCTGGCAGTGGGCTGTAGTAAATCTGAATCTAAATACAACGGCTTCTTCCAACAGGACAAAACGAATGGGGACAGGACACTCACCAGATGGTTTAGTGGGCTTACGGTACTCCCCAGTGCTGATTTGCCGAACCAGGTTGCGGTGATCGTGCCCATCGAATGGCATGGCTCCATGGACCAGAGTATACAGCAGGACACCCAAGGACCAGCTGTCCACCTCGGGGCCCTTGTACGGTCGGCCATTCACAATCTCTGGGGAGGCGTACAAAGGGCTGCCACAGAACGTTTGTAGGTACTCGTCTCCGTGGTACAGGTTAGACAACCCGAAATCTGCAATCTGTGGGAAAATACCGGTGTTATCATAAGTGAGAGCATTAAAAATTCCTTCGGTCAATAAAAGTAAGGTATATTCATTATATGGCTTTATTCATGGCTATTCATATCTATGAGATAAGCAACAGTGAAGTCATGTCGGCAAAAGCTTTGTATCTTTGCCGACTAGAGTATAGGATTTTATGGCCGATTATGTAAAATGTAACTGCTGAAGTGAAATGGAACTGAAACCAAGAGCCGGAGATAGAGCCAAAGAGCCATAGGTGACCAAAAGGTGAGGGCCTGCATGGCCTCCATTTATTCTTACCTTAATGTTGCAATCACCATCTAAGAGAATGTTTTCAAGCTTCAGGTCACGGTGCACTATCCCATTCTGGAGGTGAAAAAAGAAAAGAAAAGAAAAAAAAAAATCAATATGCAATTTCAGTTGACAGTCTCCAAATCCCATCCGGGTTTAAAACATACTTAAATGCCACCAGGAATGCAGGTATGACCAATGGATTAGCCTTTAAGCCATTGTCAGTTACTTAAGTACCAGGCCCATGTGTCTCCACTCATCTGAAATGTTTTTCTTTTGGGAGTTCTTCAGCTTTGTTTGTGCCAAATTAGTTTGTTTTAGCCGGATCCACCGGCCTGTGAAAATAAAGGCTTTCCTCTTACATTTCACTTGGAATTATCTCATCACACTAGACAAGCCTTAGAGCTTTTCTTCCCCTTCTCTTTCTAAAGATGGGAATTCAAAACAACAGAGCGGGCCGGCTCAGAACCAAAGGATTGTTCTGGAATGTTAGCTATGTTCCATTGTCCTCCACCCTGTAGGAGGGCATGCCTCCCGTTGGAGAGGCACAGAACAGCAACAGATCTAATTTAGCACAGTTTAAAAAAAAAAAAAAAAAAATACAGGTCACTGAAGTCTTTTCCTTGGGCAGTCCTTTGTCTGCCATTCATAAAAGAAAACAAGGATACAGTACTTCCATTTTTTCGAGTTTGGCTAATGTATGAGAAGTTTGTCGTTTTTGCAGCTTGCGTATATGTGCGTTCAAAGGTGCAAGAGTTATTCATTTTCTTTATGTGTAGAGATGACACACTATTCTGGTAAAGGGCAGTGGGTCTTTTTTAGATGGCCTTGACCCAGGTTACCATCATCCAAGTGAGGTTGACTCAGCCCAGTGGGCTAAAATAACACTAAGCGTTGGTGTCAGAACAGCTGTGGATGGCTTATATACATTAAGTGGTAAGATCGCCACCATGCCCAGAGACAGTTTACGGTTACAGCCTATATAGCTTGCATTAGGGACAATGGCCGTCCTGTCCATAGTCAGCACTCTGGCACAAAGAGGGTGGTGATGAGGACACGGCCAGGACGTTCAGTGTCTGCTCGTTCCTGCTCACTCATTAGCGGGCGAGTTTGAGGGAGATGGACAGATAGAGAGAGAGAGGGAGGGAGAGAGGGAGAGAAAGAGGGAGTAAAAGAGAGAAAAAAGAGAGAGATGGAGAGAGCCGTCAGACTGCTGGCCTCTGACCCTGACGCTGGCGCGTTACAGGCTACAACGCCTCATTACACCTCGTTTCCAGCACCACCAAATTGGGGTTATGTAAGCGATGGCCCAGGCACTGGAAGCGTGTTAGCAGGGGATGGGGGGACAAAAAGAGAGAGAGAGAGAGAGAGAGCGAGAGAGCATGCAGAAAGCGAGAGAGAAAAGGGGTGAGTTATGGAATGTAAGAGGAGGAGAGAAAAAGAAAAGATGCGTGGATGACTGCGATGGCTTCCTGCTCCTAGTTCACTTGCACATCAATCAGTGTGTGTGCCAACAAAGGAGGCGTTCATGCCAAGTAATCAGATGTGTTTGATCATGTATACACCCTCGCATGGAAGACGTGCATAAACACGTGGTGCATATTTTTAAAGGGCTTCCAGCTGGGAGTTTGACAACTTTTATCAAGCAACTGATTCTCATGAACACATACTGTATGCATTTAACTTTTCATGACGTGGAAACTTACCCTGTGACAGTAGTGTACGGCAGAGACTATCTGTCTAAAGAGGTGCCTGGCCTCAGTCTCGCTGATCCGCTGCTTCTGGCAAAGGTAGTCGTACAGGTCCCCCCGACTGGCATACTCCATCACGATCACAATTCTGTCCTTATTCTCAAACACTGTGGGTGACACACACACACACACACACACACACACAGATTAGAACCACAGAGGGGCTTAGGGGTGCCTACTGTGCTGACTGTAAAAAGAAAGAGGGGGGGCTGGGGGTGATGCTGCTTACATAACCCTGAGTGGGTCACAGACAATGAGCCTTGCGTGACAAGCAGGGCCAGCAGACACCCCTTCTGGAGAAGTGAGTCACTTCAGAGGCACGACAATAACACCCGACCAACACAGTGAGGGGTTGGCCACTCGGGCCAAGACACATTTTGAATGTTTTCAATTGTGTTTTACACACGCATAAAAGAGTTATTTGTGAATGTGAATGATTAGAACAATGTTAAAATAATTTTACTACTCCATGTAGAAGGGTAGACTTAGAAATGTGATAAATAAGTGAACAATGACTGCGAATACCTACTAATAAAATTCCAGTCACAGTTGAACATGGAACTGGAAAATCTATGCTGATTGTGGACATATAGTACCGTACCTTCATAGATGGTGATGATGTGGGGGTGATTGAGAGAGGACATGATCTCAATCTCTCGGCGAATATGGACCAGGTCCTGCTCATCCTTGATCTTGTCTTTCCTGATTGACTTGATGGCCACCTTTAAAAGAAAAAAAAATTCAAACTCAAAACTTTGCACAATAAATATAACCATGGGAACACTGGCATAGATCACGGTCAGCTATTTACAAGCATTATGGACATACATTGTGCCACAAATAATAATGGCATGACCATTAATACTATGTATAACCTCCTACTGTATCTTGCCACTTTCCTACTGCACTTCTGTACTTGTACCAATAGGCTGACACCAGTCACAAATTTCACTGCATGTTTACAGGAGCAATCATATGCATGTGACAGTATAAACTCCTTGTATCCTTGTATGCTTCATGTGCAAAATATACAATATGAAGAGAGAAAAACAGAGAAAAAGAATTTAGTTAATGTTAATTGTGAAAACGGTCCACTGAGCATAGCAAGGGTACAATGGGTCAACCCACTGTTTGCAAGTGTTAATAATTTAACAAAAATAGATGAACAGAGACCAACCTTGGTCATTGTCTAGGTCAAGCTTCTGAATCTATTGTATAGGACTCACTTTGTCATGCAGTTTGTGTTGGAATCTTTATTTGAACCAGGAAGAACTGATCATTGTGACGCACAAGAGGTTATAAGCACAAAACACACACACACACACACACACACACACACACACACACACACCTTCATACTACTCCACCAAAAAGGGATTACCATAAACCAAAAAAAAAAGGTATAACCAAGCCTCCTCACCTCTCCGACCTAAGAACAGTTCTCACAAACAAGTGCACTGAAGTGACCCTTACTTCCCTCTTCCTACTGCTTTCTCGCATGACTTCTAAACCCCAAGGGCTACTGGAATACACAACTGAAGATCTTTAGTACCAGCAACAGAATGTGTGATGGTGGGGGTGTTAGGGGGGGGCTAACGGTTCCTAGGGACATGCCAGGACATGGATACATTCCACGGTCAATGCTGTATTGTTGACGGTTACGTCAGAGGAGGCCCATAGAATTAATTGAAGAAAAATTTGAATTTGAATGCATGGCTGTTTATTTGGGTGTGAGAGGCGGGGGGGTTGTGTGTGTGTGTGTGTGTGAGTGGGAGAGAGAGAGAGAGAGAGAGAGAGAGAGAGAGAGAGTGAGAGAGAGATAGGATGCTTGTTACCACAAAAATATATGTAGGCCTAGGCATTTGTCCGTCTGCATGACCCTGCGAGACAGTGCAAATAACTGACCATAGAAACGCCCACGTGTCTGGCAGGTTCCGTGTGAGTGAAAGGGTGACTAGCTGTGTTCACTCGTTTGTCTCTGCATCACTTCTGTATGTGAGGTGGGTGTTCAGGCATGTCTGCTTTTAAATCAGTTAGCCTGTGTGTGTGTGTGTGTGTGTGTGTGTGTGTGTGTGTGTGTAAGAAGCTGAATGTTTGTGCAGCAAACGACACACACATGCCGGAGATTCCTCACAGCTTTGTGAGTGCAGGGCGGTGTGTGTGTGTTGTAACGGGACACCCATGGGATGAGACTGGAGTCTGGCATTTTGCTAGATTAACAGATGGCTCACAACCACACACATACACACACACACACGATGACCTGGGTACACAGAAGACCTCTGGCCCTGAAAAAACACGCCATGACGCATTCCATACAGACATACACAACAGCAGCACTCTCCATTCTTTGACTCATGGCTGTCTGACAGAAATGTGCGTGCGTCATGTCAACTGTCTGGGAAGTTGTGTTTGGCCGCCTACAGAGATAAAGGACTCACACCTGGGGGGCATCAGACAAACTGTTCAAGAATTTGATTCCCTTGTTAACGGTTATTGTTGAGTAGGAACAAGGAACATGCTGGAAGATACGCTTCTTGCAAGAAGACAGACGACACCTTTGGTTTTACGCAAGGAAAACGTAAGAGAAGCTATAGTGTTTCCTCACAATGGAACGGAATGGAATAAACACCAGGTAGTTATTTAGCATTGTCAGGACAATGGACAATGACAATGAATCAGCCAATCAGAGAAGAGAATCGCGTTCTGGGAGATAAATTAAGGTGACCTATGCTTGACAAAAATGGGCGTTGATCTGAAGTTCAGTATGATGTCAACAGTTATTCATAGCGCTTTCACCTGCATATGCGGGCCACAACCCATCAGCTTTCCCTTATCTCCAAACCAGTATGGAAGATTCCAGAAGGGGAATTCCTTATTTCGACTTTTGAACTCAGTGTCAAAAGCTATATATAAAACACCTAAGAGAGACAAAACACTCGGCTGTGGTTATTTACCCAAAAGACTTCCTTCATCACACACTGGCATGCAAGTGCGCAAACACACCTTGATTAATTTAGAAACACTGGCACGTGTGCTGGGGATAAGGCCTTGCCCTGTTTATTTCAACTGACCTAAGCCACCCACTGAAATCTCCCATAGAAAACGTCAAGCCGACCACGTCCGATTCTTTGGAAAGAGAAAATAAAGGAAGTGTTAGAAGCTAGTCTGCTAGGAGACATTGTTGATTTTTTAGCAGTTCCTCCTTCCTTGAGCAATAAGCCAGGCTGTTTGCAGTGCAAGAGGCAAATGGGTGCATTTGCCAACAAAAGGTCACATTTCCACACAAACACCCTTCAAATTTTCAAAGCATTGTTTTCAAAAAAACATCCACACCCCTTTCTTAAGCTTGTGGACTGACAGTCATTGTTGTGAATCCATTGTGAACAACCCCTGCCCATAATATAGCTTGTTTGAAACACATGAGAGTTGACATGACTTTATATCACAGTGTTTTCTATGGGAGTCCAAATGGCTTGTTCCCAGGTATAGACAAAGAAGGAACATGACCCCCATAGGTTTGTATCTTATCCCCTCTTCCAAAAGGTGGGGGAAGGATCAATAAGGGTCTATGTCCAAGGTTGGGGAGAGAGTACGTCACACAGTTTCGGCTTGGCGTTATTTGTGGTTGGTTGCCAGTCTAGCAACTTTTGATACCCGTGAACTATGCCCGTGAGCAGCAAACGCAATAGGAATGTCAACTTTTAAAGGCATGTTATTCTGGGATGTTTTGGACTTTGGAAGCATGGGTAAATCCCTGTAGGGGGAACTTTGATCTGGAGGTATTTATTGAAGAAGCCAATGGAGGGTAATTCAGAACAGATATTTTCCCCTTAGAGGCTTTGGAATTCATATTTTGACAGACTTGAGGTTGCTAGTTATTATATAAATACCTCTTCTTCCTGTAGGCACCTTCTTACTCTCCCTTTCCTGCCCCCCCCCCCTTTTTTCCCTAGGGCACAGGAGGGACTGGAATGCAGCTTCATACTTGTGAGAATGTTCTTTTCTACCTTCCTTACTTAGGTAAAAAAAAGGGGGGGCGGGGGGAAGAAAAAGAAAATCCCACACACACATGAAGACAACATCTAATGGTCTCTAATGGAACTGTTTTCAGGGCCCAGTGTCCTTGATTGTACAGTTACCATCTGACCATTGGATGCCATAGAGGTTTTGATTACACATGCACACAAGTCTTCATGAATGTGTTGAAAGATTGGGGATCATCATCTGCGGTTTGCCCTCAGTCCCAGGTCTTTGTATGCTGCTGAGGCACAAGGGAGTGGTTGTTCTCTCTCTGGCAGAAATATATTTCAGTTCATCTGTTTCGGTCCCTGTGTTCATCTTATGCAACTGACCCTTTACGTGAGATGAGGGACCTATGTGAGTGTTTGGAATTTTGCGCTAGTATGCATAATTTGTTTCTCTTATCATTCAGTCAAAAAAGAGGTCCCTTTGGTTTCGTTAACATCGGTACCATCAGTGACAATTCTTTCGGTTAAGAAGTCGCCTTCCTGTTTTTTCTGTTAATCTTCCTTTTAACTTCTTTTTTTTTAGTTAACTTTTACTGTTGTTATGGATAGCAATAGCCTAATAATACTTTTGCATGCACATTTCAAAATACCAATCAGCTAACTACACTGTAATAACTCTTGCCAGACAGAGAACATGTTGGTCTGTGACAGACTTAATCCTTCAATACTATGTGCTGTGAGAAATAGCTACAAGGAAAATAAATTCTCTCATAAGGTGTCCAGTGCACTATGTACCATAACCTGGGACATATAGGAACAGCCTGTCTCTTAAAGTCTGAAAGAGGAGTGGCAAAGCAAGAAATGCCACATCTCAAGCAGTGCCCAACCTTTGCATGAGACTCCGCGTTCCCAGAGCCAAGAGCATATCCCAGCAATGTACATGAAGCGCCATTACTGAGGTCACATGCTTTGGGACAGCATTTTATTGGACCCAGTCTTTCCAAGAAATGCTTCAATGCATAGACAATCTTGGAGGCTTGAAAATCATCTCTGATGTAACAATTTGACTGTTTGACAAGTCAAGTGTGTTGCCCATCCTGGAATGGCCTGCCCATGGACATGCACGTGAATCTTGGCGTGATCGATCAGTTAGGCTAGGAGAAATGGACCGTAATGTACAGAGTTTGGTCGCACCAATGTGAATCATCTCTGGGCATTTCTCCAGCACGCTTGTACAGTAGGCTATCTATCCAGAGAAAACAACGGATAATTTGGATATAGTGTACAAAGGCTTAGGGATCCAAAGAGTCTGTATCCAAGTGTTATGCAAAATGTAGTATTATCATGTAGCCTATTTAACACAATTTTAAAAAAGAAGAAGAAAAAAGAATTTGTAAAAGAGGCCATTACAACCTGATGGATACACATAAAGTTATCTCCAACATTTCAGAGGAGAGTATTTCTCAGATCAAATTTAAGCTTTTTGTGCATCCAAGGAATGATACAGTGTTTCATTTTTGGTTGAAAATGTAATTCAATGGATCATATATCTTTCTGAATCCTTTAGGTTAATTTCCTGTGTGTTATGCTTAGCTAATTAAACAGTGGCCACTGGAAAATTTCCCCACCGTATTAATTTGCCAATTTCACAGCAATATTGCAGCGTTGGGCAAAATATCCTTTAAAATCAATGTAGTCAATATAAATTATGTTCAGGTGAATTTGTTTGAAGTTTTAAGACCCAAACACTTTCCCACCAAATGAATGGCAACACAAATACAACCACTGAAACTCTAAGCTCCAATTTTGCCCTCATAAACTGTGTGATAAATATTGTAAAACAAAACAAACAAACAAACAAACAAACAAACAGAAAGATGATTCACCTGCCACTTAAAACATGAGTTTGGCCTTTATGTGTTGCTTGGAAATAAAAGAAAGAAACTGGTCTGTTCAGGGTTACTGGAGGTCACTACCATATGACAAGGATGCTTTGATTATTTGGTTGTTGACAGAGAACCAGTAGTAGAATAATGCCACGCCACCCTAACCGGTTTGTCCTTTTACAAAACCTAATGTTTCTTTCTCAACTGTCAATGACTCATGCAATTTTCATACAGCATGCAGGTGCAGTCTTCCTTAGACCAATTAATTCATTGGGAAAGGTCAGTAAGATAGACAATGGGCCATGTTATTTTGCATCAGGCCATTCCCATTGCCCTCTTGAATGCAACATGGGGTGTTGTATGATTTCATTGTGTAATTGGCAAACACAAGATCATGCTTACAGTAGACCTTTTTAAAACAAACACACTCTGCCATCCAAATGTCGGAGAGAACACCAACTTAACTTTAGGCTTAACGTTAACATTACACATTAGCCGTTGTGGCACAATAACGTTAAAGCCAGAGCGTCTATGTTTAAACGGTAACGTTAGGCTAAAGCATCCACTTACCAGTCTTCCTGATCTTTCAACTGCCTTTTTGACTTTTCCATATGTCCCTTTTCCAAGAGTCTCGTGAAACTCATATCTGTGTTTTAAGTTGTGTTTATGGTGGTGCCTCTTCACCGCCTGCCGTTTCACTGGAGCTTGAAAAACCGAATCTCCACCTGAGATCCCATTTTCAACAGGTAAGCCTGCCAAGTAATCGTTTAAAGTTGGTAGACGTCCGCTACCTGGTACTTTACTTAAATCCATATTTTAGGCAACTTCTATTTGAAAACGAAAAAAACTACTGTTTAAACCAAAATTTAGCACGGCTTTCAAACATTTCCTGGTGTCGTAGCCGAGACCTATCCACAGGTAAACCTCCTCTACAACACTCCATAGATTCTAAGTCAACAACTCAGCGCGCAGGCTTCCTATTTGAATAGTGAATGCTGATGGTGTGCTGTGGGCGGGGTCAGATTGGGGGACGGGTTGCCAGGTCTGAGGCCCTAGAGAAAGCGGCATGGAATCACAGTGACACATACAAATAAAAAAAAACTATACCCCATTGCAGTCTAGCCACATAGGCCATGTAACGTTTAAATCCACTATAAAACTTGCTTGACCCACCAACTTATAAAATTAAGTGACAAATTAGGTTAGTAGTCTAGCTGCAGCCAGGGCCGTTTCGAGAGACTTAGGGGGCCCCAAGCAAACAGCACATGAGGGCCCTCCATCCCCCCTAAAACAACAATATATATCACATTGTTATAATCTTCAAGTATCTTTCATTAATATAATTATTGGCTTTGAACTAACAGTTGTCTAACTCCAGCTTCATAGTCATATTTTATTGAAAAACACCACCCTGAACTACTAAAACAATTAAATAGTCAATCTTGGGGCCCCTCTCAGACTCGGGCCCCAGGCAATTGTCTGGTTTGCCTGCCTTGTCGCGACGGCCCTGGCTGCAGCTTCTTCACTGACTGAAGTTCTCATCTTTCTGTGTCTCTGTTTGATTGAACCCATGATGAAGGCAAGGCTGTCTCTTCCACCCAAAATGCATGTTACACCAGCATAGGCATAGCCTAATGCAATCACTTTAAAATTACACACTGTCCGCATGGGACCAGACCCCTACCCCTATGACATACAATTTTGTCCATGTAAACTCAAGATTAGTCACAACTAAGTTGTGCAAGGACCTTGGAGTCAGCTTATCTATTAGTATCATAGTATCATGTCTGGGTCACTGTGATGACCAAAAAAGGCCATTAAGTTGTACTCCATAGTATGTTTTCGCTTTTGGAATGAAATTGAAATGTTTTATCATAAATACTGTAACAAAAATATACTAGTTTGCTTAGTCATCCCGAAGCTCAAAAGTCAGGCCTGTAGTTAGAAGTGGCACAAATAAGTTGGCTATATATCATATTGCCTTGTCCAGAAGTTTGTAATTAGGCCTATTACAGTAGTGAGGACCCTCGGTTTCTTTTTCAGTGACAAATATTAGAATATTTGGTAACTGATTGCCACACAATTTGATATCTTGATATTGATGAAATTATTAATACATTTAATTATCAAAATTATCAAAAGAGTTTAACATTTTTGTTTATTGGTATGTATGGCCTTCTTGCAGAAAGAAAACAGAATGCTAGAATTTAAAAAATCTTTCCTGTATCAAGTGATTATCTACATTCACATGGATGGCCACTAGAGGGCAATGTCAGCAGCAAATTTCCAGAGCCGTATAGAGGTACAACTCTGCAAATTCTTTGGGGGTGGCCAGGCCAAAGTATTAAATCCAAGTCCTTCCTGTTAAACTGTCTGATTTGTGCATATTGCATTGAAATGTTTTTTTTTTTCTTCTTCTTCTTCTTCTTCTTCTTTTAAGGTTGAGTCAAAATGAGTTCAAATTTAAAACCTTGCAGCAATAATGCTGATTTCCATTTCATTTTGGATGGATTTACAAACAAATATATTTGCATTTTCATTCATAGACTACTCAGTCATAGGAGCAACAGAGAAAGCAGAGAACATAGATTCCAAGCGCTGAGAACCTAAAGACGCCCTTTAGTTCCAATTTAGTCAAAATTGAGATATACAATATTTTGATGAGCTTTTTTCCACTGACAAATTAGCCTACAAGTAAAATAAATATATTAATTAAAACACAAAAGTCTTAATTGTGAACACACAAAGGTTAGAGCCAGAAGGGCATAGGCCTAACTGAATTTTGCAGAAAAGCACATTATTATTCATCCATTATCATCAGTGTACTATAAATAGGTGAAATCATAGGCAGCATTAGAGCAAACTAAAGACACTTTGTTTTGGCTCTCCTTTAAAGTTGGTGATAACACTCCTTTAAAGTTGGTGATGACACTTATGCAGCGCCCTTTAGGCTCTCAGCACTAAGTTTGCTCTGTGTGGAACACAATAGTAGTAGCCTACCAGCTCACTAATCAGTTTAAAGCTTGTGAAACACACAAAAAAAATCTATGATTCTAATTGCCAAACTGTCAAAAATGAGCTTTGACCAAGAGTCAAACACCTGTATCTCTCTTTTGTCTGTAGACTGTTAGGCTCCTGCCTTCAAGTGAAATAGGCCTATAGATTAGGGAGTCATAGTAACACTAAATGTTGTGGATTTGCAAACACTACCAGTACTTAAGCTTTTTGTTAACGCTGCGCCATGATAAGGCAAAAGATAGGCCTACTTGAACCAACCATCTCTGATAAGGCTAAGACTATGATGTGCCTAAATCACATATTCATATTTTTAAAGCTGCTAGAAAATATGACCTTTTGGAAAGAGAAATACTAGTAGGCTACAAAAACACTTTCCTTAGGTACTCACATTAACTGCATGCAAAATGAATAGGCCTATAAGTTATTAGCCTATTAGTTATTATGTGAAACAAACAGTACTAATTTAAATTATTTATCAACTGTTTTTTACTCTGTTTTTATTTTATGTATGAAATGTGCTGGGCTATTTAAATAAACTTTGCCTTGCCTTACCTTGCCTAGGCCAACAGAAAAAGTGCTCCAGCAGTTTTGCTAAATAAGCTACAATTAGATCGCCTACATGTCTATTGTTGTGGTATTAGCAAAATACCGAAGAATGAGAATACAGTTTACAAACATCTGAAAGAACAAATGGCAATAAACTGTGTTGTGATCATGAGGGGTCCATGAAAAAAAAAAAAAAACATCTGCACCATGAGGTATCCAAGGCCCCTGCTCTAAACTACACGTTCCATACTGCATCAAAATCACAGCCCCACCCCCAGCCCTCCCTCTTTTTTTCCTGAACGGTGCGCTAGCTCTCACAACAGTGGGAGAGCATGTCTTCGTCCGCATCCATCAACACGGATCTTATTGGAGCGCATTTGACTGGCCGGATGCTTTTGTTTTAAGTTTGAAGACATATTCAAGCTGCAGAGAGTCTGCAAGTTAGATGTTAGTATGCTCCTTGCCAGATTGATGGTAAATTGATGGGTGTTAGCCAGATAGCATTCGCTCTAAAATCCAAAGTTTCCATCCCTTGGGACTTTTGGATCAACATTAGCTAGTTAGCTAGCTAGCAATTATACGTAACTATTTAGTCTTGGTAGCGATTGTAAGTTTGTTTGTCACCAACCACAAAGACAAAATGACAATTTTGTTAGCATATTTGCTAACTATAGAATCTAAATAAGAATGGAATTGAACTAGGCAAGACAGATTATAGATGTACTCTCTGTAATATCAGATGTAATTTTTTGCAGGCGGCTAGTAACGTTAAATTCCACCCAGCTTGTTTACTAGCATCAGAGCTAACATTACATGGCTGGCACCAGCTTGCAAAGTGAAAGTGTTTACTGAAATTTTGTTTATCCCGAATAAACAGTGATTAGCGGCGTCGCAGGCTTTTTTCACGTTTTTGTAGGTGAAGAAAGACATAGTTGCTTGGATCAGACCGCTGAGAAATGCGTAGGTGGCTAGCCACCAGTGTTAGATTTGGTTTGACATGGTTTGATTTAGTTAACGTTACATTGATTGCTCAGTTGATTCACTGTTAATTTCACTGGCTAATGTTAACGTTTTCTGTTCCAGCTAACGTTAGATAAGGGGGTACGGAGTGTGGAATATTTCAGAGCTAACGATACCTCCTGTTACTATGTATTGTTAAAATGTAACATTAGTTGAAATATGACTTATGGTGCTTTCGCAGTTGGCCGCGGAATTTACGTCAACATTGACATGACGAGTAGCTAAACCTAATGCGGAACGTTGCCGATATTTCAGTCCACTCAACGTTAAGTTATAACTTTGAATAGTTCGGTCGCCAACAAATAATATAGAATCTGACTTTGGAAATAGAAAACTGGCGCACCCACTCTCGCACTGGCTCAAGAATTTGCCATGGCGTTTCGAAGGTGAATACGGTGCAGTTTTGCAAGCCTCTCTATTTCAAGGTGAGCTAGCTTGCTGTACCTGGGGTGATCAAACATTACTCTGTGGAATTGGAGTGAGCTAGCCATCATCCTAGTCATGGAGAGCAGCGGTGGCACTGGCAACCTACAAAAAGTTACTCCTTTGGCACGGGAACTGACAAAGATATTCAGTAATTACAACAAACATGCAGTGCTGCTCAGGAAGAACTTGAAGGAAACAAACATCTTCTTTCGGGAGATAAGACAGAACTACAGCAATGCCTGTGCGTCTGCCACAGCCACGGGGACTGCAGCGCTGGAAGCAGGTAAGATGCGCGAAACACCTGTGCTGTCATTCATGATGCACCTGCTGTTGTAGATGAACTTTCGTTTAACTGGAAACTAGGAAGAATTCTCAAACCAACAACCGTTTGTGTTTAGGCTACACATTAATGTGTGCACAGATCCACCAGTGCAGTCTGCCCCCTCCCCAAAAACTCAATTTGAACCCACGTGTTAAAGCTTATCTGGTTCTGACCTTTCTTGACTAGACACATGTGGAGGTTTCCAGGATTTTAACAAGTAACGGGAACCGTTTTAGCTGAAAGAATCCTACAAATGCGTGAGGTAGTTTGAAGGGGGTTTCAGACAGCAAAAGCAGATGAGGGTGACATTGGAGTACAGATGATAACGTTACTTCGTCATTAGACATAATCAAACTACTATTTCGTTTGCTACAGGAAAGAGATTGTCCTCTGAGAGTGTTAACTGCAGAGAAATACTGAATAGGATTTAACGTTAGCCTAGAGCCCCAAGCAGATTAGAGGTTGTAAAAAGCTGTTTTTCAGTAGGAGTCTAAAATCTCCAAATATTTCCAAGTTTAGCTCTGTTAGGACAACTTTTGATGCAAAGAATTGAATGTCTTTTGAAATGGCAAAGACACCCTGGACATTTCTTATTTTTCTCTGGTCTGTGTCAACAGTAGATATATCATCTGACAACTGTAGACAGCCAAGCATACTACACTGATTTCTGCCATGAAAGCCTTTCTATAGGCAGTCTGACTTGTATCCTCAAATAGCAAGTATCAGAAGTTCCCATGTAGTGAAGCCTAAGTTGAAGTCCCCTAAATCTCACCGCGTTATCCATATTAGGTTGATGTCTGTGGGATGTCTTAGGATGGTGAATTATAGAACTCATGGCCTGGGGTAATCAGTGCAGTCAGTTTGTGTTGTTATTGCTCTACCCCTGTGGTCACTTTTTCGCCACAGTGTGAAAGTTCACTTAGATGTGTAGGCGTTTGAGTAAGATGGATTATCTCTCTTGCTGAAGACTCTGCCCCTTTACTGGTATGATGTTGGTTTCAGACCTTAAGAAAATATTTGCCTTAGAGAATATCTCAAGAGATGAGGGCTGGAACTCTGCAAAACCAAGCCCTATGTTGTACTGAAACAGACCATATTTTCTGTGTTGGCAGCACTGTTGTGTTGTGATTAATCAGATTATAATTGTCTCATGAGCACATATACTGTAAGCCTAGGCGTAATATGCCTGTGGGTAAAATGCTAAATCCTACAGTGTTGAGGAAGTTTCTCACCAAGAGAATAAAGTTAGCTTTCTAGGATGGGAGCAAACCATTTTTACTGGACCCCTTTGGCTTTGAGGTCAACTACTTGGTTGGAAATGGGCAGCTGTGTTGTTGCTACCAACAAACTAGCTAATTTAGTTTGCAACTACAATTTTTGGAGACTCAGCCCACAGCGAATAGGAGGCTAAAACTCTTACCCAACCTTGACAAAGCCAAGCTTTTACATTTGGTTCTATGACTGAGGTAAAGAGCTGCGTAGCTCAAATCTCTAGGCCATCACAAGATACTGGGCATGCAGTGTTTCACCGTTTCCATCAACATGTAGGCCTAGGCTAACTATGGCTTTTGGAGATGTAAATCAGGTGAATAAAATTTAGTTCAAAAGAAGATGTCTTATTCTAATAGTTAACATTATTGCATAGCTCGCTGTGTTATCACAGGAGTATGGTTCTGCATGCGGCTATAGGCTTGACATAATGTACAGTGCTTTTATAGCTACTGAGTCTATGTGCTTGTTCTCTCTCAGGTAGGTTGACATGATTCCTCCAGGCTCAATCCTATGGCTAAATTGGAAAAAAAAAAGTGGAGTAAGCAGGCCAAAATTAAGTCTAGCATGTACATGTACACTAGCATGCCCTTGCAAGACTAATTATTCAGCCTTTAAAATAAATAAATAAATAAATACTCTCTGAAGCCCTGGTTTGTCTGAGGCCTGTCGTCTTGTATTAGAATTCTCCTGCAGCATTCTTCTTGGCAACCTGACACAGCGGTAGAACCTTGAAACTGTGAAAATCGATGAAATGCTCATTCTGTTCTGCAGGCCTATCAGTTCCTCTGTGTCCTAAAAGCACAAGGGTAGGTAGGCTATTCTACGTCAGCCTAGTAGGAGCACCTTTATGAGGGTGTTTTTCCCCCAACCCAGACGCAGCCAGCCAGCCTGCCTCCCACTCCATTCCCTCTTGCCCGCTTCTGCACCCTGCAGATTAAGTGACCGGAGAGATGAAATTAACTCATTCACCTCAGTTAAGAAATGCGCATGCCAAGCATACACAGCGTGGCATTCGCAGCATGTTTAGGACTTTGCGTCCAAGTGGAAGCGGGTTTGAATACGACCCATTGGAGATTTTCCTCTCTCTCTCTCTCTCTCTCTCTCTGTCACTCACTCCCCTGACACTTGCCAGTCTGAATATACAGTACATCCAGATAGGGTTAAAGTGAAGCAAGAGATGCAAACGTTTATTAAGTTTGTTCATGTTCTATTTTCTCGAGGAGGGCTTGGGCGCTTTATGCAGACCAGACTCAAGCTCTCATACGCTGATATGAAAGATTGTTGAAAAGTTTATATTTGCGACGTACTGTAGATGTAATGCACTTACAGTATGTACATATAATGCACTTATGTAGACCGGAATTACTCACGTTAACTCCCATTATTTTGATCTTTGATACATCAGTGTGCTGGAGCTATGGGCTTGTGATACAGTGTAAAAGGTTAGATTAAACCAATATCTTAGTTCTTACAGTTTTTTTCTCACCCAGTGTGACATGTGAGTGCAGTATATTTTACTCTGCCATACTGCACACACAGAAATGGATTAGTTAGATCTGCAGTACAAAAAAACTACACTGTGGAGGCAAAACAACAAGCAGGCCGTTCACAGATTAGCGCTGACCAAGGGAAGGTGTGTGTGTGTGTGTGTGTGTGTGTGTGTGTGTGTGTGTGTGTGTGTGTGTGTGTATTGGGGACAGGCAGTGTGAAAAGTGTAAAAGAATTTTTTTTTCTTTTGCCCTCTGTTCTTTGTCATACCCCCCCCCCCCCACAAACACACACACACCAGCTGCCCTGCTAGAGGACTATGACTCAGCAAGCCTGTGGATTATTACCAGGCTTTGCGCATGAGCACAGCTGAGGCCCTGTTGCTGTTTTAATTGTAGAGCGGCCCTGGGATGGGTCATGAGATGGAGCCCCCCAGGACAGAGCGAATCACCACCACCACACCCCCACCCCCACCACCTCCCACCCTTCACCCCTCACTGGGTTACTCGTCCCTCTCCGCCTCCCTCACACACACTCTCTCTCACACACACACACACACTCTTATTCCCTCAAAGCCTGACTTCTTTAAGCTGGAGGAGACGAATGGACAAAAACACATCTCTCTGTGTCAGGATCAGATGCTGGGATGAGAATATTTCACTTGTTTATTGTTTATCTGCACTACAGATGCTTATAGCATGTAGGCTACCATGTGGGGCTATTCATTAGCCTGCACAAGGAATTGTGATGTAACCGCATGAACTAGTCTAATCTCTGTTGTAAATAACTATTTTGATCTCGGCCTACCCTCTCTTTTGACGGTGCAATCCAAAATCCTTTTAGTAGCGGAAGAGATGGGATTATTTTATGCATCACACCAGATTAAGACATGACATTACAAAATTTGACATCATCCTTTTAGAAGGTGAATAGTCCGACTGTGAGGCTCATAAGATGCTTGCTGGCTGCAAACCGTTTTCCTCTGCTTGCTTCCTCCCATTCCCCAACTGCACCAGTTAGGCACATGTCAGTGGACTGAGCAACAACAACAACAAGCTCAACAAGCATTCTTTAGTCTTTAGTCATTTTGTCAATATTCACATGATCTTCACACAGTAGCGCCATCATCTGTAACTGTCTGTGCTGAATTAAGCTCTGGGCAGTGGGCACTAAATTACGCTTTTCCTGTGTGTGTTATTGGAGATTGTTTTCTTGGATGCTCATCATAGTTCAGTTGACTCCTTTCATTTTGTTTTCTTGCATACGCTCATAGTTCAATTGACTTCTATCAATTTGCTAAATCTGTTGTCTGTCACTGGACTGAATTTCAAGCTATCCCAAATTTCAGATTTCATATACGATAGAAAATGAATGCAGGCTAATGGAAGCAGGAGAGATACAGATAATGAATTGCCTCCAATCTACTGTATGTTGTATTCTGTTTTTCTGAGGCATTCCAAACAGTGTTTTAGTGGAGCCCACCACACAATTCTTCAGTATGTCTTTCGATTGCTGCTGTTAACAATGTCAGATCTGTGAAAGAAAAGAGATATAACTGCCTGGTCATTGACAGGCTGAATGATGATTTTGTTTTTCTTTCTATTAACACACAAGCCAGCCAGT
The DNA here is from genome assembly GCA_027497455.2 of Sardinella longiceps. Taxonomy (NCBI): domain Eukaryota; kingdom Metazoa; phylum Chordata; class Actinopteri; order Clupeiformes; family Clupeidae; genus Sardinella; species Sardinella longiceps. Next base: position 2,416,903 of record JAODXP020000012.1, on the reverse strand, counting down.
CTAGTGACTTTCCTGTTCCCCAGTTTCTGCTTCAAGTTTGTGTGACTCACTCACTCACGACACCCCTTTCTCCTCTTCCTCTTCCTCTTCCTCCTCTTCCTGTACAGGAATGCAGCTCAACTGCATCTCTTTCCCGCGGCAAGAGGAAGAGTACCTGCACAGTGTGGTCTCCAGCACACCCTACATCCTCCTGCTGGGCCAGGACTGTCCAGCACGCTACCAGCTGCTCAACTGCCTGCTCGGGGAGCGCCTGCTGCCCCTAGGGCCTGACGCTGGAGGCCCGTGTGGGCCCCAGGGCCTCTCGTGCAAGCGACGGAAGCTGTGCTTCACGCACGGGCGGCAGACCCGCCTCAGCCTGGCGCTGCCCGGCCAGTACGAGCTGGTGCACCAGCTGGCGGCACACTGCGGGCGCTGGGAGACGGTGCCCCGGCAGGACTTGGAGATCCAGGAGGAGTGCGAGGACCCGGCCACCCGGCTGGCGGAGCTCGAGATCACGTTGCACCACTCGCTGCTGCAGGTAAACACACTTACAAAAAAAAAGTATAGTCGGTTGGAAGGAACATGACTAGTGTAGTAACACTTTTCTAAATAAGATAAATGATCTTGTAAATGTGGTTTGCTGAAAGTAGCTGGTTTTCTCATTGACCGGTACTTTTTTTAAGGGCTTAAACCTCTCAGGCCTTTTAGGGACTCTAGGCTGGAAGTGTTTGATTGAACTTGTTTCAGGAGTATTTAAAAAAGGAAGGGGAGGGACTGTAATCCTCTTGCTCAGAATCTAGGCTGCGGAGTTGTTGTTGTGCAGAAAGTTGACAGAGGGAGGAGAATGGAAAAAAAGGCATTTTAAACAGCTTGGCAGTGCTTAAGGGTCCCGTGGAAATAATGACCAACAACACTCAACAGTGGTCAGTGGTCAGTTACAATGTCGTCTTTTAGGGCACTAGGCCTTGACATCAGACCTCATAGGAAACATTTAATGCATTTTGACTTGCACCCACTACCCAGGGGATGCATTGAAGACCCTGTTTACAGTGGCAAAACTCATTTCCTTAACACGACATACGTCATCTTTCATTGTTGCCGTCATCCAGGTAGTACTAGGCTCACCTGGTGGCGTAGTTCCTGCTGATGTGAGGTACGGCACGTCCTCGCAGTCACCCACCTTAACCACTGGCCCGAGTCTGCCTGCCTGTCCCTTGCGTCAAGCGTCACATGCTGCAACAGAGCTAGGCACAGTTAATCCCTCAGACAAAAGGCCGTAGCTAAACCCAGCCCCAGCAACCCAGCTCCAGCTCCAAGCTCTGACCCTCCCTACCCCAAGCCCCAGGCCAGAGATCATGCCCCCCTGTCAGGCCAGGCCAGGCCAGGGCAGGTCACCCCCCTGTCCCATTCCCCTTCTCTTCCATCCCCCCAGGACTTTCCTCTGCTCTAGCACTGCTCCTTCTCTAGGCAGCAGCAGCAGCAGCAGCAGCGGCCCCTACTTACATAATGGGCCCATCACTGCTCAGGGTCTGCTGCCTTTCACATGACCAGGGCACAGGCCAGAGATGAGAGAGAGAGAGAGCGCGAGAGAGAGAGGGAGTTTGGCTAGAGGGGAGTGGTAAGCGAGAAATGGGGAGGGGGGGCATGGGATAGGTTGTGGGTGGGCAAAACTATTATATTTGTGATGGTGTGGTTGCCATGGCAGTGACCGTATTTATTCAGCCCCTGGGCTTGGCTCATAAATACCTCTACAGTTTGTCATATTTTTCCCCCCTTTCTGTTTTTACATTTTTTTTAATCATTTTTTTCTCTTCTGTATTTGTCTCCGCTTGTCTGCATGATTGGGCCGGTAAATAGGTTGGATAGACAACTTGGGAGACTAGGCTGCAGATCTGCAGATAGGGATTCCTTAGCGAATCAAATCTGCTTCCTATGCCTGTTTCACAGAGGTTTCTAAATCAGTATCTAGTGGTCTTAAGTGTCACATGATCTCCGTGCAGCTAAATTGGTGCGTAGAGATGCTAACTTAAGGGTCAGGGGACAATACTCTTGGACATTGGAGGATATTGGCGATATCCTGAAAACGTAGCCACTCATAAGACTTGGGCAAATACAGCTGGTCATAGAAAGATCCTTTGTCTGATTTTCACAGGGTGCTTAAAAGTCTTCATGAACCTCCCGAAATGCTTGACTGGTTTCTATCCCCTAAAAAAATGTGTGTTCAAAAATTGGGAGTGGATTTAGCTAACTTCTTGTCCTGAAAGCGAAAGTGAAGCTGGCACTGGAATCTGGGGGGAATTCCAGGACTGTTTGTTAAGACGACAAGTTGTGACAGAGTTTTTTTATAATCAAAAGATTTTATTGTAGTGCCACACCTCAATTGTCGTCTCAGTTTTTAAGGTCACCATGCCCTCTTGGTGCAAACCTGCGGCTTTGATTGTTTGCAGAAAGATTTGAAACAAGCACAGTTCTGTGCATCTTTACCTGACATCATGTTCATAACAGGTCATGATTTACATGCGTCTGTGTACAACCACATCCTCTCTTCTCAGCTTTGATGGGCAAAGTTTCAGGTAAACATGCTCTTCCTGCGGCTTCACTGAAAACATCTACACTGAAAACAACAACAATTCTGACAAAAACTATTTAGTAGCCTCGTCATAACCAGCCCCACGGTCTAAGCTTCTCTTCATACAGTACAAGGGTCTGGGATCTCTGCTATTGAGAAACAATTGCTTGCTGGAGATGTTTGAATTAAAAAAGATCGGATTAACCCTTGACTGATAGCCTATCGTATTCCGTGCTGCATTCATAAAGTTTTCTGATTGGATTGGACAGGACACATTTGATGCGGACGAGGCCAAAAGCGGGAATCCCAGGAGGAGTACTGGAGGGAGATGGAAATCAAGTGGAATTGCGTAGGAAGGCAATGGCCAGGCTAGCCATTTAGTGGAGCTTTGCATTGCTTCATACTGTTGCTAATGTTCTCATGCAGTCCCAATTATCAGACTGACTCCATGAAATAGGCTAGTGGCCTGTGGGAAGGCCCCAGCCCTGATGTGGAGGAAGAGCTGCAAATGTTGAGGAATCTTTTAGGTGTGCTCACTTCCCCCCTCGCACGCTAGTGCTTGCCTCATTAGAGGCAGAGGTCCCACGGGTGCTGCCTTTGGTAAATAAAAGCACCAGAGCTGGCACACAGCTGCTACATTCACCACAGCCTCGCTAAGTAAGACAGGCACCCGTTTTTGGCTGCTGGCTAATGAACTCGCTAACATGCTAATTAGCCCTACCCACCCCCTCCCCTTTAATTCCTAGTCCTGCCAAAGCGTGCTTTGAGAGACCATGACGAGCCTTACGTATTCAGTCCAGTCCATACTACTGACTGTTTGCACAGAGATCAATAGGTTGTGCTTTTCGTCTTGGTTGCTGACAGTGGTCTGATAACAACTCCACGGTAGGTCTCGAGGACGGGGTTAGCAAGTCGCGTTGTTAGTCAGTGGCTAAGTCCAAATTGGACTCCCCTCCCCAGCCCCCCATCACACTGTCTCTTAAAACAGCAAGCATGTCTGTCATCAGCGAAACAATCAATTTACATGCCAAAAAGAACTGACTCCTGGTATGTGTTCATAGAGAACAAGGGTGTGACGTGGCCAAAAATAGATGCACAAACAGGCTAGTTTGAGACTGAACCGGTGCTTGCTATTCACAAGATGCAACATTTGAAAAAAAAAAGGGGGGTCGGATTGCGGGTTCCAAATAGCCTGGGGAGGGCTTTCTTGTTGGACTACATTTGAAAATGGACTGCCTTCATTGCAAGTCAAACATGCTATTTATTTTTGATTGGTGGCGAACAAATGTTTGCAGGCCATCTTTGTTCCAAAGAGACTCCTCACTTGGCTGGTGCTCGTGCCTTGGAGACGGGACTGACTGTCTCTTTTGTGCCTCAGTGTTTGTCAGTGCTCTCTGTCTCCGTCTCACTCCCTCTGCCTTTCACCCTCCCTCTCTCCCTCTCTCTCTCTCTCTCTCTCTCTCTCGCTGTTTCCCTGTCTCCGTCTTGCCCTCTCCCTGTCCTCTGTTGCATGTATACTCTCACACTTTCCCCTTTACAGTTACTCTTTCTTGGTCCTCTCTCTCTCTCTCTCTCTCTCTCTCTCTCTCTCTAGGTCCCTCTCTTTTGATCTTGATTTTTCTCTCCGTCTTTATCTCTTGCTCTATCTCATTACTTCATGCCTTCTCTTCCCTTTGGCTCTCACGCTCTGTATCTCTCCCTGAGACTGTCATTGAAAATGGATGGCACAGAGAAAACTTTTAGCCCCAAACACCACCCATTCCCATGAGAAAAAATGAAAAGGGTCAATGTGGAGCCCTGCTCCCTCCCTCTCTCTCTCTCTCCCTCCCCGCCTGTGTATGTGTATCAGTTAAAGAAGTGCTTTATTAAAATGCTGATGGTTGTCTCCAGTCGTCAGACAACCAATCCGCTGATGGTTGTTTTCATTCCTCAAACAACCAATCACTTGTGGCAGACAGTAGCCGTTATTCTGTCATAAGTCCTGGAACCATTTATTAGAAATTATTCTTAAAGGCTGCCTGTGACAGAGGTGATAGTTTTTCCTGTTAAAGGCACGTTTAGGATTTTTGCACTGATGATCACGTTGGCCATGGGTTAAAAATAGTGTTTTTCCTCTACCTCACTCATGAAATATGTAGAATGTCGTCCATTGTTTCCAGATTACATGTCATGCATGACCTCCGTTTCAGTTTTCCATATAAATCTGTCAGTGATCTGTTGTCTGTTAAAACTGAACTGGTTTATAATGTACTGGCAGTCAAAACAGAACAGATCAAATCTACTAAAATCAGATATTTCACTATTATCACTTTGACATTTTGAAAGATTTTGGCCATTCCGGTTACTTTAAGTATGGAAACTACTGGAAATATAGCCAGTAATACTGTACTTACAGTAGCACAACATAAAGTGTATTAAAGATAAGGTACGGCATGTGCAAAGGCACCAAATGTCCACATGTGTGATCAAAGCTCAATACTCAGCAGAATGGTAATAAATATGATGTGCACAGGGGCAGGGAGGTGTGTGTGTGTGGGGGGGTGTGGTGTGTGTGTGTGGGTGTGTGTGGGTGTGTGTGTGTGTGTGTGTTACTTAAAGTATGGAAACTACTGGAAATATAGCCAGTAATATTTACAGTAGCACAACATAAAGTGTATTAAAGATAAGGTACGGCATGTGCAAAGGCAGCACTTCATTGTATTCAGCAGATTTTTATAGATCGAAACCAAATGTCCACATGTGTGAGCAAAGCTCAATACTCAGCAGAATGGTAATAAATATGACGTGCACAGGGGCAGGGAGGGGTGTGTCTGCGTGTGTGTGTGTGTGTGTGTGTGTGTGTGTGTGTGTGTGTGTGTGTACGGGGGTGGTGTTCATTGTTTTGGGAAAGGAAGTGGAAACGCTGCTGCATTCAACTGCAGTCAGAGGAGAGTCAGAATAGAAGCAGCCTTGGGAAGCACAGACAGGGGAAATCAGGGGAAAGAGAGAATGACCATAACCATAACATGGCTCAACACACTCTGTTAAGAGTTTGATGGATATCTTATAGATGTGTTTATTTGCATAAAATCATTTTACAGAACACAGCACCCAGTAAACATAGCAAATGAGATGCTCAGTATGTGTTACTGAAAAAAAAAAAAAAACTAAAATCTTCATGGTAATATGCATGCACAGTTCATAATTAAAGTATAATAAGATGCAAGATAAAAAGTATAATAAGATACAAGTATTAGTGAGTATTTTTTTTTTCTGTAGAAGAGTCTTTGAGGAAGTGTTGCCACATAGCTCGGAAAATTCATTTATAGATGGCCAGGCACACTCACTCTCACCCACACGCACCCAAGCAGACACACACTCACACACAAACACTCTCTAGCATGCCTACACACACACACACACACACACATACACACAGACCCACACATGCACACACACACACACACATACACACTGAATGCCTTGTCCTTCTGGAAGGTTGACTCATCTTCTGGGTGAAAGGTGCCCAGTTCCTCTCCTGTCACAGACCAGTCAATTACAAATCATTGTGCTTAACAAGGCCTCATATAATTCAGATATGTACAGCGGGTGTGTTATATCAGGTCTGCACATGAACACACTGGATATGAACTTCGGGACAAGGATTCTAAGCTCTTAAATTCTTTTTAAGAGTTTTGCTTTTATGCATTTGCTTTTATGGAGAAAAAAAACAGTCTGTCTTTCAATTTAATTTTGTGTTGCTTTATTTGCATGTTGTCTTTTTGCTCTGTCTAGGAGGCCAAAATCATGGTTGTCCCATGCCCCGGTGTCCAACCCATCCAGGAGGCACTGGAGGACTGCTCGCGCAACATCATTCCCATCATCCTCTATGCCATTAGCCAGGACGCGCTCACCCCCGAGCAGATCGACGACCTACACAAGGTCCGCGAGGCCCTCCGCTACCCAATCTGCTTCATCCGCATGCCTTCGTCTTCCTCCTCACCTTGCTTGACGCCAGAAGCCTCTCCGGAGTCCTCACGGGGCAATCGAGAGCGGAACCGCGAGCGCAGCGCCCTGTACGCCCAGCTGCTGTCCCTGGGTTTCCTGACCAGCAGTGGTGGTGGTGGTGCCCTGGAGAACAGTTTGAGCAGCTCCACCCCAGCCCCAGTGCCCGGCTCGGCCCCCATGCCTCAGTGCGTGCTGGCCGAGTCGTTTGAGCGGCTGCACCGGCTCATGGGGACCTTCGCCAAGCTGGTCCTCCAGCACCAGCAGGTGGAGGCAGCCAACCGGCTCAACGGGGTGCACTGCCGCTGCCTGGACCTCTTCATCAACCAGGTGAGATGGGGGAACGGGATTGAGCTTAACTTTGTGCCTTCAGGCTTCTGTAAAACCTTTACAGTATGACAAGAATTTCAGTCAGTTTAGCATGTGAAATATGGCTGTTATGAATAGTTCTGCAAGGCTGGGCAGACTATAGTGGTTGTAAAGTGGGGATAGTGTGAGGTGCTTCAGCATGGAGAAGATTGGAATGTGACAGACAGAATGGCATCACTTTACATCATTAGTCATATTAATGTGACAAATAAACTTGATTCCTTGATACTATACAGGTGAAATGCATGAAATGACATGAGAAACATACAGTACATGTTGTTAAAGGATGTTCAGAAAATATCTGTACAATCAATTGTAACTGAATTGGTTGTGTTAAGTGTTCGTAGATGTCATGAGGGCACACGTGACATTGAGGGGAGATGAGGCAGAAAGTCATTGTCCTGAATGTTTGAACAAGTTGAACAGGTGAAACTAACTGGTAGCTCTCCAGTGTGGTTCTTGGCATACGATGCCAGAAAACATTTGCCAAAGAGCGTTCCTTACCACCTTATCATTGAGGAGGGCACCTTGATTCTGTTTTGGGACAAGTTTGGGCAAGCTCATTCAGAAGGCTGAAACAGACATGTCGATACAACAGAAGCAGATCAGATTAAGTTCAATGCAAACACCCTATCAGGCATTGAAAGGTCTTTTCTTTGGATTTAGTTTGAGACGGTAAGAAATCGGTGATCCTGGAGAGATTATTGTTACTGCATTAATTCACACATTTTTGGTAAAACATGGTGTTTACAAATGAGCAGATGAGAATATGGGAAGCTATTGAAGCAAATAAACATCTTGTTTGCCCTCTTGAAAGGCAGTGTCACAGGCGTCCAGCCATATGCTCAGCTGCAGTGGAGTTAGTTTGTCTATATTATCTTTCTTAAGATATTTTTCAGGGCTTTTATGCCTATGGGAGAGATGGTATGGATCGGGAAATGACTTGGGTTGGAATCGAACCCGGGTCCCCGGACATGCGGTATGACTCACTAGCCTGCTGAGCTATGCCACTCCCACAGTGGAGTTAATTGTCACATTACCTTCTTAGCTCTCCTCAGTTCTACAAAATTTGGTCGTTATATATTAATTTCTATACTGCTCAGACATTTCCAGTTGCATTTGCCAGAGTTGTCACCGATAGTCACGTTAGAATGTTGACAGCTAGTATTAAATGAACGTGTGCAAGTGTGCCTGTGTGTGTCCGTGACCTGCGTGTGTGTGTGTGTGTGTGTGTGTGCGCGCTCGCTCAGGCTTTTGACATGCAGAGGGACCTGCAGATCACGCCGCGGCGGCTGGAGTACACGCGGGAGAAGGAGGGCGAGCTTTTCACGTCGCTCATGCAGATCGCCAACCGCAAGCAGGAGGAGATGAAGGAGATGATCGTGGAGACGCTCAGCAGCATGAAGGAGCAGCTGCTGGAGGACGCCGCTAACCTGGAGTTCACAGGTCAGGGGTCATGCCAGGGGTCACCCAAGGGCAAATAAACCTTATGCTCAATGCTCAATTGTACTGCATCAAACTTGTAAGGGCCTTGAGCACTTGAAAAAACTTCAAAGAGCCAGACGGAAAGAGGGATGGGGTGGGGGTACTTGCCTTGGGGTAGATGGACTATATTGCTCACACAATTGACTGCCTTTGAATGCTTTTCCCATAACTTTGCTGGTGCAATTGAGTCCAAGAGAGAGAGCATACCCACCATGTGTTGTGTTGTGTTATGCCAATACTTAGAACTCTCCTCGAGATTCCAAACCCAACAGTTTCAAAAACCTGTAAACAAAAACTTATGAAAGGGTGTGAGAAAGCATCATAAAAATAAATAGAGAGTACATTTGTATTAACCAATCCCTCAAGCTCTTTTCTTTTCTCGGAGGGCATAATTTAGCAGTATGGATCAGTCAGGGTCATAGTCAGGGTCATGGACAGGGTACAGAGATGACGCCTTTTCCAAGAGGAAATTGATTTCTGCTGTTGCTGTTCTCTAATTAGTTTTCTGTGTTATCTTCTGAAAGCCATCTATTAGTCTCATGAAAGGACCAAGGCCCGGAAATCCTAATTGAAGGCCTCACAGTTGTAATGAAAAAATGAGAACCCAATTTACACAGTGATCCTCCCCTCATCTGCGGTTCTGTTGGGCCCCGTGTAGCCCAGCTCAGTCCATTCATTAGTGTTGACACCATCAGGTTCTGTCCACTGACGCTACTGTACTGGCCTCTCCGGCGCGGCTGTGCTGAATGAATGAGTCAAGGGGGCCTGTCCATCGGACCGGGAGGGAAGAGAAGAGAAGAGGTCCAGTGGGGGGCGAGGCCGTAAAAAAGATTCTCCAATGATGTAACTCCTCCAGACACGCTCGCTCGCGAGGGAGTAAACAGCTTGACTCAGGCATTACGTAACCCACCCCGGCCGCAGCAACATCTTGGGCTTCCCTTTTTTTCCCCTCAGTCAAACTCTCTTCCAGCCAATCAGAGCTGTGTTGTGTGGTGCACTTCAGCAAAGTGTGGTTCTTGTTTCTAACACACGCCCGTTGGTCTGCTTTGCTCAAGCCGAATAACTGGGGACGGTGTGTTTGTGAAGTTTGGCGAAAGGATTTGGAGAGAGAAGTTGGCGTGTGTTTTTAACATTTACGTCACACTTTCCCACACTCATAAACGCGTACACACGTGAGGAGTAGTGTGTGTGTGTGTGTGTGTGTGTGTGTGTGTGTGTGTGTGTGGGCGCTGTGCTGTTTGTAGAGGGCAATGCTGTTTGCACTAAAAGAAGGGGACGGACTTGTCCAGACTTCATTAGTGCAGATTGGCAACTCGTGGCCCAGCAGTAGGACCCATTCAGGCCTGTCCCCATGGCAACAGCCCAGACTATTTAGAGTCTTCAGCTGAGCTGATTTGATAACTTTTGTGGAGAGAGAGCGGGAGAGAGAGAGAGAGATGGATAGAGGGGAAAAGGGTGGACTTGTACACAAGCCTTGCTAACGGCTGAATCTTTCAGCAGGCTGCAAGAGCAGGTGTTTGTTGAAAAGCTGACTGGCAGGAACATTGTGGCTTTATTTAACCGTTGCCAAGATGAAGTGTTGCTCTTTCAGTGGACCTGCTAGTTCCCATTGAAAAGTTGTTGTTATTGTGAAATATAATAATTCACAGCTTTTCCTCTTCGCCCTACAATATTAATTCAAAGACTTGTTCCAGTATTTCACAATAGTTGACGGAAAAAGCGGCACTGTAGAATATATTGCTAAAAATAAAAGCGAAAATGAAAACTCTAGTTCATCTAATTCATCTTTATTCAACAGCTTTATGAGGGAAATTATCTTTTATGATCATATTTTTTATCACATATAAAACTATGCAATCATTCACAGGGAGTTACTTTGTTGACTTCATTAGTTTACTTCATTACTAGTTAGCCTCAGGGGTGTGGACTGTTTAGATTTCTTAGTGTCTATTGCGCTTGGCTGAACTGGCTGTGAAATATACTTTTATGATTTTATTTCCTTTTTATAAAAATGCAGAGTTGTATACCGATTCAGACCTGTCCTTCTAGGACAACTACATACGTTTTTTTTGTTCCAACCCTGTCCAGATTCATCATCTGTTCCTCTCGTTTTCCAACACAGATATTATCGTGACTCCTAACGGAGAGCCGGTGGCCTCCAAGGACATCAAGTCGTGCATCCACCAGATCCAGGAGCTGATTGTGGTGCGTCTGAACCAGGCGGTGGCCAACAAGCTCATCAGCTCCGTGGACTACCTGAGAGAGAGCTTTGTGGGCACGCTAGAGCGCTGCCTCAACAGCTTGGAGAAGTCGCACAACGACTCCTCTGTGCACAACATCACTTCCAATCACCTGAAGCAGGTACATCAACAGACAGAAGCACGCACCACAATTGCGTTGTTGAGTTGAACAAAAATGGTTGAGGAAACAGATGTATCAAATCATGGTTTGATACCATGTAAATGATCATTTCATTACATCTAGACTGGCACATTGTTCAGTAATTTGCTGTTGAAATTAATAAAAGATTTCTGTATTGCTGCTTTGTAAGTCATACACTCTCTCTCTCTCTCTCTCTCTCTCTCTCTCTCTCTCTCTCTCTCTCTCTCTCTCCTCTCTCCTCTCTCTCTCTCTCTCTCTCTCTCTTTCTTTCTCTCTCTCTCTCTCTCTCTCTCTCAGATCCTGAATGCTGCCTACCATGTGGAAGTAACGTTTCACTCTGGCTCGTCTGTAACGCGTTTAGTGTGGGAGCAGATCAAACAGGTGAGTGAGTTCTGGAGCGACGGCACATTCCGTTCAGATGAATCCGACAAGAACCTGATGAGCAGGTTGACGGCATTCTGTGTTTTTGTAACCTAATTTACTGCCATCTTCCACTAGTTGTTTTCTTTTCATTTAATTCTTCTCTGCATTTCTCTCTCTCTCACTCCCTTTCTCTCTGATGCTCTCTTTCTCTTTTTTCGCTGACTCACCCACATATATCTTCTCTTCCTTCCATACTCTTCATCTGACTTTGACTCTCTCTCTCTCTCTCTCTCTCTCTCTCTCTCTCTCTCTCTCTCTCTCTCTCTCTCTCTCTAGATAATCCATAGGATAACGTTTGTGAATCCTCCAGCTATCACTCCTGAGTGGAAGCGTAAGGTGGCTCAGGATGCCATCGAGAGCTTGAGTGCGGCTAAGCTGGCCAAGAGCATCTGCTCCCAGTTCCGCACCCGCCTCAACAGCTCCCACGAGGCCTTCGCCGCCTCACTCCGACAGGTGGGGCATCGTCCTGATCACACACACACACACACACACACACACACACACACACACACTGCCAATGCCACCTGTGTGTGTCTTCTCTTTCCCTCCCCCTTTGAACACACTCCTTTATCCACCGTGTCTCTCACCCTTCTCTCTTTAGGCGTCTTACATGTGTGTATACACTAATGTTACACCTGTTTAATACACCTTTTATTACCGGCCATCCTTCTATTACCGCTCATTACCTATGTAAAGTTTGTGTTAATTTCAGAGTGCTTTTGGCAAACTGCTGTTCCCAACTAGCATGACTAGACGTCTTTTGGGGCCATTACATGTTGTGATTCTGATGCCCAGTTGTAATTGGTTCTTCGACCAGTTGTGCACGCTTCAGGTTTAGCCAGATTTGCAGAGCTTGCAAAGCCTTTTTTGTCCCTTCTGTGCTCCTGTTGTGTGGCAGTGAGCTTTGGCCGGCCCCGATCAGCACCATCTCGTTTCTAAACCGCAGGCATGTCACACATTCCTGTGCTCGGTAAGACAGCCTCGGACGGCCGGGGTTTTAGGCCGGAGCCCTTTGATCCCATTGGTCTCAGTTAAGAGCTGTGCTCATTGGGAGATTGCACGTGATTGGATAACGTGACTTCCGTCATGAATAAAGAGGAGTATTGTGTGTGTGTGTGTGTGTGTGTGTGTGTGTGTGTGTGTGTGTGTGTGTGTACGTGTGTGTGTGTGTGTGTGTGTGTGTGTGTGTGTGTGTGTGTGTGTGTGTGTGTGTGTGTGTTTCTTGGGTAAGGTAAGGGGATATTTGTGCACACACTCTCTGACTTTTCTGTCTGTCATCTTACCTTTGATGAGTTTGGCTAATTGTGTTCACGTATGAAAATAAGCAAAAATAGCTGCAGAGTTTAATATAGAGTTTCTATTTTATGCATTCCATAGCAATTGAATACAAATTACGGAAGGCTATTTAGGTCTTTATTTAAATCCCTTTTTAGTTTCATGGAATTAAGTGTATGTTAATGGTAATTGAGTCACTGTGCTGTCAGTGGAAATGAATTAGTGTGTGTGTGTGTGCGTGCTTGCTTGTGATGCCATGTGATTATGCATGTAAGCACTGCACATGTATCCCTGTATATCCTTGTCTTTGTGTGTGTGTGTGTGTGTGTGTGTGTGTGTATGAATGAATCATTATTGAATTAGACTGATCATTTGATCTTTAAATGAATGTTTGCTTCACCACAAAGCTGCTACAAAATTCGTCACTACGTCACGTTATCATAAGGCTTCAATTGGGCATATTCATAAATGGAGGGTGCAGCTGGCAGCTCCGAGCCAAACTAATGTGGAACAATGAGCAAACTATGTCTCCAATCAACAGTGTTGGGATCTGGGGTTCTTTTCCCAATAGCATAGTTTCTAACTAAGTTAGCAACTTCTGCGGCTTTGTTGGTTGCAATGCAAGTTAGCAAATTTAGTAAACAGACGCTTTTACTTGACAATACCAAGTCTATTCTCTCAACACAACAGAAGTGCTCTGTGTTTGATCTGCGGTATTGAACAGGCTGTAACGCGCCTCCATGTGTGTAAATGAATCTGTGATGCTTGCTCTGTGATGAGATTGGACTGTGCCAAATGTGCTGTACGATCGTGTTTACAGCTGGAGGAAGGTCACACAGGTCGCCTGGAGCGGACGGAGGACCTCTGGCTGCGGGTGCGTAAGGACCACGCTCCCCGGTTGGCCCGCCTGTCGCTGGAGAGCCGCTCGCTTCGAGACGTCCTTCTTAACGGTACTGAGCCTCTCCCACCATTGACTCGGGTCTCTCACTCAACATACTCACTCTTGTCTAAGAGCCCCCACTCCAGCCCCCTCTCTAGCTACTTGCCTTTCTTTAAAGGAACACTATGCATTTTATGCTGTAAAACTAGTGAACTACCTTTAATGGTTATAATATAACGCCTCAGCCTTGAGGTGTCACAGGCTCTTTGTGAAATTCTATGTTTATATTTTTGTATGTCATGCTTAGTGTTGTTGGATCATGTTGTTTGTGTTTGTGCAGTCTCATCTCTTAAGAGCAGTATCATCAATTTACAACGCAAAGATGTACCATGGAATTAGCTAGTAATGCACATACTGTACTAAAAAAACGCTGTTTGAAGTCTGTGTGATGTACAAGATTGATAATGTTTGCCAAACCACGTCTTTGATGTAGATGATGTCATCAGTGCCTAAAAAAAATAGAGGTTGAAATGCTTTCTCTCTCTCTTCCTCCCCCTCTTTTCTCTCTCCCTCTTTCTCCAATCCAGGCAAGCCCAAGCTGGGCCGAGAACTGGGCCGAGGTCAGTACGGAGTGGTCTACTTCTGCGACAGCTGGGGGGGCAAGTACCCCTGTGCCCTGAAGTCGGTGGTCCCTCCCGACGACAAGCACTGGAACGACCTGGCACTGGAGTTCCACTACACAAGGTGAGCACAGAGAAAAGCCTCCCCACTTACTGTGCGTTCAGACCGAGACCGATTCAGGCGACATGGGCGACAGAAGTAATTGACTTTGTATTGGGACCGGCGATTTGGGCGACAACACCGGCAGGCGACTTGGGCGACAAAACTTGGGCGATAAAATCAAGTTAAACTTCGGTTAACTTAATGTAATGAGCTATGATGCGGTTGGGCAGTTACCAATCAGAATGTCGATTTACTGGTGAGATGCCAATAGAGAAGCAGGATTAACGTTTTTATGCTAACGTCATGGGCAAATTTGCCGTTTTGGTTGCTGTGCTCAAGCGATGTTTCTTGGGAGTCTTCGGCGACTCTTGGCAATTTATCGGTCTCGGTCTGTACGCACAGTTAGGTGCCTGAGGGAGGACAGGGATGTGTGACCACTGTCACTTCTCTCGCTTCCTAAATGATTAACGGTCTTTCTCCACCAAACAATGCTGTCTGTACGTCAGCCCGGCCCCTGATGATTTATCATCTGACCACTGTCTCATTTCACTGTTGCTACTGAAGCCTGGAGCAGTACACAGGCTTTTTAAGGCATACAGTACCCTTTAGGCATTGCCCTTATTGTCTGCTGCTCTTTTAGTCGCCTGATGTGCTTCAGTTTGGCTTGGGTTGTCTCTGTTCAGTGTCAGTCAGACTGTCGTCTTTCATTCAGGACAGCATAGGTGGTGCTAACTACTACAGGCCACTTTAGTTTCTTGTTTGCTATCCACGTCAATTCTATCCTGACAAGCCAGACTATACATCAAAATCTATAGTCTTGTCACAACCAATAGACCAGGCTCAACTCCAGGGGTGAAATCAGCGGTTGTCTTTCAAACTGCCTCATCTAACAGTAGGATAGTGCTACGACCAATCAGAGCAACGAACAAGGTGACGAAGCTGATTCAAACGACTGCTGTTTGTGCTCCCAATGACTCTCTACAAACAATATTTGATAGGACCAAGCACAAAACCTATTAAGACCCTATGGCTCATAGCTCGATGTACCAAATGAACAAAACAGTACTACTACAAGGGTATGTCTAGATTTCTAGGCTATGCCAGTTCAGCATATCGGAGTTGATCTTTATCTTTTGGGTTTTTTTTGTTTTGTTTTCATTCTTCCTTGCTTGTTTTGATGATACTCTACCGATAAAGGAAGTTTAAAACGAGAAAAAGAGAACTCTAAGCGCACTCAAAGGCTGATGCCTCTTCCCAAACCACAGGCACAGATGCCCACTTTTCATTGCCTGACAGGATATCCACCAAATCGAATGTCTTGCGATGCATTTTTTGTGGATTATACTTGCATGCCTAAAATTCCTGTGTGTCAGCTGGTTTAATAAGAAAGTAAAGGCCTAAAAAGTCTTTTTTTGCATCATGGTAATCTTTGTATGCTCACAAAAGATTAGATTTAAGTACCCTTAAATGTGGAAACGTGAGCAGTTCCTAATGCCATGTCAAGCCTCAGCATCGCATTCAATTATCTACCCAGTGCTCAATGGTATTTTTTGCCCTCAATAGCACCTTGCTGGCAGCGATACCTGCAAGACCCTACGGTATCTAACCCTAACCACCTTAAACCTCACCTTAGATTTGGGGGGATCGAGGTTTGGAAGGCAGCATTGCCTGAAAGACACAATTT
>JAODXP020000012.1:2301160-2391389 GCA_027497455.2 Sardinella longiceps | reverse complement strand
GTAACGTTGGCTCTGTGGGGCCTCATTGGTTACACATACATGCGTTTTTGTACATATTCTGCTACATGTAAATCATATGTCAATCTGTTTGCTCTCTGCATGCATAACCCTATTCACTGCAAACACAACCTTCACAGGAATGAGAAAAGAACTGGGTTAATCTTTGTCAAATGGGCCATTGTCTTTGACTTGATCCCCTGAATGAGCTGATCCTTACATAATATTTCAACATTTCAACAGAAGGTGTGCAAAATTACAGTACCTGGCAAAATCCTAGCAAAATAGCAATTTTATGTTTGTTTGTTTTCATTCCAAGAACCAGTTCATAGCTTTGATCTCCATCCTGTAACCTAGTTGGTGCCCTTTTGATATATCTTTTGAAAGACCATATCCTCTCCCTGTGTTGTTAACCAGTATTACGTCGAAAGTAAAGACAATAGCCCAGCAATGCAAGTAGTGCCAAAGCAACAGAAATTTCGATCATAAATGCAATCACTAATTTCAGTATGTTGAGAGGATTCAAACATAAACGTGGCAAAGATTTGATTATCTCCTGTTTGGCTTGTTCATGCAGTCCATGGGAATAAGAGTAGCCCATATTCTTTCTCAATAACACCTCTATCTTGTCCAGTAGTTCTGTGACTTGTGTGCCCCTCTTTGAATCTCTGTTATTAAATACATGGTATCCTCCAACAGTGTTGTTAACTAGAGCCTGAAGTCCAGAACTCTCATGCAAAAATTGCTCTACAGACTTTAGGTTCAGTTGATCACCTCTAGTAAACACAACAAAGGTGAACTTAAGTGCCTCCTCACCGAAGTTCACCTGGATCCATGTCAAATCACTGCTGTCTTCTTCTGTGAATTCACCTAGATGAACTACCAGCAAGAAAACATGGGGTCGTAGATCTACATTTTCATTTTCTGAAAGCCATGACAACTCCCTTGATGTGATTCCAGGTATATCAATGACAGTGATGTTTCTTCTGCCGACAATTCCACTTTGACTCTCATAGCATTTGGTCACTGGTAAATCAGATGTTTCAGATTTAAAGGCTTCTCTGTGCAGAATGGTGTTTCCTGATGCACTCTTTCCCGATCCAGTCCTCCCCAACAACATCACTCTCAGATCAGGAAGTTTCACAGCATCTGTTGTAATGATTATATCAACAGAGACAGTTACAGTGACACCATAAACAGTAGCTATGAGGTTTTATATTTTGTGAGTTTTACAGTATATGATATTATGCAACAAGCAATAACAAGTCAAAGAACATCACCAACTGTGTCTGATGGTCTTATAAAGATGAACATACATGGTGGTCAGCTATTCTTTTCTTTCATTTTTTGTATTACCTGAAATATGTGTTTTGTTCTGTTCTTGTTGATTATTTGCTTTCTCTGTCTTCTCTATTTTCATCTCATCTTCTTTTGTGACTTTTTCATGTTCTTTGGGTGTTGGGGTGTGGGCATGGGTGTAAGCATAACCCATGTTCTTCATCAGAATATTTTCAATCTTTTTGAGGAGTCCCTTCACTTGACTACGGTCATGTGGAAAGCTGTTATTGAACACATGATACCTTTCCTCCAAAATGTAAAGCAGAGATTGATGTCTAAAGCTCTCATGCAGAAACTCCTCTACTGATTTTCCCTTCAATTGGTCTCCTCCAGTGAACAAAACAATGGTGAATTTCAAGGCCACCTCTCCAAAATGGTTCTGAATCCAATTCACAGTGTCAGAGTCTTCATCTGTGAATCTGAACAATGGAACCACCAGTAAAAACATGTGAGGTCCTAGTTTCTCCTTGACCCTTTGTGACAGTAATGCAGCCTTCTCTGATGTAAATCCAGGTGTGTCAATTATAGTGATGTTTGTACTATTTTCCACAACTTCACATTCAGTCTGCAAGTATTTGGTCACGGGTAAAGCAGATGCTTCAGACTTGAAGGCCTCTCTGCCCAGGATGGTGTTTCCTGATGCACTCTTTCCTGATCCAGTCTTCCCTATCAGCATAAGTCGCAGCTCAAGCAGTTCTGTAGGATCTGTGGTAACTAAATAAAGGAATGTTGTAATAATTAAAACACAGAGGGCAGTAGTTTTAATCAAGGAGTGGTTTGAATGATATACATGAATAAAAGATTACATATATTTGACTACCATACAGTTGCATAAATTATATTTTACTATATGCATTTTATCATGTCCCCGTCCTCAGTGTTGGGGATAACGCGTTACAAAGTAACGTTACTGTTGTCAGGAACTTAATAACGTAACGCATTACAGTTCAAATTTCACTAACGTCATTACAGTTACTAGACTGTAGTAACGTTCGTTACAGCGTTACCCATGATTTTGTTCAGTGACATTCAGATTAACAAATTTACATGTAAATCAGTGAGCTACCGGTAGGCCAACATGTCAAAACCGCGTTGTTTTTATTAGTGGCGCATGCGTGCCTAACTGGTTGCTGTGGTGGAAATCGATTGATTCAGTGAGAGGGAGATGGAAGAGAGAGAAGTCATGGAGAACACTGGCATCTTCGCAAACTGGAAATATTCGCATTATTTTCAGGTAGTTGCCTGCAAAGGCAAAAACATGTCGGTTAAGTGCTCGCTATGTCCTGGTGATAAACAGCTTTCCACTTCTACACAGACAGCACTTGGCCAGACAGCATAGCCGTACAAAGCTGGTGGCTAAAAATCCCCTTAGCCACCGTCCCGGTGATGATGAGACTGCCCCAGCACCCAAACAGGCGAAACTTACATCAGGAGAGGGAGGATTACGACAGGTAACATCACAGACAGAAATAAATAATCTAGTTGCAGCCTATGTTATGGAGGACATGGTTCCACTATCAACAATAGAATCCCCCGTTTTAGGAGAATATTAAGCAAAATACCAACAACGCGAGCTCCCATATCAGACAGAAAAACATTTTCGAGCTACTTGAGCAAATGTTATGCTGTAATGGAATCGGATCTCAAAAAGACATTTGAGACCACAGAATTCGTTTCTACAACGGCAGATATATGGAGTGCTAACAACAAAAGTTATCTCGGAATGACTGCTCACTGGATTGATGAAAACTTTCAGTGCGAGAAGGCTGCCATTGCCTGTAATAGGGTCAGAGGGAGACATAGGCTACATGACGTTATAGCCAGCGAAATAGAGCAAGTTCAACGAGTAAAGCAACAAGTTACTTTTTAAAATTAGTAACGAGTAAAGTAATCTCATTACGATTCAAAGCAGTAACTAAAGTAAAGTAATTAGTTACTTTTTAAAAGTAACTTCCCCAACACTGCCCGTCCTTCATGATGAAATTTTCAGTAACACTTTACGGTAAGGTTACATGAATTATCATGAATACATGCATGAAGTCATTCATGATTAATTCATGATTCATGCATTACTTCATCTCTGAATGTGTAATGATTCATCAGGATATATTCATTAACATGAATGCATTGTTTTGTCATTAATGACATCATGCTGAAATAGCACATGATCTTGAGCATTAATTACTATGGGTACATCATCATGATTCATGATTAATTAGCATGATCATGATCATGTTTGCGCCCCCTCAACTAAAGTGTTGACATGGTTAAATAGGTAAAATGTAGTTGACGTATGGGATAGATAAAAATCAATGCAATGTCTGGGAAATTCTTGGAAAGTCTACATGACGAACTCATGATGAACTAGGCCAAAGTAGGCTAAATAAAGTACTTTTATTATATCAAATTATTTTGAGCAAAAACATCATGATCATGTGTAATTAGTCATGACTCATGATGATGTACCCAGAGTAATTAATGCTTAAGATCATGTGCTATTTCAGCAGGAGGTCATTAATGATAAACAATGGATTCATGCTAATTCCTGATGAGTGATTAAATATTCAGAGATGAAATCATGCATGAATTCATGATAATTCATGTACCCTTACCATAAAGTGTTACCAAATTTTCTTCATGCCAATAGTCCATTAGCCTGACATTGCCCGACATAAAACTGCTGTTCATCCGTATTCATGGTCTGGAGGTTCTTTAACCTGATGCGATTATAGGGCGGGGAGGATGGCATTAAGTTCTGGTTTGAAACAATTGGATAGCTCGTCTAATCAGCTTCGCTTATTGGCCGGTAGTCTCTCTACCGATGTAAACCTGCCCCAGAAGACCGTCCTCAGACCATGGATACAGATGAACATTCATATATTAGGGGCGGGCTATGTCAGGCTAAAAGTCCATTTCAATATTGCAAAGTCCAAACAATATCAGTGTAGTAATTTGTATCAACAAATGTACCTTTAGAACAGGAAGAGTTGTAAAATCTGACAGCCGAAATGGACAGTAGGCCACCCAAAATAACCAAGCACATCCATGCTATACCTGCAAAAATGTTACCGGATTTAGAAGAGAACATTTCTTATTGTAACACGTTTATTGTGGAAGAATAATCAGTTATTTTTGGAGGTGCCATCACATGTCAAAGTACATGCCAAACTGTGACAGATGATGGCAGCCCTACACTTTTGTGGCAATGCATACAGTAAATAAACACACATGATATTTTTTTTACCTGGGCTGCTAACTTGAATTGAACTTTCTTGTGCCACTCTTTTGTTCAACAAAGAAAACTCTCCTTTTCTTTCTTCTGGCAGTTCAACTAACTCATGTGTGGAAAGTTTTTTGGCCTTGTAATGGGCTTCTATGTGCTTCTGACAGTAGGAGGCCTTGCAAGTCTTGCAATATTTAACCCCTTTGTTGACATCCCCAAGACAAATGTCACATTTGGCACTGATAGGATCAAAATGGCTATGAGGATATAAATGGAAATATAAATAGTTAAATACACATTAAACATGTTCATTCCAATTTTGTACTCAAGCTGTGAGATGGAAAGTGCAATGAAATAAAACAGAATAGCTATGTAATTTGAAACAGTCAAGCCTCAGCTTACTCTTTGTCTTCTTCATCACAGCTCTCAGTGTTCCTGACTCTGAAAAACAAATCCAAAGTTAGGATGCTTGGTCACATAGAGTGTAGATTAAGGTTAATTGAATTTCCACCATAGGATGAATGGTCTTCCAGTAAAGTACAACGCTCACAATCTGCACCTTTTTTTAATTGGCAAATTTTTGAAATTTTTACTTGCCAAAGTAATTTTTTGAAATTTTTACTTGCCAAAGTTTGTTAGTAGATCTTAGGTTCTACTTCTTTTGTTAGTAGGTTTTCAGTTGGTTCGGATCACCTGTAGCCTGTTGAACTGGTCATGTGTTTGCCTTGTTATTCAATAGACTACTGTATGTGCACGAAATGCTGAAGTATACGGTTATATTGTATCTGGTAAAGCCAGGTGTTCTGTTCTGCCACTGAATGCAGTAGTGTATACACTGACACTGTTGGGTGTGACACTAACAGGGTTTGTTTGAACACTATTTGCATAAACTATAGTGGTGGGTTCAAGAATACCTGGCTCTTCTGGATACAAACGAGCGTAAACTGAGCATTTTGTGCACATAACTCATTGCATTTGAGTATTTAAACTCTGTGTTGTGTAGCCAGTGGAGTCTTCATGGTAAGTCCACTGTAGTTCTGCTCTCTGACAGAACTAGACGTGCCGCCGAACGGTACAGATATGACCACAACGCCCATTGTAGATATTTTTCCCAGGAAAATAAATCACACTTGTCAATTTCTCTATATCTCCTATACTTTGTTCATTATTTGTTTTTTTTATAGGAACCTGGACCTCCATGAGTGTACTTTATGTAAAAACTCAGTTACAATATCAGTTACTGACATTGATTCGTCAACTGAAGGACAGGAGTTTATAGAGGAGTTTGTGGGGTTTAAACAGGGGGCACTACTTTATTTACATAATAACCTAAGCCTAACATAGTGTTTGTGTTTGTGACATAGATTGAATCATACAAGACACAATTACAATCTTTTTTAAGATTCAGGAATGATGGGACATTTTTATTAGGTCTACAATGCCTCATTACCCATTCATATAACAATGTGTTTTTATGTAGGCTTATCTAATTTTAGTGCAATAAATAGATAAAAAGAAATAATAGTTGAGAAGGCTATTGTAGGTAATTGTTTAATATTTGGAATTTTAGTCATTTGTATTTTCACATGTAATCAGTCTCATGTTATGTTTGGTTATACATCCTTTTGGTCAACAGGGGGTGCTCCAGTTATTCATTTTGTTGAATTAAGCACAGACTGGAAAGTCGATTAGAAAGCAGCAAAAAGCACAATCTTAAATCTTAAGTCTTAATTAAATCTAAAACTTTACAGTACGCCTCATTAAAGATAGAAAATGACCACACATATAATTGGAAAAGAGGCTAATATAACTGGCACCTGCTGAATTTACAACCGTATTCCAAAAAAGTTGGGACACTTTATAAATTGTTAATAAAAATGGAATCCAATCATTTACAAATCTCATAAATCTATATATTGTTCACAATAGAATATAGATAACATGGCAAATGTTGAAAGTGAGACTTTTTGAAATGTTATGCCAAATATTGGCTCATTTTGGATTTTATGAGAGCTACACATCCCAAAATAGTTGGGACGGGTAGCAATAAGAGGCCAGAAAAGTAACATTTTCATATGAGGGACAGCTTGAGGACCCATTTGCAACTTATTTGGTCAATTGGCAACATGATTTGGTATGAAAAGAGCCTCCGAGAGTGGCATTGACTCTCAGAAGTCAAGATGGGCAGAGGATCACCAGTTCCCCAAATGGTGCAGCAAGAAGTAGTGGTCCGAGATCACAAAGGAGTTTCTCAGACAAAAATTGCAAAGAGTTTGAAGGTATAATCATCTACAGTGCATATCATCATCCAAAGATTCAGAGAATCTGGAACAATCTCTGTGCATAAGGGTCAAGGCCGGAAAACCATACTGGATGCCCATGATCATTGGGTCCTTAGATGGCACTGCATCACATACAGCAATGCTAATGTAATGGATATCACAAACTGGCCTTAGGACTACTTCCAGAAAACATTGTCAGTGAACACAATCCACTGTGTCATTCGCCATAGCCAGCTAAAACTCTACAGGTCAAAAAGAAGCCATTCCTAAACATGATCCAGAAGCACAGGCGTTTTCTCTGGGCCAAGGCTCATTTAAAATGGACTGTGACAAAGTGGAAAACTGTTCTGAGGTCAGACGAATCAAAATTCAAAGTTCTTTTCAGAAAACTGGGATGCCATACCATCCGGACAAGGACAACCCATGCTCATTGCAGAAGGCTGCATCTCTGATGGTATGGAGATGCATGAGTGTGTGTGGCATGGCCAGCTTACGCATCTGGAAAGGCACCATCAAGTCTGCAGTCCAGATCTTTCACCCATAGAAAGCTTTTGGTGCATCATACATAGGAATACATGACAAAGAGGACCTAAGACAGTTGAGCATCTAGAAGCCTGTATTAGACAAGAATGGGACAACATTCTCTCCACAACTTCTCTCCACAGTCCCCAGACGTTTGCAGACTGTTTGCAGAAGAGTGGATGCCACACAGTGGTAAATGTGGCCTTGTCCCAACTATTTTGGGATGTGTACATGCCATGAAATTGAAAATCAACTTATTTTCCCCTTAAAATTATACATTTCCTCAGTTTCAACTTTTGATTTATGATCGATGTTGTATTCTGAGTAAAATATTGAAATTTGAAACTTCCACGTCACTGCATTCTGTTTTTATTCACAATTTGTAAAGTGTCCCAACTATTTTGGAATTCGGTTGTATTTCTATAGTTAGGCTACAATATACCAGACATAAAATTAAGACTGCTGGGGAATAATGGGTTTGCTAAAATGAATCCCTGAATAGTAGAAACAGCATGAATGCATGTTAATCCATAGGCTACAAATGGCTAAGAACTACCACATTGCAGTTTTGAACTTTTATAGGCCTATTTGAAACCAACTGTTTTATTTATTTCAGTAAATAGACACCTGAATTCCTCCTCCTATGAACATCCCCACAGCCTGTTAATATGTTTCAGTAGCAGGCTATGCGTAAAAATAAGGCTAGTGATCATTTTACTGTCATATGAACTGGCACAAATTAATTCTTGCTCACATGAGGACTCATAGTGGCGGATCTGTGATGTGCTCAGGCAGACGAGAATGCTCTGCACACTTGCCATCTTTTACGTTTAGTTTGTGTTTTTACTTATGCGAATGACATCAGAACTGTCAAGATAAGTTACGTTTCGGTAACACAGGCTAAGCTTAAATATAAGGCTAATGATGATTTCACTATCATAATATGAACTGTCACAAATTAATCTTGCCAACCTGAGGGCTCTGCGCTTACACCGGTGGATCTCTGCTGTGCTCTGCCCTGCACACATGCCAAATAATTGGGGGGCTTCTTGCCATAGACAGTGGGAACCTCGGGTACTTCACTTGAAGTAGTATGCTAAGATACCAACAACGGTACATAGAGCCTACTGATACAATTTCTGATTACAAAACCCATGTTTTCGGACAAACAAACATTTCTCGTATAGTTTTACTCTGAAACTACAGAGGCTCACATCACAATCAAACTCAAATCCTTACACTTTTCCATTTTCCCTGCCCATTTGCCCCTTTTCACTTGTTGTAATATATCCCACATTCCCACCCATGACAGGTATCATAGTGAAGGGACAGACACTCACAGATTAAAGTCAGGTAATTTGTCACTGAATTTAAAAGGACTGTGCATGGACTCATCATCACTCTTCATAGACACACAGCTGGGCACTGGAGATAGAGGTCTGTTACAATTAAAGACACATTAGTTTCAAAATGATAAAAAAAAAAAATGGCACACACGAGCACACAACCTTGAGTCTAGATCAGTGTTTCTCAAACTGTGGGGCGGGCCCCACTAGTGGGGCGCAGACACATGACAGGTGGGGCGCGAGACATCACTTTGCGATCGACCGTTGTCTCACCATGCTCCCCAAATTCACAGCTATTTGTCAGATATGCGCATATGACCGTAAATTTAGCTTTCCAATAGAGTTATTTGCTTGTTGCTGTGATAATTGGTCTGAAAGACATTTGGCTTTGAATTAGCAACATGGAAATCGTAACATTGACCGAATTTGTGCGCAAATTGAGCCTTACAGGTGGGGCGTAACAATTCTCTGCTTTCCAAAGTGGGGAATGACAGAAAAAGTTTGAGAACCACTGGTCTAGATTGATGTGGTCCAACTCTGAATTTACTAAGAGCCAAAGAGGGTATGTACCCACATACAATGCCCTCTATTGCATGATATATGAAATAATATAGAAAAAAAATATTTGAACACATTTTAATACCTTTTATAGAGCACATTGAACAATACCAAACATAATTTGCAATTTTTTTTTATATTATGGAGTAGATATAGGTATGTTACTTTGGCGCAACAACATGCAATAATGGTAATAAATACAAAAAGTGCAGTGTATTTAAAATTTATTTCTTTATTTCATAACAAAACACATTTTCTGAAAGATTTCTATCACCAAATTAATTTTAAACATAATTTATAGTAAAAAAGTAATACAGTTACTGACAGTTATCTATTTAGTTGAGGTTACCTATAAGCAACAATGCGCAACAAAGGATAGCCATTTTTATTCATTCATTTTCATTCATTCTTTATGTTAGAAAATCACACACAGGATAAAAGCTAATTATTATTGTTTAAAACATTTTCTCAAACTACTAAACAACAAACAACACTTGTAGATGATTCAGTATTAACACAGATATCATAGAAACGAGTCCAATTCATCTTTAGGCTATTGTAGGCTATGTAAAAGGGATGAAGGTACAGGTGCAACTGGGCCTCATCTTCTTTTCAGGCCTGGATGTTCAAAGATGCCATCCCCACCTGCACTGAAAAGGATAATTATGTTATTTTTCAATGTTTCAGGACAAATTAATGGCATGTTAAACATTGAAACATACACATATACACAAAGAGAGAGAGATATACACACGCACACACACACAAAGAGAGAGATTTACGCACATACATTTGAGCTGACAAGGCTACAAATTCTAGGCTATGCTAAAACTACCAATGAATAAACTGAAAAAAAAAACATTAATAATGTTACTTATTTTAAAATGAAATAACATTGGCATATATTGACAGATACTATAATATATCCTGTCATCTGTGTGTAATATTGCATTGGTAAAAAGCATAAGAGCACAGAAAAATCGTTCCACTGTTGCATACTGTTGCTTTGAGGCAACATAGCTATTTTAGCCCTTTACAAAATAAATATTCAATATAATCATAACCAACAGAGGAAATTGAAATCAGAACTTACCCAAAAATGTGAAAATATTTTTTAGTTCATGGAAATCCTTAGGATAATGACACTTTTTCATAGTTTTGGAGGGCGGAAAAAACATGGCTTCCATTTGAGTGCAGGTGAGAAAAGGAGTTTGAAAAAGGAATGGGACAAGTCATGTGATCAAATACAAGTAGGCTATTGGCTTAAAATACTTCCTCCTGATTAAAATAAGCTATTTTTTATTGGTGTATGACTTTTAGTGCCAGTGAGACTGAGGGAAAATGGGTATGTTACCCTGAAGCAACACCATGCAATAGAGGGATATATATAATGCGAAATAAATGTTTTCTACTTTTTCTACTTTTCGATATTCGTTATGTTGTACACAGACAGACAGACAGACAGACAGACACACCAGCAAAAAAAGCATAACCTCCTTGGCAGAGGTAACTAAACACCTGATTTGCAACGAGGACTTCTTCTTCACATCTGCACCACCAGTACTTGCTGTACTTGTTTCTCTGTCCTCAGCTGGCTGGTCCTCCTCTGTTTTGTTCACATCACTGTAAGAAAAAGCTTAATTGATGTGTGTGTTCGCTGCTAATTGTAGTATTCTTATATTATTACTTTACGTGGCCTCATGAATGCATATTGGACAATAGTTTTCATACACACATATTTTTTACACACGCCTCATGAAAGATAGAAAATGACCACACGTATTATTGGAAAATAGGCTAATATAACTGGCTTTGTACCCAATGAATTGACATGCATTCATGCTGTTTCTACTATTCAGGGATTCATTTTGGTAAACCCATTATTCTCCAGCAGTCTTAATTGTATGTCTGGTATAGCCTAACTATAGAAATAAATTCAGGCTAAAAAAAAAACCTACCACGTTGCAGTTTTGAACTTTTCAAGGCCTATTTGAAACCAACTGTTTTATTTATTTCAGTAAATAGACAGCTGAATTCCTCCTCCTATGAACATCCCCACAGCCTGTTAATATGTTTCAGTAGCAGGCTGTGCGTAAAAATAAGGCTAGTGATCATTTTACTGTCATATGAACTGACACAAATTAATTCTTGCCCACATGGGGACTCATAGCGGCGGATCTGTGATGTGCTCAGGTAGACAAGAATGCTCTGCACACTTGCCATCTTTTAAGTTTAGTTTGTGTTTTTAATTATGCAAATGACATCAGAGCTGTCAAGATAGGCTACGTTTTGGTAACATAGGCTAAGCTTGGTAACACTTTGCAGTAAGGGTACATGAATTATCATGAATTCATGCATGAAATCATTCATGATAAATTCATGATTCATGCATTACTTCATCTCTGAAAGTCTAATGAGTTATCAGGAATTAACATGAATTCATTTTTTGTCATTAATGACCTCCTGCTGAAATAGCACATGATCTTAAAGGAATAGTCCACCTCTTTATGAAAACAGGTTCATTCCCCCCTCATTCATCCCCTTACCTGGAGTTACAAATGTGGGTAAGAGCATTTTGGTCTCAGTGCATGCGTTATCCTAGTCTGGCAACCCCAATTTTACCTTTAGCTTAGCATAGGCACTGGAAAGTAAAGTTGTCAAAGAGTTGCTATCTGGCAACTTTGCATTCCAGCGCTTATGCTAAGCTAAAGCTAAAAAATGGGGGAAATTGGTGATGCCATACTAGGAAAACACAAGAACTGAGACCAAAATGCTTTTACCCACATATGTAACTCAGAATAAAGAGGTGAATAACCAATTTCCATAAAGGGGTGGATTATTCTTTTAAGTATTAGTTACTCTGGGTACATCATCATGAGTCATGATTAATTAGCAGGAGTCATGATAAATTGGCATGATCATGATATTTGTGCCCCCTCAACTAAAGTGTTGACATGGTTAACATGGTTGACATGGTTGTGCCCCCTCAACTAAAGTGTTAATTGCTCCACTTAAAAAGAAAACAAGGAAGGTAGTAAAAACTGCCCCTTGGTACACCACACATACACGTACACTAAAACAGGCTGCTCGCAGACTAGAAAGGAAATGGCTCACCACTAAACTCGAAGTATTTCACATTGCTTGGAGAGAGAGCCTGAAAGAATACAAGACTGCACTGAACAATGCTAAAACAGCTTATTATTCCTCGCTTATACATGAACACAAAGACGATCCAAAATTCCTCTTCAACACCATATCAAATTTGACAAAAAGTAAGACTGAAGTAACTCAGTCCATTCCAAGTCACCTCAGCAGTGACGACTTCCTGAATTTTTTCAATGATAAAATTGAAACCATACGACTTAAAATTAGCAACATGCCTACAGCCTCTCTACTGACTACTGATAGCTGTAGCCAACCCGTAGCATACCTTGACTCCTTTATGCCCACTGATATATTAGAAATTTCCTCTCTTATTACTAAAGCGAAGGCGTCAACATGCCTACTTGATCCTATTCCTACTCACCTCCTCAAGGCAGCCTTTACACCGCTGGCTGAGACATTACTTGAAATGATTAATAGCTCACTTCTAGCGGAACATGTACCAACTACTTTCAAGACATCAGTCATTAAACCATTGATTAAAAAACCAAACCTTGACCCTGATGTTCTGGCTAATTACAGACCTATATCCAACCTTCCTTTTATATCCAAAATTCTAGAAAAAATTGTGTTCAAACAAATTTGTCGATTCCTAGACGAAAACAAAATCCAGGAAGTTTTCCAATCAGGATTTAGAGCTAATCACAGTACTGAAACAGCCTTAGTTAAAGTCTTCAACGACCTCCTTCTTTCCATGGACAATGGTAATATATCCATATTAATTTTACTTGATCTTAGTGCAGCTTTTGACACCATTGACCACGATATCCTACTACACAGACTCGAACATACGATAGGCATTAGAAATTCAGCACTAGCTTGGTTCAAATCCTACCTCACTGATCGATACCAATTTGTACATGCCCACAACATCTCATCTTATCATGCTAAAGTTAAATATGGTGTTCCGCAAGGCTCAGTACTGGGCCCCCTGCTATTCTCTCTCTATATGCTACCTCTGGGTGAAATCATTAGGAAACATGGCATTGAATTTCACTCATACGCAGATGATACACAGCTTTATCTCTCTATGAAGCCTAGCGACTGCACTCCGACAACCACACTCAATGCCTGTCTTGAAGACATTAAAGTTTGGATGTCAAAAAAATTTTTATGCTTGAACTCAGATAAAACTGAAGTTATGATGATTGCCTCTAAACAACTGAAAGACACCTCACTTCACCATCATAGCTCACTTAGCAGTCATACACTCTCTTTTAGCTCACAAGTAAAAAATCTGGGGGTAATTATTGATCAAGACCTCTCCCTGAATAGCCATGTAAAGCACATTTCTAAAACGTCATTTTTTCACCTTAGAAACATTGCTAAGGTTAGGAAGTTCCTGTCCTTTGAGGATGCCCAAAAACTTATACATGCATTTGTTACCTCCAGACTTGACTACTGCAATGCTCTGTTCTCAGGGTGCAGTAACGCCTGCATTAAAAGTCTACAGTTAATCCAAAATGCAGCAGCGAGAACACTCACTAGAACTAAGAAATATGAACATATTTCCCCCATTCTAGCATCTCTACACTGGCTTCCTGTCAAAAGTCGAATGACTTCAAAATCCTTCTCATGACGTATAAGGCACTTAATGGCTTAGCTCCTGCATATATTACAGATTTACTTGTTCCATACCATCCAGCAAGACCTCTGAGATCTCAAAATGCTGGTCTCCTTGAAAAAGCGACCATATCTAAAACTACAATTGGGGGAAGAGCTTTTGCCTATCGAGCACCTCTTCTATGGAATTCTATCCCTCCCTACATTCGAGAAGCGGACACTCTCAATACCTTTAAGTCTAGAATTAAAACCTTCCTTTTTGACATTTCCCATAATTAGGAGTGGGCCATGGCATATCACCACCCCTCTTGGGCTTTTCCTGGGAGGGCTACCTCTGCTGGTTTTCCAAGGCAGCCACTGACCACCCCCTTCTGGATTGATGAGATGCCATGTACCATACCTTAGTTATGCTGCGATAGCCTAGCGCTGCCACCTTCTGCACACTTGCCATCCTGTACAACCCTCTTTCTCCTCTCTCTCTCTCCCTCTCCTCACTCTAGCAAGATTATATGACACATTTATATCATGAAGTGAGATCCTCCTAGACTGGCCTAATCCTGTTGTTTCTGTTTCTTTGTGTTTCTCTTACCTCCTCTGCCCCGACGCACTGGCTGAGTGATGAACCTCCCGTACCTTCCTGCCACCAACCCTACCACACTACAGATGCTGACCAACCTCTCCGGAGCCACACACCAGGACCATCTTCCCCTTTTCTCTGAGGCCCGTGATGGAACTGGCCTGATGGCCCCCTGATGACCACTACCTAGATGGCGACCAACACCCAATGAACTCTAATTCCACTCCAACTACTGACTAATCCCACACTCAAACTACTGACTCCATCCCTTGGCCCTGACTGTCACACAAACTATATGTATATCATCTCTGACTACATTCAGTACTCATACTGTTTTGTGTTAACCATGGTCAATCTATGCATCAGACTTTACGGATACTTTATTAGGCCCCAGGCAGGTAGGCTGAGTCCATGAGGCGTGGATCTGCCCAAGGTTTCTTCCTACAAAACAAATTATTTACAAAGCGAGGGAGTTTTTCCTTGCCCCTGATTCTCATGGATGCTTCCCGTACTGTCTGTAAAGCGCCGCGAGACGATGTACTGTATTTGAGCGCTCTACAAATAAAATTGAATTGAATTGAATTGAATTGAATTAAATTGGTAAAATTTAGTTGACGTATGGGATAGATATGAGGAACTAGGCCAAAGTAGGCTAAATGAGTACTTTTATTATATCCTGCACACATGCCAAATAATTGGGGGGCTTCTTGCCATAGACGGTGGGAACCTCGGGTACTTCACTTGAAGTAGTATGCTAAGATACCAACAACGGTACATAGAGCCTACTGATACAATTTCTGATTACAAAACCCATGTTTTCGGACAAACAAACATTTCTCGTATAGTTGAAACTACTACTCTGAAACTACAGAGGCTCACATCACAATCAAACTCAAATCCTTACACTTGTCCATTTTCCCTGCCCATTTGCCCCTTTTCACTTGTTGTAATATATCCCACATTCCCACCCATGACAGGTATCATAGTGAAGGGACAGACACTCACAGATTAAAGTCAGGTAATTTGTCACTGAATTTAAAAGGACTGTGCATGGACTAATCATCACTCTTCATAGACACACAGCTGGGCACTGGAGATGGAGGTCTGTTACAATTAAAGACACATTAGTTTCAAAATGATAAAAAAAAATGGCACACATGAGCACACAACCTTGAGTCTAGATTGATGTGGTCCAACTCTGAATTTACTAAGAGCCAAAGAGGGTATGTACCCACATACAATGTATATGTATAATGCAAAATAAATGTTTTCTACTTTTTCTACTTTTCGAGTTATGTTGTACACAGACAGACAGACAGACACACCAGCAAAAAGCATAACCTCCTTGGCAGAGGTAACTAAACACCTGATTTGCAACGAGGACTTCTTCTTCACATCTGCACCAACAGTACTTCCTGTACTTGTTTCTCTGTCCTCAACTGGCAGTTCATTCTCCATTTTGGCCACATCACTGTAAGAAAAAGCTTAATTGATGTGTATGTTCACTGCTAATTGTAGTATTCCTATATTATTACTTTACGTGGCCTCATTACCTAAATGCATATTGGACTGTAGTTTTCATGCACACATGTAGTTTTCATGCACACAGCAGTTTTCTCTCACACACACACACACACACACACACACACACACACACACACACACACACACACACACACACACACACAGTTGGGTTTTGATTGATTGATTGATTAATTGATTGATTAATTTATTAAAATATGTAAACAACATGAAATGTGACCTGACTCAAAGAAGTGGACAAGGGAGAGACAGAACACACACAAAAGAAAAATAATTAAATAAAGAAATAGATAAATAAATAAATAAATAAATAAACAAACACTTGATTTGCCATAAGTCATTAAAAACACACCTGTCAGAAGGCTTTTGCTTCACATCTGCAACAACAGAACTTGGTTCTGTGCTCTCAGCTGACTGTTCATCCTCCATTTTGACCACTTCACTGTAAGAAAAACTTAATTGATGTGTGTGTAAACTGCTAAATGTAGTATTCTCATATTCTTATATTATTACTTTACGTGGCCTCATTAACTAAATGCATATTGGACTGTAGTTTTCATGCACACAGTAGTTTTTACACACACACACACACACACACACACACACACACACACACACACACACACACACACACACACACACACAGTTGGGTTTTGATTGATGTGGTGTAACTCTGAACTTACTATGAGTCAAAGATGGTGCAACCACATATATGTATTATGTGAAATAAGTGTTTTCAGTTTTTTTTGTTGAAAAACAAAAACTAAATGCATGTTGGACGCTAGTTTTCCTGCACAGTTTTTACACACACACACACACACACACACACACACACACACACACACACACACACACACACACATACACACACACACACACACACACACACACACACACACACACACATACACACACACACACACACACACACACACACACACAGAGACACACACACACACACACACACACACACACACACGGTTGGGTGTTGATTGATGTGGTGTAACTCTGAACTTACTATGAGTCAAAGACGGTGCACTTTTTCTACTTTTCGACTTATGTAGTACACAGACAGACAGACAGATCAGCAAAAAACATGACCTACTTAGCAGAGGTAACTAAACACCTGATTTGCAATGAGGACTTCTTCTTCACATCTTCACCATCAGTACTTCCTGTACTTGTTTCTCTGTCCTCAGCTGGCTGGTCATCCTCCATTTTGGCCACATCACTGTAAGAAAAAGCTTAATTTATGTGTGTGTTCACTGCTAAATGTAGTATTCTTATATGATTAGTTTACATGGCCTCATTAACTAAATGCATATTGGACTGTAGTTTTCATGCACACATGTAGTTTTCATGCACACAGCAGTTTTTACACACACACACACACACACACACACACACACACACACACACACACACACACACACACAGTTTTTTTTGATTGATTTATTAATTGATTGATTCATTTATTAAAATAGGTAAAAAAAATGAAATGTAACATCATTCAAAGAAGTGGACAAGGGAGAGACAGAACACACACAAAAGAAAAATAATTAAATAAAGAAATAATTAAATAAATAAATAAATACACAAACAAACAAACACTTGATTTGCCATAAGTCATTAAAAACACACCTGTCAGAAGGCTTTTGCTTCACATCTGCACCAACAGAACTTGGTTCTGTGCTCTCAGCTGACTGTTCATCCTCCATTTTGACCACTTCACTGTAAGAAAAAACTTAATTGATGTGTGTGTAAACTGCTAAATGTAGTATTCTCATATTCTTATATTATTACTTTACGTGGCCTCATTAACTAAATGCATATTGCACTGTAGTTTTCATGCACACAGTAGTTTTTACACACACACACACAGTTGGGTTTTGACTGAAGTGGTGTAACTCTGGACTTAATATGAGTGAAAGACATATATGTATTATGTGAAATAAGTGTTTTCAGTTTTTTGTTGAAAAATAAAAACTATTGGACACTAGTTTTCATGCACAGTTTTCACACACACACACACACACACACACACACACACACACACACACACACACACACACACACACACACACACACACGGTTGGGTTTTGATTGATGTGGTGTAACTCTGAACTTACTATGAGTCAAAGATGGTGCAACCCAAGGGCGTAAGTTTGGTAGGGACAATTGACCTTTCGCCAGAGTTTGATTGACGGGCGTTCTGACCAATCAGATCGCTAACAATTGCGACTTCAAAAACACATGGCTTTAGGCCCGACATTCATAACAACAGTCAACTGTCACTTGCGGTAGACGATGCAGATGGATTGACAACTCTAAGCCTTCCCTAAACTCAAAACTGAGAACAGGAAATACTGGCAATGGATCTAACAGCTTGTCATATCTCAACGAAAGCAAATAAAATAATCAAGAGTTATTTCGCTTGTTTCTGTAATATTTGTTATGCTAACAAAACTATGATAGTGTTAGTTTAAATTCAGGGGCTACGTGATCTACTATTAGGCTACTTAACATTGTTTGTTATCAATATCTGAGGGATTTACTGACAATAAATGTAATCAATGCATCAATAAACAAGGTGTTAAACTAAACCATACACAGATGAGACATTTAACGACCTTAGTGTCTGGGAAAAGATGTTATTGTTAGCATTGTCGCTAGCTAGCGATTATTAGCAAGCTAATAATAAGAATATTAAAGTTGATAAGTCTGAAATAGGCTGCCAAATTGGATTTGTAACCCACATAATTTAAGTTTACAGCACTGTAACCTAGCTGTAGTAGCCTGTGGTAGTAGCTGTAACAGACACTGTTAGGTTCTTTCTCTTGAAATCAACGTCACTTTGTTTTAACGTTATCAAGAATTGACGATGTTGTTGACATTTAGACATCGCAAAACGTTCGTCAAGTCAAATAGTAAGCTTAGTCTGCATTGCTAGTGGGTAAATATTTGACCTCAAAATAGCATTTTGGATTTGCTACTGGTAGAAGTTGGTGAGTTGGTAGTCAAGTGCGCTCCTGCCTCTCTGTGTAGCCTGCCCCTGTTTTTTTTATCGTGTTTAATATGTGAGCCATCACTTTTATGCTATAGGTAATGTAGAAACACTTTCACATATCAAGCATCATTACAAGTGAATACGTACAGCTTCCTACATGTCAGATTTTCTAAGTTGTTTATGGGTGTTTTGGCCATAGAAATTGGCTGTAGAATGCCCACAAATGTCGGACACAATGTCGGGCCACTCAAAGAACCAGCCCGGGGGCGTGTCTAGAACGCTTCTGGCGAAAGGTCAATTCCACAACCCCCCCCCCCCCCCAAAAAAAAAAAAAAAAAAAAAATGATGATGATGCTTGCCAATATAAAATTCCATAGAATAGCCTGGCCCAAAAATACTGTCAAGACAATAGTTTTAAGAAGGCCATCTGCAAATAGCCTACATTGCATAATTTTGTGCTTTTACTTATGTGGTGATGAAGTTTTTCCTCCTGTGTCCATTGGGTTGGTTTGTGTTATTCCAAAGGTAGTGTTGCTATACATTTATCTAGGTCTATTTAAATGAATGAGAGTTAATGGCACAGCACACAGTACATCTAAGCTACTACTAAAATTTCATCTTGCAAATGGATGTTAGAAAACTTGTCTGAGTAAATTATAGGTCTAGTCTATATCATAATGTGTGTTGATTTTGGCAAGTTCTTGGTTTGATTGGGTGGAACCCCAGCCAGCCAACTAAACCCAGTTTAGCCTATAATAGCAGATAAAGATATTTTCCCCTATTAAATGTGGATGGTCTTTACACTGTAATTGAACCCTTAAAGCTCAAGGTAGTGCAATTACAAGTGATACCAATGGATAGGCTTGGCTGTCTAGTTTAATTTGATACCAAATACCTTCATTGTAATAGCAGATATACCCACAAATAGCTTCCGAAAGAAAGTGAAGGAAATCCATATCACCCCCGCGATATTAATTGCGGTGGCGGCGGTACACGCGCAGTAATACATAAATAAATTGAAGTGCCCATGATTGTTTCACCTATTTTATTTTCGGCTCGAAAAAATTACAGAGGTCCAGACCTTGGTGCTCTTGTACCTAGTAGCTTACCAGACACCGCTCTCTCCTTCATGTGTGCTATCTGTCTCAGAAAGTTTCGCTTTGTTTACGTCCATGTGAGACGAACATGACTCTGAAATTGCAGCATGAACAACTCTCGTGCTCCGGTTCTGGGTTGCAGAATGCTTGGACGTCGAAAAAACTAAACATAACTGCTAAAAGTATAATATAGTGTTCGCAATAAATATGCAAATGCATTTGTAACTTTGTCATGTAAAAATAAATTGCAAAATATTGGTATGGATTATTTTGTCTTCCCAAAATATTGGTTATGACATGTCACTATGGTCCCTATGCAAATTTACGCCATTGGTGCAACCACATATGAAGAGTTCAGATGCAAAACCCCTAACTCCACTTGACCACTTTTTGAGAAAAAGGCCATTTTTTATCAGGCGTTTACAGTGTTTTGATTGTAAACAGATATTTTAGAAACGGCGGGGAGCAGGTTTTATTTTATTTTTTCACAAAAACATTTCATTATTCTAGATTTATACAGGATTCACACAATATCATTAACTCAGTTTTCACAAAAATGGTGTTTCGGGGTTTTTGCATCTGAACTCTTCATATATGTATGATGTGAAATAAGTGTTTTCAGTTTTTTTTGTTGAAAAACAAAAACTAAAATGCATTTTGGACACTAGTTTTCCTGCACAGTTTTTACACACACACACACACACACACACACACACACACACACACACACACACACACACACACACACACACGACTGCACCCACATGTATAATGTGAAATAAGTGTTTTCAGTTTTTTGTTGAAAAAAAAAATAAATAAATGCATTTTGGACATTAGTTTTCCTGCAAAGTTTTTTTTACACACACACACACACACACACACACACACACACACACACACACACACACACACACACACACACACACACACACAGGCTCGGACTGATAATCTGTGAAACTGGGAAAATGCCCGGTGGGCTGGTAGAAGAAACAGCCTAGGCATTAAGATTTAGGTAAATCATAGGAATTCATATTGGTATAGGTAGGTATTCATGTAGGTATAGGTAGGTATCCATGTTATTTTTAACAATTTCCTCTGTCATCCATCACATTTTAAGATCAAAAGTGGCTGACAGTAAAGATGATAATATCATCATCATGAGGATAATATACTGGAATGAATTCATGTTTTTCGCCTCATCACTGTAAAAGGAGGTAAGAGGTGGGCCGGTCCAGGGCCGAATTTTGTTCCCAGTCCGACCCTGTTCCAGTATATTATCATGATATCAAAATGTCCTGATAAATTTATATCTTTACTGTCAACCAGTATCTTAAATCTTAAAATGTAATTTAATGGATTGAGTGAGGTGGTCCACCTCTGAATTGATGAATAGGTTTCAGTCAAAATGTAAATATGTACTAAATATACAAATCATATACAGTATATATATATATATATATTTGGTCTTTTTGGTTTACCTGACCACATTTTTTCTGCTCCTAGCCCATTAACTTTGAGAAAAACACTTCACTCGTGGTGTAACGTATAGGCCTACCCCAGGCAGATACCATAGTGAAGGGACAGACACTCACCTGAGATGAAAGGTAGCTGATTCTTCTCTGAATACAAGAGTTGTGGGCAGGGACTGGTCACTCTTCATAGATATACAGCTGAGCACTGGAGATGGAGGTCTAATACAATTCAAGAAAGACAGTTCAGAAAATGATAAAGAAAGACTCTCTCTCTCTCTCTCTCTCTCTCTCTCTCTCTCTCGCTCTTTCTCGCTCTCTCTCTCTCTCTCTCTCTCTCTCTTTCTCGCTCTCTCTCTCTATCACACACACATTAAAAACACACCTGTCAGAAGGCTTTTGCTTCACATCTGCACCAACAGAACTTGGTTCTGTGCTCTCAGCTGATTGTTCATCCTCCATTTTGACCACGTCACTGTAAGAAAAAACTTAATTGATGTGTGTGTAAACTGCTAAATGTAGTATTCTCATATTCTTATATTATTACTTTACGTGGCCTCATTAACTAAATGCATATTGGACTGTAGTTTTCATGCACACAGTAGTTTTTACACACACACACACACACACACACACACACACATACACACACACACACAGTTGGGTTTTGACTGAAGTGGTGTAACTCTGGACTTAATAAGAGTGAAAGACGGTGTGCATCCACATATATGTATTATGTGAAATAAGTGTTTTCAGTTTTTTGTTGAAAAATAAAAAGTATTGGACACTAGTTTTCATGCACAGTTTTCACACACACACACACACACACACACACACACACACACACACACGGTTGGGTTTTGATTGATGTGGTGTAACTCTGAACTTACTATGAGTCAAAGATGGTGCACCCACATAAATGTATAATGTGAAATAAGTGTTTTCAGTTTTTTGTTGAAAAACAAAAACTAAATGCATTTTGGACACTAGTTTTCCTGCAAAGTTTTTTCACACACACACACACACACACACACACACACACACACACACACACACACACACACACACACAGGCTCGGACTGATAATCTGTGAAACTGGGAAAATGCCCGGTGGGCTGGTAGAAGAAACAGCCTAGGCATTAAGATTTAGGTAAATCATAGGAATTCATATTGGTATAGGTAGGTATTCATGTAGGTATAGGTAGGTATCCATGTTATTTTTAACAATTTCCTCTGTCATCCATCACATTTTAAGATCAAAAGTGACTGACAGTAAAGATGATAATATTATCATCATGAGGATAATATACTGGAATGAATTCATGTTTTTTGCCTCATCACTGTAAAAGGGGGTAAGAGGTGGGCCGGTCCAGGGCCGAATTTTGTTCCCAGTCCGACCCTGTTCCAGTACATTATCATGATATCAAAATGTCCTGATAAATTTATATCTTTACTGTCAACCAGTATCTTAAATCTTAAAATGTAATTTAATGGATTGAGTGAGGTGGTCCACCTCTGAATTGATGAATAGGTTTCAGTCAAAATGTAAATATGTACTAAATATAAAATAAATATATGTATCCAGGGACGCTCCACTCCTCATAGATATACATCCGGGCACTGGAGATGGAGGTCTGATACAATTCAAGAAAAGACAGTTCATAAAATGATAAAGAATGACTCTCTCTCTCTCTCTCTCTCTCTCTCTCTCTCTCTCTCTCTCTCTCTCTTTCTCTCTCTCTCATATGGACTATTGCACAAAATTGAAAAATTGGGTTTACAACCAACACTGTTTTCCCAGCGGGCTCTCAAACATCGAAACCTCAAAACAAACCCATGTTTGAGGCATGGATTTCACAGATGTGAAATATGGCAAGCTTCTGATAGTTTGCAATCACATATTGAATGAGCCAGGTTGGGACTTTAGCCAGGACAGGAGCCATTGGACCATTTGACAAGGGATGACCCAAAAGATATATATGGGCAATTCCACGAAAAAGTCAACCTCACCTTAAAAATGAAAGTCTCATCTACATGGACATACAAATTATTTCAGAAAACTTGCAATAGAAAAAAATATTGTCTCAATGTAAATATTCAACTGAACAAGTTTCGAAAGGATATCTGTTAAAATTTTTACCCTATTCAGCCCTAATGTAAGTCTATGGAGGGGCTTATAAAGGGCATAAGTGGGTGATAACCAACACAAAGCTGCAATGCTATCAGCTATTTTCCATTTTTATATTACTATTTATGTTACAGGTTAAAATCTACCATTCACAATTGTTTTGTATCGTTTTGGAAGATTTTCCAGACGTCACGTCCATAACGTCACGTCCATAACGCCATTTCTCCCAATGAAAACCAACTTTGTTTACATTTACATTTAAATGAAGTTTTTCTCAATTTTTACTAATGCTCCTTGAATTTACCCCAAATTTAGCCAAATATGTTAATTATCTCATTAACTCTGCGTGATACAAAAATGTCCCAAGCAGAAACGGATTCTACGCGAAAAAGCACTGTAGGATCACGTGTAAAAAGTTTGGTAGTGACCTTTATCGCGAAGTTGCTTATTTTACCCTGACTATTTAGCCTAGAACTCTAGACGTACCCCTAGCGGTAGCAAATTTGAATTTGCATAGCGGATACGTCTAGAGGCCACTGATAGAAACCCGTTGTATCCTTCCTCTGGCGGCGGATAACCAATCACAGCGCGGTATGTGTACAGGAAATCGTAAGGCGGGCTTGGTACGATGACGACAGCCCTTGTTTTGGAACCCGGAAATGGTAGAGGGGAAACAGCAGCAGTACCAGACACTCTCCACTAGTCAAAGACAGCTACAGCAGGCGCAGGCAGAGGCGTAGTGCACCCATTGACCCTAGTTCCCCCTCTGTTGCCTTTGACTCTATTGACCCTATTGCCACTAAGGATGAGACCACAGTTATGGTAGCAAAATGCTTTTATATTGTCTTTAATTTTCATTTATTAAAACTTGTTCTTTTATTTTCAAGGTATTGCTTTTACTTAATCATTGATGTAACTTTTATGTATTTTAAGTAGTGAATGGTGATTTAACAATGTAATGCTAAAGAAATCAATAGTATTCTTTTTTAATAGACATGTCTTAGTTACTTATAGCCTATTAGGTTAGTTTGGAAAACTTGGTGATGTCCTTTGAAAGGCCTTTGTGTTGAGGCTGGCATAGTGCTCACTCAGCAGTTTGCTTTAAGTTGCTGACTAGGTACTTTGCAGTCTTTGGTTAATCATTCACAAGACTGACCAGGGTGGCGTCCACCAACGTTGACCATGGGGTCATACAAAGGTGAGGGGGTGAAGACGACGGAGTCAGTATACACTTGTGGTATGAGTTGGAAGGACGCTTCTGGAGGACGCTTCGCCTGAGACGATCTCGCGCCATCCCCACTCCTTGTGTGTCAAGCTGGGACTTCGACTGGATGCTGAACACTTGTAACGATGACTTGCTCTGAATTGCTATCTCAACATTAAGAAGAAGTCCTAGCCGTTTGTCTGTAACTTTGTTTTATTTTTATTCTTTGTAAAGTAAGTGCCGTGCTTCCTGTAACTGTGTGAAGTACTGAAACTACCAAAAAGAGAAAACATTGAAACATAAATTGTTTCTCGTTTGGTTTCAACCTCAAAAGGATTGGTAAGAAATCTTTTGGACTTTCAGCCTATGTCTTTAGATTATTATTATTTTGCTGGACAAAATTAATCTTATTCTAGAGGCCTAGCTGTAAAAGTAGTACCTGTGTTTTATGACCATTAAAACCAAATATACTATACGTAAGTCAAATACCTCAGCTCTGTAAAACCTGTATAGGGTAAGGTCTAACAAGGACACTGAAGACTGATCACCTTCAGATGTTCTTTCACCATTTAGACAATTAGGTACAACAGGTAGAGTAAGACGTCTTTGCCGTGTTACCGACAGGCTACGGGAAAAGTTTGATATACCAGCTGGTACCACTGGCCGGAACGCTAGCCTATTACGTGGAGAGGCAGTTTGAAAGACAACGCAATCACCCGCCCCTCCATTGAGGTACAGTCTATCAGTGGTCTTCAGACTATACATTCTGATGATATAGTCTGGTGTGTCAGGCTACCTGACTATTGGCTCTGAAGTAAGATTGTAAGTGTTTAAATAGCAGAATGACCAAAAGCCGTGTCTGAGCTTCCCCTATCCAAAAAAACAGCAGCCGTCACTTTAGTTTAGAGTGAGGTGGTCCTCTGAATTGATGAAGAGATTCAGGCAAAATGTAAATATGTGACCCTGCACGTCAAAACCAGTCGCTTAGCACATTTTTTCAAAATTATGTTATTGTATTCACACGAAAGACGAGAAAATAAGCTTTCAAACGACACCAATATCGACAATATTGGCTAACAAATGACGGAGATATGGGCGTTCAAAGTGTTACAATGTTACAAGTCAGAAAAAAAGAATGCTGAGAAAAACCACGATGAAGTTCATTAGCAATGTGACAAGGGGATTATTAGGCTAGCTTCTGATGAACCACTTCGTTCTGCTGCCTACTACTACCAGTCTAACTTAAAAGTTAACTGATATCGACTGATCTAACATGCAGTCATGACAGGAATACATCTAATTGTGGACTTTAAATGAAACATGGATATAACATGGATATAACTTGAACTGTAACACAAGGTAAGAGCCAGTGTTTTGGTATTTTGAGTAGGCTATGCAACGATGCTAACTTTAAGATGTGTAGATGCAGATGTCAGTAAGGGATTTATGGTTGCCATGTCTCCTGTCTGAGTGATATCCTTGAAGTAGAGCAATCAGCAGACAGTTAATATTTGGCTTGTACCGATTTTAGCAGTACTAAACACTCAACAACTTTTTACTGACAAGCTGAGCCAAAGATAGGCTACTTTATCCCCGTCTCCGACTAGCTATCTTCAAGCTCAGTCAGCAACTCGACGTTAGCTCCATCTAGAGGATTTTTATGGGTCCAAACAGCTTGCAAGTTAAAAATGTTGTTTCGAAATATTGGAAAGGCCCTTGACATTCATATAAATCATAAATATGACATTCATATAAATATTTTTTTCCTTCTAATCTATGACGAATGCTCACCTGCCTTGCTGGTGGTAGTCTACTATAAAGCCTTAGCATTAGAAATCTTTGATATGACAGCTAAGTTAGTACAATGCTAAATGAATACATGCCTCTTAACAAACAAGTTTTTAACCCATTTAAGGTTTGAATTTCGGCACAATTGAATTAGAATCTGAAAGTGTAGGCTTTATACTGTCAAATTATGCTAAAATGTGAAATTCGACTTTTTTGGTGCAAGCATTCCATTTTTAGAATTTTCTCAGAAACGAAGCTTGTGCGAAGCGACTGGTTTTGACGTGCAAGGTCACATATGAACAAAATATACATGTACACGTACAGACCAAGTGAATGAAAATGGATTTGTTGTTCATGAATTGTTAAAACAGTATGGCTGTGCCAAATAGGGCCAAATAGGGCGTACACCCAGAAATGTGCATACATGTAAAATAAATGTTTTCTACTTTTTCTAGAAAAACATTTTCGGTAGGGATATTGGAGGCTTATAATTTCTCAGTGAGTAATGAGTACTTTTCATGAGTAATTTAATCCAATAGTAAAACAACATGGAATGTGACCTGATCCAAAGAAGAGGACAAGAGGTAGACAGAATGAAACAAACAAAACAACACACCTCTTTCTCATTTTCTTCTTTTCCTTTGAACCATCAGTACTTTCTAAACCTCTGGCCTCAGCTGCCGATTCAGCCTCTATGTTGTCCACGTTCCTGCAAGAAAAAGCCAAATTAATATGTACTGTACACTGCCAATTTCTGAATTCTCATAGTATTAGTGCCTTGGATATTGGACAGTGCTCATGCACCACAGTTTTTTGTTATTGGACTTTTCCAATTTCAATTTTCCCTTTCTAACAATAGACCTGTAAACCATCCTTTACCAAAAAATCCCAAAGGATTCTGATAGGAATAATCCTATAGGATTTCTATCATATTTTGGAACAAAAATATAGGACTCCTATGAGAGTTTAAAATTGGAAATCACCACATCCTTTTGGATTTTTATTCCAATAGGATTTTATTTCCTATAGGATACCATTCTACTAAATTCAATAGGTGAGGGCAGGGATGCATCACTCTGCATAGTGAAGGGACAGACACTCACTTTGGATTAAAGGTAGGTGAATTTCCTTCTAATTTAAGAGGTGTAGGCAGGGACTCCTCACTCTGCATAGATATACAGCTGGGCACTGGAGTTGGAGATCTGATACAATTCAAGAAAGACAGTTCAATATTTTTTGAGATAGCCTATCAGTGCATGGACACAGGGCCGGCCCGAGGCATACGCGAGTTATGGCCCCCACGAGCGCTCGAGAAATCACGTTTTGAAATATCATTGTACTTTTTAAGGGTAAGAATTACGTTAACATCCTTGTGATACCTACCCATTAAAATTACCATCTTTCAAAGAACGAATCCATTCAATTTATATCACTTACTATCACTCTTTATCTCAGTCATGGTTTGGCTTACACACCTCTGACTTCTCCCAACAATCTAGCGAAGTTGATGTAGCATTTGTATTTTTATTTCATTCTTGTTATTCTGACATCATAAAACGTTTATGTTTACCACAGAAAAACTATAACAACAACCTGCAATATGATTAGAACAAAGCCTCCTGGGAATGGTAAAGCACAGCCATAGCAGTTTCTAATCCACCGCGGAAGAATCCATTCTACTTGTTTGAATAGAGTAGCTACGCATAGCGCTGAAAATCGACTCCGCGTTCACCAACATCTCACCGCATGCAATCGTCAGTCCATTCCACGTGATCAAGTAGGTAAAATGCATACCGCTGAAAGTCCACACTCCATGTTTTGCATTTGGAACAAAGTAAGTCAGTAAGTGAAATTAATGAGGTAATATAACGCCAGCTCTGTTAATTGCCACCTCACAACGTAGCTTTGGCTGAAACCTTATTCTTTTGTTGTATGTCCTCAAAATTAACTCAAGGCCACATTAAATGAATGTTCAAATAAACATTCAAGTAGGCTATAGGCTTAGGTTAAGGATAGCCTATTTTTGGTTGATG
The DNA here is from genome assembly GCA_027497455.2 of Sardinella longiceps. Classification (NCBI taxonomy): domain Eukaryota; kingdom Metazoa; phylum Chordata; class Actinopteri; order Clupeiformes; family Clupeidae; genus Sardinella; species Sardinella longiceps. Next base: position 2,362,553 of record JAODXP020000012.1, on the reverse strand, counting down.
AATATTTGCTGCCTGCACAGACATTGGACATGAGGAAGTTCTTCTATAGGCAAAATCAGTTAGTCTTAGGAGATGTATCAAGCTATCTTAATGTAGGACTATCTAATCATTTAATTCAAACCTGGCTCTTTATTGTCAAGAATGGCAAGAATCACTCTTCTCTGATGATATAGGTTAGGCCTAGCATCCTAAACTTTTGTTGTCTAATATTTTTCAGTATTTTCAAAAAATGGTGTAAAATTCAGATGATGACAAGAACACTGGGTGAATTTAAACAATTAATGAAACAAGCAATATGTTGTTGTTGATAGGGAGAACAAGCAATAGTTAATCCATCTCAATATCTCTTGAGAGTGAGTCAGAGGCAGGGTCAACCCCCCCCCCCCCCCCCCCCCCAAAAAAAAAAAAAAAGGCTGTGGTGGTGGTGGTGAGGGGGCCCCCAAATGAAATTCTGCTTAGGGCCCCGTTTGGGTTTGGGCCGGCCCTGCATGGACAATTACTGTAAATGGGTGAGTTAATGTTAAATGTTTGTTGGATTGGACCAAACAACTCATGTGCATCAGTGAGCCTTGGCTGTCCATAACCCTGATGATCGTTCAATTCCTTCCTTCAGCCAGGTTTGAAATGACACTGACTACTTTGTAATATATAGGCCTACCCCTTGGCAGATAAATTTACAATAGTGGAGGGGAAAATACTCACTTGAATTTCATTGTATCCAGGGACTCATCACTCTTCATAAATATAATGATGGGCAGTGGAGATAGAGATCTGGTACAATTCAAGAAAGACAGTTTGAAAATGATAAATAATGTCTCTCTCTCTCTCTCTCTCTCTCTCTCTCTCTCTCTCTCTCTCACTCACTCACTCACTCACTCACTCACTCTCTCTCTACACACACACACACACACACACACACACACACACACAGACAGACACACACACACACACACAGACACACACTGCAAGTGAGGTAGTCCACCTCTGAATTGATGCGGAGGTTCAGGCATAACAAAATATACATGTACAGCCCAAGTGAATAAAATTGGATGTGTTGTTCTTGAACAGTATATGGCTGTGAGCCAACTAGGGCGTGCACCTAGAAATGTCTATACATGTAAAATATATGTTTTCTACTTTTTGCAGAAAATCACTTCCAGTAGGAGGGATGTAGATACTTTACATGCAATTAATTCCAATACCGGTAGTAGAGATTATTTTAATGATTCCAATATAAAAACAAATGGGAATGTGACCTGATCCAAAGACAAGAGGGAGATAGAATGAAACAAAGTGAACAAAACACCTGCTCCTCTTTTTCTTCTTCTTCTTTGCACCACGAATACTTTCTAAACTTGGTGTGGCCTCAGCTTCCTTCTTCTTCTTTGTACCACGAGTACTTTCTAAACTTGGTGTGGCGACAGCTTCCTTCTTCTCCTTTAGTGTGGCCTCAGCTTCCTTCTCCTTTAGTGTGGCCTCAGCTTCCTTCTTCTCCTTTAGTGTGGCCTCAGCTTCCTTCTCCTTTAGTGTGGCCTCAGCTTCCTTCTTCTCCTTTAGTGTGGCCTCAGCTTCCTTCTCCTTTAGTGTGGCCTCAGCTTCCTTCTCCTTTAGTGTGGCCTCAGCTTCCCTCTTCTCCTTTAGTGTGGCCTCAGCTTCCCTCTTCTCCTTTAGTGTGGCCTCAGCTTCCTTCTTCTCCTTTGCACCACGAGTACTTTCTAAACTTGGTGTGGCCTCAGCTTCCTTCTTCTCCTTTAGTGTGGCCTCAGCTTCCCTCTTCTCCTTTAGTGTGGCCTCAGCTTCCCTCTTCTCCTTTAGTGTGGCCTCAGCTTCCCTCTTCTCCTTTAGTGTGGCCTCAGCTTCCTTCTCCTTTAGTGTGGCCTCAGCTTCCTTCTTCTCCTTTAGTGTGGCCTCAGCTTCCCTCTTCTCCTTTAGTGTGGCCTCAGCTTCCTTCTCCTTTAGTGTGGCCTCAGCTTCCTTCTTCTCCTTTGCACCACGAGTACTTTCTAAACTTGATGTGGCCTCAGCTGCCTCTTCATCCTCCATGTTGGCCACGTTCCTGTAAGACAAAGCCAAATTAATATGTAGTTTCCACTGAAAATTTCGGTATTCTCGTAGGCTTTTAGTAAAAACAAGTGGCTTTTAGTAATAACAAGTGGCCTCGAATATTGGAGAGTTTTTATGCACCACAGTATTTTGTTGTTGGACTTTACCATTTTCAATTTTCCCTCTCTAACAATAGACCGGTAAGCCCATGGGATAAACCAATTGAAGTTCAAAATAATCCACAGCACTCTATGGATATGTAAACAGTGATAAGCAGTCACATTAAATTGAGCTGTGTTGATTGTTAATTCAGTAATCTGGAATATATGTCAACCTCATTACAAGCACAAATCTGTTAATTTATTCAGTTTTAAATCTTTTGTCCAATTGTGCAATTCACAGATTTATGCAACACTGAGTTGTCCTACTAGGAAGTGCAGCTTCCAATAAGTTCAGCAGGTTCTACCAGTTCTATCAAGTGTTCCTTAGTCCCATGTTCAACTTCAAACCAATGAGATGGTTTAGTCTATATGAACTTGTGAGAAAATTTTCAGGAATGCGCAACTAACTAATTTTGACTTTAAAATGTTTAGTCAGTAGTGCCTTTAAATTGCGGCAAAAGGTAAACTAGTCATAAACAGCTGAGTCCGGATTCGGCGCCAGTGTCATGACAGCTGAGTCCGAAATTGGCACAATTAGATGTCCACCTGTGCTGACAACGTTCCGTGGGTGCGGAACCAAGTCCTGAGAAACACGCTGTGCCGTTGCACCCAGTGACGGTCATAAAAGCACGCATAAAAGGTCCAAAGAAAGTTCGCTTCCTATACTGTTTTTGTTCAGTCTGTTTGGAATGTTTATGGTTTGTCCATATGTTTTATGAGGGGCAATTTGTGTACAGATAAATGTCTGACTGTTACTACGATCGGGGAGTTTGAATCTTGTCTGCTTGCCTGTGTGCATTGCGGCTGTTGAGCTCCCGGTTTCGGAACTGTGTTGCATTAAACTCCAGTTGTCTCTCAACTACTTTTTGTCGGGCCGTCTCTACTGTTTCGTGGTTAAAATTACTACAAACTATAAAAGTAGAAAAATATACCAATGTTTCAATACTGTATTAATTTAATTAATACTTTAATTAATACTTTTACTAAATCAACCTATGTAATTAATCTTCTAACCTTAACAGACAAAATATACATGGAATCTGTACGCATATAAAACCTTTGAATAACATAACATGCTCAGTGGTGTTTTTTGCGCTCAACGGCAGCAGAAAAGCCTAAAAGGCACTATCTTAACCCTTACCTTTAACCCCTCAACCCTCATCCTAACCCTAAATTGGGGGAGTAGTGCTTTAAGGGCAGCGCTGGAAAGCACCGACCGTTGAAGGCAAAAACCAACATGCTCACTTATAGCCAGTTTCATGAACAAGAGGTAGAGTATAATTCATTTGTAAGATAACAATCATTTGAATCATTTCAATCAATTCTGCTTCATCATGTGAATTCAAGTGTGACGTAAGATCCATCAAAATGATCTTCACTCAACTACAACCATTTGCCTGCACAGTTTAGACAGCACAGTATTTGCCCAAAATCATCAAAGCAAAACAATTTCAGTTTCAGTTTAAATAACTTAAACCCCTTTATTTAAAAAAAAGTTCTTACCTCTTCCAAATCTGTGTGTCAAATGTTCAGTGTTGTTGTGTTCTCGCTCTTACTCTAATGGAGGAAATGGAAATTATAAACAAGACCATCTAGATTCCTGAACCCTGAAGGTACAGTGTGTACGATATCTCTGAGACAGTACTGGCTTCTTGGGCACCTTCCAATACATTAACTGGGTTCTACCAGTTAAACTACATGCCATGTTCAACTTCAAGCCTATTCAAAGGGTGTATTTCCCCCCCACACACACACTATAGATATTTAACAAACATATCCCAATGCTTCAGTCATTTTTTCATTTACTTCCATTTCATGATTTCTACAGTAGAAACATCAGGAACATGTCAACAATCAAGTCAAGTATGTTGTAGATTATGTGATACCAACTTTCAGGTCATTTGGTCATAATAATTTAATTATATCGGACACTATAAACATGAACATATAATTTTTACTTTAGCCAGTTTCATGAACAACAATGGAACATAATCATAGAGTAAAAATATTCATTTGAATAAGTTCTATCAATAATCAATTCCACGCTGCTTACATCAACTTCTTATCTAATCAGCCAGATGCATCAACAAGATTTGCACTCAAGTGCAACCATCCACCTACACAGTTTAGACAGCACAGTATTTAGAAATCGTCAAAGCAAAACAATATCTCAGGAAAAATAGGTTTGACTCCCCCAAAATATAAACAATACAAACTAATTGTGCCACTAAATCTGCCACTAAGTGTGTTCTCTTACCTCCTTCAAGTCTGTGAATTTCCTTCTGCACTGATGGAGGAAATGAAAATTCTAAACAAGATCAACTAGATTCCTGATAGCCAGAGAAATGTGTCGTGTGGTATTTGCAACAGACATTATTGCTTTCATTGGCTCTTAATATCAGAGACTGAGCACAGTGTGCTGAGCGCTGAGAAAAGAACTTAATTCATACAACATGACTACTTTATGATCTAATGTTATGTAAAATGTAAATGCCATTGCATAATGTACAATGAAGTTAAATAGAGTTTGGGAAAATCTAGATCATTTTACTGTAATAGTCACATTTTTGTTGTGGATCACAAATTCAGAGAATAGTATGTCCAAATTTCAGATATGACCTGCAGGGGGCAGTATATGGACTATATGGAGAAGGAAAGAAGCTTTTCTTGTTTAGATGGGGGCATTTAATAAGACGGCATGCCACATACAGCATGATAGTAAATTAAAATAGAAGACAAACAAACTGATATCTAAATCGTTTTTACCAAAAAAAAAGCTATAGGCTACATGTAAGCACATCAAAATCAGTCGTAAATCCACAACAGGTAATTCTACAATCAATGTGTTCTATTTTGGCAGCCGTATAAATTAATTGATAGATTAATTGGAAAGGATTTCCAGCAAAAACTGATTAGTTTACATTTTAATGATTTACTGTATGTTGCATTCTGGGAGTTATTTTGACCACAATACACCCCTTACACTTAGTTACTTGGACCGGGCTTAAATTTCTTACAGAGTTTTAGGCCACAGATCTGTTCAAGATGTCATCAAGATGTAAGCAAAACATTTTTCTTGGCTGTACTTTACGCCAGATATCGCCCTCACACTCGACAAATTTAGAGCCACTGTTCACAGCATGTTTATATCTGCACTTAGCAGTTTATTAACAGTTGACAAAAAAGCAGCAGCTTATTCACAACATCCATCAAATAAATGACTGAAACAAACAGTAATTTTATTTCTTTAAATATCAATGTAAAAGACTGACACAATCTTACTCTAACAAACAGTAACATATTAGCAGTTTAAAAACTGAAGGTTTCTTTTTAAATATCATGAAAAAAGTTTAGTAATCCGCAAGGCAGTTGATCAGCATGAGCAGCGGCAGTAGAACTCCTAATCCAGTGTATCTGATGCTGATAATCTGACCACTGTTACACTGAGCCCTCATCTCCTGTAATCTGCGCTCCTTCTCCCCCAATAATCTCTCTAGCGCCTCTCTCTTCTCTTCCTCCTCCTGACGGATTTGTTGCTCCAAGTCCGCCCTCTTCTGCTCCTCCTCTTCTCTGATCACTCGTTCTCTCTCCTCTCTTTTCTTTTCCTCCTCCGCCCTGATCTCTCGCTCTCTCTCCACTCGTTTCTGCTCCTCCTCTTCTTGTCGTTGTTTGGCTCGTTCCATGGAGGTTTTCTGTGAGACTGCCAGGACGTCAGACTCTGTGTGCAACAGGAAGGAAAGAATTGCTGATTCAAAGAGTTATGATTGCTACATTGTTTCCTAACCATGTTTGCACACACACACACACACACACACACACACACACACACACACACACACACACACACACACACACACACACACACACACACACACACATACAGTGGCGCTGCTAGACATTTTGGGCCCTATGACAAAGAATAGTTTTGGGCCCTCAAATATTGACTAATATTAAAATCCTCACTGGGCCCCCCTGTCAGTGTCAGGCCCTTAGAATCACATCCTAACTCCTCCCCCCACCCACCAGCAGCGTCCCTGCACACATACACAGTACCAGTCAGAGAGAGAGAGAGAGAGAGAGAGAGAGAGAGAGAGAGAGAGAGAGAGAGAGGGGAAAGAAGGGGAAAGGGTGTATTACACTCGAGAGACTGACTGAGTGTCCGTCATACTGATTGTAATTGCATGCCAAAGAAAATATTCTACATTCCATTACTGTCCCAGTTGTCAGGGTATTTCCTTACTGCATGCCAATGCCCTCACTTGCTATCACTTGATAGCACAGCACACTCAACAACTTAACAACTATTATAATGCCTTTGTCCTTATTGTGTTGCACTACATAGTTCCCCATTCCCTATCACAGAATGGGTCAGAGGACACAGACCTCTTCTCAACTGGTTAAACTCATACCACACATCAACATATCACCTCAACTATTTTAAAAAAGATATGTATCACAACAATCTTCAAATAAAAGAGCTTGACAACTATAATGCCTTTGTCCTTATTCTGCTGCACTACAAAATTCCCCATTCTCCATACACAGAATGGGTCAGAGGACACAGACTTAGAACTTCTAAACTGGTTAAACTCACACCACACATCCACATATCGCCTCGACTATTAAAAAAGATATTTATCAAAACAATCTTCTACACTGATGGCCTATCTGTGTATCTAAACTATAACTGTGGAACTAATCACTGTCACTACCATACACCTCTAGTGACGATAATGCAGCCTGCAGTGTGAACTTTGAACTATGACCTCTGAGGTAATGTAGTGACTGACCTCTGAGCCAGATCCCTCCTGTGGTGAGGACAGTGATGAGGAGGAGGACGGTGAGGGAGATGAAGACAATGGCTGTCACTTTCCACGTGCACCACCGGCCACCAGCACCTTTACAGAGACACACAGCAAAACTGAATGAGGGGGACTTTAATTTACTTACAACTGCTGGACAGAAACTTATTTAAAATATGAATTGGCACACACTAAACATTAAAATTTAAAATTTTGCCACCAGCTTTAGAGAGACACATATCAAAACAGAAAGAGTGTGACTTTAATTCAGTTACAACTACTGTGCATAAACTTGAAACTGAAAATATGATATTGTTGCACACTAAACATTGCCTTTATTCTCTGTGTTTTGGCCACAAAGTTAACGCAGTGCCTTGAGAGAGTATTAACACCCCTTCCAATTTTTTACTCTTTTTTTCACCTCAGTCTACACTCAGGGTTAGGGTTAGGGTCATCATGACAGCAAAATACAGAATTGTAGAAGTTTTTTTTTTAAATAATATTATATTTTAACCCTGAAATATTCACTGAGCATAAGTATTCATACTCTGCCTTCATACACTCATTCTATTTGAACAAAAATTACGCTAAAACTCTAGAAATGAATAACAAGAATGAGAACAATCTCAACATTGGTATTTTAATTGACCTTGGTCTGAATTGTCTTCACTCTCTGCAGCAAACATTGTTGTGTTTTTCTCAGCGCTGTGAAGGTCAGAGTAATACGCATCTCCAGACTTCAGCGCCTGGTTGTTTGGGCTGCTGACAATCAGAAGGAAGATTAGGGAGAGAAAAGAGGTCATGGGTGGGAAACAGTAGATTATGAGAACAACATTAAACTTTTATAACTGATAATCATATGTAATTTAAGTCCATTTCAATTTTGGACATATTATTTCCATTGACCAATGAAGGCTACATAGGTGTGGAATGAATGGGCAAAGTTGAGGCCAAACTCTCTCCTCCCAAATGTAAAGTATGTTTGAGTATGTTTGAACATTTGATGTTGTGGGTGTGAAATAGAATATTTTAAACCTATAATAGTAACTTTCAATTGCTTTGCAATGGAATGAAGACATCAGACTTAAGATACTAACTCACAACATGTATCACTTCACCCCTCACTTAACTTTACTTTACTTTACTTTACTTTACTTTACTTTACTTTACTTTACTTTATTTTTCAGGACATTGCACATTGATGAACATGTATACATGTAAATGTGCCAGATTATAGCACAATGGCTAATTTCCATCTGGTGTCCAAAGTAGGCAGGTTAGATGTTAGCAAGCAGAGCTACCCACTTTGACGATAGTGGAGGCCTTAATATGATGGCTTTAGCCGTGTTAGGTAGTCCACACGGAGCACCTGCCGGCCCGCGTGTGCACTCGGCGGTCATCATAATTGAAACAGTGGGACTGCCTAACATACACACAATGAATGTGCTTTATAAAAATGAAAGGATTACAACGTCAACAAAACATTTTGTTATGTGTCTTTACATATTAACCATTTTGTTTAAAAGGCAGAAAGCACCAAACCTTCTCCTACCATATATAAAGTAATAGGCTAATTAATGTATAATTTAGGACACTTACATGTTTCGTTTGTGATCATCCACAGCGACTTTTACATAGAGTTTGTCACTGTTCTTCTCGTGCTCCATTCTAGAACTTGGTCGCTGCCGCACCTAAAGAGTTCACTGAGCAACTACATAAACAGCAGCCAAGCTACCAACAGCAAGACCAAAGGTGACAAATACAAGCGTGTGGGAATTGACCATTGCCATTGTCAAGGCCACATCCACAACATGCACAAACAGAGAAAGATAGAGGGAGCAGAGGAAAAGACAATGAGAGAGGTGAAGGGAGGTAGAGAGAGAGAGAGAGAGAGAGAGAGAGAGAGAGAGAGAGAGAGAGAGAGAAAGAAAAGCAGAGAGACAGTGAAAAACTAGTAAAACATTTCACTGATAAATCCATTTTGAAAATTCTGAACTAAAGACAACAACTCGCTAACGAGTATAATCAAATAATTAAACAGTACTTTTTCCAAAATCTGACTCTTACTTTTGCTTCTTACTTAGACAAATATTGATGGTACTCACATAGAGAGTCTGATACTGACAGCACTGGACAGTGACTGTAACAAGACTGTTGTTTTTTTTAGTGCTCCACTGTTGATATGAGGATCACTTTCATTTCCTTGGAAATGTGTCACATGTCACTGCAAGTCAAGTCAGCATAGGATTCACTTTCCCTTCCTATGTTATTAGAAATGACCATGTAGGCCAACCATAACAGTAGGACAGCTGAAACTATTTCAGATAGGTTGTTTTCTATTCATTTTCCCCTGACAGATTAGAGTATGTTTTATGTGTTTATGACCTCTTAAGCCGAGTCACTTCTTACCTCTTTCATGGCCAGGTTAAATATTAGGCCTACTGGTGAGGCAGAATTGATATTTTACTGTCTCAGTTGGGTCATTTCCAAATGGTTTTCTATTATTTTCTCTGACAGGTTAGAGTATGTTTTGTGTGTTTATGGCCTCTTAACCAGCTGTGGATTGTCTTACTTTTACAGCTGAATCAGGTCCCCTTTTTATCTCATTCAGGGCTAGGATAAATATTACTGATCAGTCAAAGTTAATATTTTACTGTCTCAGTTGGGTCGTTTCCAACTGTTCCTCCAGACAGATTGTGTTTGGTGTGCACACTGGAGAGGTCACATGACTCCCTCACTCAGTTGGCTGTGTGCCAGCAAAACCAGTTTAGCTGTTGTGTCTCTAAACAGCTGTGCCTGATGCCAAATTGGAGTATGAACAGACGCTTTCTCTTACTGACAAATATCAGGGGAGTGTATCAGATGATTTGTATCCAGGGCCGTTTCAAGGTACTTAGGGGGGCCCAAGAAAACAGGACATGGGGGCCCTTTGCCCCCCCATAAATTACCTACATGAACCACATTCTTATAATCTTCAAGCATCTTCAATATAATTAAGTATATTGTACAGTTGTCTAACTCCAGTTTAAAGTCATTTTTGTTGAAAAAATAGCACCAACTAAACTACTAAAATGATTACTGTAAACGGTCTTGGGGGCCCCTTTCAGCCTGGGGCCCCAGGCAATTGCCTGGTTTGCCTGTCCTGTTGCGACGGCCCTGTACACATGTATCATCTGCAGTGATCTCTGTGAAGATATAGCTAAGGTTAAATCACACCTGTTCACACAGACTGATAGAGAAATCTGCACGAGGCCTGGCTTCCCCACACTATTGATGCCAAAAGCAGCCTTGAGTATCCTGAATAAAAGGTCAGAGATAAAAGGCCTTTTAAAAGGTTATGAAACCAAGTGGTTGTTGTTAGATAGATTAAATATAGAGCATTCATCTCTTTATGGACCTGTATGAGTGTCTCTTAGGCCTACCAAAGACTCTCTGAGGCCATCTAGAGGCGATATGAAACTTCTGTTTTTCAGATGGGGTTTTGATCTTGGAATCCAATCTCCCCTCCTGAGTTCTTTAAGTCTTTGTTCCCTTTGATCCCTTTGTTCCTTTAAGCTTGAGGACTTTTGTTGATATAATATTCATTCAGATGGAATGTTGATGAAAAACACAATGTGCATAAATGGCAATGATACAGTACGATCAGAAGGTTTTTTTTATTGAGTTTATAAAATTGCTGTTGTGATCAACCATACATATGGCAGATTACACATATCCTAGTGACAGAAGAGACACATTACCATACAAATAAATAGGCAGTGGACAGGACAGAACATCAACAAATATAAATAGATATAAATAGAAAAAAACTTCAACTTATACACCTAGTGACTAATAATCACTGCCAGAAATAAACAATATCCAGACATAACAGTATTAAGAAAGAAGGAACACAGTAGAGAAAACAATAGGCTACAACCTGAAGCATATTAGCAAGACTTTTTGTTTAGTTTTTTTTGTTGTTGTTGCTGTTTGTTTATTTGTTTGTTTGTTTGTTTGTTTGTTTGTTTACACTTACTTACTTAACTTACTTACTGGGATCTGTCTCCAAAGGAGGTTATGAGCTACAATCAAAGTTTAGTAGGTTTAGTAATTCACTAGCCTAGCATTCCACATTGAAATGATGTGGGACTTGGTATATCTATCCAGTTATATTAGTACCTTCATGATTCAGACATTGTTGTGTTTTAAGCCAATGGACAGGGAGTCGTTTGACAGACATCATTTGAATTAACTTGTTATTTGCTCTCACTGGTGCCGTCCTATACCTGAAGGTCTACCAATCGTGGTCAGACTATACATTTTATATTATAGACTTGTCAGGCTACAGAAAACCTACAAGTGCTTCAAAATTAAAACAATTGAATTGAAAACAAAATAAAATTAAATGTCAAATAGAAATATTGAATTGATTAATAATGCTGATAAATGACCAAATAAATTCCCCCCCTCTGATGCAGCTCTCTCTTACGCAAGCAAAGCAAAGAATGTTGCCATAGCAATTAGGCTTACAACCCAGACATGGCCAGCAGCTGTAGTCATGTGACCTGTGTTGCACTGAGGCCTGGTGTGTTTTAACAGTTCTATTTCCTGTTGTTGTTGATCTATAACCTTCTGTAGATCCTGTCTCTTCTCCTCCTCCTCTTCTCTGATCTTCTTCTCACTCTCTGTTCTCTTCTTTTCCTCTTCCTCTCTTATCTTCCTTTCCTTCTCCTGCCTTTTCCTCTCTTCTTCTTTCCTTATCTCTTTCTCTCTTTCAGTTCTCTTCTTCTCCTCCTCATCTCTGATCTTCTTCTCATTCTCTGTTCTCTTTTGTTTCTCTTCCTCTCTAATCTCCTTTTCCTTCGTCTGTCTTTTCTTTTCCTCCTCCTTCCTTATCTCTTTCTCTCTCTCGATTCTCTTCTTCTCCTCTTCCTGTCGTACATCCCTCTCTTTCTCCCTCATGAGGAGCTCTGCCTCTCTTCTCAGCTGTTCTACTGTAACATTTAGTTTCTTCTCTGCTGCTAGTCGGACTTTCTGTGTCTCTGCGGCTATCTGCTGTTTGGTTGCAGTAAAGTTTTTCTGTACCTCCTTTATCAGGTCTTTATCACTCCCCAAGGCCTCCTCTCTGATCTCTTTCTCTCTTTCAATTCTCTTCTTCTCCTCCTCCTGTCGTACCTCCCTCTCTTTCTTTCTCAGGTTTTTCGCTGCCTCGTCTTTCATCTTCTTTACTGTGGCAGTTAGTTTCTCCTCTGCCGTCTTTCTGACTTTCTCTGTTTCTGCTGCCATTTGCTGTCTACTTGCGTTGAGCTTTTTCTCTGCGTCTATTTTCAGGTTCTGTGTAGTTTCAGTGAGGGTTGCAGCAGCCTGTTCCTTTAGTTCTTTCTCTCTCTCCGAAGCCTTCTTCTGTTCCTCTTCTCTGATCTTTTTCTCTCGTGCTGCTGATTCTCTCTTGCACTTTGTGAGGTTTTTTGCTGACTCTGCTGTTATGGTCTGTACGACTGTGGTCTGGTTTCTATGAGCCTCCTCCAGTAGTTGTTTCTCTCTCTCTAAGGCCTTCTGGGATTCTTCCTCTCGAATCTTCTGTTCTCTTGCTGCAGAATTATTGTTACACACTGTGGGAATGGAGAGAAAGTAATATTTATGAAGAAAAATATAATGTTCAAGCACACGCGTGCATACACGCACACACACACACACACACACACACACGCATGCACAAAGACTATGTCAAAGCTTATACAATACTGAAACAGCTACATCTTATTCACCAACTATTCTTATGAAAAAATGTTTTCTGTCAAAGCTTTCTTAACTGAGATTCACAAATTTCATATTTTTGAGAGGTCTCATAGGAAGACAGACACAATCAGATTTGAATGAATGAGGCCCATTAATCACACTCTACACATTCACTTTGACAAGATATATTACGTTTCTGTGGATTTATAAATTACCATCAAACTTGACCCATCCTGCAATCGTCAGGGCAAACAAGAGGACTGTGAGAAGTCCAAAGAGGATCCATTTGCACCGTTTCATGGAAGCTGGCAAAGAAAGAACATTGTGTCACAAAACACACCCATGCACTTTACACACTACAGTACATTCCCGTCACACACACACATTCATAGCAGCCTGACACGCCAGACTAACACCTGAAAGTATAGTCTGGTGATGAGTGATAGACCCCAGGTAAAACGGCTAAAACTAATCAGCACAACTAGCAACTAACAATTAATTTTGAGAACATACAATAAAAGGATAAGGTATTAGCAATGTGAGGTAGCAACGGGGCTGGTGTTCCCTCCTCCAGTGGCAGCTTGCACGTTTACTGCTTGCATTGACGACTCTCATCACTTTTAGCTTACATGCGGTGAGTTGTTGTTGGTAATGCAAAACCCGTTTTGCATTCGCTATTCCATAATATTAGTTTGACACGTCAGACTATATCATAAGAATGTATAGTCTGAAGACCACTGATAGACTGTACCTCAATTAGACAGGTCATTTGCTGGAAAAATTAGGCCTAGTTTCCTGTCAAAGTTTTCTCTGTGGATTCCTGATCAGAAGGCCTATTAAAAGAGATTAAGACTTGGGGCCATCTCAAATTTTGCCCCAAATCCAATATGGCCGACATTTTCCAAAATGGCGTATTTTCATACAGTTTCAGCCATTCTGGAAGGCCATAATCATTAAAGATGATCTCTTTTCCACAAAATACTGTCATATTCCTTCAAAGACAAGTTAACAAAGGTTGACTAAACAAAAAAATATATAAATAAATATTACCCCTTTAAAATATATCTAGAAAATTGGTCAAAATTGGTAGAATTTCGCATTTTGGCATCATTCAACATTATGATTAGTCCTTTTTCACAGAACACTTGTTTTATTCCACCAAATATGTTTCTGCCTGATCAGAAGGCTTATTAAAAGACATTAAGACTTGGGGCCACCTTAAATTTTGCCAAAAATCCAATATGGCCGACATTTTCCAAAATTGCATATTTTCATACAGTTTCAGCCATTCTGGAAGGCCATAATCATAAAAAATTATCACTTTTCCACAAAATACTGTAATATTTCTTTAAGGACATGTTTGCAAAGGTTGACTAAACAAAAAGCATATAAATAAAAATGACCCCATTAAAATAATAGCAAGGAAATTGGTCAAAATTGGTATTTTGGCCTCATTTATCATCATAATGATGATGTTCTATTCCACTGAATATGTATCTGCAAAGGTTAATTAAACAAGGAAAATTGAAGATAAGAATTATCACTTTAAAACTAATTAGGAAAATTGCTCCAAAATTGTTTGAATTTCACATTTTCACATCGTTAGGGGGTATAATGACCTCTCTGTCACAAACACATGTCCTATTCTATCAAATACATGTTTAGGATGAGTAAGCAACAGTAAATCTTATCTTATAGTGCAATGTCTTAAGAAAAAAAGGATGCTACATACAATATTTCCATGGAAATAACAGGTTTCAGCATACAGCACACTTATTATATGGAGATCCCTAAAACCAAAGTGAAATAATAATGTGGCAGGCTAACCCATTTTGCCCAAATTTAATTTCTGCAACTCAAGATGCTTTTTAAAATCTTGTGTGGCTCCTTGGGGCCACTTCAAATTTTGCCCAAAAGACAATAAGGCCAACATTTTCTGAGATTGTGCATTTTCATATAGTTTCTAGCCATAGTTATAGCCGTTCTTGAAGGTCATAATTATTGAAGATTGAAGACAAAAAAATGGTCATATTCCTTCAAAAGACACATTTGACAGTTCATTCAAGTTCCAAGGTTTTATATTTTAGAAGACAAGCTGTTGGCTTGAGTTGTTAATCATTTTTATGGATATCTTTGTTTGTATGCTAAATAAACCAAGCACAAAAAGTAAGTAATCCCTTTAGTAATACCAATCAAGCGTTTTATATCATTTTCGTTGTTGATTATGTCACAGCAACACAAACCAAACATGTGAATAGTACCAACCAAAAATGTGTCAAAATGGCCAGTAGGCTAATAATTTTCTGTTGTCAGTCATCGCGGTTTGAGCTTCAAATGCTGCCAGTTGAGTGCAACTGGTGTGCTTTTACTATTATCTGAGCATGGGTTCTGCAACTTGTTGGGGTTGTGGTTTCTCCAAGCAGCAGCACTGGGGGAAAGATGCCACGTTTGTTCCTTCGGGATAGGGCCCCCACACAGTAGGGAAACCCAGTACAGCATATAGAGTGGCAGCATCATTTGGCATCAGTCCACCATTTCCAAACTTAGAAACAAGTTACATGAGACTGCGTGAAGTCAAAGACAGACCAAGAAGTGGCTGTCTTAGGAAGAGAACACCCCAAGAAGATTAATGGTTTCTCACTTCTGCTGCACTAAGGAACTGTAGGTTAACTGCGAGAGACTTACAAGATTTTCTAAACTGTGTAAAAACCAGCTGTCACTACAGACTGTGAGGAACATATGGATCTCCCACACACTAATAAAGGCTCTGTGTAGCAAGCCAACATGTTTTTTTTGTGTGTGTCTGTGCAATCTTCAATTAGCCTGACATAGCCCACCCACAATACAAATGTTCATCCGTATTCATGGTCTGGGGGCAGTCTTCTGGGGTGGGTTTACATCGGTAGAGAGACAACCGACCAATAAGCGAAGCTGATTAGACGCAGCTGTCCAATCATTTCAAACCAGAACTGAATGCCCTCCCCCCCTAGCAGGGCGATGCCATCTTACGTACCCCCACTAAACAATTTTATCTCCATACTTAGTCTGGCCCAAGCCCCACTAGCTCCTTTTCCCTCGGTTGCTCTACGGTTTAGCCAATCAGCACACAGTTTAGAGCGAAGTCTCAGAACTTTGTAGTCCTACAGCATAGGAACGCGTTTGTTATTCTCCCCCCTACTTTCGAATTACATTCATAAAATTGGTACATGACATTAACATCCACGATCTTGGGGATTTATTACCACTGCGATGTCAAAATAGATCAGAACTTGCCAGAGATCTGTTATTACTGAACGCATTGAATTGCATTGGGCCAGACTGTATAACATAGTCAACAGTTGGCTTTCACCCAGGCTACTGCCCCCGCCCTATAATCACGTCAGGTTAAAGAACCTCCAGACTATGAATATGGATGAACAGCAGTATTATGGAAGGGCTATGTCAGGCTAATCTTCAATGCTCCAAGCAACAAAGGCTATACCAACAGAACAGGCCATTTTGAATTATGTTGTTGTTCGCCTTCATGTTAAGGGACAATATAATGTAGGCTAATAGTAATTAGTCATACTCTGATCCTTTTCTAAAATGTTGGTAGCAGGAATTGATCAATAAATCAGACCTAAAGCTTGATCTCTTCATGTGTACCTCTCTCGACAATAACTCCTGTGTAACCTATGTAAACATGCAGGACAATGACCATTTTTTTTGTCATCAATCTTCAATTATTATGACTTTCCAATGGCTGAAACTATGTGATCCACCATCTCAGAAAATGGTGGCCATTTTGTCTTTTGGGCAACTCTTTACATGGCCCCAAGAAGATTTTGAAAAGCATTTTGAGTTGCAGAACTCAAATTTGGGCAAAATGGGTTAGCCTGCCAATTTTCAATTTCATTTTTTATTTTCAATTGGTTTAGTTAACCTTTGCAGATACATATTTGGTGGAATAAAACAAGCGTTCTGTGAAAAAAGAATCATTATAATCAGGGGTTAAAGTGGGGGGGGAATGCAGGGGGAATGCAGGGGTACGCAGTACCGGCACCTCAGATAAATGAACAATATGAGCCTATTCTTCTTCTATACATTTTTCTTTGTTTGTGCCGACAAAGTTCCCCCTCCTGCCAAATCCCACTTTAACCACTGATTATAATGTTAACTGATGCCAAAATGTGAAATTCTACCAATTTTCTTGATACATTTTAAGGGGGTCATTGTTATTTAAATATTTTTCTGTTTAGTCATAGTCAACCTTTGTCAACAAAATATTACAGTATTTCTGTGGAAAAGTGATCATCTTTAATGATTATGGCCCTCCAGAATGGCTGAAACTGTATGAAATACGCTGTTTTGGAAAATGTCTGGCATTTGGATTTTGGGCAAAATTTGAAGTGGCCCCAAATCTTAATCTCTTTTAATAGGCCTTCTGATCAGCAGATACATATCCAGTGGAATAAAACAGGTGTTCTGTGAAAAAGGAGTCATTATAGTGTTGAATGATGCCAAAATGCGGAATTCTATCAATTTTGACCAATTTCCTTGATATATTTTAAGGGGTAATTTTTATTTATATATTTTTTTCGCATAACCAACCTTTGTTAACATGTCTTTGAAGGAATATGACAGTATTTTGTGGAAAAGAGACCATCTTTAATGATTATGGCCTTCCAAAATGGCTGAAACTGTATCAAAATACGCCATTTTGGAAAATGTCGGCCATATTGGATTTTGGGCAAGATTTGAGGTGGCCCCAAGTCTTAATCTCTTTTAATAGGCCTTCTGATCAGCAGATACATATTCAGTGGAAAAAAAAACAGGTTTTCTGTGAAAAAGGAGTCATTATAATGTCGAATGATGCCAAAATGCGAAATTCTACCAATTTTGACCAATTTCTTTGATTTATTTTAAGGGGGTAGTTTTTTTTGACAATTTTTTTGCTTAGTCAACCTTTGTTAACATGTCTTTGAAGGAATATGAAAGTATTTTGTGGAAAAGAGACCATCTTTAACAATTATGGCCTTCCAAAATGGCTGAAACTGTATCAAAATACGCCATTTTGGAAAATGTCGGCCATATTGGATTTTGGGCAAAATTTGAGGTGGCCCCAAGTCTTAATCTCTTTTAATAGGCCTTCTGATCTGGAATCCACAGAGAAAACTTTGACAGGAAACTAGGCCTAATTTTTCCAGCAAATGACCTGTCTAAATGGAGGGGCGGGTGATTGCGTTGTCTTTCAAACTGCCTCTCCACGTAATAGGCTAGCGTTCCGGCCAGTGGTACCAGCTGGTATATCAAACTTTTCCCGTAGCCCGTCGGTAACACGGCAAAGACATCTTTTTCAGAACGAAAAACTTCAGTGCACTTTCTTGTTTCACTTTCAAAGAAAATGACAAGTGCAATTCGTCCAAAACTAAAGCCAAAGACGATTCCGCTCTGGTTTGAGCAGGGCTGTCGTCATCGTACAAAGCCCGCCTTACGATTTCCTGTACACATACCGCGCCGTGATTGGTTATCCGCCTCCAGAGGAAGGCTAAAACGGGTTTCTATCAGTGGCCTCTAGACGTACCTCTGTGCAAATTCAAATTTGCTACCACTAGGGGTACGTCTAGAGTCTAGGCTACCATAATATGCAATAGAGACAACTTTGAGAATAGATTAATGGTGTTAATTTATTTATTGCCCGATAAGAGTCTGCCATTAACGCAGCACGTTAACGCCGTTAACGGCCCACCACTAATATATATTATATATATGTGACCCAACACTGCAAAACCAGTCGTTTGTCCCAGGTTTCGTTTTAAAAATTAAATGCTTGCACCAAAAAAAGTAGAATTTGACTGCAGTCTGCACTTTCAGACTGTAATTGAGTTGTGCCAAAATTCATTGCTTCAATGGCTTAAAAATATCTTTGTTGAGAAGGTATATTCTAGGGTTGCCACCTGTGTCTGACAAAAATCCTGTAAATTTTGACCATCAAATTGACCTTTGTGTTTAAG
The DNA here is from genome assembly GCA_027497455.2 of Sardinella longiceps. NCBI lineage: Eukaryota > Metazoa > Chordata > Actinopteri > Clupeiformes > Clupeidae > Sardinella > Sardinella longiceps. The sequence goes on along the minus strand of JAODXP020000012.1, from coordinate 2,343,833 downwards.
CAACGGCGTCCTTCGCACATCTAACCCAAGATAAAAATCACCCTTTTACGCTGCAATTGTATAGCTCTAATTAGAAAAATTACAACAGCAGTTTGTGTGTGAATTGGGCTTAAGGCAGCAGGACTTGGTGACGTACAACGGAGACGGAAAGCGTTGAAGGTCTTTGCATACAATTCCCAGCGTTCAAAAGCTAGGCTGAAAATAAACAGAACCCTTGTTGAACCCAATGACTCCAACAGCACTAAATTAGGATAGAACACACCGTTGTGCGCATTGTGCGCTGACAACGTCATGAATGGCCTACGGGCCTATTGCACAACACTACAGGATGCATCAAATAGCTTTGGCATACAGACATATTCATTGACCTGGGGGCCCGCAAGCTTGTGAGATGAATGTCCCCCTGGCGTTTTAGCTAACGCTCACCTATAGGGATAGTATCACGAGCTCGGAAGTCTCCCCGGCTGACTATATCGGGGGATCCACTACCAATATGTACTAGTCAGACCAATGCACTTGTCAGCTACAATATTACTGACACGGAATACTATCATTACAAACCCCAGTTTCTGATGCAGCTCAGAGATTAGAGGGTTCAGGGTACTACGATCAGAGTAGAACGTACTATGGATCATATATCAATTAATTCGTCCAACTCTGCACATTACATAAAGGGATAACGGCCGACGAGGTGACCAGTTCAACAGAAATAATGGCGAGGTGGAGTTTAGAACACGCACAGCGCGGAAACAGAGTTACTCCGCCAAGTAAATAATACGTCCAACTCTGCCATATTGGTGTGCGGGTCAGAACCTTATACAATTTATTTGTTATGGATCCAGTTACATATCAAAAAACCCATAGACTATCAAATGAATAATTTACAACTACAAGAGGCTAAGAGAAGACCTGAGAAAACTTTACATATAACCAGAGTTACATAGCGGCTCGGAAGGCAGCCACGTGCCTTGTGTGTACAGGAGATTCTGACTACAGAAATGCTCAAAGTAATCAAGCTGAACAACATCATATCACAATAGGGTGTGATGAATTTAATCAACAAACACAACAAACACAAAGCATTTCCTGTTCAGAGATGAAAGATCAGCATGGTTCATTTGTATAGTGGTATGACACTTGATCACATGGGGATGCATCTGCCTACACCACCAACCACATAGAATATTAATTGTTTGATTGATATGGTCTTTACTGAAGTTCAATTTAATTTAATTTACTAGTCTATCATCTACTAAAATTAGTATTTGAAGCCATCATGGTCTAGGTCTAGGGCATTGCTTAAGGCAGTGGTTCTCAAACATTTTCTGTCATTCCCCACTTTGGAAGGCAGAGAATTTTCACGCCCCACCTGGAAGGCTCAATTTGCGCACAATACATGTATCTCCGTGAGGAATCCTTTGCGAGTACAGGAGTTTTGTCAATGTTGGAATTTTCATGTTAATTCAAAGACAAATTTCTCTTGAACTCCTCATCACAGCAACTAGCAAATAACACCATTGAAAGCTCAATTTACTGTCATATACGCATATCTGACAAATAGCTGTGAATTCGGGGGGCATGGTGTGACCTTGGTCGATTGCAAAGAGATGTCTTGCATCCCATCTGTCCGGCTCACAGTTTGAGAAACACTGGATTAAGGTGTCCGTTGAGAGTCCGGAAAAGTCAGTCGATCAAAACAAGGTAAAATTAAAATGGGTTTTTGGCTGCATTGTTTTCATCTCAGGTAAATTGTACAGACCCGGGTTCGATTCCGACTTGAGGTCATTTCCTGACCCCTCCCCGACTCTCTCTCCCACTTGTTTCTTGTCTTTCTCCATTATCCTAATAAAGGTGGGAAAAGCCCCCACAAATATCTTAACAAAAAAAAAATGCACAGACTTTCTTCACAAGCAAACACAAAGGAAACTCACCCCAACAATTTCTCCCATAGTGCATGCGGGAGTATCTGCTGTCGCTGTTGTTGTTCATGTTCACTTTAAAAATGACAGACTGAGAAAGGAGAATATAGCCTAAAGCCTTTGTCTCTGACTTGCTTCTCTGGGCTGCATGTGCTGTGCTTGTGAGAGCAAAAGAAACAGATTCACTCATTTATTTTGATCCTTACATGATCAGCCTCTCTGAAAATCCAGTTCTCCCTGTTTCTGTGTGATGTCATACAGTACGTGTAGTTAGGATTTCCTTACCCATCAGAGGGGGAGCACACTGCTGTTGTTATCATGGGCATTTTACATTTATCTGACACTGTTTTCAGTTTTAATGTATTTAATGTGTTTAACTGTGCCCACATTGCTCTCCAGTATAGGCTATTTGTGATTTATAACTTGATCAGGTTTTTTTTTTTTTTTTTTTGAATATTCATATGGTCATATTCAATGAAATGCACATTAAACAATATGTTATTCTCATAGAAAGAATTCAGAAAATGTTATACCCAATATGAGGAATATAGGCCTATGGACAGGCTGATGGTATTCAATAAATAACTAGTAAATAACCTGTAATATTCCCTTATCTACCTGTGGCCTGTGTGGCAACCTACTGACTCTGAGATATATAGAGTTGTCTGTCACTCACACTTTTCTTATGTTTCAACTCCTACCATTAGGGTGGAGTACATGAGGAAAGCAGGACATACAGGATTCCTGCACTTGGAGCAAAATGTCACACACACACACACACACACACACACACACACACACACACCATCATGCATATGACTATCCATAACATAGTTCTAGTTATTAGCAATGTACTGTATGCTGTGGCATCATAAAGTCAATTTGAATGTCAGCCTGACCTGTTGACTATTCAAAGAATTCTAAAGAGCTCATTGTAGTTATGTTCCAATGCTGAAGAGAGTATGTAATTAGAATGCTTACCTACAGTACATTCTGTCAAATGCCATAATTAATTGCACCTTATATTGTTAAAATGTACATAAAAGCTACATGGGAATTAGAAGAGTACCTAAATTGGGCCCTGTGCACAAGTAGTGAGAATGGTTTCGATCCCTTAAAGGAATAGTCCACCTCTTTATGAAAATTGGTTATTCACCCCCTTACCTGGAGTTACAAATGTGGGTAAGAGCATTTTGGTTTCAGTGCATGCCTTGTCCTAGTCTGGCAAGCCCAATTTTACCTTTAGCTTAGCATAGGCACTGGAAAGTAAAGTTGCCAAAGAGTTGCTATCTGGAAACCCTGCATTCCAGCGCCTATGCTAAGCTAAAGCTAAAAAAGGGGGGGAAATTGCTGATGCCATACTAGGAAAACACAAGCACTGAGATCAAAATGCTTTTGCCCACATATGTAACTCAGAGTAAGGAGGTGAATAACCAATTTTTATAAAGAGATGGACTATTCCTTCCCTTAAGGACTCTCCAGCCACTGGGCTGAGTCATTCCTTGTCAAATGGACCAATGGCACCGACTTGACCCCCCCAGAATTGGCTGATTCTCGGATAAGGGTATGTGCCAATACCTCTCAAAGATAGGTGTGCAAAATTATTAGTCAGGATCTCAAATATATGAAAACCATGCCTTTGAATGCACCCTCTTCCTATTCCAAAAAAGTGCCTTTGAGCATTTTTGGAAACTTCTGACTGTAATTGTCTAGGCACTAGGCAAACTATCAGAAGCTTGCCATCCCTCACATCTGTGAAATTCTGATGCCTCAAACATGGGTTTATTATGAAAAGGTTTCAATGTTTAGGAGCCCCCTGGGAAAACGGTGTTGGTTGTAAACATTTTTGTGCAGTAGTTCAATTGGATTTCAAGAATACCTCAAGAAAAGCTCAACTCATCATCGGTTTCATGACACGGTGGGTCGACTATTTTGCCCTAGAAGGCCTCTTAACATTTTATGGTCAACTTTGACCTTTGAATTTTCCCTTCCCCACTTCCAAGAATAATGAAATTTGCTACCTTGCTACATCAGGATTTCAAGAATACTTCATGAAAAGCTCAGCTTATCATCTGTTTCATGACAAGATGGGTTGTCCCCCAATCACCAGCCAAACATGGTTATGGTGATTGTTCAAAAGTTAGGAAAAAATGAAACGGTCCCCTTACTTTAGGACCTGAAATGGCCATATGGGGTGTTAGAAACCTAAAACTTTAAAGAGAACCTATGCAGGATCCGGTGGCGTCATCCAGTGAGCTAAGAACCAAACAAAGCAGTTATTAAGTGTTTCTGCCAATAATCGAACCAGAATTGCGTAGTCGATGGAGAACGCCGCTAACAAAATATATCGACAGTTGAATGCGCTGAGAAGTCACAAATTCAAACAGTAAGCTCCGGCTAAGTCACGTGACCTAGCTTGCTTGCTAGCTTACGATAGCGGGACGCGCTTCCTGATCTTGCATAGGCGGTATCTGCCTCTAGGAGGGTCGGACAATCTCGTGAAGGAGCTCATTTTACTCCGGAACATGTCATTTATCAATTCGAGTAAGTTCTAGGCAATTTACATAAAGGTGTAATGAATAGGAAACGTCGAAATTTTACCTAAATGTTGCAAGTGGGGGTTTTAATATGGTTTGTTAGATACATGGAGGTATTAATAAACCTGGAGAAACATACCAAGTCCCGCCTCCTATTCATTCCAATGTGGAATGCTAGGCTAGTGAATTCATCCAAAATTGAACAAAATTTTCAGTTGTCAAGATGGCGTTTCATGGAGCTCACTTCCGACTCCATTTCATTTGGCCAATGAGGGCCCATGTTACTAATGGAGATGAGGGCGGCTCTGGCGGCACAGGTGATGGTGATGGTGATGTGCACAGGAAGCTCGTTAGCATGAGCTGAAAGTGTAGCATTAACCAATCAGCATATGTCAAATGGAGTCGGATATGATGTCATTTCTGGAAAATGGTGACGAGGAAGTGCAATGCTAATTGGCACAGCTAACCAGCCAAATCCTGACCCCCTGGTTAGATAAGCCAGAGCGGCCAGCTCACAGATTGGGATGTGGACTGGGAAGTGGGAGTGGTACAAATGCACAGGAGAGGTCGTTGCAATCCAAAAGTGAAGGATAATTTATTTTTGTAAACTCAAAAACAGCACTAGTAAATAAAAATATTTTCAACTAATAAAATAAACATGAATTATTTTCATTTCATTTCTCTGTATAGCTACCAGTGCATATTTGTACAGTTACATATTTATGCTCAGTTACAGTTACATACATACTTATGCTGTACTTTCTTTCTTTATTTCTTTATTTCTTTATTTCCATAGAGACCACACACATACAAACAGATATACAATTTCAGAAGTTTACTATTCTGTTATCAATGGCTGGATTATGAATAAACAACCATCTTTATTGAAGAGCTGCATTCTTTCTGACCAAAGAATTAGGCCAGCAGTCAGGGCCGGTTCTAGCCTTTTCAGCTGCCCTAGGCCAGATTTGAGTTTTGCCCCCTCTTTTGTTGAAATACAAGTGAAAACCTAAAGAAAATAATAGGAATAAATGTATTGCGATGCCCCCTTGGCATTTGGTGCCCTAGGCGATTGCCTAGTTCGTCTATGCCTAGAACCGGCCCTGCCAGCAGTGTACAACTAGCTATCATAATAATTTCCCACAGTGCCCTAGGCGATCGCCTAGTTCGTCTATGCCTAACACCGGCCCTGCTATGAACCAGCGAACATAAATTCTCTCCCTCTCGTTCCTGCTGGTTCTTAAAGGAGAGACAGTGAGAAGGGAAAAGTTTAGCTTTTACAAAGTTATTACCCTTACACATATCCCAAAATCTGCATTGCAAAATTTGAGAAAAATGTACACTTTTTATTTTGCCAGAGATGGCATTTTGCCATTTTGAGGCAACTTTGACCTTTTTCCCACTTCTAAGAGTAAGTAAGGGATAACGGCCGACGAGGTGACCAGTTCTACAGGAATAATTGGCGAGTTGGAGTCTAGAACTACCGCGATTTCTGTAGAACTGGTCACCTCGGAGGTCGTTATCCCGCTTATCTCCCGTTTGTGTTCATCTCTCGTATATTTATATAAGAAGCTTATAGAACAGAAAAAATTATCATAAGTATCATTATTTTATCATAAGTATAATTTATTATCATAAGTATACAGTATATATTTTTTTCCTCTTTAATATTTTATTTTAGTTTGTTTGTTTTATTTTGTTTTTAAGCACATTGAATGACTATTGAGTATGATAATGTGCTATATAAATGAACTTGAACTACTTGAACTTTTGGAACTACTTCCAATGTAGCCAGTTGCGAATCGCGTTCTGAAGGGAGATAATGATATTTGACATCTTGCCTTGTCAGGCGACAGAAAACCTACAAGTGCTTGTAAATTAAAACAATTGAATTGAAAACAAAATGAAATTAAATGTCAATTGAAGATGTTGAATTGAAGAATAATGCTGATAAATTAGCAAATAAACACCCCCTCTCTGATATATCCCTATCTTATGCAAACAGAGCAAAAAATGTTGCTAGGGCAATTCCAACCCCAGTGTATCCAGCAGCTGTAGTCATGGGGCCTATGTTGCACTGAGGCCTGGTGTGTTTGAGTTTCTTTATCTCCTCCTTCTGTCTGTCTATTTCCCTCTGGAGATCCTGTCTCTTCTTCTCCTCCTCATTTCTGATCTTCTTCTCACCGTCTGTTCTCTTTTGTTTCTCTTCATCTCTTATCTTCCTTTCCTGGTCCTGTCTTTTCTTGTCCTCCTCATCTCTGATTTTCCTCTCACCGTCTGTTCTCTTTTGTTTCTCTTCATCTCTTATCTTCCTTTCCTGGTCCTGTCTATTCTTCTCCTCCTCACCTCTGATGACTTTCTCTCTTTCAATTCTCTTTTTCTCCTCTTCCTGCCGTACCTCCCTCTCTTTCTCTCTCAGGTTTCTCTCTGCCTCTTTTTTCATCTTCTCTACTGTGGTATTTAGTTTCTTCTCTGCAGTCACTCTGACTTTCTCCGTCTCTACTGCCATCTGCTGTCTGGTTTCATTAAGTGTTATCTCTGCCTGCACTGTCATGTTCTGTATAGTGTCAGTGAGGGTTTTAGCTGCCTTTGCTGACATTCTCTGTATGGTCTCATTGAGGGTTCTGTTTGCCTCGGCTGCCATGTTGATTTTGACGGCTGTCAGGTTTCTTTGAGCCTCGTCTCGTAGGTCTTTCTCTCTCTCCCAGGCCTTCTTCTGTTCTTCCTCTCTGATCTTCAGTTCTCTTGCTGTAGCATTTCTGTTACACACTGTGAGAATGGATATGAAATATTAGCAACTAGAAAAGCACTAAGAGAGCACAGACCTCTGCCAAAACAATGTGGTCACAGATGTTGTTCTGGATCACCGATCGCAACCAAAATCAAATCAGTTCTTACTTGTCCCCAATACACACATTGTCTAAGAATTCCATCCATCCGTGCAGTACTTTTCGAGTTATGTTGTACACAGACAGAGAGACAGACACACACACACACACACACACACACACACACACACACACACACACACACACACACACACACACACACACAGTGTCTTCCTCTTTCATACAGACTAAATTCAGGCAAATACACAAGGAGGAGACAGAAACAGTCCATTATTCTCAAACTATTTTTTTATGAATAAATTTGTTTGTAAGCCCCACAGTTTCAATTTTTTAATAGGCTGAGCCAATCGATTCTTTGTGAGAATAAAAACCAATAATGTCACTCTACACACATGCTTTGACTATGTATCTTATGTTTCTATAGAATACATTACCATCAAACTTGACCCATCCTCCAATCATCAGGGCTAACATGCAGACCATGACAACTCCAAGAATTATCCATTTGTTCTGTGTGATGAAAGCTGTCAGAGATAGAATGCTATGTCACAAAATATGATTTGGATGAGCACATTTCCGTCACACACACACACACACACACACACACACACACACACACACACACACACACTCATAGCTCAATGCTCACAAATCATTCACGAGTCATCATTCATCCCAAGCTTCTATATGAGTTTGAGTGTATAGGCAAGGTAACAAACGATAAAACTCAGATCATTTCTTTGGTAGTAGTTAATGCCATTGAAGTAGACTTCATAAAATGTTCACTAAGTACACAATGCGCCCTCTTTGACACTGGACTTGTTCATTAACTCTGACAAGATCAGGTAACAAGTTTGAAAACTTATCGCCATGCTGTCTTCCGTATTTAGGAGCGGCTTTGGTATATTCAGAACATGAGAGAAGTGACTAGACCTAGAGCTAAGATGTCTGTAGTTGTCACAACATTTATCTGAAATGGGGAGGAGCCTTTGAAGATCATGATACCATGTCCAAAATTATACGTTTGTAGAAAAGATCAATGCCACCAAATGTAACTTAAAATGAGTAATCTTTTGACTAATGTGGTCCATACCAATATCTTTCTGATTTGACACTTTTGTTTTGGCTGTGATGTCTTCAGCTCAACTTTGTCTAATAGGTAATTTTCACAATTAAAGAAAGAATGGAAACTCACCCCAACATTTCCCCACATATTGTCGGCTGTGAATGTATCCGTTGTTGCACATCTTCACCTAGAAATGGGAGATTGAGTAAGAAGAGTGTAGCCTTCATTTCAGACAGTTTCACAGGCTGAATGTGTGAGCTAAAGAAACAATTATCATTGAATTGCTAGTGCTGATCACTTGATCAAATTCTCCAAAAATCCTGTTCTCCTTGATTTAATGTACGTAGATGTCATATGTAGCATGAACGTGGACATTGACAACACATTATTATTGTACAAATTCTTATTGTTTTTATTCGCAGGTTTATCTTAAAACCATTTCCAATTTTAAATAACCAAATATTCTTCGTGTCACATTACTGTACGTGTGATTTGTGACATGATAAGCCTTTGAATAAAATCCTAATGAAAAGTACATACGCATAACACCAAGTCACCAACCTTTTTGTGGTATGTTATAATTCTGCATGCCACGCATACATTATTTCCCAACCAATGAGTGCATTCTTTTTTTGATGACATCTTAACAGTTCTTGAAAATCAACATATTTTCCCCTTACAATGATACATTTCCTTAGTTTCAACATTTGACATGTCATCGATGGCGTTTTCTGAATAAAATGTTGAAATTTGAAACTTCCACGAGGTCATTTCCCGATCCCACCCCATATCTCTCTCCCACTTGTTTCCTGTCTATCTCTACACTGTCCTATCTGGGCAAAAAGTCCAAAAAAATATCTAAAAAAAAAAAAAAAAAAAAAAAGTGCATATCTGACGAATAACTGTGAATTCCGGGGGCAAAGAGATGTCTCGCGCCCACCTGTCATATTTCTGCGCCCCACAGTTTGAGAAACACTGGTCTACACACCGACTACAGAGCTTTTGTTGATGACAGCCTACATCAAAACACTTCTTATCTCCTTCAGAATACGATTCTCTTCTCTGTTCGCAAGTCACCAGAGTCACCCAAGCCTCCACCTAGCCATTATTTCCATCAAAACGGCTAGTTGTTATCTCTGACATGCATATTAAACACACATAAAATGATAAAGTAACCTAAGAATGTTCATTGGCCCTCTAATATAAGCTATGAGAGCATTCAGAAAATAATTTACCCAATATGCAGAATAAGCTGTAACTCAAATGTAGTTCTCTTCAACACTTGGAAAGACTTAGATAAATTAATTAATAAATAGATAACTAGTAAATGAGCTATAATATTCCCTTACCTTCCTGTGGCTTGTGTCGTTTCCTACTGATTCAGAGTCACAGATTTGTTTATTATCACACCTCTCCACTTAAGTTTCAATTTCTACTACTGGGTGGAGACACGGGAGAAGTCCAAGCAAGACACACAGGATTCCTGCAGAAGAAACATTACTGCATGATTACACCATGTTTTTCCCGCAGGTCAATTTCAGTTTCATTTACTTTATTTACGTATCATTTATCTCCAAATATTGCTAGGCCAAAAGTGTCCAAACGAAGACTCTTTGCCAACTTCCATGCAGCCTGCCATGATGTCTTAAAAAGGTAATAGCTTGTTTACATGTAATTGGTTGAAAATCATATAAACTCTTAGGCCAATAAACATACACGTTGTTCAGACCAAACATTGATGGTGAAGTGATTATGTTAAGTCACTTTTATTTATATAGCACATTTCATACAACAAAGTTAAAGCCCCCACTTGTAAAATTTTGGTAAAATTTTGACGTTTCCTATTCACTCTACCATATACATTTACTGGAACTCATTGGAATTGATAAATTACATTTCCCGGAGTAAAATGAGTCCCTTCGCGAGCTTGTCAATGCCATTATCATTGTTTTTTATGCGCATGTTTATCATAAAATCATTTCTGAAACCATTTCCAATTTTAAATAGCCAAATACTCTTCAGGTCACATTACTGTACATCAATCAAACAAAAAGGTGGTGCGCACATCCAAATAGGTGCGGGACAAAAAGGTCAAAGCATAAAAATGAAATTGAATGTCCGCACACTAGCTCCGTTTAGCTTCTTTTTATTTTAAGTGAACGAAATAAAAAGAAGCTAAACGGGAGCTAGTGTGCGGACATTCAATTTCATTTTTACACATTACTGTACAGTACATGTAATATAACACCAAGTCACCAACCTTTTTGTGCTATGTTATAATTCTGCATGCCACGCATACATTACCCAACCAACGTCTACACACACTACCTTAACAGAGTGACTTCTTTTGTTGATGACATAGCCTACATCTTAACTTTTCACAAATTACCAGAGTTCTAAGCCTCCATCTCACCATTATTTCCATCAAACCAGTTAGTTGTTGTCTCTGACATATTCAAGGACATGTATATTAAACACACATAAAATGATCATGGAAGCTAAGAATGTTCATTGGCCCTCTAATATAAACTATGAAAGCATTCAGAAAGTAATTTACCCAATATGCAGAATAGGCTGTAACTGTATTTAATAGATAACTAGTAGATGCAGCTATGATATTCCCTTACCTTCCTGTGGCTTGTGTCGTTACCTACTGATTCAGAGTTACAGATTTGTTTATCATCACACCCCTCCACTTAAGTTTCAATTTCTACTATGGGTGGAGTGCACAGGAAATCCAAGCAAGACACACTGGATTCCTGCACTTTGACGAAAAACAAAACCTGTGTTTCCCTCAGGTCAATTTCAGTTTTATTCGAATTATTATGAAAGCATTCAGAAAGTAATTTACCCAATATGCAGAATAGGCTGTAACTGTATTTAATAGATAACTAGTAGATGCAGCTATGATATTCCCTTACCTTCCTGTGGCTTGTGTCGTTACCTACTGATTCAGAGTTACAGATTTGTTTATCATCACACCTCCCCTCTTAAGTTTCAATTTCTACTACTACGTCCCCCAACATGGGGGAAATTCCAGCAAGACACACAGGATTCCTGCACTTACAGGAAAACATTACTGTATGGTCACACCTAAGTTTCCCTCATGTCAATGTCAGTTTCGTTTACTTTATTTACTTTTTATTTACTTTATTCGTTTACTTTATTTATTTATTTTATTAGGGCCAAGGGTGTCCAAACTAAGGCCCCGGGGCCAAAGCCGGATCTTTGCCAATTTCCATGCAGCCTGTCACGACATGTCTTAAAAAGGTAATGAGCCTGTAGTTACATTACAGTAATCTAATATCAACATTAGCTATAGTTCAGACATAATTGGTTGAAAATCATATAGGCATTTAGGCCTATATACATACACTGTAAAAAACGATTTGTAATGGTTACTTGAAAAATGTGTGGAAACTCGTTGCCTCAAATGAGTTAAGTAACTATAACTTATCTTTTTCAAGTTAAAAGCCCTTTACATCTAAAAAGATAAGTTATAGTTACTCAACTCATTTGAGGCAACGAGTTTCCACACATTTTTCAAGTAACCATTACAAATCATTTTTTACAGTGTACACTTCATTCAGATGAAACAGTGGTAGTGAAGTGATTAAAGGAAAAAGTCTGAAGTGAATTTAAGCATAGCCTTGCTGAACGAGCCTGCTAAACGCAGTAGTTAGCGACTAGCGAGTGGAACAAAATCATTTGGAACAGCATAGACCAAACGCCAATGCAGAAACGAACAAGCACTTTACACTGGATCAATGGATCCTCATTATTAAAAAGAAAAAAATAAAATTAAGTTCTGAGGTGCCTTTGACTCAATGTAACGTGTTGTGCGTGCACGTTAGGTCTATGCTTTTCAAAATTCTTTCATTCCATGCTAAATTTATTGCTCTTAGAAGGCTAGTGCGATAGGGCTATGCTTAAACTTACTCCGGAGCTAACTTTTAAGTCAAGTCAAGTCACTTTTATTTACATAGCACATTTCATACAACTAGTTAAGCCCCAAACCCTGGTCCCTCAGAGACTGAATTACTGTAGCAGTGGCACAATAGGCTGTTCCTGCCAGTTTGACCCCTATGGCAAAGGAGGAGCATTGAGATTCATCTACTTGGAATGTCCTTGCTTGGTAAGAGAAAGACTGATTGATTGACACAAACAATAATCTATGCATTTGAGAATCAGTCTATGAAAGCAAATTTTATCTTCAGTTTCCAAGAGCGAAAGCCAGAAGTGAAATTAGACCTAAATTACAGCACTATGAAAAAAAAGACTGTATCTAAAGGTCTACCTGTAAAATAAAAGTAGCAGTACATAGGTATATATATATTATCGGTAGCATATCTCAACTATCTTAGACAATGCTCATAAATTATATGACAACATGAGATTGGAATTAATTACACATTTATTATGAATTATTATGAATTAATTATAAATTTATTATGAATAACCTTTTTTTAGATGCTGTTGTGAGCAAATCATCTGCATGAACATGAATTTACCCCTACCATAGTAAACAACACATTTGCCTTGTCCATTATTCCCTTATATTCAGACACCTCCGCACCATCATCCCAAATACAATATGATGGGAAATGAAACATTGTGAAGTTTCAATATTGGTTCTATGGTGTTTTAAAACCACACATACCTTTACAATTTTCAGTGCATTCTGTTTTTATCACAAATAACACATAGGCATACCCAACCCCCTCCCCCCCTTGGAGCTCTCTCTTATTTCATGCCAGCAGAGCTAAGAATGCTGCTGGTGCAATTAGGCTTACAAACCAGACATGGCCCAGGGCTGTAATCATGTGACCTGTGTTGCACTGAGGCCTGGTGTGTTTTAATTGTTCTATTTCCTGTTTTTGTTGTTCTATAACCTTCTGAAGATTCTGCCTCTTTTTCTCCTCCTCTTCTCTGATCTTTTTCTCACTCTCTCTTCTCTTTTGTTCCTCTTCCTCTCTAATCCTCCTTTCTTCCTCCTCTCTTTTTCTCTCTTCTTCCTCCTTGATGACTTTTTCTCTGTCTTTTAGCTTCTTCTCACACTCTTCTCTGATCTCTTTCTCTCTTTCAATTCTCTTCTTCTCCTCCTCCTGTCTGATTGTTTTCTCACTCTCTATTCTCTTTTGTTTCTCGTCCTCTCTTCTCTTCCTTTCTTCCTCCTGTCTTTTTCTCTCTTCTTCCTCCCTGATGACTTTTTCTCTCTCTTTTAACTTCTTTTCACACTCTTCTCTGATCTCTTTCTCTCTTTCAATTCTCTTCTTCTCCTCCTCCTGTCGGATCTCCCTCACTTTCTCATTGAGTTTTTTCTCTGCCTGCTCCTTCAGTTCTTTCTCTCTCTCCAAGGCCTTCTTCTGTTCCTCCTCTTGGATCTGCTTCTCCCATTCTGCAGACCTTTCACAACAGCCTGTGGATGTGAAGAAAAAAACATTAATAAGACATTTTTCTTGAAATGAACTACATGTTGTCCACAGACATTTGTAATTTCAAGCAAAAGAGTTTCATGAGTGAACTTTATTTTACTATAAAACCTGTTTATTTTCCAGTGTTTGGTGTCTAATTGATGTCAGGGCAGAAACAGGCCATGGTTTGAGTTTCTGATAGATAATACATTACCAGCATACATGATCCATCCTGTAATAGCAAATAATACAATAGCAAAGAGTACACATTTCCATTTTCTTTCCATGCAACCTAGCAGAGAAACAAAATGCAGGTTATGTAATAAGAAAAACATCAAAATATTTGTTTTCATAGTTTCTTTCCCTGATCAATCATCTTACAGTACAGTCATCTTACAGTACAAGGCTTGATGTTCAAAGTCATTTTTATAGACAATATTAACAAAGAGAAAGCCCAACTCACCACAAATGTTCCTCACACATCGATTGTTGTGATTCATTTTCAGCTTAAAAATGGGAGATTGCCTCCAAATAGTGTATATACAATCTGCATGTGATTATATGCAAATCATCATCCAAATGTAAACTTGAGGAACAGGCACGTATGCTTTGCCTACTCCTGATCTTACTGTTTATGAAGCATACAAAAGTGGATTCATATCTCATTAACCAAGTTATGATTACTTTTTTATGATTCTGCTGATAGGCTTACTTGTCCTACCCCTCTTATCTGGTGTAAGATCTTGACAGTTTACTTTTTACCTTGCTAACATTACTGGACTTACAACACTCCCCAAATAAAACAATGCAGTACCTTCATAGACACACTATTACTTTAAAATTCCTTTCTTATGAAAGGACACATTACAAAACCAGTGCGTACAGTAGACATGATGTATAACAATTTTGAATTTAGCAATTTAAATTCCTAGCAGCACCGTGGAGAACGGTCGGCTGGTATTACTTACCTCCCTCCGGTCTGTCACTACTCAATCTTACTGATTAACAGTGGGTGTTCTTTGTTACATAAACTGCATCTTTAATGAGTTTCAATTCATTGTAAGAGAACGACAAACAAGACTTACAGCATTCCTGAAAAGATATGCAGTCAGTGGAACATTACATTATCATTAGATCATTACAACATTACATTATCATTACATCAGCTCTCAGATCTAAATTGCTTTTCACAAACACTGTCCACAGGATAGGCTATATACTATATGAATTGGACTCATGTTTAGACAAATTTAGACTAACTACAACTCAAAAAAAAAAAAAAAAAAACCTTCAACCTTATACCCTAAAAAAAAAACAACTTCAACCTTATACCCTAAAGAAACCCTCTCTCGTCAAGCCTGTAAAAATGTGAATGAAACCTCTTTCCTCACATTTATGTTTAACCATCAGCCAGCTTCAGTATCATACATACACCCGCACAATAACATGCACGTCATTAAACTCAATATCACACACAGGAACACCCACATACCTGACCTACATTCCAAACGTAACAACATAAATAACAGCATTTGAGACATTTTTATATGATCACAATTTATTGGAATAAAATAATAACAACAATAAAATAATAACAACAATAACAATAACAATAAACCTATATGGTTGGACCAAAATGTCTTGCGTCTTTAATATTGGTTAATCTCAAGTAGCTTGAGCAATAGAGCTCTTGTTGAAATTTTACCGGAATTGCCCTTTAAGGCAAAGTTCATTGATAACTGTCTCAGTTGGGTTGTTTCCAAATGTTCCTACGGACAGATTGTTTTCACGTGCACACTAGAAAGATCACATATCCAAATGAGACATGGATCCTCACTCAGCAGAGAGTTTGTCTGCAAAACCAGTCTAGCTGCATGTTGTATCTCTGATGAAGCAGGGCTTTGAACCAGATTTTTGAATGAGTTGGTGCGTTCTGAAAAGAAACAGTACTTTAACGTTTCTGGTTTTGGTTCCCACCCTAAAATTGACGTTCCTGAACTGGTTAAAAAAAAAAAAAAGCTGGTTAATATTGCTCCATGTCAGCTGTGGGGCGTAAAATTTGTATGCTTTCAAATTGGGTAATAAGTCACAATAATGTCCATGGGTCTACAACCTTCTGCATACCTTAAATGTGAACTGAATAGTTTCCCAGTTGAATGTAAAAATGCTGTCATGTATATTTTTGTGGAGTATTATTTGACTCTTAGATGACTTTCCAAAAAAATGTTTAAATACAAAAAGCGAGGACTATTACGTTTCTCCAAATAAATTACATTAAAGTTACGCACTAGTGAAATGAGAGAACGTGAAATTAATGTCAAAAACAAATATCTTTATTATCATTGATATCGTATAATATTTTCCTTTAATGAAATCATTGAGACTTGGAAACTGGTTACAATTATTTTGGAAAATCGTTTCTGTTCCAGAACATTACAAATGATAAAAATAAAAGTTTCTGGATTCATTTCTGTTATAGCAAAATGGCAAAAGTTTCCATGAACCGGTTCCAAGCCTTGCTCTGAAGTTGCATCTGATGTCAAATGTCATGATCACCCACCCATAGGGAGGGAAGGTATTATCGCTCAGCAGCGACAGTGGAGTCAAATAATCATAGATCTAAACAGGTAATGGACAGGACAGAAGATCAACTACTAGAAAAGCACTCTGAGTGTGCAGACGAAAACAACGGTTGGAAAAAAAAGGCAATTTAGACATTTAACTTGCCTCGAACTCTAGACATACTCCTAGCGGTAGCAAATTTGAATTTGCACAGCAGATATGTCTAGAGACCCCTGATAGAAACCCGTTGTAATCCTTCCTCTGGCGGCGGATAACCAATCACAGCGCGGTATGTGTACAGGAAACCGTAAGGCGGGCTTTGTACGATGACGACAGTCCTGCTCAAACCAGAGCCGTATGTAGAGATTCGTCTTTGGCTTTAGTTTTGGACGAATTGCACTGTCATTTTCTTTGAAAGTGAAACAAGAAAGTGCACTGAAGTCTTTCGTTCTGAAAAAATATGTCTTTGCAGTGTTACCGACGGGCTACGGGAAAAGTTTGATATACCAGCTGGTACCACTGGCCAGAACGCTAGCCTATTACGTGGAGAGGCAGTTTGAAAGACAACGCAATCACCCGCCCCTCCATTGAGGCACAGTCTATCAGTGGTCTTCAGACTATACATTTTTATGATATAGTCTGGCGTATCAGACTAACATTTAACAATAAGGCCAGATAAATAAACTCCCCCTCTCTGATGCAGCTATTTCTTATGCAAGCAGAGGAAACAATGTTGCCAGAGCAATTCCAACCCAGACATGTCCAGCAGCTGTAGTAGTCATGTGACCTTTATTACACAGCTCTCTCTCTTCCTTTCTTATCTCCCTTTCATTCTCCTGTCTTTTCCTCTCCTCCTCCTCCCTGATGACTGTCTCTCTTTCCTTCAGGTTTCTCGCTGCCTCTTTTCTCATTCTCATGACTGTAGCGTGTAGTTTGGCCTCTGCAGTTACTCTAATTTTATGTGTCTCTGCTGCCATCTGCTGTCTGCTTTTATGTAAGTTTTTCTCTGCCTGCATTGTCATCTTCTCTATGGTTTCATTGAAAGCCTCTTCAGCCTCGGCTTCCATCTGCTGGATAGTTTCATTGAGGGTTTTCTCTGCCTCTGTTCTCATGATATGTATGACGGCCGTCAGATTTCTGTGAGCTTCGTCTCGTAGGTCTTTCTCTCTCTGTGAGGCCTTCTGCGCCTCTTCCTCTCGAATCTTCTGCTCTCGTGCTGCAGAATTCTGACACACTGTAGAAATGGAGAACAATTAGCATAATGAAGAAATAATAAAATGATCAAGCACATACACACACACACACACACACACACAGCACACACACAATGTCTCTCATGCACAAAAACACACATATACTGTCCAGACAAATTGGGGGGGTGGCTGGGTACTGAAACAGACAAGTCTAATTCACCAACTACTACCAACACTAATGTGTTTGTACTGTAAACCTCACAGTGTCAAATTTGTTAGAGTTTATAAAAAGAAGACCCAATTCATTTTAGATATAAAAAAAGATATTATATTTCTGTGGAATAAATTACTGGCAAACTTGATCCATCCTGCAATCGTCAGGGCAAACATGAGGACTGTGAGAAGTCCAAAGAGGATCCATTTGAACCTTTTGATGGTAGCTGGAGAGCTGGTAGCTGGAGAGACAACATTATTGCACAAAATGCAGTAACACTTTACTTGAGGAGGTAGCCAGCATCTAATTTAAATGTTTGTTAATGTATGATTAGTAATGCCTTTTGAAGTACTTCAAATGCACACTTAAACACACACAAAAAAACAGCATCTTTAGCTAATCTTTGTCTACGGTAATGTTTTCACAGGTGGTGTTCAAATTACAAAAAATAAAACTCACCCCAACATTTTCTCACATATTGCTCAATGTGTGTGAATCTGTTGCTGTTGTTCACGTTCACTATCTGAATGGGGATTGAGAAAGAAGCTTTTGTCACAGTCAAACTTGCTTGAAGGGCAGCATGTGATTGTAAACAATGTCAATTTCTATTTCACTCTGAAATGTTAATCCATGCATGATCAGTCTTTATGAAATTACAGTTTTCCCAATTTTTGTTAAGATGTCATAATGTACATAGCAGGAATTTCCTTACCTATGAAAATAGCCCAATCAAAGTCAATTTTGCTAATTGCTATTGCTTTACTGTTTGTACATGTTTACTTTGTATGGTAACAATAGTTCTGCAGGTATTTGCCACAAACAAATTGCCTACCCAATGTCTAGAACTTAACAGTAAACATTGTTATGTGGGGACATAGAATCCATCTTGACATCTCATATTTGACCTACATGTATTTAACCAACATATTTAGTGAGGTGCACACATAAAACCATAAAGTACATGAATGTTTCTTGTCAAACTATGACGAAATATATTATTAGAAAGAATCAAATACCCAATATGCAGAATATGTCTACAGATGGGGTATAATGCAGCCTATTGAATACATAACTAATAGCCATTTCCTTTCTGCCCTCAGGCCGGTGTTGCGACCCTACTTATTTACAGTATTCAAGTTTTCACGGATTCTTTTAAAAATATATATAAGTTTTGATTCCTACCTTTCTGATGCAGTCCATAGGGAATCACAAGCAACACACACAGGATTCCTGCCCCCAATGGTCAGTATGCAGAGAGAGGAAAACATTACTTCACGATCAGGCCTGTCCTTTGCTCAGGTCAATTTCAGTTTATTTACTTGTCAATCATTTATCTCCAATGATATTATTTGAAGGCTTGTTGTGGTAATATCACAATTTAGTAGGCTATTGGACTGGACTGTCATTTGGAATGTGCTATCAAAATTTTAACATATAAGTTTAGAAGTCAAATATCAAGATTGTCATTGTCTTAAAATATTTGCACCCATATTTTCCATGCACTTATATGTGTAGCCTATTATATTCTTTCAGAGTCTACTGGACTGGACTGTCACTGGAATTTTCTATGAAAATGGAATTTTAACAGATCATGTAAGTTTAGAAGTCAAATATAAAGATGGTCATTGTTTTAAAATTTTTGCACCCATATTTTTTATGCACTTATATGTGTGTGTGTGTGTGTGTGTGTGTGTGTGTGTGTGTGTGTGTGTGTGTGTGTGTGTGTGTGTGTGTGTGTGTGTGTGTGTGTGTGTGTGACCTACTGAGGAATTTGCTCATGTGGCCCTGGACAAAAATAAGTTTGACACACCTGGTCTACGGTGTTGAGTTGAGTCTAAGCAACCTTTTATTTTCGGTTTCCAAGAGGCAAAGACAGCAAATCAGTATAAACAGAATTACACTGAAAAAAGTTAATACATAGGAAATCAATACATTTCTAAATAATGACAAATAACCATCATCAGAAACTAATCACAGCCAGAAACTACAATCCCTATCATAGATGTTAAAGGCCTACTGGACATACAACACAGAAAGTAAGATTAGAAAGTTCCATTGAGTCTAATTGAGTCTTCATACTCGGTCAATGTTTTTCCCAATGTTTTTCCCAATTCTTTCATTCCACTCGCAACATGGAGGTTTGCTTGCATTACACCTATCCTTCACTTTAACTGTGAGCTTATACATTACCACACATAATAAAACTAAATAACATTGTCATGCAAATTAAGTGCATGAACATGCATCTACCAACCATAAATAAACCATGCCTTGTCCATTGTTCCCTTGTTGTATCTTGGGACACCTTAGCACTTTTATCCCTAATACAGCATACATAATGTTTTTGCACCCTTATAAATTTCAGTTAACACACATTTTTATCATTCCACAAACCATAGCAATAGCTAAAATTGCAATGATGATCCACTGAAATACGCAAGAGTCTACTTCACCATTTCCTTGTGTCTGTTCTAACTTCTTTATTTTTTGTTGTTGTTGTTCTATAACCTTCTGAAGTTCCTGTCTCTTCTTCTCCTCCTCTTCTCTGATCTTTTTCTCACTCTCTCTTCTCTTCAGTTCCTCTTCCTCTCTTATCTCCCTCTCTTTCTCCTGTCTTTTCCTCTCTTCCTCCTTCCTTATCTCTTTCTCTCTTTCAACTCTCTTTTTTCCCTCCTCTTCTTTCATCTTCTTCTCACTCTCTACTCTCTTTTGTTTCTCTTCATCTCTTATCTTTCTTTCTTCCTCCTGTCTTTTTCTCTCTTCTTCCTCCCTGATGACTTTTTCTCTCTCTTTTAACTTCTTTTCACACTCTTCTCTGATCTCTTTCTCTCTTTCAATTCTCTTCTTCTCCTCCTCCTCTCTGATTATTTTCTCACTCTCTATTCTCTTTTGTTTCTCTTCATCTCTTATCTTCCTTTCTTCCTCCTGTCTTTTTCTCTCTTCCTCATCCCTGATGACTTTTTCTCTCTCTTTTAACTTCTTTTCACACTCTTCTCTGATCTCTTTCTCTCTTTCAATTCTCTTCTTCTCCTCCTCTTTCCGGATCTCCCTCACTTTCTCATTGAGGGTTTTCTCTGCCTGCTCCATCAGTTCTTTCTCTCTCTCCAAGGCCTTCTTCTGTTCCTCCTCTCGGATCTGCTTCTCCCATTCTGCAGAGCTTTCACGACAGCCTGTGGATGTGAAATATCATTAATGAGAAATTATTAATGAAGATGATTTGTGCCATATGTGACATACTGTATAGGCTACATATTGTCCACACAGACTATTCTCTCGCTCTCACTCACTCACTCACTCACTCACTCACACACACACACACACACACACACACACACACACACACACACACACACACAAACACACAAGGAAATGAACAAGAAACAATACATGAATATAATACCGGTTTTGTGAATTCAAGATGAGCAAAATATTTTTTTGACTGGCCATTTTACTGTAAAACCTTTTTACTGTTAGCCTGACAAAGCCCGCCCATAATATGAGTGTTCATCCGTATCTATGGTCTGTGGATGGTCTTCATGGGCGGGTTTACATCGGTATAGAGACTACCAGCCAATAAGCAAAGCTGATTAGACGAGCTGTCCAATCGTTTCAAACCAGAAGTGAATGCTCCCCCCCCCCCCAGCCCTATAATCGCGTCAGGTTAAAGAACCTCCAGACCATGAATACGGATGAACAGCAGTATTATGGTCGGGCCATGTCAGGCTAGTTTACTGTAATGGCTGAAGTCAAAATCTGTATGTGGACACAAGGCATATTTTTTGAGCTTCTAAAAGATAATGAATTACCAGCAAACTTGATCCATCCTGTTATCATGACGGCAAAGAAGGCAAGTAAAACAATAATGGAAACACATGTCCATTTTCTTTCCATACCTGGCAGAGAAATTATATCTTATTAACATGTAACAACAAAAACATCAATATATATATATATATTGTTTGAGAAAAAAAAAGAAAGTTTTTGCCTCTGTATAACCTGCATGTGATTGTGTTAGAATCAACATACAGTATGAACATAAATTTGAGAAACCAAGATCTATGCTTTTCCACTCTCAAAATCTTCTCAGAAATCGAGTTCTTCCTGTTTCTAAAGCATACAAAAGTGGATCCATATAGCTCATTAACCAAGTTATCATGATTTTATTATGGTTATGCAGGTAGGCTTACATGTCTTATTGGTATAACACCTTGAAAGTTTACTTTCCAACTTCCTAACATTACTGGACTTGCAACACTCCCCAAATAAAACAATGCAGGTACCTTAAGAATATTCAAAGGCACACTAATATATTAAAAAAAAAATGTATTCAGAACACAAAACCAATCAAATATCCAATGTAAAGTAGACATTACAGAAAAGATTTGCAATCAATAAATGCCCCATTACCTTCCTCTTTCCTGTGTTTCAAATTGAGTAAGAGTGGTTGTTGTTGATATATTTAAATTCCTCGCACCCTGGTGAAGAAGTGCCGGTATTCCTTACCTCCCTCTGGTCTGTCACTCAACTGATGTACATGGGTGTTCTTCGTTACACATACACATAGTCTTTAATGAGTTTCGATTCCTTGTAAGTGTCTAACATGAACCACAAACAAGATTGACAGGATTCCTGACAAAGTATGCAGTCAGTGGAACATTACATTATCATTACATCAGATCTCAGATCTAAATTGCTTTTGACAAAATAAATACTTTCCACAGGATAGACTACACCAGGGGTCAGCAACCATAGGCATGCGTGCAACAGTTGGCACAGGGAGCAAATCTGATGAGCACGCCTGTGATGACGCACAGCCATTTTTTTTATACATTATAAAAACCTCAGCCATCTCATCTGGTGTTTAAGGTGTGTAAGGTGTGCCTTCTTTCATGTGACAGACGACATAATGACCCACACTCATTTGTCTCAACCTTTTCTATCTCTCAATCTCACCAATTAGCCTAGCAGTGAGTATATTTTTTTAAACATAATTTTTGGGCTTTTAGTCTTTAATCGTATAGAGATGGACAGGAAACAAGTGGGTGAGAGAGATGGGGTGGGATTGGGCAAATACCTCAGGTTAGACTCGAACCCAGGACCCCGGAGTAATGGTATGGCGCTCTAGCCCACTGAGCCACAGCGGCCCATCCATATATTTTTCATAATACAGTATTTAAATTTCTCACACTCTAGTGAAGAAATGCCGGTATTCCTTACATTCCACTGGTAGACTCAACCTTACTGACAGGGGGTGTTCTTCGTAACACATACACGTCTTTAATAGGGCTGTAACGATACACCCATGATTTGGTTCGTATCACGATTTTTGACCTACGGTTCGATACACCCCACGATTTTTAAAATATATCTTTTTGATAATCTTTTATGTCTAGAATAGGTTACAAGAGGCTACTAATATATTTTTTTAAGTTTGAAAATAATAATGATATTGATTTGAAGGTTGGAAGCACCATCTCATCATATCATGTGGTTGTTTTCTGGAGTGAAGGGTTGCAGAGCTTTGAAAGTGTGTATCACGATAGTGCCCTCTTGTATCGCGATACAGTATTGTAACTCTGCGTATCACGATTTCTTGATTCGATACAATATCGTTACAGCCCTAGTCTTTAATGGGTTTCGATTCATTGTAAAAGAAACACATGAACTTTTTTTTACAAAAGCTGTTGACACAGGGTAGGTTATATGAATTGGAGTTATCTTCACTGAACAAAATTATATATACAGTCTGTATAAATTATTTACTTGTTATCTGTATTATTTTTAAATGGCCTTTCGTGTATAAAACTACTAATATACGTGCAACGACAAATTGTACCATAGACCAGAAAATAAACTTATTTGTAAATATCTGTGTGTGTGTGAGGCTCGTATGGTCAGTGGAAAAATAAAATCTGGACAAATAAAGACTAACTGACGACCTAACTAAAATCATCATACATTTTTGCATGTATTACAACAAATACAGACCAAACAGGTACTTCTTCACAATATTGTACATGTGGTCAATAAACAATTTAGACAGAACAGTTTCTCCCCTCCCCCCTTGGGAACCTTCAACCTTTACAATCTATTTTGTAATGTAATGTAATGTCATGTAATCAAGCCATTAAAGTAAAGACTTTAACCTTTGATAATTGAGAGTGCTTTGGAGCTCCTTGTGTTTATTATGACCGCAGCTAGCGTAGCAAGCGTAGAGGTCATATAATTATTGTCAAAGTTTATTATTTATTTTAAATAATAAACCCCCGCGAAACCCCAAAAATGCAGTTTTTCCTAAAAAACTACCTGACCCGTGACATTGAGGATGATGAAATGTTTATGGAATGTTGGTCTCAAGAGCCCACATCAACTTAGCTTATAACCAGTCATTTGTGATTTGCACCCCCATGGTAAAAAATGAAAATGCAATATTATACTGCTTTAATTGCCCTTATCTTTAGATCAGATGTTATGAACTGCACCAAATTTAATGTGTATGATGAACCTGACATCTTCTGGGAATATGCCAAGTTTTGTGGATTTTCATCCATGGGGGGCTTTAAAATAAATGAATCTATATGTACATTTAATGACTGTACAACCATCGACCTGTAGGTGGTGCTATTAAGCGCAGGGTTATTTGGGATGATAGGCCTACTGTCTCACACATAGTGCAGAGAATTTGCAGAACTGAGCGACGGTCATATTTTGTGCCGCCATGCGGTACATGTAGTTATCTGTTTTCTCCCATCTAAACAGAACCTCAAACATACCATTTTTGCGTCCAGGAAGCGCTCCTATAGTTAAAGATATTGTGGACACATTGACACTGGGTGACTACTAAAGATATATAATAAAATAATATCCTGAAACCCAAGATTGGCAGAGTCATCGTATATCATGAAGTATCTCTAACCTTTCTATCAAAATGAAATTGTGGGACATTTAAACACCTTTTGGAGAGACAAAGTTTATTCTTGTTATTCATAAACATGGATAATTGTGACAATAGACACAGGGCACACAGATCAGATATGACTACTGCCATTACACTGTAAACACCTGCACACTATCACACACAGACATACCCACACATCTATATTCCTGAAAACAAACTAACTAAATAAAAACAGAAACATTAAAAACTGCATTGCATAATAATTAAAATTTATTTTAACAAATAAATACAGGTCAGAAATTGAATTTGCTCAGTTGATATAATGTACATCTGGAAACAAACAATGTATCTCTCATATTATCTCTTCCTATATTTGTGTGTGTGTGTGTGTGTGTGTGTGTGTGTGTGTGTGTGTGTGTGTGTGTGTCAAGCAAGGCAAATAAATGAAAGCTGTGCCATTTTGATACTTCCTCAAATATATTTGAGTTCCTGTACTGTATGTGGGTACGGACTTATGTCTAGCAATAAAACACACAATGCTTGCTTTTGAACTCGAAACTCGCTCACTCAACTCACTCAAGTTTTTCCTTGTCTTTCTCTCATCTGGTCTACAGTGGCTTTTGCCAGTTCTTCTGCCATCTCGCTCCCTTACTTTACTGAGAAAGATATCTCAGTACTCAAAAACTCAAAGCCAACATCCAAAGCTCACATTGTTTAGCCTTAAAAAGTGGTTGAGAATGAGTTTATTTCTTGTTAATAATAATAATTCTTGTTTTTTTGTTTTTGTTTTTAAATGATGACCCAAAACTAATGTTGTTCAGAAGTTTTATTTACTCTTTACACAAGTAAATGAAAACAAGAATGTTTCTCCAACTCCAACAAAAGAGGCAGACGTGCACATTTTAAGAGATAATAAAACATGGAAGCAAATGAAAAAAAAAAAAAAAGTTAATTATCTGCTATGCATGCTATGACATGCAACTACAATTTCAACTTCTACAACAGCTAAAAAAACAGACAAACATAAGTGTAGCAGTTAAGCTAGTTTTGCCTATGTAACCATAGCTGGAATCCACTGTGGGGCTAGACAAAATAACACAAACAATACTCTCAAAAGGTCATCTTGGAAATATTACCCAAAATTAATGACTATAGAATAGATACAGATAAAAGGAGTGCAAATACTGATATTAATATATTAACACTTTATTAATTTTAATATTGATATTTCATCAGATTGATCATCACATACCTCCACAGGGATAACACAAATAGGAAGGAGGCAGATAAGACAAGAAAAGATAACATATTTTAAGGGGATAAGACAAAATAACACCTTTTTTATTCCCAAAGGGGAAATTCATTTATTACAACAGCCATAGACTACATTACATCCACTCAATTTCTAAAAACTAAAAATACCCCAAATTTAGCTAAATATGCAAATTATTATTAGCCATGCACAATACAAAAATGTCTGAAGCAAAAATTTATTCTACGCAAAAGGCACTAAAATCATTTTAAAAAGTTTGGTATTCACCTTTTGTTGCCTCTTTTGCCCTATCTAATATAGTTTGAGCCCTATCTATTGAGCACACATGGATTGCCCAACTTTGTATTTTGAAGCCTATCTGTACATGTGTGTTAATTTCACATTAGGTCAGATTTGGGCTATTTAAATGGATGTATACATTGATGTCAAAATGTGTAACTGCAGTACAAAAATATGCAAGGATTTACAGTACAATATGACAAACATCAATGCTGTCTCAATCTTAGGAACGCCAAAACACAGCATATAAAAGCCATAAAGCACACCCCCCTGTGGAACCATTTTTCTTTCTCAACTTCCAATTTTTGGTCCTCCATAAACTGGACCTTTTCCTTCCACTTGGCAACATCATCTACTGCAAAGTTCAACTTTTTATCTTCCTCTGCTCTTATCAGCCTTTCTCTTGTGCTGCATTGCTCATCCTTCTCTTTAAGTTTTTCCAATTCTTGTTTCTCAAAATGTTTCTTTGCCTCTTCTCTAATTCTAGCTTCTTCCTCTCTTATCTCTTGTTCCATTGACTTTCTAACTTGTTCTTCTTCTCTTCTTACATTGTTTGTTACATATTCATGTATTCCATGAGCATGGATATAGCCCAACCTTCCCAACAATAAACCTTCTATTTTCTTAATCAAGTGTTTTACCTGACTACGATCTGATCTGAAATCATTGTTGAACACATGGTAGCCCCCCCAACACTACCAACAAGATTTTTAAGATGAGGGTTTTCCTTTAATAGCATATCTACTGTCTTTCCCTTCAGCTGATCCCCACCAGTAAATAAAACAGTGGTGAACTTTAGAGCCTCTTGTCCAAAGTTCTCCTGAATCCACATTGCTGCATGCCTGTCATTGTCTGTGAACCTTGTCAATGACTGCACCAGCAAGAAAGCATGTGGACCATGGTCATTTGAATGTAGACACATTTTTGTCTTTCCTGCTTCTTCACTTAACAACCAACTATCTTGGATGCCCGGGGTGTCAATCACAGTGATGTTTCTTCCTTCCACCATTCTGTTTAGTTTCTCACAGTATTTGGTGACAGGACGGACAGACGCTTCAGATTGAAATGCCTCTCTCCCCAGGATGGTGTTTCCTGATGCACTCTTTCCAGATCCAGTCTTCCCCAGCAACATCAGTCTCATCTCTGGCATTTCAAGAGGAGCTGCAACAGCACAATGTTTTTTTCAGACATAACTTTGGGCCATAGCAAATAGAGTACTGTGATTCAGTTTAGTCATGCACATCCATTACAGTACTCTCAGGTACTGTACAGCTTGAAAGGAATCCTGCACACTGACCAAGCAATTATTTTGGAAGAAATTACAATGTTTGGTCTCAGACATTCACCGAAAAATTGTACCTAAGAGAAATATATCGTTTCAGAACTGCTTACCCTCATGATGGAATTGTTTGTAGATATTACAACACCAAGTAATACCAAGAAAGGCAACAAGGCAAAACAAGGCAATCCTCCATGGAAAATACCTGCCTAGATTGGGGACATTAAATATTTATATGGGAAATGGGCAATTCCATTATTATTATTATTATTATTATTATTATTATTATTATTATTTATACCACTGCGGTCAAATTTCCTATTGAGATGCGCTATTTATTTATTTTTCAAGTCACTGCAAGGCTGAAGTAGTTCCCCTTTTCCGTCCATATTCATTCAGACTCGCATATCAATTAGCCCAAGTTGCTCTGACTTTTAAATAAACTGTCACGTTAACACAAGATAAACTGTCACGTTAACACGTTCATGACACAGCAACATTGTAACTTGTCACTGTGATGGTTTTTAACTCTATTACACTTTGTTTGGAAGTATGGAAAACGGTGAATTGACAGAGTCCAAGACATGACAACGGGAGATGGAATTAACGACTGACGTTGTCCCAAAAGTAAAAGTCCCTTGAGTACAGATTAGTACAGATACCCAGCAAAAAATTACTTTGGTAGAAGTACAAGTTACCAGCTAGAATGTTACTCAAGTAAAAGTATAACAGTATCTTGTCCCTACTCTAGTATGAGAAATATGAGAAGTAATCTTTTATTTAATGTACTTAAAGGGCAACTTTATTCTTCTATTCCTTTAAGTACAATAGGCCCAACCTTTTTCTTTAGGGACCCATATTTTTTCCATTGTAAGCTTTGGTGAATTGATATGGAAGTCAAGTCAATACGGACGGGAAGTGGAACTACTTCATAGCCGTGCAGTTACCTGAAAAATAATGCATGTTCTAAATAGCGCATCACATTAGGAAATTTGACCAATCAGTGGTATAAGTTTAAATTATCAACATTACCTGAACTTGTATTGTGTTTTTGTCTTTCAGCTTGCTCCTTCTTTGCATTTTGGTAAACATAACCTGCATGCTTTATCAATGACTGTTCAACAATTGTAAGGATTCTCTCCGTCTGAGTAGGTTCTGGAGTAAAGGTTTCCAGGACAATATGTCTGTTTTCTACTCGATCTTTGAGAGTTTGCAATTTAACACTCTCGCTAATGAATTCCTCAGCTGTTTTTTGTTTCAGTTGCTCTCCTCTGAATACAATGGTTGTGAATTTCAGAGCCTCCGCGCCAAAATTCTTTTCGATCCAATCAACTTCATTGCTGTCATCTTCAGAGAATCTCCCCAGTTGAATGACCAGTATGAAAGCAAGGTTTGGGAATTTCTCCATTTCTGAGACCCATATATCTTTCCCAGATGTAATTGGAGGTGTGTCAATAATAGTGATTTTTCTCCTCCCCTTCACATCAGTATTTCTAACCTCGCAACGTCTAGTTACAGGACCAGGAGATGGCCCACACTTGAAGTGATCTTCACCCAGAATGTCATTTCCTAATGTACTCTTTCCAGTTTGAGTCTTCCCCAACAACACCACTCTTCTTGATTCAGGAACTTCTGCGATTAAAAAAAACCCAAAATATTTACAATTACAATTTTACTTTACTGTCTACTTAAGACATACTCAAAAGATTTTATTGTTACCATAAATGTTGCAACTATGGCTGGGTGAAACGATAACAATATGAAACGCAATAGACACGTACAAACTGCGCGTTCACGGTGCAGGAGCGGGGCGGTCCATGAGCGGTGCCTGTGGGCTTGTGCATTCACACAAGAAATTGTCTCTGTGGTGTTCTGCGCAAACTGGCTGCCCGAGCTCAGCATTCGAAATCTATGGACACTGCGCAAGTCCCGCTTACCGCGCTGAAAATGCTTGGAAAAAATAGAACTCATTTCTATTTCAAAAAAGCAGCGCGGGAGCTGTGCGGTTCACCGCTCAGAAACCGGACAGGAGACATAACCTGTTTTGGTTTGTGTGTGAATTTATGTTCATTTAAAGAGAACCTATGTAGGATCCGGTGGCGTCATCCAGTAAGATAAGAACCAAACAAAGCAGTTATTAAGCGTTTCTGCCAATAATCCTCCATTTAGAATTGCGTAGTCGATGGAGAACGCCGCTATCAAAATGTTTAGACAGTTGAATGCGCTGAGAAGTCACAAATGGCGTTGTAATTCAAACAGTAAGCTCCGGCTAAGTTACGTGACCTAGCTTGCTTGCTAACCAAAACTTACGATAGTGGGACGTGCTTCCTGATCTTGCATAGGTGGTATCTGCCTCTAGGAGGGTCGGACAATCTCGTGAAGGGGCTCATTTTACTCCGGAACATGTCATTTATCAATTTTAGTGAGTTCTAGGAAATTTACATTAAAGGTGAAATGAATAGGAAACGTCAAAATCAATGTTACCTAAATGTTGGAAGTGGGGGCTTTAAACTATAAGTTTGGTTCATATGACATTAAGCCTTGTTTTCGGGTCGTTAAGATTGAAATTCTGACAAATGCTTCTGTTTTTCGAGAATTTTTGGTTGTTGCTAGAGCATCCCTCCACCTCCACAACAACAGCACAGGTGCGGTCGAATAATACTTCGTAAAACACATTAAAAGTTTGTTTCCAAAGTTATGAAACTCACTAAGTGGTCTGTAGTGTTCATTGATATGCTGAAACAAATGTCATCATGAAATATGACTTCTGAAATATGACATGAAATATGACTTCCGAACAACAACCAAAAATTCAATGTCAAAATGTCAATCTTAACCATTGTATTTCATCGTAAAACAATCCGAAAACAAGGCTTAATGAAATAAATGAAATAAAAATAAAAACTTATATTTAATGGTGTCTTTCGGTATAGCCCATTTTCTGGGGTCCGCACGATTGGTCCTGTCTCTACTATTTGGCTCATTTAAGATTCTCCCCTGCCCACTTCTCAATACTTTTCTTGAAACGGCCTGAACCCTTTATTTTAAAACATGTGCAACACACTATGACTGATGTTCCAAAACAAGTAACGTAGCAAAACACAGTTCCTGTTGAGTTTTATTTTCTAAAAACTAAAATACCAGAATATACTGTACCTTTATGTTCAAACATTCTCCTTAATACACTATGGTGAGGAGGTGCAATAACATCCCAATCCTTTGATGCAATATACTTACCTCACTCACGTCAGATCATGCGCTACGCAACTTTCGTAAGGCACTTCCGCGCAACGATCTGATGTTGAAGCCCATCAGAGAGATTTCAAGCCATTATTCTCTAACCGGACCAATCAGGGAAGCTAGCTGCTGTAGAGGGTGTGACGTAGCGAATAAGCAACTGTTTTGAATCCAACCAATCCAACAAACGTAACCAGCGTCATCAGTTGGTTTCGATGTGGTTGGCTGCAGTGTACATCAATTAAATTGATGGACAAGCCGTTTGCCCAGTAAGATTCAAGGATTTCTGGCTCCTGAAATATCTCGTCTATCGCTGAATATCAGATGAACGCGCGTAGCGCTACATCTGACGTGAGTGAGGTAAGCAATATACACAATAGCAGCTAAATATTACTCTTGATTGGTTGAATAAGGAAAGGATAAATGCACTTTCATGTTGAATATTTTGTAGTAATATTTATATAAAGAATTATTTTGAACCTGGACTTCATATCTATAATCTATCTCATCATATCTAGAGACACTGAGAGGCATTTTAATCACAGTTTGCCAATTGTAGTTATTCATTCTGTGCTGATGTCAAAATAATCCACTCTCTCAAGAAAACACTAGTAGGAATAGTCTGTCTCATTAGGATGTCAAAGAGTTTGAATCTAACACATTTTAGGTCAGATTTATTGAGAATACATTTTCAAAAAACTGAAACATTAAAAAAAATGAAAAAAAAAAAGTTCTAGGTAATCATTCTCCATAAATATTTTGAGTTCTCTGAACAGAGGTTACAGTGTACACTCAATGTTGGTTCACAGCTTTTGCTGGGGGAAAAAAAATCTTACCATTTTTTGCTTCATTTTCCTGATCAAACTGGAAAGAGCCATTTGGTCCATTGACAGAACTGTAAATACAGTTTACAGTTTAGGAACATTGCACCATTTTTCAACATTCAGCTATGTTCTTCCCCTTGTAGGCTACACCTGGGAATAATGGACCTCAGCTGACCTTTACTGGTCTGCATTTTGAATAAATATTAACAAAGAGGTCACTTCTGATTTTCTTTGAAGACTTGGTAATCCGAAGATGCTCCTTTTTTCAGCACTGTCCACAAATGTGGTCCTTAAGGAATTGTAAGACCCAGGGTATGACGATGTCAATGTGTTGGCCTCTGACCTGCACAGGCCCTTAAAAATCTACACAAAAACAATAGTATAAAGAAGTAACTTACTCAGCGTGACTGAAATTGGGGTTACTCTTTTTTGAATTGTCACTATACACAGATGCGATTTCAGCCCTTTTACACCCGCCTTTGTTCTTCTGTCTTCTAAATCATAGGAAAAGGTCAAATTTCAAATGTCAGATGTCAAATAAAGTAGGCTATGTATTTCACAAACAAGAATGCAGCATAAACATGGATTGGCACAGCTTTCTTCTAAACCTCTGCTCTGGTTGTTCATTACCTCCGCCAAAGAGGTTATGTTTTTCGGTCGCGTTGGTTTGTCTGTCTGTCTGTTTGTCAGCAGGATAACTCGAAAAGTACTGCAAGGATTTTGATGAAATTTTCGGACAATATGTATATTGGGACAAGCAAGAGCTGATTAAATTTTGGTGCCGATCGGTGATCCAGAACATGATCTGGAATGTATATTGTGTCTGTGACCACATTGTCTTGGCGGAGGTCTTTTCTAGTTTCGGTATGTGTTCGATTTATTATCAAAAAGTATGATCATCAGATATGATAGTAATAAAATAAGATGGGCCTTTATTGTCTCTAGATGGAGACATTTATTTTGGGCATGAGATACATAACACATTAACACAGACAGACAGACAGACAGACATGTAAAACATAAATCTAGACTAATACAGTACACCGCCGCCCAACTGGAATTCTGGGCCTCTTTTCTTTTTCCTCTTCATATTGGAGGAGTATGCCTTCACAACAGCCGTTTTAGGATCTCTCCACAAGTAGTCAGTCAGATTTACATGTAGATCCAGATCCATTGCTGGCCACGTCAGAACTCTCTAGTACTTTGTCTCCAACCAAGGGTACTTTTTGGAGTATGTTTGTTGTCATTTTTCTGCTGAAACCCCATGACCTGTGACACACTTTCTAACACTGGACCCTACATACCCGCTGACACGGAACTAGTGGTGGGCCATTAACAGCGTTAACGTACTGCGTTAATGCCAGACTCTTATCGGGGGATAAATAAACGCTGTTAATCTATTCTCAAAGTTAGCCAACTTTCAGAAATCAAAATAAGCTGGGCAGATATGAATGAAATGTTTGGTGTCAAGTGATTGTGATTGCCTAGTGCCTACAATTTCAAAACTTCACAGACGTATAAAACATGGGAACAGGTATTTACTGAAGGAATTTTTAGATTGTACTTTGTGTTATTAAAAAGTTTTTAGCCCTTAACCCTTATAGGGTCTTCGGGTCTGTGGGACCCGTTTTCAATTTTCAGGTTAAGAAAAAGGATACAAGCAATTATTTTATCAAACTAAGATTCATTGGCCTTGGCTCATTTTGAGTGAGGAACATAAATCAGAAGGAATTTTTTGTGACCCCCCCTCCTACACCCCCCCTGTAAATTTATATTACATACAGGGTCTTCCGGGTCCACTGGACCCGGGATGAGTTTAAGTGTGAAAATCATAGGTTATGTGGGCCTGTATGTGAATGAGTTGGTTAAAGCTAGTGACTGGGCCCTTTGGTAAGCACCCACAGTGTATTATGAAGTGTGTGGACCCAAGATGGGCTCAAAAACACAATATACATGCCCACAATGCAAAACGTATTTAGACAATATACAGTAAATCTCTGCCCCTGGTGTGGTATGGTGTAGTATGGTGGTATGATATGAAAATAGGATAAGACTGTATCTACCTAATTATGTACACTGGTACATTAACTACATACATTGTTATACAGGTTGTACTACTGCTCACTACTGCTCACAGCAATACTGTAAAAGTGTTAGGCCTACTTATATGAATTGGGGTCAATGGGGCTAATGCGCTCAAACAGAGGTTTTATGACCTGATTAGATACAATTTCTACCTAAATTCAAATAAATAATCCAGTTTGTTTTTATAAAAACTTATTTCATTTCTATATCTGATGATATTTCTTCAGGTATGCCCATTTAAGGAGGGATTTCCTTATTTTGTTAGTTTTTCATGAAAAATCCTTAAAAACGATTGGCATTTCTAAGCATAAATGTGATTTAACAAAGGTAAAGAGGATATATCTGACCCCTGTTTTGTTTATTTTACTTGCAATTGAGTTGAAGTAAACATTTGCAGAATATTTTAGCAAAGAAATGTTTGTTTATATTAGATTAAAAGGCCTTAAATGCAATGGGTCCACCAGACCCGGAAGGATCTTCTGTGTAACAAAAAAACGAAGACCCTATGAGGGTTAAATATGGCCAAAATAAATTGACACCATACCTGGTCATTTTCAAATCTGAAAGCTAGTCGGTTGCATTTTTGTGATATTCTGCCCTGTCTTACAGCAACCACAAAACATAAAACTTAAATCTACCCCATTTAATCAATTAAGAAGGTAGTAAACAATGGCTATAAATACAGAGATTATGTTTGAACCTTCCAGAAGTATCATGTAATTGAAACCAAAAATGACCGTTTTGGCTCCAGTTGCTCATTTGTTTCAATTTTTAGACATGTCCCAAAATGGCAGGAAAGAGGGAAAACTTTATTTAACAGATTCAAGTTGTCAATTGTGAGTCATACTATTGGAAGACACAGAAAAAATTAGGTTTGCAATTGTTTGCTGTCTTTCCAGGAGTATAATAAATTCTAAAATTTTTATGTAATAATCGCTATTTAGGCCATGTTTAAGGGCTTATAGCTTTTTGAATAGCACAAAGTACAATCTCAGAATTTCTTCAGTATAATTTTCTTATGTTCTATACAGTATGTAAATTAAGTTTTGGAATTGTAGCTATAGGCAATCAAAACACTTGACAGTCTAAAATGCTAGCATTTAGCTCAATTTTACGAGGCTATCCATAAATGAAATGGAATATCTCGGGAATGCAATGAGATATCAGGCTAAAATTTTTATAGGATGGTCACAGGATGTGGGGCATTCTTTGGACAGAAAAATAGCAATATTGTTAGACCCTGGTGACAATGCTCATCGAATTTACCTCAAATTTGGCCAAATATGCTAAGTATCTCATTAACTATGCGTGATACAAAAATGTCCCAAGTAGAAATGGATTCTACGTGAAAAAGCACTGTAGAATCATGTGTGAAAAGTTTGATAGTGACCTTTATCGCGAAGTTGCTTATTTTGCCCTAATTCCTTCATGTCTGGTGACGTATCAGGGATGTTCAGGCGCGCGGGAAGGTGTTTTGTGTAGGGGGGGCTGGGGGCTGGGCCGTTAAATGTGACGTCACTTTTTTTTTTTTTTTTTTTTTTTTTTAAATAGCCAACATCAACGTCTCCGCTGTTGAATAACCATTGGCTCTTGTAGGGTGCGCATTCTAGTGCGACAGCGGGTAGATAGGCCTATACCCTAATGTGCCAAACATTTTTCCAGGAGATGAGTCGCAGCGCAGTTCTTCTGCTGATTGCGCACACCACTAATGGCATACATTGGCCATACAATGCCGATCTAGAAGTGATGAGTGATTGTTGTTTGTCTATATCTGTTCAACATCCATCGTCATTTAGAGACACAATACGAAAAGACAAGTCAATCAAATACGTTCATGATTTTAATCGGTTAGAAATCCGAACAAAGTAGCCTACTTTTGCAAGGGTCTTTTAAAATTCTGCCAAATAGAATCTCCACCTGTTTTTTGTCTTCTCAGTAACTTAAGTTTTCCGTGTAACATAGATAGCCTAGGTCGGGTATATCTGAGAGAACCTCAAATAAAGCGCAGAGAGAATGTTATCGCTCAGTCGGAGACCCCTGCGTACGTCTTCTATCTCCACTGCTTCGCTCTCATTTCTCAACCCAACATACCTGAATTTCTGTCTCTTTCTCTCGCTTGCTTTCACTCATTCCAAAAAAGATTAGTTAAAGCAAAAATAGCTCGGTTAAAGCAAAAATATTTCTACTAACTTATTCGATTCAACCAGTGGTGCATGTTAATATGTTATATGTTTGTGGACGTTTATCTTGTCTGTCTGTGCGCAAAATTCCTTGAAAACTTCTGTAACAGAGCATGACTGGCTTCTCCTCTTCTTTATCAATAGGGTAGTTTGTGCTGTGGACCCATGTGTGTTGGTACAAAGATGCCGGAGCCTGACATAGGAGTTCCTGGGGAAATATCAATCTGTTAAGCAAATGAGTCTGGAGTTTCCCATGGCACTTCACTCAGTGTACAGTCTATCACAGGCCACACATTTATTCCAGGGATGCCATGGTGTTGGAATGCTTACGGCAATGTTCCACAGAAAATCAGAGAAGTCACCCAACCACATTCAGAAAGACTCAACCATTGAAATGGATATTTAGATTTATCAGGTGCCTAAGAAGATGAGTGTCTAGATAAACTGTAGCAATGCATTTATTACACCAAAATACTGCAACAGCTGGTTGCATAAGCCCTTAGCATAGCCTTGTTTAAGAGTAGCTACAGACCTAGAAGAAAAATGGTAAGACTACCGATCAGTCTACAGTCATCAGAGACACAGAGCTGTACCTGAAATAAAAGGGAATGTGCCATTAAAGGAAAATACCGGAGTACGTTTAAGCATAGCCTGCTGCACGAGCCTTCTAACAGCAATATATTTCGCATGAAATGAAAGAATTTCAAACAGCATAGACCTAACGCGAACGCGAAACGCTTTACATTAAGTCAATGTAACCTCAGATCTTACTTTCGGTTTCCAACATTAAGTTCCAATTGATTCAGTGTAAAGTGCCTGTTCGCTTCTGCGTTCGCGTTCGGTCTGTGCTGTACCAAATTATTTGGTTCCACTCGCTAACCTAGCGCATTTAGCAAGCTCTTTCAACGGGGCTATGCTTGAATTCACTCCGGTATATTCCTTTAAAGAAGTGCCTTACCTGGGCACCAAAGAGTCTCCCCCCCTGAGAGTGGTAGGGTCCAATTCGAAGATCGAGGAGATGTCATTGCCATCAGGAACAGCCACCAATGTGTACATAACTCGTTCCTGAGAGAGACAGTATAGTCATGCCATTGCTTTACTACATACTGTGCTGGGACTTTAACTCTCCCAACTAGATGACACACACATTACCACACCACCACTGCTGCTTTTATATTGTGCCAAGTACAAAGCCTGAGAAGTATTATGGTGAAATTTTGATCAGGAGTATTTGCACACTTTGATTAAATGAAGTCAATTAAATGTAATTAAGTCAATTAAATTTGATTCAATTAAGTCTGGCTCAGATCACCCAGTGTATTATAATTGCTCCTCACAAACCCCGAAGTTACTCACGGATGAGCGGGGTTCCAATCCCTCGTCCTCATAATCTGTGTTAACCTGGGGACCAAAACACAATTCTTAGTGGTTAATGTGACATGTTACCACTACTTAAACTGACGCAATCAGCAAACAAGACTTACTGCAAGTCTGACTACAATGCATGGATCTGATTTCAGCTGTACAAGGTACAAGGTGCGTATCTCACGTGTGTCTCACCTCTGCTGCCAGGTAATGTCCAGTAGCCAGGTGTTTAAAGCGGAAAAGACTATTCCAGTATCCTGCTCCCCCTCGGCAAGGGTCATGCTGCACCACCTACAGCAATCAAAGTAAACGATGTAAACATCTTCCCCTCTATGCTTGTAATAGGGGAGATGGTTGTTGGAATGTGCTGGAATATGGAATGTGCAACCTGAACCTATGGATTGCTTGCCTAGAAATCTACACGTTTTGTTAGTTTTGCACAGCCAGTACATCTAGTGATGAACCATAGGGACTTGTAATTTGTTACCCATTGGTGGTGGATGACCAATCACAATGCTCTGTGTGTGTAAACAGTCGCTAGCGATTGTTGGAATCAGCTTGTTCATTGCTCTGATTGGTCGTAGCCAGAGCCGTAGAAAGGGCTTTCTATGGCTTAGGTTGCAGCACTATCCTATTGTGGAGGCAGTTTGAAAAACAATGCTGATTCCACCCTAGGATTGAGCTATCCTTCATCACTAGACAATACATGTTTTAATCTGGCTTGTCAGGCTAATGAATTGAAGACCTAGCCTGACATAGCCCGCCCATAATACAAATGTTCATACGTATCTTGGTCTGGGCACGGTCGTCTGGGGCGTGTTTACATCGGTAGAGAGTCTACCGGCCAATAAGCGAAGCTGATTAGACGAGCTGTCCAATCGTTTCAAACCAGAAGTGAATGCCCTCCCCCCCGCAGTATAATTGCGTCAGGTTAAAGAACCTCCAGACCATGAATACGGATGAACAGCAGTATTATGGTCGGGCTATGTCAGGCTATTGAAGACCTACCTCCACTTCCCATAAGGCTTTGCTACTGGTTGCCGAGGTGGCAGACTGGCGTCCTGTGGTGCGGAGAAAGACATATTGTTTCTTCCTGTGGTCGTCACAGGTAAGGAACTTCTCCTGCTCAGCATGGAAAAGGCGTACCACATCACCCTGACAAAAAAAAGACACAAACAAAATCAAACAACACTCTTGAGGGGAAACTGGTAATATTATCCTGGAAATCCTAAACAAAAACAGACTCCAAAGTGACAGTGATTGCTTTTGTGTGTGTGAGTGTGTGTGTGGGTGTTTAACCATAGCTGCATTCATGTAGGCAATTATTTTTGACTTACTCCTTTCAGAACAACTTCCTGGTTATCACTCCACTTCATAAAAAGAACAATCTTCCAACTGGTGCTGCAGTTCACCGAATTCACCTGTCAGTCAAGAAAAAATTAAAGCTGACATAAATATGACTACAGTGATAAAACTGGACCAACTACATTGTGGAAGTATGTTTCTTTCAACAGAGCTGTGAATCCATGTTTAACAAACATTTGTGTGGCAAGGTTAGGGAGTCGAAACCAAGTTGAATCTAAGCTGACAATCAGAGGAGACTAGTGCTGGCAAAATGAACTGATTAATCACGTGATTAATCCAAAAAATTTGACTCAGATTAAAAAAATTAACTCAGATTAATCCTAATGGATATGGTTCCACTTTCATGGCATGTATTATGTTCAATTTCAGATAGAAAATGGATCGGTTATCAAGTCAAACTATACAAAGATTATGGCCTAGCTCCTGACTGTCCAACAACATGTTTGGGGAATCCTTTGGGGTAGGGGGCAGGTGTGAATTGCCCCCATTTGAGACGAACAAAGCCAACTATTTAGTATCAGGGCCTTTACTGGGCAAAATAAGGATCCAATATATCCTAGCATCCAAATTCTTACTGGAGGAAATGAGTTGTGATTAAAAGTGATTAATCACGATTAATCTTTGAAAAATTTTGTGATTAATCAGATTAATTTTTTTAATCGTTTGACAACACTAGAGGAGACATCAGTTAAGTTTTCAATTTCACACATAGAGGTAGCATAGTGACCCTAGTCTTTGATCTTTGACATCCAAAACAAATCACTTGACTTTCAGTGTCCAAGTTAACAGTCATACCAAGGCTATCACTGAAGAGGGAATGGAAGGTTTATGGGTTTATGTTTATTTATTCAGTCAAACCTCATTGCATCCGGGGTTGTCCACTAACTGATGACCACTTGCATGAAGAGGCTGGCCTGCATTCACAGGATTTAACACCACCTTATCCCCTATGACCACCTAAGACATAAACACACACACACACACACACACACACACACACACACACACACACACACACACACACACACACACACAAAATGATTCAATGGTTTCCTCAAACATCCATATATTCAGGCAAGAGTTTTGATGACAACTCTTTGGCATAACAATCCAAAAAATGGAAAACACACACACACACAATGGTATAATGATAAAACTATAAAAAGAAACACTGGAAATTGACATCTGTCATCTGTCATAACTCCATTGGCAGCTGACCCTGACGTTAGTACTGTATGTACACACTCACGCTGTCTCCTATTGAGCGGAGCTTGTAGAAGGGTTGGATATAGAACCAAGAACCCTCGTTACCAGCAGCGTCCAGTGTGACCCGCATGGCGTTCTTCTCCAGCAGCGCCGGCAGCCGCTTATTGACCGTCAGGTACTTATTACTCTTCAGGTGGAGCAACTGTACACATTGGAATATGTATAGAAACACACATATGGACATGTAAGTTTGGGTGAGCACACACACACACACACACACACACACACACACACACACACACACACACACACACACGCACACACACACACACACACACACACACACAGACACACACACACACACACGTATACACACAAACACACACAGATGTCTTCTTCACAAATCCAGTATTCTGCAACATAGAGGCCTTGCAGAGTTAACTTAACAAAATCTGACCTTTCATTTTTTTTTTTTTTGTAAATTCATTTGAACAACAGGCTGTAGCCCAGGTATGATAATAATAATAATGCTAAGAACTGATAAGTAATCCACTGGACAGCTATTTTCATCTACGAAAATGGGAACAGATTCAGTGCAAGCCATTTAATAGACCTCTAATTGCATCTGAACCAGCTTTAACTGGAGCAAAGAGTTTGACTATGCTCCCCCATCTTAGGACAATCACATGCTTTAAGATGGCAGGAATAGCCTTAAAAGGACTATTAGGACTGTGATTTTAACCCACAGTGTGAAACCTAGGTTCCAATGGCTTAAACCTCGGGTTAGAGCTAAGAAGCCACTCACCTGGATGACGTTGCCATACTGGATCACTGTCCCAAGGAGTTTCTTGTTCTCAGAGTCGTTCTGTTTCTTCTCCAGGTCAGCTGCATGCTGGGAAGAATAAAAAGGCCCAGAAGACAGAATGAGTAAAATCGTGAAAAAATACCCATGTCAATGCAAAGACTGTGGTAATTACAGGGGTAATAACAGCACATAGAGCGGGTCATTTTACATAGACACTGTCATAAACAGCAAGGAAAACATGCACATGCACTCATTCATCCACAAGCACGCTTACAGTCGCATGTGCACACACACACACACACACACACACACACACACACACACACACACACACACACACACACACACACACACACACACACTCACTCATACATATGGAAGGATGTATGTGTCACTGTGATGGATGCTTCACTATGGTATGTAGAAAGACAGACATGCATATGCACATGCAATCTCTCTCTCTCTCTCTCTCTCTCTCTCTCTCTCTCTCCATCCCCACACACACACACACACACACACACACACACACACACACACACGCACACGCACATATACAGTGACACTCACATGAAGGTTGTTGAGCAGGACTGTGTCTGTAGTGCTGGTTCCTCCAGGTTTGGCTGCCTTCCAGAACTGCTTCTGTGCAGAGTATCTGTTCATGGGACACAGTCTGAAAAGACAGTCTGCAGACGGACAGAAATAACACCACATTACAATAAAATAAACAAAAAGGTTCACCCTGACTCATATACACTGTATGTCCCAAAACACACACACACTCACTCACACACACACCAATACACAAACACTAACTCATACACACTTCATTATTTATCAAATAGGACTGGAATGAGAAAGATCTATGTCAGTTTGACGTCTCTTGATTGTTTATTTCAGTTGT
This sequence comes from Sardinella longiceps, assembly GCA_027497455.2. Classification (NCBI taxonomy): domain Eukaryota; kingdom Metazoa; phylum Chordata; class Actinopteri; order Clupeiformes; family Clupeidae; genus Sardinella; species Sardinella longiceps. The sequence goes on along the minus strand of JAODXP020000012.1, from coordinate 2,302,382 downwards.
AGACCAAATATCAGAACAGATTCAGAGTATTCTCACAGCAACCCAACCCAAAGTTTGGATTTTGCACTTTATTTTTCCAGTGTCCACCATCGATTAAAGGAAAATACCGGAGTGAATTCAAGCATAGCCCTGTTGAAAGAGCCTGCTAAATGCGGCAGTTAGCAAGTGGAACAAAATAATTTGGTACAGCACAGACCGAACGTGAATGCAGAAGCGAACAGGCACTTTACACTGAATCAATGGGACCTGACTGTTGGAAACCGAAAGTAAGATCTGAGGCTACATTGACTCAATGTAAAGTGTTTCGCGTTCGCGTTAGGTCTATGCTGTTCGAAATTCTTTCATTTCATGCGAAATATATTGCTATTAGAAGGCTCGTGCAGCAGGGCTATGCTTAAACTTACTCCGGTACTTTCCTTTAAATGTCACACAATCACGTGTCTCAACTCTTCCACAGGCTTTTCTCAGCTGGCTACCTCTCTACATGTGTCATGGCCACCCCCACCAGCTGTCCCAATAGCCTTCTCTTACCCCTCCAGTCAGAGCAGAAGGAAGAGCTGAATATGGAAATCAGTATGTAAACACACTGAGTGAGTGTGTGTGTGTGTGAGTGTGTGAGTCTGTGTGTGGGCGGTTTGCGTGGGTGTTACAGTTATTTTCCCACATAAAGCCCTCTGTACTGTGAAATGAGGAGGACACATTAACACATGCACGCGCTTGCGCACACACACACACACACACACACACACACACACACACACACACACACACATATACACACACACACACACACACACACACACACACACACACACACACACGCACACATACACACACACACACACACAAGCACGCGGATGCACCCACTCACGCACGCAACCACACATACAGTATACACACACATACAAAATGTCTACACATACATGTAGTTTTATGATCTTCAGGGGGGAACTAGAATCCAGCACACACACATATTTGATCATTTTAGTGTTTGGCTTATACGCAAAGGAGTGAACAGTGTTACTCAATATTCTGTTTATCAGTGTGTTACTCAATATTCACACTTTTGCTCTACAAAAACACAACGATGCTCCCTATGGTCATACAAGGATAGATGGTGTGATCACTAACAAGACAGTTATGAAGACGTATTTAGTGCTTGCGCACACACACACTCACACACACACAGACACACACACACACACACACACACACACACACT